>JAUPFV010000005.1:186901439-188101439 GCA_036936605.1 Limnanthes douglasii subsp. nivea
TCACGATTTGTTGGCCCTTCAAAAAGATCAATTATGTGTACACACATACTGCTGAACTAGACCGGATATGGGTAAGGTGGGAGCTTCTGAGTCATTCAAAGTTATGTTCCACTCCTCTAGACTGCAAAGTCAATGAACTGGTGGAATACACCGAATTACAAAAACGGGGGACTTCGTTTCCTCCTGGACCCAGATTAGTTCAGTACTTCCAGTCTATAAGCTTTGCCCTAGTCAACTCAGTCAGAATGCATGGTACACCGTTTTAGCCATCAGATCCCATTGTCTGTGTAGTAATTATTTGTTGTTGTTGGTTAATGTTGGAACCACCAGATCCCTCTTCTATCACTACAACATGGGGAATGACTACAAGGTGGTGAACGACCTGCTAGAGGGGAGAAACCATGAGGATCCAATTATTGTTTATCAGTGGAGCCTTGGAGAACGACAAAAAGATCAACTACCAAACAAATCTGAGTCCACTAACTAGGTATTAGAGAGAGCTCATGTAACATTCTTTATTCTTTTAGTTACATTTATCGGCTTTGAACAGTACATCGTCCCTCGACTATCGTGTTTGGTGGCAAATAGTCCCTTGACTTTCACAATGTCCGTTGGACAGTCCCTGGACTATCGCATTTGGATAAAGTTAGTCCACCAGATCCTCTGATCCATGAGAGCCCGCCGCCTGTCACCATAGTCCCCAGATTTTTGTATCACCATTAGTCCCTTGAGTTTAGTTTTCCGTAATTTTCTACATTTTGGGTTTGACCTAAACTCAAGGGACTATGTGGTGGTACAAAAATCTGGGACTATGGTGACAGGTGGCACCGCTCATGGATCAGAGGATCTGGTGGACTAACTTTATCCAAACGCGATAGTCCAGGGACTGTCAACGGACATTGAAAGTCAAGGGACTATTTGCCACCAAATGTGATAGTCGAGGGACGATTTACTGTTCAATGCCTACATTTATCTTTCCTAACACTTAGACCGAACTGACTATTGTTTCATCCTAAAGTGCTTTCAAAAATGCGTTCTGAGCACTTAGAGGCTGGAAAGCCTATGCTTTCCAAATGAACCAATGGGCATCAGAAACACGAGGTTTGGTTTCACAACTGTTTCACTTTGGGAAACATGTTGAGATCCCATCTTGGAACACCACCGGAAGCAGAGAGCTGACCTGGAACAGCTGACTACTCCTCCTATAGTAGAAGTGTTATTGAGGAGGACAGAGGCAAAGGAGCAAGTTGTACTGTATCATCTCGGAGTAAAGCTCAGTAGTCATCAGGACACAATGAAGAAGAAGAAAGACTGGAACCGACCCACCTCCCCAAAACCGGAAGCAGCCAGTTCGGAGAATCCTAAAAGGATAAATTCTGTATTATTGGGAAGCAGATCAATCCCTGTCAGTCAATAAGAGGGGTCATAAAAGGCCCAAAGAGGGTGATGACCGAAGAGCAAAAAAGAAAAACATAAGCAACCTGGGTCAAAGGTTGTTCTCTGGACTTCGGTTGATAATCCTACACTTCCATAATATGCCCCTTCACAAGAAGAGGCACCTGCTGATCCTCCTTCACCAAGGATTCCTACAGTTAACCAACCATCTATCGAGAGGATGTTACTCTTGATGAGTTTTGCAACTTTAAACTTCATTGACCTGACAAGGATGACTTCAGATCCTTCCCTCAGTCCATTACTCCCAACGGTGTTATTTACAATAACAAATATTTTGAAGTGCCAGCCAAACAAGACACCTTGGGCCATGCAGTTTTGGGCTTTATCAGGCCAATAATTGATTTGGAGAGCAAGTTAGGGAACAAACTACATGCATTGACTGCCGATCTAACCACTACTTGAACAAGATTGAGGAGTTAAACAAAGAGAAAGAGGATTTGGCAACCGAACTTAGTCAGTCTAAGAGCGCTGAAAAGGAGATTCAAACCAAATTCCCCCCTTTTTGAAACCAGTTCTTCCAAACAAAATCAAAGCCTTGAAGGATCAACACACTACCAACACTAATACAATTACCACTTTAACCCAAAGATAAAGAGAAGCTAGAAAAATCTCTTTCCAGATAAGAGGAAGAAAGAAAATCTCTAAAGGATAGCAAGGTTCAAGAGACAGCTGCTGCCATAGAGAAGTATGCTGCTGGGTGGTGGATTTTCTGGAAAAAAGATATGAGGGGGTCAAATTGGATATGGTTTTGCTACTCCATGAAACATTTCCAAAGAGGACCCTTGGTCATTTGTGAAAATATGTACCATACGAGGAGATTCATTTTCATACCATGATGGATGATGATAAGGATGGTTATTTGAGTGTGAAAGATTCCAATGAAGGAATTGGTGAAAGTTCAAGCGTTGAACTGAAGAGTCCCAAGAAAGGTGAAGATGATGAAGAAACCGAAGGGAAAAACCCTTAAGGTTATAATATTTTAGAACTAAAGTCCTTGGACTACCAAGACATTTTGTTATGTTTTTGAATAATTGTTTTATGAACCAAAGTCCTTGGATGACCAAGGAATTTTCTGGATTGCGCGTCGAACTTGTTTCTATTAAGTTAAATATCAAGTCGTTCTTTTGTATGAACTCAATTGTCTTCTTATAGCTAACTTTTGAAGTGGTTTCTAATATTTACAACTTGTTTAAAAAATGTTTAATAAGTGTTGAATGACCCCAATCACGAGTGTTTAATCAATGTGATCAATAGGGACCATCCCAGTTCAGAGCCAGCTTTCCAAAATACTTTCCTTTAATGTGCAAAAAGACATTTCTTAAGACTTTGTCTCCCAATTGAAAATCTCTTATTTTAACCTTGGATGCAAATATGCGTCTGCTGTAACCCTGATAGTGTTCTGTTCTTAAACATGCTTTGCCAATTTTCTCTTCAATCAAATACAACTGATTCCTAAGTGCCATATCATTTGCATGTTCAGAATAGTTTTGGATCCTGAAATATGGTAAATTAGCTTCTATGTGATCAATAGGGACCCTCCCAATTCAGAGCCAGCTTTCAAAACATGATTTCCTTTAATGTGCAAAAAGACATTTCTTAAGACTTTGTCTCCCAAGTGAAAATATCTTATTTTAACCTTGGATGCAAATATGCTTCTACTTTAACCCTGATAGTGTTCTGTTTTTAAATATGCTTTGACAATTTTCTCTTCAATCAAATCCAACTGATTCCTAAATGCCATATCATTTGCATGTTCAGAATAGTTTTGGATCCTGAAAGATGGTAAAGTAGCTTCTATGGACGTGATTGCATCCATTCCATAAACGAGGGCAAAAGGGGATTCTTGTGTAGCAGTCCGGGGAGTAGTTCGGTAAGCCCACAATACCTCTTACAAATAACTTGGCCATTTGCCTGCAACACCCTCTAGATTATTCTTTAATCCCGAAAAAATCATTCGATTAGAAACTTCAACTTGCCCATTAGCTTGAGGGTGGAAAGGAGAAGAAAAACAGTGTTGAATACCTATGGAAGTGTAAAAAATCTCCACGTCTTTATTATCAAATTGTGGTCCATTATCTGTAGTGATCTTTCCGAGAACTCCAAATCTGCAACATATGTTCAGATAGAATGAACTTTATAACCGCCTTAGAAGTGGTTCCAACTAAGGGAGCTGCTTCTATCCATTTACAGAAATAGTCAATTGGCACTATTATTGTTCGATATCCTCCGGATGCCATGGGAAGAGGTCCAACCAAATCCAAACCCCACCTATCAAAATGCATCGTTTCAGATATGGAGTTCATAGGAACTGCTGGCATATCGATTTCATTTCCACATCTCTGACAATGATCACAACTCTTGACCATATCTTTTGCATCTGCCATTATTGTTGGCCAGTAGTACCCTGCTAACAAGACTCTTATGGTTAAGGCCTTATAGCCACAATATGCAGAGCCTTCTCCATCGTGTAGTTCAGATAGAAAATTTTGGGATTATTCAAATCTTAAGCAACGCAAGAGGGGTCTGCTAAATGATTTCTTATAAAGAACTTCTCTTAATACCAGGATACCACGAGCCTTATATTTAATTTTCTTATCCAGGGATTTATTCGGAGGTAAAATTCCATCAGAAATAAATTGAAAAATATCATACCTATAGTCTTTGGGTTGAATGACAAATATACTTATACTTTTTTCATCTTCTTTACCCTTTTCTTGGCTTGAATATATTGATGGACTCTCTAGCATCAGAATCAATGGGTAATATTCAGAATAAGTTATAGTCGTTAGAGAGTCAGCCATAATATTCTCCAATCTAAGGACATGTTCGTATTAGATATATTTGAAGCTTGCAGCAGCTTCTTTCAATATGAGAAAATATTTTATCAATTATTCCTTCTTTGCTTCTAGCTGCCCCTGAACATAATGAATAAGTAGTTGGGAGTCACTCATCAATCATAATTTTTTTGCCCCACATATAAGGGCTAGTCTAAGGCCGACTATGGTTGTTTCATATTCAGATTCGGTGTTAAAGGACCTGAAACCAAAACATATAGTCTGATACATAGTATCACCATAAGGAGAAGTTAAATAAATTTCGGCCCCACATCCCATGGTACTAGATCCGCAATCAGTTCGGACTATCCATTCTTTTTTAGACTGGTTTATTTGTATTTCCCATGAGGCTTGTCAGTATGAAACTCTACTAAATAATCAGCCATTGATTTAGCCTTGAGTGCAGTTCGGGGCACAAAATAAATATCATAATCACCTAGCTCAACTGACCACTTGGTCATCGTGCTTGATATATCATCATTTTGGAGAACATTCTTCAAAGGAAAAGATGTTCGAACAACAATCGAATATGCTTGGAAGTATGGTCTCATTATTTTGGCTGCTATTACCAATGCTAAGGCCAACATTTCTAACTTCAAATATCTCTTTTCAGCATCCAAAAGACTTTTACTAACATAATAAACCGGATGAGGGTAATTATCCACCTCTCTTACTAGCACAACACTTACTGCATACTTCGATACAACATAATATATATGTAGAGTTTCTCCCCCTGAATAGGTTTGAACAACGTCTTAGGAAAAGATAAATCATTCTTGATTTCAAGAAAAGCGTGTTCACATTATGGAGACCAATTAAAGTCTTTGGCATTTCTCAATACTTGGAAAAATTGAGTACACTTGTTAGATGATCTTGAAATAATTCTATTTAACGCAGCCAAGCATCCGGTTAGTCTTTGAAATTCTTTAGTGCTCCGAGGAGGATCCATAGCTAATAGAGCATTTAGTTGATCTGGATCAAGCTTAATCCTTTTTTTCTTATGACATAACCCAAGAACTTTCGAGATTGGACCCCCAAAAACACATTTCTCACGGTTTAATTTTAAATTAATAGCCTCTAAGTTGGAAAACGTTTCTTGAAGATTGGATATGTGTGTATCTTCTTAAAGGCTCTTTACCATCATGCCATCTATATAAACCTCCATATTTCTGCCAATTTGACTAGTTAAGGCTTTATTTACAAACCTTTCATAAGTGGCCCCATCATTTTTCAAACTAGATGACATCACTTTGTAATAATGAAGTCCTCTGTCTGTAATTAAAGTTGTGTGGTCTTGATCATTCAGATCTACTTGTATTTGGTTATACCTTGAAAATGCATCAATGAAGGACAATAGCTTGTTCCTAGAGATAGGTACCATGAACTGATCTATCTGATGAACATGATAAGGATCTTTGGGACATGCCCTATTAAGACCAGTGAAGTCAATGCACATGTGCCACTTTTTATTCTTTTTTTTACCAAAACAGGGTTGGCAGTCGATAATGGGTACTAAGATTCTTTGATGTGGCCCATTTTGGCCAGTCGATCAACTTCTTGCACAATAACATCTGTTTTTCTTTGGAAAATGACATTTTTCTTTGCACAACCGATCCAACATAAGTTCGTACGGAAAACTTATGACAAATTACTTTAACATGCACTCCGGTTACATCATCATTGCACTATGCAAATACATGTAAATTATCTGATAATAAAGACAATAACCTTTGTTTCAAAATTGGTGGCAACTTAGTACCAATTTTAATATTTTTTCCTTTGGCAAATTAATGGATTTCAACTTCTTCTATATGTATTATAACACTAGGACCCTTCATTGGATAATCAATTTCATTCTCATCGGTGGAAGGATTTAATAGCTGTTATTATTTGTTAACTTTGACCGCCTCCAAAGATTTCGAGGCAAGAGCTGTTACATAGCATTCTCTAGCTACCTTCTGACTGCTTCAGACAACACCCACTTGTGTTCCCACAATATATTTTAAGCACGGATAGACAATAGAGGAAACAACATGCATCCTAGAAAGCCAAGACCTCCCAAATATAGCATTGTAAGATGTTAGGCAGCCAACCATAACAAACAACACATTTACTATTTTCTTGAAAGGCTCTTTGCCCAACAATACCTCATCCTCAAATTCTCCAATTACATATATTGAACTCCCAGTGAACCCCACAATAGTTCTGTTCGAACGTTGAATAACTGATGGGTTTTTCATCTGTTTATAGGTATTCAAAAATAATATGTTTGCCGAACTGTATGTATCAATCAGGATTTGGCGAACATCATTTCCTCTTATTGATGCCCATATTACCACGGTGTTTTCACGAGGTCCAAGAATATCTCTTAGGTCATCCTTATCAAATACTATGAAAGGAGTTGGAGTTTGGTATAGATGTGTGGATATTCTCTGTTCTAGTTGAGTATTTAAGCTATTAACAAGCCTTTTACTTGAACAACTTGAAGGTGCATTCATAGTATCTCCTCCAAATATGGTTAAAGACTCAAAATATTTAACCATATCGGAAACAGATGGAGTCTTGTCCACTATCACCCCTACCTGATTCCGACTTGGATTCAAATCAAGGTACTCAGAATCCACATCAAATCTTTCAATAATCATCATAGTATCCTCATGTCTAGAAGTTATAGGAGCTACCGAAGGGGTAGTTCAGGGCGTATTAGTACTAGAAGGTGCATTATCTGGCCTGCTGCCCCCCTTGTTTTTTAATTTAAGCTCCCAATCTACCCTTTTCAATGAGATTATGCACCTCTTGTTTCAATGCTATGCAATCATGGTTATCATGCCCAACATCGTTATGATATTTACAGAAACGGGTACTCCGGGTTTCTGTAGGAGATTGTAATGCAGCCGACCTTCTAAAGTGTACATCATTTTTAGTTTTATCATATATTGTGGCCACACTTTCTCCCAACTCAGCAAACCATTCAGGTTGAACCCAAGGTCCCCTTTTACTTTGAACTTGTTGTATCTGGTTCTGGTTGGATTGATTATGCCTCGGCCAATGAGATTCTTGCCTAG
This sequence comes from Limnanthes douglasii subsp. nivea, assembly GCA_036936605.1. Classification (NCBI taxonomy): domain Eukaryota; kingdom Viridiplantae; phylum Streptophyta; class Magnoliopsida; order Brassicales; family Limnanthaceae; genus Limnanthes; species Limnanthes douglasii. The sequence continues at coordinate 186,908,794 of JAUPFV010000005.1, forward strand.
TTTCTTTTGATATATAACCGAACTGGGTAGTTATTTGAGGTGTCGATGTTGTATTTGTGGATCTACTCTGGCGAGGCACTCTAGATTTCTTAGTTTTTTTAACATTAATTTGTTTCCCGACTTGATTTAAAAACCCTCCAAAGGTCATAGCTTTCTTTTGGGTCACAGAATCAACCAAGTTATCCGGACTCAAGCCCTATATGAGAAAGGCAATTGTATCTTGTTCAAAGCAATCAGCCAACCCATTCTTCATATTTACAAACCTGCTAACGTATTCTTTTAATGACTCGTTCAGTTCTTGGGAATAATGGATAATTGTATCACCATTACCTTTTAGCTCATTGCTTCCAACAAATTGCCTCAAGAAAGCAACCAAAAAAATATCAAATTCTTTTATAGATCCCTGAGTGAGAATACTATACCATTTGAAGGCACTTCCCTTAAAGGTTTGACAGAAAGCCCTATACATCAGCTTGTCATCATCATTAAAGTTCATCATGAAGTTTTTAAATTGCTCAAGATGATTATCCGTTTCTTTACTCCCATCATAATTTTCCATCTTGGAACTATCAAATCTTTTAGGAAGATATCCGTAAATTATTTTTGAGGGCAAAAGTAATTGCCTCTAATTTTTTACTACGACTAGACATATTATCCTCATTCGGAGTAGCAAAAACACCGGGTTCGGATTGGAAAGCAAATTGATCAATCAGCAAACGGTCAATATATTGATCAACGAAACCCTTCATTTTCCCTTGATACTTTTTGAGCCTACTATGTCTATCCATTTTTCTTGAATGCTTTTTGGTCAGCTTTATTTTCTTCTTTAATCGTCCTTCATCACTACTAGATGAGTCTTTAGGAACTGCTCATTTTCACCAGGATTATCAGTATGATGGAGCGCTGACGCACCAAATTTTTCTTTAACTCTTTTTTCTGCTTGTTTATGGGCCATCAACGTCTCAATTTCAGCCCTCAATTGATCATGCTCCTCAGTAGTGTACTCATTATTTTCTTTCGTTTCTTCCACCTCCCAAAGTGGAGTATTATGTGCATTTAGATCCATCCGAACTGTTTTTTTACTAGTTTTGAATTTGTAATTCAGGCATCGTCGCCTCCCACTGTGGTCGTCAATTTGGTGAGGATAATTTGTGATTAAATGGTATTTTGGGAAGTTTGTGAGTTGAATCTTATTTTTAGGTAGTGAGATAAAAGAGGTGCGTGCTTATATTTAATGTATTCTAGAAAAAAGTCTAACCTATTAAATGAAGTTGGTTGGAGTATTTATACTATTTCTTTAACCTATGGGCTTTATGGATCAAATCCTGGATCTGGTTCAGTTTTTTAGCACACAGCTGAGTCATGTATCGTCTGTTCAGATTATTTTTAGTTTGCGTTTTATCAGATATACCTGAACTGCCCTTCCGGGTTTCACAAAATTGTTCTTCCAAAAAGTTCTGATCCTATCAATACTAATCCCGCATACCCAACTCTAAGATGGGCGTACGAATTGCATTGTAAGTGTCTTTAATTGTTTTCTAATTTTGACAGACCAACAATGTTTATCACTATAGTTGATGTTAGGCGGTGGAAGAAATAAGATGAGAGAATTGATTTTCTAAAATTTTGATGGTCTCTAACCCTAACAAACCTTAATTGAACTGGCCACTTTCGAAAACTATCCAGAATGATATAAGAGATTTTAAAATTATTATTTAGTTTTAATCATGAATAGTATTTTATTCACAAAAATATAAAAAAAACAACACTAATAATACATAATACAGGTAATATATCATTACACTACTTATCGCCACTCGTTATATAGCCCATACTAATTTAGTATTTCTTCGCATAAAAACAAATAAAAAAATTATAAAATAAAAACACATACAATTATGATTTTATATTTATATTTTTATATGTAACTATTTAATAATAATTACTCCTATGTTTTTTGTTTTTTGTTTTTTAAAACTGAACATATTGAATTTAGTAGTAGTCATCAACTCTCAATAACTCGTGAGATATTTTTGTAATCGATAGTATTACCCAAACAAAAGTGAAAAGTAAAACTTTACGATCACATGATTCTTCAATCTTATCATCTGTATTTACAACAAGGGTAGGATATAACTCAAGCACGCCGGCAATAAACTTGAAAATAATTTAAAACTAATATCCAGAAAATGAATTACAAATTTAAATTCCAACACTTTTAAAATCTAGAATTTATTTTTTCAACTAAGTTATAGACTATATATAGTAGTGGCGATTGCCGATATAAATAAGCAGTATTGTATTTAATGATTACAAAAGGTTGAGGAATATATAACTAAATAATTTAATTAGAAACAGTCGCCCAAGGTTTTTCAAAGGATTACAAACCATTAAACGCGTTGTTCTTTATAATAATTGTTCGGTCGGAAATCGGTATAGTATATTAAACAAATAGTAATACGTTTATGCTTGGAATGAATAAAGTAAAAACGAATTAAATTACTTTTGTATGATCATAATATTCTTGCCTAGGGTTAGCTAATCTTCTTTATAAATCTCTTTAATCCACCCTTTATTAGAAGGCTATAATATTTAATTCATTCCAACAGTGAAAAAAAGTCAATAGAATCCTTCTGCTATATATATATATTTAGGAAGCATAATATTCTTTATCTAGAGAGTTCGAGTTTCTAATCCGGTTTAGAATAAACGAAGAACAATTATTATACCCTGTTAAATAAAATTATCTACATAAGATCTGTTTGATTATCTTAATCAAAAGAATATATGTATTGGAGAGTTGGCATTACCCATGTTCAAGAAGGAGCTTCGAATATCAGTGACTCTTAATCATACTTAAAACATGATACTCCAATTTGGATTAAATCTAAACATGACATTATAGTCAATGATAGTTATATGATAGATTTTGCTAGATGTTAAACTTGAGTATTTGTTTTTAATTTTTATGGGATTAAGGGTTTTAATTTTTTGAGTTCAGCCCACGGGATTATGGGACTATTCTTTTAGGTTTCTCACGGTATAAATTTTTTTTCTTTCAAAATAACTATATTTTTGGAAAAAAAATTTCAAAATAATGGTCGTTTTGTATATTAAATATATATTTATTAATATTTAATTCTTTTGTAGTTATTTTATTTATGCTATATTTTTAATTAAATAAATATATACATCTTATGAAATAAAATTCTATTTTGAATATATATATATATATATATATATAATTATTTTAATAATATAATTTAAGTTTAAATCGGAAGTGAAGAATACTAGATGAATCAGACAATTCGTCGCTGTTCATCAAACATGTAAAAGTAATAAACTTTCCTATGATTTTATTTACAGAATAAACAGAAAATGCATTTATCATTTTACCTGCTATTGTTATTCTGTTTGCTATTGTTTCTTTTTTATCGATTTTTTGTTATTTTATAATTTTCCGATGAACTTAGGACCTGATTTAGAGATTCCTGCAAAAGGGTGTTAAGTCTTCTAATCATAAAGAAGACGACTATCTATTTATTTAGGTTTAGTTAAAGAATATAAAACCTAAGTCATTCTTGTATAGAGTTATAGAGTGTTGTGATCTGGATCGCAACCCATTAAATTGAATTTATCAATTTACTCTTTGACGTACGGATCGCAACCCATTAAATTGAATTTATCAATTTAATCTTTAACGTATTCTAAGACAAAGTGTTGAGATTTTGGTCCAATCTTTTCCAATGTCCAAATTTAATCCGATTATCACACTTATAAGTCCATAAAAACATTTTTCATCTATAGATCCAATACACAATTAATTGTATAATATAATTAATCTGACCACTTTTATTATTGAAATACTTTAATCCAATACATAATCATATTAAAGAATTAATCCAATTATTTTTATTATAAAAATACTTTACGACATTGACTATATATATTTAATACAAACATAATAATATTTTTATAATTCACACTAAATTTGTTCAAGTTTGATCATATCAGAAATTCGTACACAAAACCATTTAAAAATAAAATTTAACCATAATTTACTAATATCCGTTTTAAAAGATAAATTTATTTAATTATAAAATATAACATAATGTCTTAATAAACATGCATTCTATTATATTTCAACACTATTACTCTGAAATAGTTATTTCAAATCGATTAAATGAATTTAGTTTATGCAATATAAAAATAATAAACAAAATTTCTATTTTTTGAAAGTACTAGGATTATATGTTTGAATATAATATTACAATACTGACAATTGAGTCCCGCTTCTAACAAAAAGAAAATAGATATTGATATTTTATATACGGTGTATTGTATAATGGGTGAAGTTATTTTCTCCATCAAATATGTTATTTCCTCCATATGTTGTTATTTCTTCCATAACAGAAATAACATATTTACACTTTTCTTATTTTTAATCACAAATCCCGATTTCTGCAGGTTTTAGCGACAAAGACCTGATTATGAGATAGTATCTCGGAATCGGTTTTTTTTTCACATAACAACTGATTCTGATGTGGTATCTAGGAATTAGTTGTTTTTTCAAACAGCTGATTCCGAGATATCACCTCGGAATCAAATGTATGTCGCTAAAACCTGCAGAAATCGAGATTTGCTCTAAAAATAGTTTTCTAACGCGAATTTTCAAGTTACGTGAATTGACAACTTAAAAACAAGATTAAATTACACTGTTGGTTGATTGTGTGATGTTCTCCGCTGTTAAATCATTAGTTTGGGTGCATTTCTCCTCTATGGATAATCTTTATCAAATTTAGGTTTGTTCTTTTTTTTTTTAGGATTTAATTTTATAAAATAAAGCATATATATGTTGGATTCAATTGGATTAAATTTTGTGTTTGTTGACTTAAGTGTTTAGAATGGTTAAGGGCATAAAGTTATAAATTAGAATATAAAATGAGGACAAAATAATAAAAATAAGTGATGAATGTTTTTTAGATTTTGAATTATAGAGGAAATAAAAATCTAATAGGAAAAATAACTCCACTTTTGTATAAAATAACAAACGATTTTTTTAAAAATGTTTTTCGATAATATGTTGGATTTATATGCTTGAACGCTTTCATTTTTCTTTTAAAAGTAGAAAAATACAAAACAAAAAATCACATTATTTATCGGATAATATATAAACTATTTTATTTATGATCTTTTATGGAAGACTTGTTCCGGATATAACAGTTGGAGTAAAACTCCAATTTATTTTACGATCAAGTACTGTGATAATGCTTAGAGATTTCAAAATCTGATAAATTAATAAACCATTATAAAGTATTACAAACTCAATAAACAACTAGCAGCTAAGCAGGACCACCCTATCTAGGGTTCTTGTTGGAAGAACCCTAATACAGATTAAATATATTAGTCAATTAAGGGTTCATAATTAAAACAAAATATAAAACTAATCACTCAAAAACAAGAACATGAGTCTTGAAACCATAAAATGTTATTACTATTGTTAGGGATTGACCAATGTGGGTGCTCTAAACACACTCAAAATTTTATATTGAAAAATAATACAAAAAATAAGTAAAAAGTTAATTACAGTATAATATTTACGTAAATTTGTTAACGTTCATTTTTAGATAAACTTCCTTACAAGAATTTGTTAGAACAAACTGGTTAGTTAGTTTTATCTTTCGTGAATTTGAATAAACATATTACACGACAATTACCTCGTGAAAAATAAAAGAGAAGCATCATGTTTCCTTTTTCCTTAAAGACATGAAATTTTACTCTTCAATTATATAGGATTACTCTCTAGTTCATGGTCGGCAAACATAATCTAGCTTTGTAGGGACATCACAGAACACTTAGTCACTCTAATAGTTTACTAATTAGAGTCTATGAGTCAAAACCAACATGTTTGACCACTATATTGCGATTCGATACTAATTTTGTATTAGTTGTCATTGGTTTAATGGGTGTGACTTCAGAAATTAGAAATTATGTATAATTACTTAAGTTGGTTGTGGTTGTTAGAAGTTTATATATATATATATATATATATATATATATATATATATATATATATATATATATATATATATTCAGCTGTATATTTCATTATATTCGAGGCGAGGATAATTGTGAGCTTACAAAAAATAATTTAAAGAAAATTTTAAAATAAAAATAACATATTTTAGAAAAACAATCATACTAGACTTCAACATCAGTCGAGCTATGTACAGTCGATCGTTTTTAAAATAGACCATGCAACGACAAACAAGAGAACTATACGGTTTCGAATCGTATTCAAAGCTTCAACTATGAACCCAAAAATAAAATAAGATAGAATAACAAAAATGTTAAACCAAAAACACACAATACAGATTTAATGTGGTTTAGATTGTGAAGAAATCATACACCTACATACAACATATATAGATTTTATATATGAGGACTACAAGAAGACTCCCTCAATCACTAAAATTAAAGCACTCATCTTTTGTTACAAGATAGTCTCACCTTACAAAAGGAACTATCGATCTAATAGTATCTCTAAATGTTTATCTTATACCTTAATTATATGAAAGCTTTCTTTTTTTTTCTCTCTCAAATCTCAAGTGTTTTTCTCGCGCATCAAATGACTTCATATCATACACTCATTATTTATAGAGGATCAAATATGTTCACAATGTTCTTCATGTTCACAATAGTGTATGACAACCCACTTTCTCAATTGAGGAAACAAACCAGCATAAATAACAAATGGCAACGCTGGCATTCTCACGACATGTACTGATGTCGGCTTGTACTACTCTGTCACAAGATAAGCACGTATAGATCAACGAGTCTATTGATCAACAACTGAGATTTCATATCAATTCAAACCCTTTAGTGACTCAGTTTCTTGTAGAAATAACAGGTATCTTTAGGAGTCTTTCAGCAAATATGTTATCCAGTTTCAGCTCTGCAGGTGATCAAACTGCACCTTTGGCTTCATCAAAAGTATTCTTATTGCCTTCGGCGAATATTTTTCTTAAGTTCCAACAAACATATTTTCACCTAAGTTGCGATCCAACTCATGTCATCAGAGATATTCAAACAAAGCATGTTTGACAAGTCTTCGGTCGTCTATCTCCAGCCACTTATATTCTTGGGCAATACATATATTCTTAGTTACTTTTAGCCTACAACTAACAATTTTTTTACATGGCTTATATTAACTCTAGCATATGTTGCTCTCGATGTTCAAGTACTCTTTAGAGAGCAATTCGCATGCATACAAGACTTTACAAGTCTCATGCAGTTCGTGAACTTTAAAACTGATAATACTTTGGTTAGAGCATCCGCTAGATTTTCCTCACTTGCAGTCTTTGCCACTTTCACTTGTTGTCTCTCCATCACGTCTCAGAGGAAATGAAACTTGACATCTACGTGCTTATTTCTCTCATAGAACATTGTACTATTCATTAAATGAAGAGCACTAGTATTATCACATAACAAAATCACACATTTCTCTATACAAGTGATCTCGCTCAATAGTATTCTAAGTCATATAGTTTCCTTCATTTCTTATGTAGGGTTCATATATTCGACTTTCATAGATGTGATGAAAATAAAATTTGGTATACAAAACTTCCAGCTAACCATTCCTTCAAGCACAATAAACAGATAACTTGAAGTTGATTTCTTTGAGTCAAGACAACTGGTATAATGAGATTCATCATACTCTCTCAGTATTGTATGAGTTGTATTCATCTGATTATAATACAAGCCAACTTCATCCATTCCCTTCAAGTATCGCATGAGCCACTTAAGAACTTGCCAATGAGACTTATCCAAATTTGACATAAATGTTCTCAAAATACTAATAGAGTATGCAAGATCAATCTCGTGCATATCATTTCATACATAATTTTCCTAATTCATAGCCATAAGGTATCTTTTACATAAACTTTTTATCAATTATTTTGGTTGGTGCTTGAGTGTCACTAAGTTTGAATTGGGCACCGATGTGAGTTCTAACCTCTTTAGCTTCTAACAGTTCGAATTTCAAGTTACCTTATGTATGTATTCTTGTTAAGATAAGAATAAATATACATTCGACATGTTCTTCTTGATCTCAATACTAAGTAAACTTCTAGTATCTCATGTATCATTCATCTCAAACATTTTTTTGTTGAATCTTTATTGTTATAGTCGTATTCGTGTCATTTCAACTATTATGATACTATCTATATACATTAGCAACAATATATGTATTTTAATGTGTGTTTTCCTATTACAATAGACACAATTATTATAGCAACTTCAGACATACTTGATGGATTTCATAAAAGAATCAAATTTTCTATTCCCCTTCCTTGACAACTGTTTAAGCCTATATATAGGTGTTTTTTACAAACACATATCTCATTTGTTCTATTCTTTGAACTTATTCGGCAGACCTATGTAAATTATCTATTTTAATTCTTTATGTATGAAGGAAGTAGTAACATTCACTTGATATAATGCAAGATCAAATATAGCAACAATTGACAACATAACCCTTATCGAGGTTTGTTTCACAAATGGTTATAAACTTTAAGTGAAATCAAATTCTTTTTTATGTAAAACCTTTAGCGACCAACCTAGCTTTGTATATGGATAACTCAACTCTAACAATACTTTGATTCATTTTAAATATCCATTTACTCCCAACAAGGTTCTGACCCTTTGGTTTCTTTAAGTGAATCCATATGTATATATGTTTTAGAGTTGTCAGTTCTTCCCTCGCGAACTTCAGTCACTTCTCTTTATTACTGATTTTCATTACATCGTGATAACTTTCAAGTTCAAGAACATATCCATGCATTTCAAATGATAAATTATAACCAATAACATCAGTAAAATCATACTGTTATGGATGTTTACTTGGTCTCCTTGTTTAATCTCTCACCAGTTGATAACTGGTAAGTCCATGTTGTTGTCAAATCTGATTATTCGAAGGCTCCGAAACATCATACTCTCGACCATAGGAATCATAAAATAAGTGCACATCTAATTCATATCCAATGTTGAATAATTTCCAAAATTATATTTGATAAAAACAATTGTATGTTCACATTCATCACCAACTTCACATCACTTCTCGACTATACTATGTTTGGTCTTCACGAAATTCTTCAATAAGATATTTTTATCATTAAAAACCACACCTTTCCTTATCATAATCTTTTGATGTCCAGGTTTAGGGCACCAAAATCTATACACTTTTAATCCTTATAGATAACTGAAGAATAAACATCTTAGTACTCTTGGTTGAAGCTTGTCGTACCTCACATGAACGTAGGTAGCGCATCTAAGGAGTCTCAAATTTTGTGAATAAGTTTTATTTCCAGTACATCCTTCTTGAGGAAAAATAAATTATATAACCATATATGGAGTATTGTTGATGATATACGCCGCCGTAGTTACACCTTTTACCCAGAACCTTAAATCCATTATAGTTGTTTGAAGCATACACCTAACCCTTTCCAACTACGTTTGGTTTATTATTTATCAAACCCATTTTGTTGGGGAATTCCTCTCATGGTTTGGTGTCTAGAAATGTTAAGTTCTGAACAATAGCTAGTAAATTATTTATTTATATATTTTAAACCATTATCAATTTATAACTTTTTTAGCATCTTTTCAGTCTGATTCTATACCAACGTCTTCCAGTTCATAAAATCATCAAATGCTTCATCACTGGTTTTGAAATTTATAACTCATAATTTCCTGGAATAACCATCAATCAAGGACATGAGATACCTTGCATCACCCATTGTGGGTTCCCATGTCGAACCCCAAAGTTACGAATGAACATACTCAAGCACATCGTTGGTTGTTTGGTCACTAGGCTAAAACTTAACCCTGCTGCTTTTACCTAACACGTAGTTTTCACATAAGTTAAGCTTCTAAATTGTGCTATCATTCAAAAATATTTATTTGTTAAGCTCAATAAGACACACTTTAATTGAATATATATCCACATTGGACACATCATTTACCATTAAAGATCCTTCATGAACTAACACATGATTAGTAAATTTAAAGGCTTTTGTAACACGAGTGAGCCTTATAAGACCCTATATTTGTTGTCTTTACCCTTATAAGTAAACTCTTCATCATTTAACATTCTAATAGAAAGAAGGTTTTGTATAAATTCGGGCACATACTTCGTGTTTGTTATCACTCTCTCAAGTTTCGTAGACAACTTGAGCCAAACATCTCACATTCCTTTGACAACATATGATTCATCATTCTCGATGATAACATTTCCACCATCAAGAAATCTTGAGTTTTCAAACCACTATTTTTTGAAGTCATATGTAATGAATCACCTGAATCTAACGCCCACAATTTACTTTATTTATAAGTAGAAGTCATTAAACCATCAACATACTCATAATCATCTGATATTATTGCAATATTTCCGGCTTCGACCTTTGGATAATTATTGCCTTTTCTATCCTCTAAGTAGTTCTTAGTTATATGAACCTTCTTCTGGCACAACCAATATCTGGCTCTAGTGACTGTGGAAACTCCATTAGATTTAGACTAATAATTTCATCTTTTTTTATTGTATATATCTTTCCTAGCCTGCCCCCTCACAATCAGTCCAAGACTTTTAGAGTTACCCTCCAAGATTGTCTCTCTTTGAAGATCTTTCGAGTTCAAAGCACTCTTCACTTCATCCAACGTAACAGACTCTTTGTCATAGATCATGGTGTCAACAAAGTGCTAATATACATTTAGCAAAAATACTCAAGAAGATTATAAATTGATCCTCATCTTCAACCTTGACCCCAACTTCATTTAAATCAAGAATAATATTGCTTTGTGTTTTTTAGGTTGAACTTCATAGAACTCGTATTGGTGTTCTTTAATTTTTTTGGTGAGAAATTTATCTCTAAACTCAAAATTTAAAATTCTAACTTTGTAACGACCCTACAATTGTTATTGCTCTGGATTTTCCATGTTCACCTCACCACGTGTTAGGAAAACTCAAGAGAAATCTATTTACAAATAATCAACAATACCAAATTTTTAGCAACAACCAAACTATGAGCAACGTTAGCCGAAGCCCAACTATTTTCTCAGCCAAAACTTATTTATTTTTAGAGTAGATCTTACAAAAAGAAACAAGAGAGCCACATATCTTTAGCTATAGACCCAAAACAATAAGTTGAGATAAAAGAATAAAATTTTTAAATCAAATACACACAAGACAAATTTAATTTGGTTCGGATTGTGAAGAAATCATACATCCACGAACAACAGACAAAGATATTATATATAAAAGGCTACAAGAAGACTATCTCAAACACTAAAATCTTAACCACTCATCTTACTTTAAAAAGTACTTACGACTTACAAAATAAATATCTCAAAGTGTTTATCTTCTACCTCAAGTTTTCAGCTTTCTATCTCAAATTCCAAATCTTTCTCTTACGCATGAAATAAGTTCATCTCATACCCTCTCTATTTATAAAGGTCAAAGATATATACAATGTTCTTCATGCTCACGATAGAAGATCAAAGATCTAAAATTTGTTTTTAAAAAAATTGATTTTGTTATCATTTTTGTTATAAACAAAATCATCCAATTAAAATTAATAAATTAAACCTATAAACACCGAACCATTTGTTACCAACAAAATTTTATAGCTTTCAAAAATAATTATTTATTTATTATAGTTTTTTATATTGTATAATAAAAAGAAGAAGAAAAAATTAGTCCAAAATAAGTAAAGGTAAAACTTTAAAATAATTAAGAAGTAAAATTTACTTTTATTATTATAGTATCTGCGTGATTATATTAGTTGAATGTTGACGTTAACTCAAACATCTTTAATTAATTTGGATATTTGAGATTTTAAAATTAACTATAGCATTAGTTATTAAAACTCGAACCCTAAAAAGGTGGTTATTCGCGTAAATAATAAAAGGGCTAGTCTAGTGACTATATTTTAATTTATACCTTTTCTAAGGCTGAATTTGTTTCTGTAATGTGTAATGTAATATTATATTATTATTATTAATGTCCAACTTTTTACCCTTAAATTTGGTGGATAAGTGGACTCGGAAAAATTGATTTGAAACTAAAGAACGGTGACGAAGATAAATAATATGAGAGAAAAAAAAAATTAAATGATAATTATATGTTTTTTTATTAATTGATGTTGGATTTATATATATATATATATATATATATATATATATATATATATATATATAAAGCTCGTGTTGTAATAAGTATTTTTAAATATTCGGAGATAATTATTTGCTAATATATGTAGTTGTTAACTAAGTTTATGATATTTATATTTTTGGAAAAGCTCATGAGTTGATATGTTCGAACTGCATTTATTACATATTTATCACCAACGCTCTAATCTTGTGACAGTAATAAAATAAGATATGTCTAGTATTGTCCGAAGTGTTTTTGTTATTGGTTGAAGTGTTTGTTGGTCTTTGCCGAAAGGCATATCGTTTATCTGTATCTTTTTTTTGTCTTTGTCAAAGTATTATTTATCTTTGTTATTGCTTTGTTTTCTTTGAATGACGTTAGGTCTTTGGATTTGTAATTGCTTTAAATTTCAAATTGGTGTTGATGCTTTAATGAATCCTTTTATTCGTTATCAAAGGTTCTCTTGTCTTGTGGATTTTTTTTATCTTTGCTGGAGCTTTATGTGTTTTTCATTGACTTTAATTGTATTTGCTTTGGATTGCTTTATTTATTTATATATATGATTTTTGTTGAACATGTCTGCATAAGAATTCCACTTACCCCCCTCCAGCGACAAATGTTTATGGAAGGAATATGAGTCTATACAAAATTTATTATCTCTATGTATTCAACCGAAGCAAACTTGTTGCTAATTTTGGAAAATTACGACTTTGAGGAAAAGACTCGTGCATTAGATACAATGTTCATTCCTAGCACTTGTTTTTATTTCCAAGTAATTATACATTTGATATATTTTTCTTTGAAGGAATTGGTTTCATCATATTATTTAATTCGCGAGTATTTATTCGTTCTTATTTTATTAACCCCTTAGTCTATCTTGAAGGTAAAAACTATGGGTTAATAATTTTATTCTCTATCCATATAACCGAACAATTTTTGTTTATCTTAGCCTCAAAAAATTATGAATAAATTTTTTCTGTAATTAGTACGTTGTGAAAATGAGTTCATTTTTTTTTAATTTCCAAGAAACTATATGCTTGGAAATGAATGGCCTATTTTAATAGATTTGTTTATGCAATTTTGGTGAAAAAAAAACACCAGCAATAAAATTACATAGTTTATAAGTACATGTATCGCCCTTTGGTAAACCATTGTCCTTACTCTCCATTTTTATTAACTTTAGCCGTTGGATTCACTAATTGTACTGTATAGAGTTTATCAAATACAACTTTATCCCTTTATCTTTTTTTCTTATACTGTCTTCACGAGTTTGCTTATTTGATTCCTTTTTAATTTTGTATCTTCTTTAGTAAACAACTCTTATTTTTCAATCTTTAGTCTTTGAAATGGAGAGAATATACAAAGATTCTAACAAGGTTGATAATTGAAATGTTTAGTTAAATTGTACTCGCACTTTAAAGAAAAATGTTATTAAAGTTAGGAAGGAGAAATCTACTTATGGTGCTATTCCTATATATGATGTTGATCTCACTGTTGTTGATGGGAGTAATGATTCCCTTGTTAGGTGTCCCATGCACCTCTTTATCTTCAAAGGATACTCATTTCTCAGATCCAGGTAATTTGAATGCTGATCAGTCAAAAGAAGTTTACCACTATACTTATCTGTATCTTTCTCAAGAAGAATATGATAAAAATATTTTGGACTGGTGTATTCCTGAGATATTATCCTCATATTTCACATAAACGAGCATACTTCATTTAACATTAAAGGAGACGGAGTTATTTTATAAAATTTTATGATTGATCAAGGTCTTTACTTTCCTATTTCTAGGGATCTTGTTGATTTTTTCAAGATACTCATATTTGTACTTCCCATTTTGTTCCAAATTATTGGAGATTATTGATGTGCTTTATAATTTTGGTTAATAAGATTAGTTGTTGCTTCAGAACGGGATAATTTCTTGATGGTAATCTCATATGAGGCATCACATACACTTCTTACTTTTATATCAAAATGACAGATTTTGCCAAAACTCTTATTAATCTTCTAAATTCTAACAAAATTTAGAAAAACTAAGTTTGGTTTGGTTTCTTGTAACTGAAAGACATGTCATGGCCGAGCTATTCCCACGAACGGTAGAAAGTGGTTCACGAGTTATAAGTTTTTACTCCTTGGTCTCTTCTATTTTACTAGCTTTTTGGTATTGGATTTAATATTTGCCAGTAATTTGTTTTCAAATCCTATTTATTAATTGCATATGGTAAAATATATGGTAAAAATGACCAAAGTGTAGTATTCTAATTTGATACCATAAGCTAAGAATTTTTCAAATTCTTATATATTTTATAACTCTCACTCACTTTGTTGATAATAAATTGTCGTCTGACTTATATGATAAAAAAATGTTTTCACATTTATTCTAATGTTGTTGTACAAGTTGTTGGCAAGACTTCTCATTCGAAATGAGTTATGAAATTCTAGCCCAGAAAGAAAGAAGTTGAGAAAAAATTATATTACTACAAAGGTTGTCGATAATTATCCTTCAGTGAATCGTCACAAAAGGTTAAAGATTTTATCATTGAACCTTATGTTTTGCCACAAGGTGATGTTAATGTTTTCACCCTAACTGAGCCTTTAGTGTATGAATTTATTGATGAAGCATGTGCTTTTAAAGCTACTAAGGAGCAGAACTATGTTATCACTTTCCTATTTTTGTTATTGGTTCTCTTGATTGTTATGTCATGTCATCCCATCCTCCTTTGGAAACCATTGTTCCTATTTTTTCACTTGATATACTAGGTACTGAAGAACCTTTTCTCTACTCGATGTTGATTTTTTATGGGGAGGATTACATAAAATATTGAGGCACGCTTTAATAATGAATATGAAGAGCTTATCCAGTTATGCATCAAGCTGGAAAAAAGAGGTATTCTCATGAACTGTTAAAACCTTATGTTTCAAAGTCTATTCTTCCATCTTCAGATGAACTAAGGTCCGAACTGTCTTGGAATATTATTATATCCATGTATTATTTTATTTCTTCTCTAACCACTCCTACTTTTCCTAATTTCCAAGCAATTTTTTTAGATATTGCTTGAATATATTGCTAGTTTCTTTTATCTTTGACAGCGTTATTCTACCTCCACCTCTACATAATTTTTTACCTTTACCCCTTCTTATTTTTTTGCTCAAGTTCTGGTATTTCTATGACCCCAAATAATATTTCATTTTTCCAGTGTAATCCTCATTTAGGTATGTCTTTGCTAGTGTTTTTTTATTAAGAAAATTCTTGAGCTTGTTTGTCATTATCTAGAACTAGCTCGACATAGGGTTCTCTCTGTGGCTCATTATCTATTTAAAATAGGATAAAGAGATTTGGGCTTGGGTTTTGAGGATATTTAGCATTACATTTTCTTGAAATTTTCTTTGGATGTACCAAATTTGATTGCATTCCATATTTCATCTTATTTTTAATGGATTGATAATGTTAAGTACATCTAACATTGATCATTCAAATCATATTATTAATCTTCAAAACCTTCTTGAAGAAACGACTGAGCCCATTAAAGAGGTGATATTCTTAAAAGTTGTTTTCAGGGAGAAGATCATATCTGAGAATCAATTGATTAATAGCATCGAAGCTACTCTTAAATAGTTAGAATTGAAAATCTAGCTTTGCTAGATAATTGGGTAGCACTTTGCTTCATACTTACAAAGATTTGGCCAAAATCTCTTTTTCCTCCTTTTTTCTTTAAAAGAGTGATGTGAACTCAAAATAAGGTTGTGTTGAAGACTTAGAAAAAGAAACTTACTGATTATTTTTATGATTATGACTCATAAGATAAACTTTGGTCATCAAATCACCAACATCTCCTAAATGTTAAAGCATTCGCTGACGAAATTCAAGAGAAATTAAACTACATGTCCTCAGATTATGAGACTGTTCGTAGGATATTATTTGATTAACATAAGGCTCGATTGTGTAAACATGATGATGTGGAATACAAAATTACTTTTATCTCTTTGTAGTAAATTATAGGTGTCCGATAATTCTTGATTTTCATACTTTGTTTCCTGAACTTGATTTACGTAGTAAGTGGTGCTTCATTACATGGCTAAAAGGTCTTGTGTTTCAAATTTGGATGTTTGTAAAGAAAATATTGGTGGTAGTAGTTCTCATGTCATTCATGTTATAGCAAATAGCATAGGAAAAAGTGATGTTCTAACGATGAGTGTTGATCCTACAAAAGTTGTTTCTTCTTCCTTAAAAGAAGTACAATTTGTTTTTTGACATATTTATTTTGTATATGAAGGTGTTTTGTTATGTTTTTTATACCTTTCATAGGTATGTTGTTGTATTTTTGTAAGATTCTTTCTTGTGAGTACTCTTTTATTGTATGAACGGGTCTTTGTGTCTTAGACACACTTGCATTCTTTATTTTTTCTATCGAATGGCCAGGTAAAATGGGCATATTTATTTGCTTGAAGTTTTCTAGAATTTACCAAGTATGTTCATAAAGCATGACTCTCATGTATGGGTTTTCCCATTATTTTAAGCAAGTTTAGTTTATTTTCGCGGACTTACTTCTGGTTTGGTTTATTTGGGGCTGAGGGTAGACTAGTAAAATATTTAGAAAGTGTTTTAATAATTTTGGGGTGTTTTATGTTAAACTTATTAAATTATTTCAATATTGGACCTTGGACAGATAATAGTTCCGAATCGAATCTCTTTAGAAAGAAGATCTTTTGTCTCATGGTAGCCTGCTCCAATCCTCTTACGAAACTTTCGTTATTGGGTTAGCCATACACTTCACATGTTTCTAGTGATTCAAATGGCACCATCAAATGATACAAGTTTTGGATAAGAATCTACAACGCACTAGAACGCCATTGTTGACGATCCTTTACTCCGACAACATCTAGTGTGGAGAGTAGAGGGATAATTAAGCTGTCTACTAGTATTAAACTCTGATCACCCTGATTAATGAGAGTGGTTGGGGTATTTTTTTTAGGCTTTGAATAGTGAGTAGTCCCTCGACTATCGCGTTTGGTGGCAGATAGTCCTTGGACTTTCAAATGTCCGTTGGCAGTCCCTGGACAATCGCGTTTGGATAAAGTTAGTCCAGAGGATCCTCTGATCCACCAGATGCTGGCACCTGTCCCCATACTCCTCAGTTTTTTGTGTCACCAGTAGTCCCTTGACTTTAGGTACGATTTTGCCCTTTGACCAAAATCCTTGTTGGCATAACTGTTGGTGAGATGACTAATTTTTCCTACGTGGCACCTATTAAATGAATCCTATGTGTCATTTAATCACCTAATTTAATTATGCTAAATTAATAATTAAACACCCTTACATATATTCCTAATTTCATCTTCCTCGACTCGAATAGCTTCTCCTCTCTCATATTTGCTTTCTTCTTATTCTTTCTTCCTTCTCATTCTATTCGTTTCCTAAAACCAGTAAAAGTATTTCATCTACATCCTCAATAAATGTCTACCAACTCTACCTCTTTCCTTTATAAAAAAATGGAGATTTGGTGTCGATCTACTTTTGTGGGAAACCTTTGGTTATTTGTACCTCATGGACAGAATCGAATCTAGGGAGGAGATTTTATGGATGCAGAAACTATCAGGTAAGTTTAATCTAAGCTAAATCTTCTAAAACCCTAACTTATGTTTAGAACCCTAGTTTTTTAAAACCCTAAATCGATATAATGTTACGGAGTATTGAAGGAAAATATGGGTTTTTTGAATGGGTGGATTCACCAGTTTCTCATAATTCCAAAGAATTAATTATGTCGTTGAAGAAAAAGATACTCAAGATTGAAGGTGAGAATGGTAGTTTGAAGACCAAAAATAGTTTGTTGATATTGTTTTGCTGCATTTGTTGTCTGTCTTTTTTATTAGTCTTGTTAAGAACTAAGGGAAAGCGATGTAATTTTTGGTTTGATAAACAATGTAATGTTTGGTTTGATTTGCAATGTAAGAACCGGTTATGGAGAAGTAATTTTATTAGAACTAATTTTATTAGTATTGTTCTTTGTTTGGTTTCAAAAATTTAGGGTTTGTGTTTCATTTTGGGTATAGATTTAGGGTGTGGAGACTGAGATTAAGAAAGAAGATTTAGGGTTTGTGTTTCGATTTTGGTATAGATTTAGGGTTTAGATTAGGGTTTGATTTGGAAATTTGCTGTAGAACAAGGGAGATGGGAGATGAGAAAGTCGACGGATTGGAATTCAAAAAGAGTTAAGTCTGTTCAGGGTTGCAGAAAATCTAGGGTTAGATTTGGTTTAATTATTATAATAAATTAAATTAAATTAATTAAAACATAAAATGTAACGCACCGATTGATAAAGTTATAAATGATTTTGGGGCAAAATATTACACGTAGGCTAATAATGCCACATGGATAAACTGATTTAATTTTCAATGCCAAGGTGGAAATTGAAGGGGTAGTTGGGTCATTTAATGTCACGAACTAAGCTTGGGGTTTGACCTAAAGTCAAGGGACTACTGGTGACAAAAAAATGAGGAGTATAAGGACATGTGGCAACATCTGATGGATCAGAGGATCCTCTGGACTAACTTTATCCAAACACGATAGTCCAGGGACTGCCAATAGACATTTGAAAGTCGATGGACTATCTACCACCAAACGCGATAGTCGAGGGACGACTCAATGTTCAAAGCCTTATATCTTAATTACTGACCCATGGGATTCTTGGGTCGGGTTATGAAACCGGGTCGAATTTAAAGACCTATTAGTTTTAAGTTGATTAGCGAATAACTTAGTCAAAAGTTAATACATTTGTCCAGTTCAGATATTTAGTGGTGTGGTATGGTCCAAATTTCCCTCATTGGATAAGTGATTTTGCTTAGGTATAGTGACCGAAATCTCTGAACTCATCAGTAGCCCCTTTTTAGGCCTTGTAAAAGATCTTTGGAAGGGCTAAAAATTTACAAAGCTAGCACCAATCTTGTCCGGTCTACTTATGTTGTTTGAACTGAAGAATTTCTTTTCACAAATGACCATTTCGTATTTTATCAGAATTGATTTCCCTTCTAAGAATTCTAAGAGTTTTTCTTGAATCGTGGGATGCGTGTCAATATCTGGTTCGACCTCCCAGCCGTTTTTTCTTCTAGATTGTCACACCCAATAGGCCTAGAAAGTTACCTAGGTTTCATTTTTTCAAATGTTGCGCAACCTTTAATCATTGCGAAAAACTTTATTCATTTTCTCCTTGGTAACTGCTTTTTTTACTGTTATATATAAACCTTTCCACTGTTTTATTGTCTTCCACACTCAAATCTTTCTAAAGAGAAAACTCAATTCATATTCAAATTGTTCTTGAGACATATATGTCCACAGCCAGAAACGCCTTAGTTAAAGGAGGTTGGCTTAACTTGTCTGAATTAGAGAGAGCAAAGAAAGTAGCGAGAGATAATCGCATTACTGTCGGTCTTCCCGCTTCTCCAAGCAAGAAAGGTAACCAATCAAACCAGAACGCCGATCAAGGGTCATCTTCTTCATGAAACCCTAAAACCAGAAAGCTTCCATTCACAACAAACCTTTCACCTCTCCTATATGGTTCCTCGGTGCAAGAGTCTCAACACCCTATTACAAAATAAAAAGTTGTCTCAAGTGTTAGAAAACCCTCACCATTTATCGCGATGGGCTCAGACACAGAAAAATCGTCAAGCAAAAACCAAGTCCACACCAACATCTTCAAAATCCTCCGGGTCGGAGGTAACAAAGGCTGTTCTACAAGCCAAATCCTCCGGACAACATCCTTTACCAGATATCAGGCCCTCAAAAGAAACAAATGCTCAGCCTTCTAAACAACCAGTTATACAATCACCAATGAAGGAGCTAAATCAATTTTCCTAAAAAGCAACCGAACAACCTTCCACATTGATGGAAGAGAACATGGAGGATAGCATAGAGGAAGCCCCTTTTAAGACTGAGACGTCTAGTCAAACAGGAAATAATACCGCAGATCAGAAAGGCAAGATCAAGGTTGGCATGACTCATCCTGACGCTCTTTCAGAGAGTTTAGAGGGCAAGGTAGGCCCTTGTTTCAAGCATGTTAGTGTCAAGTATTTGCTAGCTTTGCAGAACATTAATTACGTTTATACCCACATAACTGAGTTGGGTCAGATTCGAACCAAATATGGGATCCCATAGTCTGTAAAATTGAGGATTCCAATCACTCCGGAGACCCCCAGGGACTGCAAGTTGAACGAGATGGTGGTCTACACCGAAGTGCTGAACTGGGGACTTCGGTTACCCTTAGACCCAGAGATTGTCAGATACTTTCATCTGATCAAACTATGTCCCAGTCAGCTGAGCCCCAACGCTTGGTATACTTCCTAGCCTGCATCATGGCGTCCAGGCTATCAAAAATCTCACTCCCCATGGAGCAGTTTGCTGCTGTAGCAAGCCTGTGCAAGAATCACCAAATCCTTTTCTATCATTACAATATGAGAAATGATTTCAAAGTCGTAGACATTCTACTGGAGTCCGAAAAGCCTTGGAGGATACAGTTCCTCTTTATCAGTGGGACTTGGGAGAACGGTAGAAAAATCAAGGCTAAGACGAACCCTAGTCTCCTGACCAGTAGATGGAAATACACTGGTATATTTTTCTCTCTTTTCCTGTTCATTTCTTAAGTTGCAATTTTTCTTATTTTGACTAACTTATATCTCTCCCTAGTTCTATCGAAGGAGTTCATTGGACACTTGGGATAAGGTCAGAAAAATTGTGCGAAGCTTAATGCGTGGGCTTCAGAGAACTGGAGGAACGCCTTCCATTATTGCTTCAAGTCGGGGAAATTTTGGAGGTCTCACCTGTGGAACACCACAAGCAGAAGAGACCTTTCATGGGAAGAGCTAACCACCCTTCCCCCTGTTGATGTGATCCTGAAGAGGACAAAAGCTAAAGATACCAAGCTGTATCTACCTTCCAGGGCCAAAGCCCCCACCAAAATGAAGAACAAAAAAAGAAAGGTTGCAACAGACTTAGCTCCAACAACTACATAAATGACTAGTTCAGAGAAACATTGTGGTATTTATGTGGCCTTGCTAAATCAGTAGAGGTTGAGAATGTAAAGGAAGTGGGGGGGAGGGGTTCAAAGAACCCACCAAGGCCTCTTAAAAAAAGATAAGAAACACAAAACTAGCAGCGATGAGAAAGTTACCAAGAAGAAGAAGGTTACCGTAGGGGCAGAGATAATCATTTTCCCAACAATAATTCCACTCCCAGTTCCTGCTAACCCTACCCTTCAAGAGGAAATCCCAATAGACCTTTAGTCCGGACAGATTGTGGGTGGAGGAAACGATGAAGTGGACCTTGAAGCCTTTCAAGACATCAATATTTATTTCAATGATCTAGAGAAAAATGATTTTGCAGGTCCCTACCGTCCCTCCAGCTCCTCCAACATGGTAACATACAATGGGAAGTCCTACTCCATATCCGAAGAACAAGATACTTTGATCCATGATCTCCTTGGTTACATCTGATCGGTACTTGATCTAGAGAGGCAGGTAAAACATCAAACCGGTATTATCAATTCTCTTACCACTGATAAACAAACCTTGTCAGATAGTCTTCTGAGTGCTCAACAAAGCATAGAGGTGTTAAAGAAGGAGAAGGAAGATTTGGCAACCAAGCTGACCGCATCGAAGACTACCAATACCGAGCTCCAACCAAGTACTCCAACCTTCGAGAATTCTTCCTCAAAAGACCTCACAACTTTGAAGAAGCAACTGAAAACTAAAGATGGTGCTATCCACACTTTATCCAACGAGAAGACCAAGTTGGAGAGAAATTTTCAAGAGAAAATTAAAGAGAAAGCGGCATTGGAACGCCAACATGAAGAAGCTATCACTGCAGGTATAGAGAAGTATGCTAACGGGATAGTGGATTCCCTAGAAAAAAGAGATAATGAGATCAAGTCTGAGATGGTTTTGTTGTTCCATGAGACCTTCCCTAAGAGAACTCTTAGTCCCTTATGGAAGTATGTAAAAATAAGGACATCCCTTTCCATACTCTAGCAGGCGGTGACAAGCGCAACTACTCCAGTGGACTAGATTACACAACTGATGATGAAAAAGGAATAGGTGAGAGTTCGAGTGTCGAACTCAAGAGTCCCAAGAAGAATTGTGGTGAAGAAAAGTCTTAAGGGAATAAGCCTTAAGGTTTTATTGTGTAATTTTTGTTATTGAAAAACTAAAGTCCTTGGATGGCCGATGAAGTTTTTGTACTACTGGTCGGTTTGAGTCAGACCAGGTCAATTTATCCATCTTCCCTTTTGTTTAATATATTGTTTTAAATCTTCCATGGCTAATATTTAAGTAGCCCCTAGAATTTCAGAAGTGCTGAATCGAGAGTATTTAATATCTATGATCATATGTATTTAATAGCTATGAACAAACATTAAGCATATCCGATCTACTCAAGAAAACTTGAGAGCCGGGGTGTTAAATAAGTAATTTATACTTGAATTGAATTGAAGTAAAATCACACCAGACTTTTGAAGAAGGCAACATATATTATTGAGAGAAAAAAACCGGATACCTCATTAAAACCTCCCCGCGCCACCAAGGTAGGAAAGAGTATGCCCCTTAATATTTACACTGGTTATTTAACAAGTAAATATTTACATAAAAAATTCATTCTAGATATAACCTGAGATGCTCAACATTCCATGGACGCTTTAAAGCTCTCTATTATTTGTCTTGAAGTCTATATGCCCCTGGCTTGATCTTTTCACATAACATATAAGGGCTTTCCTAGTTCGGAGCCAATTTACCGAACTGTTTCTCCTTAGTATGTAATAAGACTTTCTTCAAAACCTTATCTCCTATTTGAAAGTATCTTCTTTTGACTTTGGAAGCAAATCTGCTCCTCATTAAGCCTTGATAGTATGTTGTTCTCAAATGTGATTTAACCGGCATTGAACAGTAAATCGTCCATTGACTATCGCGTTTGGTGGCAGATAGTCCCTTGACTTTCAAATGTCCGTTGACAGTCCCTGGACTATTGCGTTTGGATAAAGTTAGTCCACCAGATCCTCTGATCCATGAGAGGCTGCCACCTGTCACCATAGTCCCCAGATTTTTGTATCACCCTAGTCCCTTGAGTTTAGGTTAAACCCAAAATGTAGAATATTACGGAAAACTAAACTCAAGGGACTAGTGGTGATACAAAAATCCGGGGACTATGGTGACAGGTGGCAGCCTCTCATGGATCAGAGGATCTGGTGGACTAACTTTATCCAAATGCGATAGTCCAGGGACTGTCAACGGACATTTGAAAGTCAATGGACTATTTTCCACCAAACACGATAGTCGAGGGATGATGTATTGTTCAAAGCCTGCTTTAACCATTTTTTTCCTCTATTAAGTCTAACTGATTCTTAATTGCTACATTATTAGCTTGTTCGGAATAGTTTTGGACCCTCTGTGATGGTAAAGTAGCTTTTATGAGAGTAATTTCATCCATCCCATATACTAAAGCAAAAGGAGATTCTTGTGTGGCAGCCCGATGAGTAGTTCGGTAGGCCCACAATACTTTTTGTAAATAGCTTGGCCATTTTTCGGCAGCTCCCTCCAAGTTCTTCTTTAATCTGAACAAGATGGTTCTATTTGCAACCTCAACTTGGTCATTTTCTTAAGGGTGGAAAGGAGAGGAAAAATAATGTTGAATGCCTCTAAAAGTACATAAGGCTTCCATGTCTTTGTTATCAAACTGTGGCCCATTGTCTGTAGTAATTTTCTGAGGAACTCCAAACCTACAACATATATTGGATAGAATGAACTTGATAACAGGTTTTGATGTGGTTCCAGCCAAATGAGTTGCCTCTATCCATTTAGATAAATACTCAATGGCGACTATAATAGTTTTGCATCCCCCGGATTTCATAGGAAGGGGTCTAACTAAATCTATCCCCCATCTAGCAAAATGTATTGGCTCAGAAATAGACTCCATAGGTACTGCTGGTACATGAATTTCATTCCCATACCTTTGACATGGATCACATTTCTTCACCATTTATTTAGCATCTGCCATTATGGTTGGCCAATAGTATCCAGCTAACAAGACTTTTCGGGTCAGTGCCCTGTATCCATAATGTGATGAGCCTTCCCCATCGTGTAGTTCCAATAGGACAATTTGGGACTCCTCAAAGCCTAAAAAACGTAGGAGAGGTCTGCTGAAAGATTTTTTATAGAGAATTTCTCTTATTATAAAAAAAACCACGAGCCTTGTATTTAATCGTTTTTGCCGCAACTTTATCCGATGGCAAAATCCCATCGGAAATGTATTGAAGAAGTGTGTATCCCCAGTCATTAGGCTTGATCACAAGTATACTCATACTTTTTGCATCGTCTTTATTTTGATCAAACTGTATGGATGGATATTCTTGTACGAGAATCCAATGGTAGGATTCAGAATATGCTATAGTTGCTAGAGAGTCTACCAATATATTTTCCGATCTAAGAATATGCTCATAGCAAATAATTTTGAAATTTGTAGCCACTTCTTTCAAAATGAGCAAGTACTTCCAGTTGTTCCTTTTTGGCCTCAGACTGTTCTTGGGCATGGTAGATGAGCAATTAAGTTTCACTCATTAACCAGACTCTCTTAGCTCCACATAGGAGTGCTAACTTAAGACCGGGTGTAGCTTCCTTGTAGATGAGTAATTAAGTTTCACTCATACAAGGGTGTTGTGTTTATTACAATAAAACGATATTCTATCTTTTTTCTAAATTCTTGTTTCCTCATGGCCAAACCAATAATTATTTCTTCTAATACAAATATTTTTGCACATGCGAGTCCTGTTAAAGATGTCTAATTTGGCTTTAACGATGTTGGATTTTTCATTCTTTCATATGTTTCTTTGTATAAAATATTTACCGACCTGGCATCATCGATCTTGCTTTTATCAAATTTGACGTCTGCCAACTTTGTTGTTAATAACATTGTATTTTAAGTTGGAGACTTGATTCCCATTAGGTCATCGTTAGAAAAAAAATTCAAATGCAAATTGTTGTTTGTTGCCATTTTCCCTGGACTTATTTTTTGACATCATTCGGTGTAAATTTTTTAATCTTATTTTGTTTTCAGAGTCTGGGTTTTCTTAAGTAATAAATTATACCGTCTATCTTTTCACACGCAGATTTTCTCCCTTTTTTTGCTCGGTTATTGCGACTGCAATTATTCATAGTGCCCATTGGGCTTCAGCTGTTCGTGAGGTTTTCTTTTTGGCCTCGCCTGAACCTTGTTCGATTTTTGATTTGATGAAGGTGTTTGGCTTTTCTTTCACGGTAAATTTTACATCCTGTAAACCAACAATTTTTAATGGAATGATCAATACAAGTATCAGATTTACAGTTTTTTTATTTAAATATCGTTTTTTTGCTTGGCTCCATGAATGATCCACTTGATTGAGCTTTATCTTTCTTACTATTGTTTTTGTCCTAATCGATTTTCTGTTTGCCGTTTTGATACTGATTATATCTCGTATAGGTTAATGCTGAAGCAGTATTGCTCCTTAGATTCTCATTTTGTATGCTTGTGCGGACCGCAGCTGTTCTGTTATTACGTAAAAATCCTGCATTTTGTTGATTCGTGTTTTCCTCATCCGTTTTGTTTTACTACTCTATTTGTTGCAATGATTCTCCAAAGCACAATTTTCATCTTGTATGAGTTCATCATGAAATGTCCATATTTTAGCCCATTATATGAATGTTGTCACAACCACTGGATTAGCAGTCTTGTAGTTGCGACTTTGTTTTGAAAATCTTTTAGTATATTCCTTCAAGTTCTCATTAACCCTTTATTTGTAACGAATTATGTAATCCACATCAAACGATATTACATTATGCCCTCACAAAATGGCTTGTAAATGTCGTACAAAGTGTTTTTTTTACATAATGTTTTGGAAAATTGTTGAAATATTGCATTGTTGTCGTCAATTTCATATTTTAGTATTTTATCATTAAATTATTAGACATGGTCTTTAAGATATCATCTGTCATGATATTTACTCATTAGATAATTGTTGTTATAGGATTATAGCATGCTCTATAATATTCTTAGAGCTAGTTATGACTGTTTGTTCGGCCAAGGTTGCACGATTTTTATAGTAATCATGGAAATCTTTCTCATGTGACCTTTTTCGTCAAGTTTTTGGTCCTTAAAGTTTTTTTTATCGCAAATTGATTATATTCGTTAGGTCTGAATGGCCGATAACCGTCGTCAGATATTTTGAAGCGCTCAAAGGATAATCTCTTACAAGTTGTTTTGTTTTTAATTTTATTATAATTTATCTTTGATTATTTTATGGGTTGCGTCGTCCCGTTTTCATCATCCATCATATCCATTTCTTGGACAATTTGTTTGTTTTTTAGACCTACAACAACAGTTTGCTTTCAGAAGTTTGAATAATTGAGATTTTACAAAATACAAAATTTGACGTTTTCTGACAAACCGCGTCTGTTAATTTCAATATTTTTTTACATCGCTAATCTTGACCAAAATGGCAAATGGACAGAGAAACGCGAATCAAAATTACAAACAGTAACCATAATGGATAATAGAACAACATATATTAATAAAAATACGATTTTCTTGTATTGAACATTTACATATAAATTGTCTGACAATAAATATCTTCCGAATATTCAAAAATAGTAAATTATATTTTTCAAAATATCGAGTTATAAGTATGTATTTGACTAAATTTGTATGAATATTTATATTTTTAGATAAACGGATGGACAAGTCCTGGTTAGGTTAATTACACATTTATTAATTATTATCATAAAACAGTTATCTGATGTTTTATATTAAATATTTTAGGATGCTACACTTATATTCAATTTTTATCTTAAAATAATGTTTACTACTATGTGAGTTTGATATTTAATTTCACTAGTGTAGTAGTACTATTTTAAATTATTCATTTATTTGTTGCATTGGATAGCCTAGAGTCTATTTGTTTACTCATATCGTGTGTGAAAAGACAGTACGTGAATCATTATATGTATTTCCAATTATTTAGGTTACCACTATCAATTTATGGATTCTTTTATTGCCTACCGAAGACAAAGGTTGGCCATAACTTGATCTATTATTAGGGCATCGAGACCTTCAAAAATGAGGTTACCCGGCAAAAGTTGTTTTTATTAACCACTACAATACAACGTTGTTTCCTTCTCGTCGGTGATATTTTAAATTTGACCTACTCTATTTACAATACTTTCTTTTACATTTGTATATTAAAACCATTTTTTAGCTAGCCGGTACTAAACAAAACAATACTACTAATACGGTCAATAGCAGTTCTTTTAAAATATATTATTCTTCGTATTCTGTACGTCGTTTTAAAATTTTCTACAAATACTAATTAAACATTTTTAAAAAATTATTATAAAAAAAATACTAAATAGAAAATAATAGCTGAAACTAAATTTATATTAGTATACTAAAACGATATTTAAATTTCAAATAAAATATTTAAAAAAAAGATAGGTAAAAATGAGAAGGAAGAAATAATAATTCAAAAGTTATACTTAAGTATAAAAAAAACATATTATCACAAACGAGCTTAAATAAGAAAACAAATATAGAAACAAAAATTTATAGCCATATATATTTTTTTAAGTAAGAAATAGATTTTATTACTAAATTGAGCGAAATACAATTTGGAGTACTTGAAAGTAAAATTAAACAAACTAAAAGACCTACTAAATTTCAGTCTTAAAATAATAGAAAGCGCCAAGCTTTCCTTTTAATATTTCAAATTAAAACTTCAACTTTCAAAACAGAGTCAGGAGACGAGAATCTGCCCCATCGCCTTCGACGAAACAATACTCCATCCTTCGACCTAGAATCCTCAATCTAAAGATCAATAAACATAACCCAGCCCAAGGGTTTCAAGAAGAACGATCGACAACAAGTCATTAGGAGCATTGTATCCCTTAAACTTTTGGTTATGCTTGTAGTTAAGAGACCACTTCGCTATCCAGTCAGAACCTTGATTTTGGATTCTGGAGATGTGACGAATGGTCATCTTAGAGTGAATAAGCTTTCTACATAAAGCTATGGAAGATTCAAAGTACCAAGCTTCATTTCCATCAGCAATCAGGTTTATAAGAACCAAGCTATCTGATTCTACATCAACTTCAAGCTAGTTATTCAATTTACAGATAATCAGACCTTCAAGAAGAGCGCTGATTTCTGCAAACAATGGATTCATTTTACCAATCAAGGTGTCGGTTCCTAGAACAATGTCTCTGTCTGAGTTTATGAACAGAATACCTCCACTTGCCTCTCCATTAGAGTTCCACGCTCCATCAACATTCGAGTTTCAGTCTGTCAGAATTAGGAGCAAGCCCTTGAGGTAACGAGGAAGTCTTTTCCTGTTTTCAATCGTTTTGCAACCTAATACATTTCATGCAGAGACAACTTTAGAACAGAGCTTATAAGATAACATATTAGACATGTCCAGACCGATGATAATATTGATGATCCTATCTATAGCACCCTTGACAGTGCCATGGGTTCTTTTGAACTTCGAGCAATTTCTGTTTTTCCAAATTACCCAACAAATTATTTGAGGGATAATGTGAGTAATATGACGATTACTTTTAGAAAACCAGAACCATGATCGAATCATGTGAGAAAGGACCATGAATCTTCCAATTTTTACTTTGAAAATGTAGCTAAAATAGTTCCAAATTTGCCAGGCAAAGCTACAGCTTACAAAGAGATTATTTTTCTCTTCGCAACTGTTTTGCAGAACTGGCATTTGGAGACTATTTGAAGATGTTTTTTCATAAGGATGTTGTCAATAGGAAACAAGCTGTTAATAAGCTTCCAGCATAGGAAGGAAAATTTTCTGGGAACAATAGGGCTCCATATCTTTTTGAAAATGCCAGATTTGTTATGAGTAGTTCTAGTGTTTTTCCATGTAAGGTTAGTGTTAAAGTCTTGACTATTAAAGAGTTTCTAATTATTTTATCAAATTTTTCAAGAATTACTTTGCACTTAGCTATATGATTTAATCTGTCCCTAGGAAGGAAATTTTGAAGAGTATTGATGTCCCACTCATTGTTTTTTCCAGAAAGTTTAACACTAGCCTTTAAGTACCAACTATTGGAGTCAGAGAACTTATCAGTGGAGGAAGATCATGCCATTCTTCAAGCCAGAAGTACATGCTTCCTTGACCAAGAGTCCACTTTATATTGCTTTCAGCTATAGCTTTATTATCAGTGAGTCTCTTCCAGACCATATAATCTGCTCTTTTACATTTAAATTTAATAAGATGAGCATCAATACAGTAAATGTTATGCATAATAGCAGACCATAACCAGTTGTTTTTTCTGAAAAGAAACCAAAGTTTTTGGGAGAATGTGAGTTAAATGTCAGAGAGTTTTTTATGTTCAACCCACCCTTTGCAAACAGTTTGCAAATATGATCCCAAGAAGTCCAATGAATAGCATTGTCATTGAAGTTAGACCTCCGTAAGAATTTATTGAAATTTAACTCAAGTTTTTTAATGATAACTCTAGGTATAAGACTATTTTGCATCCAATAATATGTAATTGGAAGTAAAACAGAAGTTATTAAAGTCATTCTGCCACCAAAGGACAGATTATTCAAATCCCATTCAGCAATTTTATCATGAATTCCATTAATAAGAGGATAGTAATTCTTCCCTTTATTGTTACCACAGAGGGTTACACCAAGACAGCTAACAGGCAATGTCTCTCTAGTGAAACCAGTATTAATCTTGAGATTTCTGATGCTTGAGGGATGAGCTCTACTAGAGGTGATTAACTTTATTTTTTCTTTGTTGATTGTTTGACCAAAGACCAGCTGATATTTGTCTAAGAACTTGCTTAATGTATCAATAAAATTTGGCAGGTAGTTAGAGAACACCAAGATGTCATCAGCAGACGCAAGGCACGGCACCAGGAAATCTGTACTAGTAGCATACTTAAGAATTTTGTTAGTGTTAATAAGATTGTAGAGGCCACGAAAGAGAACTTCCTCAGTAAGGATGAAAAGGCTAGGAGATAAAGGATCTCCTTTCCTTAATCCTTTCTTCTGGTGGAAGTAACCTATGACAAAGCCATTAATAAGAAGACAAATATGAATACTTGATATCATTTTCTTAATTAAGGTAACACACTCAGAAGAGAACCCAAAATAAGAGAGAACTTTAAGGATAAAAGCATGTGACATTTTGTCAAATGCTTTAGACATATCCAGGTTGATCATAACATTCCCAGTTTTTGGTTTTTTGTTGATGTCATGAGTCAGCTCTTTCGCAATTAAAATGTTTTCATGGATGAGCCTGCCTTTAACAGAGGCACCATAAGTCTTGGAGATAATGTTTGGATGAATTTTAGCTGATCTAGAGTTCACCAGGTTAGAGATCACTCTATTGAACATGGAGCAGAGACTGATAGGTCTAAAGCTGATCCAACTAGTTGGCTTAGAGCTTTTAGGAATCAAATATATACCAGTGGCAAATAAACCATTGGGGATCTTATTTCCTTGAAGGTAAGAGTTTAAAGCGTTGCAGAGATCATCACTAATAATAGCCCAGCAAGATTTGAGAAAGAAAATGTTAAACCCGCCTATGCAGGCTGCCCTGTCATTGCTCATTTTGCTTATGATTTTCTAGACTTCCTCTTTGTTAATTGGACTAAGGATAGAATCATTGTCGTGAGCAGAGACTAATCTGGGGATGTTTTCAAAGATAGTGTACTGTATCAATACATCTTCTTCCTCTTTGTTAGTATAAGAATTTGAGGCTAAAGAGTATTTAATAAAGTTTTCAACAGAGATAGCAATATCATCAGGGTTCTGAACCCAAACCCCATTCTCTTTAATATTATTAATAGTATTACGTCTTCTTTTCTTACTAACATGAGCATGGTAAATCTTAGTGTTACCATCACCCTCTTTGAGCCAACTATTATAACACTTCTGTTCCAGAAGTTTTCTTCATTTCCAAGGGCTTGAATATGATTACTATTAGCCTTAGAAAGATCAGTTTTTAAATTGTTATTATTGTCTCTTAAATGCTTGATTTCCATCATCTTCACCTCTTCAGCTGAAGCCTTAACTTTACTGAAAATGTTACCAAAACTCTTGATGTTCCAGTCCTTGAGACAACTTTTAAGTCTCTTGAGCTTGAACCAAAAGACTTGATTGAGGTTCCCATTACAGTTAAGTCTTCATTTCTGCTTGACAGTACTTAAAATACTATCATCATTAGCCCAAGCATTAATAAATTTAAAGCTTTTCTTGTTATTGTTAACATAGGAAAAATAATTATAAGTAGAGTGAATTGAGAGATGGGTATGGTTAAAACAAGTTCTGACCATGTGAAAGACCTGAGTCCCTTTGAAGGTAGCAATCCACTTTTCATTAATTACGGCTCTGTCAAGTCTTTTCCAGCGAGTGTTTCTGTTCCAGGTGTAACTTGAACCCACGTAGCCAGCGTCCTCCAGCTTGCAATGTCTAATGGCATCATTGAATTTTTCAGTGCTAGTATAATCATTGGATGTGCATCACATTTGATCTTCTCTAGTTTTAATAGCTTTAAAATATCCAGCAATGATCCAAGGAGAATCAGTGAAAGCAAAAGTTTTCATTTGATCCCAGAGATCCAATCTAAGAAGTCTTTGACTTTTAGCATAGACAGACGTAAAGTTAAAGTTCATGTCTAGACCAGGGTAGTTGATATCCATATGCATATATTGGTCATGGTCTTTTATAATCTTAATATAAACATCATCTCTCCAGAAAACCAACACTTTATTAGAGCAATTAACAGCGTAATTCTTAAAGCCCAAGACAACAGAAATATTCTCAATCATGTTAACATTTCCATAGGTTCTTGTATAGCTAAGATTTTGGTTTTTTCAGCCTTAAGCATGGAAATAAGCCTTCTCAAAATAGGCTTGTTATTGACACCTATAGCATTCCAGCTAATTATCCTTATCCTTATCAGATAGGGATTTTTGGTTTGATTTTTCTTCTTTTCTGCTTAGAGAATTAACAGTGAGTTTGTTGGTTTTTTTACTTTTCATTACAGACTTCAATTTACTGCTGATAATGGTGCCAAAATCAAAACGAGAGGAGAAGTTTCTTGGAGATACATTATTGCTACCAATGTTATCACAATCAGGGGTCATGTTGTCTTCATCCATCTGGGGATTGCTTTGAGCATAGTCCTAATCCAGTTTGTGCTTGGCTTCAATAATTTACATATTATTTTTAGCTGAAGATTCAATACTCGTAGCATCAATATTTTGGCTTTGGCTGTTTGGATCTTGCTTGGAGTCAATATCTTTACAATCTTGTTCTTGATCCTTTTTTGTAACAATGAATTTAAGTTTTCTTCTATAAACTTACTGAAAGTTTGGATGTTGTAAGAAGTGTTTTGGGAAGTTTGTGTCTCTTTGTTGACAGTTCTTTGATGTTTGATTATAGGATTATCAGTCACCTTGCAATCTTCATCTTCTTTAGATTCCACTTTACTAGTCTTTTTTTACATTCTTCACCTTTGTGCCCAATATGAAAACTAACATCACAGTAAGAGGGAACATTCTTGTCGCTTAAACTAATCTAGCAACCATCATTTGACCCAAATCTTATCCACAATATATACTTAAGTTTTCTGGAGATGTTAACTTCAATTTGAGCGAAACACGCTAAAACTAAATCCTTTATGACAGAGGAGTTGTCTAAGAATTCTGGGACTCTTTCATAATCGAACCCACACCAGAGATTTTGGGTTTTCATACTTCCTATTGAATGTTGGGCTCCATCTTAGAATTCTCATAGTTTTCCCATCAACATTCCATACGTTTTTGGACCAGATTATACTAACATCTTCCTTTAAGCAGAATTACATAAAGATATGTCTAGAATCCTGAAAGAACCTTTGAGTTTAAAGGAATTTAAGAAGTTGTTCATAGTAGATCTTTTTGGTATTCCGTCAGTGAACTTTCCCACCAAAGTTGTTGTAGACTGTTGAAGAAGAAAATCTTTTATTTTTTAGTGTATTAAATGGAGCAGTGGTCCTCTGTTTCTTTAACGTATTCCGGCATGATTTCCGATTCCACGGGATTAGATTTTTGTTTAACGCTTCGACATAAGACTTCTTGGATTGGGTATGAGACGAAAAGTCTTTGATAGGTTGAAGAGTAGGGTACTCTTCGACTTCTCTATGGTCATTCATTGATGAATTCGTGGTAAGAAAAGACAGAGAAAGACTAGAGATAGCAGGGAGATGAAGAACAGAAGAAAGTGTTTCTTGGAGCGTTCATCATAAATTTGAAATTATTCGTCAAAAAATATAAGACTTAACATCAAATTTATAGTCATATATAAAAGTTTAAAAAAACACTATCTAAACTAATATAATTTTTCTATAACAGACAAATTGTCGAATATATGACGAAGTTTCTTTTAACTAACACTCAAGTTGTTGTAATTAAAAGTCATGAATTGTATAATTTAATTGAGTGGTATAAGAAGATTAATTTTTAAAGGTACGTAAGTTAATTTGTTTCTGCATCTACAAAACTTAAAATTTGTTGGATTTGACTATATATATTTATAAAACAAATATCTACGTTGATATAATACTTTTTGAAGTTGAGAATGTTAGAATGATTTTGTCTTTGATCAGCAATTGAGTATGATTTTCAACGTGTTATGAATGTTGTATTCATTTATTAAAATATAACCCAAAAAGATATATTTTTCAATAAATAGAATATGCATTTAGTCAATAAAAATCCTAAAGACACTCTAATATACCTAAATTATCATAAGATATCTGTTTTTCTAGTTATGTAATTTATTTATCCAACAATTGTTTTAATGTCATTTTTAGAAACTGTAATTTGCATCATCATTAATCAGTTCACATTTAATAATATACAGTAGTTAAATCTAAAAAAATAGAAAATTTGTTGTTGTAAATTAATTGCTACATATAATATAGCTAGTAATACAGAGTTTCTTTTTAGGAAAGTCATCCTTATAATTCTTTTACCTACCATACAAACACTCATATTAGAAAAAATACAAGTTTTTGCACTACTACCCTATTTTGAACTATAACTTAAATTAAAAAATGTCACAAAACTAGAGATAAATAAATAAAATGGTTGTTGAGTTTTTTTGTCTTACTTTTATATATTTTTAAATACAACTCGTATTAAAAAACAAATTTCAAGATAATCGTTCCTAGTGATTCATTTTTTTGAATAAACTCTAATAGGTTTAAAAATACATATCTATATAAATGCTATTTTAGGTGAGGGTTAGTGAAGAAGAAAAAGATGACTCGTTCTTTATATATATAGAGTAATAAATTCTGAATTTTGTAAATATTAAGTATCTATCATTTGTATTACATCAATGAGCTCTTACAAAATTAAGTTCAATGCATTCTTGAGTCATATAAAGATCATAATATTGTTGGTTTCATAGAGCTCAATAACTAGAATATTTGACCAAAAGATTAATATTCACAATATACTTTACCCAACTAGTTTATATAATTAAAATTTTCATGATATCATCTCGATATTCTTGATGATCCAAGTTTGACTAATACATTTTGATAACATATGATTGGATCAAACATTTATAATATGATACTTATAATCTGTGATACATGATATATTCCAATTATGATATCATTACAATATTTTATTTGGATCAGAGTGTGTACTACGTATATCCACTAAAGACCGTATTAAAGAATACATTCTTATTAAAATGTAATCATAAAATACCTTATAATTTTAGATAATTATCAACAATTAATAATAATGATTGGGCTACTTAAAACGTAATATTTCATGCAGTTATCACGTTGTCAATTATCACCTAAATGAACTTGGATTTATCATGATATGTAACATGGAAACCATATGACCATATTATCATAAAATTTCATTTCCCAACTAGAATTTAATTCGAGGCTCTATATTGAATATTCAAATTATTCGTAAAAAGAAGAGTAAAACAAAAATTATATTATTAATTTGAAAGGACACGTATTAAAAACACATTTGTAAAAGAATTAATAAGCATAGAGTTTGTAATAATATGCTCTACCATAATCTGATAATTTTGTATTATCTTTAATAAACACGAACTTGATTTTCATAGTTGGGACTTGTTCGAGCTACCATTATTATTCTAGAACATAAGTGAAAAACTATCATCATAATAGACAAATAATAACATATTTTTTTAACTATACACAATCACGTGACTTTTTTTAAGCAATAAAACATAGTCTGGTGTTTCAAATATACTATATATTCCACTGTCATGGTCTAGATCATGACAAGATTTGAATGGATATTATTCTACAACATCAAACCTTCATCTAAAATGGCAATTTTTAAATTTTTAAGTTCCCACACAAACAAAATAAATTATATCGGAATAGCTTATAATTTTCAAATCATCTGATATTTTATATGTCAACCGTTAATGCTATATTTTTTCTTTTTTCTTTCAGGTACCAAATGACCCTATTGACTTCCATTCAACGCATGACGCCGAGATTACTGAAGTATCTATCTAACCCCCTTACTATTAAATCTACATTATAATATGATATATACTTCAACATACATGAGAATTTTAAAAGCTAAAGCATATGAATACGACTATATCAACTAAAGTTTTAATTTTCTAGAAGAATACTAAATTAATGAAAACTTAACAATTTTCGTTATAAAATTATAACATGCTCTCAATGTATGCAAGTATGATGTACTATAATCACATTAGAGAGAGATTATTAATAATCTAGATCCCTAAAGTAAAAGACGATTCATTAAGATCTTTTAGTATAGCTTTATGATAGCAAAATCCTTAGTGTCATATAATAAGCCAATAACATTTATGGAAATAATACTTCATCAACATATAAAATTAGATATACTATTTGACTCTCACTAAATTTATAATACTTGTATCCTACATAAAATTTATATCAAAACTGAACGATGTGATAATATTCAAGAACTTGTGCTATCATTAACAAAAACAATTAAACACGTAAGTAGATCTTATAAGTTTGTAAACCACCAAATACATTTTCAAGATATTATATATATATATATACTTGATCTTTAAATCAAAAAACAAATAAATATGTGCAACTAGATATATAGTTTAGCAAAAATTAATTTATCTCACTAAGACGATGGGACAAGATTTCAAACTAAAGGGTATTACATCAATTTAAACTCTTCACTAATTGTATATATCCATAATTGAGAGTTACAACCTTTTATGAAATCATGAAAGCTAACCGGATTATTATCTATGATTCCATAAAAATACTATATGAATGGATGAAACTTCTTATATCTTTAGTGAATCAACGTGAATAAATTTAAAATAATCAAGCTGTGCTATTTCTTGTGGATGTTGATTTTCTTCATTATATGAAACATTAATATTGTTATTTTTCATAGGAGGTGGTATCTCTGTTTGAGGAACTAAACTTTCTTGCAATTGAAAGATGGAAAACTAATTATAATTAAGACGTTAAACTCGATGGGTTTGTTCCAATTTTCCTAAAAACAATATGTGTATTTGTACTTTTCCTCCTAAACTTAATAATTTAATAAAAAATATGGTTTTCATCTTAAGAGTTGTAGAAGAGTAAAATTTATACCCCTTAAGTGGTTTGATTGTCCTATAGAGTAAGAACTTACTATCGTAGATTCTAGTTTATGGTCGTTTGACCTATAAAGCGTTGCTTTAGTCAGACATCCCCAAATATGTAAGTGTTTTAAATTAGATTTTTGGCTAAAACATATCTCATGCAATGTCTTAGTTTTTGATTTATTAGGTATTCATTTAAAAAATATATTGCACACTTTATAGTGAAGTGGGTTCAAACGTTTGAGTGGTTATACTATTAACCATTTCATGTACTGAACGATTTATTTACTTATATATAACATATATCTTGGAAAAATAGTCATTATGTATTAAGTAACAATTTTTTACTCTTATAAATAAAGAAAAAATATAACGTAATGTTGTTTAATTGACCCATTATACCGACCATGATATTCACCATTGATAGGGCCGGATTTCGCTGGAGGTTACGATTGGATTTTCTTAGAGGGTATTTAGACTTACAATAAAAAAATATAATATGTGAGTTGAGTACTTGATGACTAAGTTGTGTACCTAGTTTTAATGTTATTGGGCCTAAAGACTCATAAGACCGACCCGTACTCACGACCCAACCCGATTGGTCATTGAATCCAAATTGTTCTATAAATAGTCCAAAAAACATCACTAAATGGGTTGGTTGAGATTTTCTCTCTACTTATTAATAGCTAGTACCTCTCATATCTCTCTTCCCTCACTCAAAATTAAGTACTATACATAAATACGTACCATAAATACTCTTTGGCCTTATTTTAACATAACAATTATATATATACACTTATCCAAAATACCCTCATCCCTTATTTTAATATCATCAGATTGGTGACTACGATGGGAGCGAAAGTTACCTGGATATCATTATTCAAAACCTAGTTCAGAAATCGACCTTCGGAGTTCATAGAGACGTGGAACTTGACATGCAAATAGATTCTCATCCTGAAAATGAGGAGATCAGAGGCAATGAGGAGCTTGTGAATACATACTATGTGAATCACAAGGTTGATGAAAGACACTTCATGTAGGAGAAACATGATCATCTCAGGGCAGAGATTGAGGTACTTAAAGCCCAAAGGCAGACTGAGAAATATTTGAATAAAAAGAATCCATTAGAGCACCCCCAAACGTGATGAGCCATATAGTAACCTTAACCAAAGTTCAGAATATCAACTCCCTAAAGCCCACCAAAAATCTAAAAAAAATATCGAGCTTCAATTTGGCATGGATTATTAGCTGGTGAATTAATTGATTCAGTGACTCGGAAAAAAGCTTAGACATTTGGGGATTATTGAACTAGGCATGAAAGCAAACAACTGTGGAAAAAACCAAAACTTACAGGCATCCTCATCAATATAAGTCAGCACCCATAGCCTCTGTGCCACAAGCTAGTAATTAGTCACAAGCTACAATTAGTAATCGACCTAGGGACTCAGGCCAAGGTTCTCATCGGCGGACGGAGTCAATCAAATCAGGGTCAACAATCAAGTCCAATGGGAAATCAATGGGTCCAACTTAAGTACTATGCATAACTAATTGAAAATGTAGCCACTATTTTTTGAAAGGTAATATAATGATTTACAATTACGAACTCCAGAACCCATCCAAACTCCAAGAGAAAATAAAAAACACGATTTATGTCGGTACCACAATGATGTGGGGCATGATACTAAAAATTGTATTTTCCTAAAGCAAGAGATACAAGAACTGATTGAATATCAGAAGTTGAATCCTTTTGTGAAGTCACAAAGGGGTAACATACATTCCAACACTAGAGCACAACCTCATACGAGTGGGGCTCAATATGCATCACCCAATGTCCAAAAGAAAAATGGTGAAGCATCTAAACAAGAAAGTGCCATGGTAATCGTTGAACAAGGCGATGCAGATTCATAGTATTTAGATCATGATCCAAATCGGAATTGAATCAATATGGTAACATAAAATGTGGGGAAAATATCCAAACTGTGTCAGCAATCCAAATTATTAACTATTTTTGGAGGATATATAGTAACAACACCATCAAGTTGTTCCTGAAAACGATATGAGTTCAGTTTGACGACACAGTTGGAGGGAAAATGTTTATACACCTCTATCAAATCCACGCTCCTTTTATAGTATTTGACGAAGACGACTTGAGGAGGGTTGCAGGCCCACATGAGGATGTTGTGGTGATGGGAGCATCTATTGAAGACATTGCGATTCGAAGATTTTGATTGATACAGGTAGTTCGGAAAATGTTTTATTTATGTCTACTTATAAATAGATAAAAAAAATCCTTGAGTAATCTAACGGTCAAATAGGACTATAGAGGGGTTTACATGTAATTTTGCTGAAATAACTGGAGAACTCGAAGGTGAAGCATTGTTGGGTAAAAGACCATTTAAGAAAATGGTGATGGTTTTTTTGTAATACTAGACTGGCTAACCTCCTGCAACACAATCTAAAGCAAATCCTGGTTATCAATGATGCATGCAGTAGCATTGACCATTAACCAGTGTTTGAAATATGCAGTTGGAAGCCAATTATGGGTGGTTCGGAGCAGCCAAAAAGTAGCTAGGGAGTGTTGTGTCACCATTCTTGCTCCAAAGTCACTAGAAACTATGGTAAATAAAAAATAATAGTAATTACTAATATCTTTTTTGAGCCTGAGCAAGATAGACAATCCAATGGAGACTCATAGTTTCTTTTTCCCAGTAGAAGAGGTCGAAATACATAGTCTGGTAGAAGGGAAGAATGTCAGATATGGAACCAAACTTCTATCTCAATTGAATAAAAGATTGTTATCTTTATTATCTAAAACTTTCTACGTGTTTGCTTGGTGCAATTAGGATGTATCTGGCCTACCAACATATATCATTTTCCATAAGTTATTTGTGTGATCTGATGCATGACTAGTAGTCCAAAGAAGGAGAGGTATTTCTAAAGAAAATTTTGAAGTTATAGTCTAAGAGATGAATCAGTTAACTAAGATGGGTCACATTCGGAAATCCCAATATCTACTTTGGACTGCTAATCTGGTACTTGTTAAAAATAAGAATGGCAAGTGGCGAATGTGTATTGATTTTACAGATCGCAATAGGGCATTTCCCAATGCTCATTTTCATGTACCTCGAATAGACCCGCTGGTGGATTCCACTTCGTG
Organism: Limnanthes douglasii subsp. nivea; assembly: GCA_036936605.1. Taxonomy (NCBI): domain Eukaryota; kingdom Viridiplantae; phylum Streptophyta; class Magnoliopsida; order Brassicales; family Limnanthaceae; genus Limnanthes; species Limnanthes douglasii. The sequence continues at coordinate 186,948,851 of JAUPFV010000005.1, forward strand.
AAATAAGTTGTTATCTTTCATAGATATGTTTGCTGGGTATAGTCAAATACAGATAGATCTGAACAACCAGGACCATACTATATTCATTACTGACAAGGGACTTCACTTTTACAAGGTAATGCATTTTGGGTTAAATAATGTTGGGTCTATTTATCGACAATTGGCCAATAAAGCCTTTGCCAGCCAAATCGTAAGGAATGTAGAAGTTTATATTGATGATATGATGGTAAAAATACCGAGGGAGGAAGATCATATACTTGACCTTGGAGAAACTTTCTCTAACTTAGAAGCCATTAACTTAAAATTAAATCTAGAACCTCCTCGAACGGCAAAGAAGCTTAGGTGTTAACTGGGAGATTGGCAACATTGCATAGGTTTATTTCAATATCATTGAATAAGTGCGCATAGTTTTTCCAAGTACTGAGAAATGTCAAAGACTTGAACTTGTCTCCAAATTGTGATAATGCGTTTCTCGATCCATTGTTGGAGAAAGACTCTACATGTATACAGAAATATCGGATTATGCAATAAGTGTATTATTAGTTCGAGAAGTTGAAAACTATCTCCACATGTTTACTACATCATTAATAGATTATTGGATGCTGAGAGAAGATACCTTAAGTAGGAAAATCTTGCTTTAGATTTGGTAATAATGGAAAAAAATAAGGCCTTATTTCCAAACATATTCTATCATGGTTTGAACTTCTTCTCTTAATATTATCTTACAAAAACCGGATATATCAGGTTGAATGACTAAGTGGTTTGTTTAATTAAGAGATTATGATATTAAATGTGTTCCTCAAACAGAAATTAAAGTGTAAGCTATAGTTGATTTCCTAGTTGAGTTCCACTCGGAAAGACCTTATAAGACTCTCAAGTTAACAAGCCTGAGAAGGAATGGGTAATTTATACAGTTGGTGGATCCAGTATGATGGGATGTGGGGCTAGAATTTTCTTGATTTCTCCCTTCAGAGATTCAGTATACCAAACTATACATTAAGGCGTCAAACAATGAAGCAGAATATGAAGAAGCTATAACAGACTTAAGGTTAGCCCATATACGAGGTCCCAAAAGAATTTTCTTGTTAAGTGACTCACAGTTAATCATTCATCAGGCACAAGGGACATCTGAAACCAAGAAATATCAGTTGGTAAAATACTTAAGGGTGTTAAGTTTTAGCTGATTTTAAATATGTTGAATACGAATATGTGTCGAGATAAAAGAAATCAATGGTTAATTCTCTGGATACTATTGCATATTCCGAGGCATACCCTTGGATTCTTATACAATAATATCCTTTTGTAGCAACAACTCTTAAAATGGAAGTCGACACTTAAAAGAGTTTCCAAATATCAGCCGTAGTAAGTCAAGACTGGAGATATGACATTTAACAGTTTATTACTAATGGGATCCTACCCGAAGACAAAATTTGAGCCAATAAATTAAAGTTCAAGGAATATAGTTTCTTGGTATAAGGAGGGGTCCTCTATAAAAAATCTTTCAGTAAAATTTTATTATGTTTTCTAGAATCCAACGAATCTCAAGTAGTTTTGTCTGAATTACATGATGGGGAAGTGTCGACTCATTATGGCTATAGAGACTTAACAAGAAAGGTCGTATTGGCAGGGTATTACTGGCCATCTATCATGGCAGATTCCATAGAGTTGGTTAGAAGATGTGACCCTTGTCAAAGATATGGAAATATAATTCATGTACCAGCAGTTCCCATAGAGTTAGTTTTTAGAGCAGTGCCCTTTGATAAATGGGGACTTGACTTTGTCGGACTACTTCCAATTGATTCAGGGGGATTTCAAACTATTATTTTGGTAATTTATTACTTTTCCAAGTGGATAGAAGCTACACCACTCTCTGGAACGACTTCCAATGCGGTAATCAAATTTATTCTCTTTAATATATTTTGTAGGTTTGGAATTCCTAGACGTATAACTACATATAATGGTCCAAAATTTGACAATAAAGACATTGAGAAATTTTGTACATCAAAGGGAAAAACATCATTTTTTATCCTCACATTTTCATCCCCAATCTAATGGACAAGAAGAGATGGAAAATAGAACCATATTGATAGGGATCAAAACTAATTTAGAAGGAACAACTGGTAAATGGCCTAACTACTAACAAGAGGTATTATAGGCCTACTGAACCACTACCACACAAGAGTCCCCATTTGCCTTAGTTTATGCAATGGATGTAATTGCACCAATAGAGGATACTCTTTTTTCTTTCACGGTTCAAAATTATTCCGAAGAATATAATGAAGTTGCAATAAGAGATCATTTAGATCTAATTGAAGAAAAGATAATACAAGCCCACTCAAGAACCATACACTACCAGGGTTTGATGAGAAGTAAGTATGCATTTAAAATACGAAGAAGAAATTTCAAAATAGGGGAGAACGTTTTTGAGAAAACTATTTTTGCATACCAAAGATAGGAAGTTCGGAAAGTTAGCTCCAAACTGGGAAGGGACATACGATGCGTGCGAGAAGATTAAACATTAAACATACAGACTAGTTGATCAGGAAGGTAATCATTTGAGGCACCCATGGAATGTCTAACATCTAAGGTTGTATCTAAAATAGATTTATCATGTAAATATTTAATTTGTTGGATATTAATATAAATATTATGGGGTATACTCTTTCCTACCATGGTGGCGCGGGGATATTTTAATGAGGTGTCTGAATTATTGTTAATCTACTATCTTTGCATTTGAAAGGTGTCTCAAGTATATCAAGTTTGTAATTCTTTCGAATGGACTACATTCGAATGGCTTAAGTATATCAAGTTTTTATTTCCTTTGAATGGCTTACGTATATCAAGTTTTTATTTCCTTCGAATGGACTACCTTCGAATGACTCAAGTATATCAAGGTTTTATTGCCTTGAATGGACTACCTTTGAATGGCTTAAGTATACCAAGTTACTTTTGCCTTTTAATGGACTACCTTCGAATGACTCAAGTATATCAAATTGTTATTGCCTTCAAATGGATTACCTTCGAACTGTCTAAGTATATCGAGTTTTTATTACCTTCGAATGGCCCATTTATCCCAATTTTTAATCATATTTGAACAAATTATATCTAATTATGTTAGGATTAAAATGGAAGTGAGAACATATAGAAATAAAGTAAGTTGATTAAAAATAAAAGATAATGGAAGAATTACAAAATGCATTGGCCAAGCCAAGGACTTGCATAAACATATCTGATGATAACAATAAATGCTTTGTATACATCAAGGACTTACTTGGAAACAAAAATATTCAAACATTCTAGCCTCAAACTCCTCTTCATTGAAACAATTTGCATATGAGTCATCTGAAATACCAAGTTGATCAGCTAAAGATAGGCTATGATGAGGTAGCAGATTAACTGGTACACATCCCCACAACTCCCCTAGTGCTAACTTAGGAAATATTTTGTGAAACAACAATACCATGTCCGATTTGACTGACTCATCTCTCTCTTGCAAATATTCTATCATCTTTTCAGCATATGAATCCTTAACATCATGTATATCCGCAACATATCATCTATAGCTTCTAGTAGGGTTGCATCTATCTCATCAGGTTGCCCATTATCTCCTATTTCAGGAATGAACTGTGATGAACTGTCCTTATTTTTATTTTATTTTTTCTGATGACTGGGAGCCTTATATATTGCTGGCACAACTAAGTTGTCATAAGCTGCCTCAGCCTTTTTAGTATTTCGGTAGCTCGGGATGAGTAGTGAACTGCTCCTATGAGAGCTCCCAAACCGGAGACCTCATAAAATTTCCACGGGTGAAGCAATTATGAAATTCGTTGGACCATTTTTTATTTGTCCAATTGTTCAGCATCCTGAATGTCACTTTTGTAGCCTCCAAGTATTGTAGAACAGGTTTCAAAATAGTTGAAATTAAAGGTTAAAAATAAAAAGTTATAGGACGTAATAGAAATATAAAACAAATCTGAAAAGACTTACGTTAACTCTTCCAGTATCTTGTGAGCAAGCTCAAATTTCCTTTAGACGTAATTTCTTGCCATTTTTCCAAAGACCATTGATGAAGAGGAACCGGTTTTCCAAATCTTATCTTCCTCCAAAAGGTCATCTATCACCTTAGAATCATTCCCCATATTAAAATAATAAAAAGGAATATAGCCAATGCGAGACAACCCAGCCACAGTAGCAAATTGTTCCATGAGCATCAGAATCTTCGATAACCTTAAGGCTATGATAGATGCTACCAATTAAAACAAAGTATTTAAACTAGGTTGTCTTGGGCACAACTTAACCAAGCAGAAATATCTTAATAGTTCGGGTTCTAAGGGAAACCGAAGGCCCCAATTGAACACATTGGTATAGATCACCAATTCACTAGCTTTATAGTCTATCAAAATTTCTCCAGATTGGGTAGCTTAACTCTCACTGAATCAAGAAATCCTCATTTAGCTCAAATCCCATCTAGTTAGGATTTATGGAAATAACATAGGACATTATTCGCAAGCGCAAAAGATATTTGACATTAACCTTGGTGAAATTAGGCCCAGCTCGTCCGATGAGAGACTGTGGAAGCTCAGATTATTTTGAGAGGGATTTATCTTGGCCCTTATCAACACTAGCTTGTGGGGCCTTTGGATTTTGTCCATTGTTAATTTTGTAGTCTCCCTAGTTGGACCAGATGTCTCAAGAGGGGTATATTTGCCACTGTCTTCCATGTTTTCTTCCATGATCAGTGGCCTTTGTTATGAAGGTTCACTAAGTTGAGCCCTCATATTTTCCTCCTCGAGTTGAGAGGATTTAGCTATTGCACTTTTAATATTTGCTTATGTATTTGAACCCGGTGGGATATCGATTACAGTCGTTTCTCCTCCCATTACTGGAACTTGTAGTGAGGGAATATCAGTAACAGTAAGTAGTTTGGTTTATTTTTTGGTGTAGAAGGCTTATTTCTCGCATTAGAAAGTCTTGCACTTCTACGTGGAGTGCTCTCATAAATATCCGACCCCGTAATAATAAAATTTAAGGAGTTCTACGGCTGGTGGCTCCTTAGGTTTGAGATAACTTGATTGACTGTGGAGAATAACTAGGTTATGTGAAGGATTGAGCGGTTGAATTAGTTTCAGAAGGAGTGAAAGGATTTTTGTAAAGATGACGTCCTCTGTATTCTACAGACTGAGTTGTAACAATTTTTCCCGAAGAGGTAGGTAACCTATCAGCAGCATTTGTTCTCTTTTTCTAGTTCGGATAAATTAAGCCAACCACCGTTTATTAGACCGTTCATGGTTGTAAACATACAAACACTGGAAAGCGTTGGAAAGGGCGGTTTATGGTGCCCAATGTGGAAGAGAAAAGAAACATTTTGTCTGAAAAATAAAAGACTTAAGGAAATACTCTCTCTATCTAGATTTGTGAAGATAATATCATTCTCACTTTAGAAATACCAACAATAAAAATGAAATAAGTTTATATATAAAAACTAAAGGACGCTTGAGTACTCAACTAGGGAAGAGGAATCGACAATGGTAGTTATGGGGCTATAGAGAAGTGTGACCGATTCTTTCCATTGACTGAATGGTTTTGCATAGGGTAAAACGAGATCAAAGGTCTAATGAAAAACTAACACGTGTAACTAATCAAAAGTTGTGACCTTTGGATATTAACTGATTTTGAATAAACACATCGGATAGTGTTTGAAACATTTCAGATATATTAGCTCTCCCGGGATACTTTTGAAGACCTAACGGGGGGTAGATGATATGGTCGGATTTCGTTGGAGGTTAGGGCCGGATTTTTATTAGAGAGCATTTTAGACCTATAATAAAAACTAGAATGAGTGAGCTGAGTGCTTACTAAGTTGTGTACCTACTTCGAATGTTATTGGGCCCGGGGGCTCATAAGACCAAATTGCACTCAAGACCCGACTTGATTGGCCCTTATATCCAAATTATTCTATAAATAGTCCAAAAACAGCATTAAATGGGTTGGTTCAGATTATTTCTCTACTTATTAATAGCTAGAACCTCTCGTATCTCTCTCCCCCTACTCATAATTAAGTACTATACATAAACAGTTACCTTAAATACCCTTTGACTTTATTTTAACATCACTATTATACATAAATACTTACCCTAAATACCCTAAAACCTTATTTTAACATCACCACCCATCATGGTCAAATCTGATGAGTTTAATATTTTTACCTAATTGTAACTCAACATGATCTTAAATGACTTGAACTTGTCAATAAATTTTGATTTATCATGAAGCATATATATATATATAGTAAATAATTGTATATGAATGAAATGAAGTACCTTTGGTCATTCTATGATGTTGTAGAGAATGGACCGTGAAGTTTGTATGGGTCAATTTTAATACTCTTTTGTACGATAAATATTGGAATTTATCCAATTGGTTTGTTTTTTTATGCACCCAACACAAGTCTCAAAGACAACATAGTCAATAAAGTTGAAAACCTTAAATAACAAGCTGACAAATTATTACTTTAAAACTATAACCTAAACATATGTACCAAAAATAAGACTAAATTTTGTAAACTAATTTAGGCGATTCATGCACAACTATACTGTAATTCACAACACTAATATGATATTTTTCAGTTATAAGCAAACAAACAAACATAACCCGACATGTCTAATAATGAAAAGAAATTAAATTTGTTTAAATAGGACGTATACACAGAATATAATCTTAACCAACATATCCATAATAGTCAAATAAACTTAAAAATACAAATGGTCTTTGATTGGACATGCACTCCCCCAACTATATACATCGAAACATTTCCATCACTGAGGCTTCGGCCTCAAAGTATAGTATACCAAGACACATACATGTGAGTTATGGTCAACTTATAAAGTTTATATTGACACTATAGCTAAGTTATCTTTTGAACATATCACGAATATGAGTTTACCGTATCTGGTCTTCAAGCCTTCTAATTCTTATAATCTCTCTTCATATGGTTTGAATTCCTACCGTAATAACAGATTCTATAAATGCCTTTATCTTTTAAATTTTTTGGTCCAAAATCCTTAAAACTACCCTTGTAGTGGTAACATACTCATTGTCTCATGTTTATTCTTAAAACTACCATGGTAGACACCCACCACGTTGGTTTTCTTATCACTCCATATATTTTTCCTCTCTCATACACAATGTTAAAAATGAGAATGTTCATATCTTATTCACCGATTTATATTCAAAAATTCTTTCAAAAATGTAAAAACATACAAAGAGTGACATAAATATGCAGGGCAGGATGAATTCCTTATAGAGATAAATTGTAAGTGTGTTAAATTTAGTGTACAATGATTCTATCTCTATGACTAGAGTTGTTGATGAGCTATCAAATATGGTAACCCGCTCAAAATCAGTCAGATAAAACCTGCTCAAGATTGATTCGATAACCTTAACGAGCTGTTCACGGGCCAAGGTTTTTGTCTGGTTACAATCCTTGACCGATAAAACCGATAAAAACTCGATAATCTTTAAATACTTCAACAAATTCTTAATAATTTACTTTAACAAAAAATACTATATATTAACTTTATATAATATATACATGCATTACTAAATATTAACATTTTCATAAAGTTGTTTGTGACAGTAGGTTATTACAAGCTTTATGTTTCGTTCAATTTTAAAGACCTATTTATATTCGAAATATCTTGACATATAAATATAGGTGAGAGGTGTTATACAAGAAGGCATGTAGCCCAAGTGTTTTAACATCTTTCACAATTCCTTACTTTGCAAAGTTTGAGTCTCACCTAAGATGATTTAGTTCTAATTTTATTAAGGGCTTGACACGTCTTGATAGACAACATCCATATTTATGACATGCTCATGAGCTTTCATTGTCCCTTATATATATATGATTATAGAGAGCTTCATGATCATGGTATTTATTTTGATCTGATGGGACTTAACAAAACTCTTCTCTAAATTAGCAAGAACATACTTAGAAAAGTTAATTCCACTTAGTAACAAAATCAAAAACATGTATGACAAAATCAAAAACATATAAAGAATTATCTTACATAACAGTAACAAACTCAGACGGTTGGATTGCTACCATATTTTGGAGTGAAACTTCTTTTTAGAAGTGCTCGTATCCGAAAATGGATGGATGGGTTATATATAGCCCAATTTTATATACAATTGCATATCATACTTTCATTTGCCAATGGGACATATAAAAATCAATACTTTTCCTTTGTTTGTCATCCAATAATAGACAAATAAGATAAAAATAAAAAACATAACATTAGCATTAATGGAATAAATTAACTAAAATACAATGGAAATTTATTTGACATATAATCTATAGTTTTTTTAAGTTTTAAGATTATATAAGCAATAGTATGACTTGGCTCATCGTAATCCTTCTCCGAGATCTTTAGCTAAACACACTAATTTTATAGACCAATTCTTTACATATTAGAATACTGGTTCATAATCATTTTCTCAAATAAATAAACCTTCAAAAAAATAATTCCAAAACTTCACTTTTTGCTTAAATTGTTTATTTTTTAATCTAATCTTTCACAATACTCGGAACTAAATCTCGTGTATATATACATATAAGGACTTCCATGATACACATATTATCTACTACTCTGATAAATATGATTATTTTAATTAGACTAATATTAACGATAGTGTGATACATCAATAATATATGTGACAATCAAACTTAATGAAAAATTATAAGATATACTACTTCTTATACTTCGATGCTCTAGGCGCTCCATAATACCAGAACCTTTAATATTTTGTTATTATAGTCCAATACTAAATTGTTGGATTAATGGTTCGTCCCTCAATATATAATTTTCTCAATTAGTATCTACACGACTTATTATTATTATTATTGTCAAAATTATTGTTATTATTATTAGTATTATTATTTTTAAGTCTAATATTTAAATAATGAATCTTATTTCATTGGGCTTATAATGATAGGCATGATTACTCGTATTTACACACGATTGAAACATTTTAATTTTTTTAAAAAAATGAACCCAATAAAGAAGGGTTTGCATAGTAATAACATTTGAATAATAATTGTTTTAGTTACGAGTGAATATGAATTTATTAGATTTTATGAATCCTCCATCTAATATTTATCCGCTTTTTATTTATCTGGTGTAATTATCCATAAGATGAGATTGTAAACACGAGTAATTTTAGAAATTATAAAATCAATTATCCTCATAACTAGAAAATTCCAAACTTCAATTATGTTAGACTAAGCTATATCTCATCCACGTTTTCTTAGATCTCTCATCGTTAGATTTTAGTTTTTTTAGATATCTCATTGTCTTTGAATATTTTTACTTTTTTAAACCAACAGACATAAATTTTTGGTTAGATCTCTTAATATATAACTCTAAAATTTTCAATCCACCAATTCTTTATATTTAGGAAACTTCAATAACAGTCAAACAATAACTTTTTTTGGTTATCATTAAATATATAATAAATAAGATTATAGTCTAATGAGGTATACCATGGAATCATTTAGATACACTCATAAAACATCGAGGAACCTAAAGACAATAAAAAAACGGTACAATTATTACAACAAAATACATAAAACTATCGATGTATATAATATTATAATATAATACATTAGTCCAAAGACAAAATTATTACTCACTGAAATTAGAAAAAATACAAAGAATAAATCAAAGATCTAGACCGGATAACAAGAATTTATATAAAAAATCTAAAAACTAAAACAAGCTCTAACTATGAGAATGAAATGGAAAAAAGTCACAGAAATCCATATCGATCAAAGAAAATACAGTGTTACAAACGACATAGAAACATAAGTTGAGTTCTCTACTAGTAATGAGATAGTAACCTAAAAAGATCGAAGGGGAAACAACACAAACCTAAGTACATTGAAGTAAAATTTAAATAAATGGAAGTAAAGAAATATTGTATACAGTTTTAGAAACTATAAAACATAAAGATCGAATGAAAGATTATAGAACCCAATCAGATCGAAAAAAAATGAGAAATTAGATTTGATAAGAAATTAGATTTACTACAAGGATAATACCGACAAAAACTCACCATGGAAGACATATCCAAAACTACATGTATGGAGACCTAAATATTCACAACTGGCCTTTTAGAATATCTTGTTAATCTACCTACAATATGTTTGATACATAACCACTGAGAGAGAAAGGTTCTCACCACGAAGAGAAAACAGACGAGTGTGGCAAATCAAAACCAAAGTTTGAGGTGCACTCTGTAGGATATTTTAGAGAAATATAACCCTAGAGAGTGGTGGTATTTACCTAGCTGAACTTATTACGTGTTCTTATCATCTACAAATGTTGTAGTAATAAATATTATATTATAATTATTATATAATTATTATTTCTTAATTTCTAGAATACTAATATTCAAAATCAAACAATATATATGTTGAGTTAAACTGAGACGTTCAAACATGTTTAATAAAGTACAAATAACCATCTCATTTTGAATTAAAAGTATTGATAATCACTTGATAGTCCAAAATACCCATAACCGTTTTGTAAAATGTCATATCTTTTAAATCATAGCTCCAAACGAAATATAAAAATACCATTAGTTCTTTTAAAACGAACTAAACCACATCATTAAAAATATGTTTTTATATTATTTTTTTAGTTAGGTTATTATGTGTAATTTGCTTGCGGAATAAGTATGGAACAACAGTTGTGTTCCAGCTGTGTAAGTATGTGTAATTTTGTTTCTAAAAGCAACTCTATTTAGTTATGAAATTTGATTAAGAAAACAATTATGTTCAGTTACGGATTTATGTGCAAATGAGTTGCTTAAATAAGAACAAAAGAGTTGCGTAAATAGGACTTTGGTTGCTAAATAAGTTTGATTGTGTGAAAAACAAATTATAATTTTTTTATATAAAAATAAATTTTAAATAGGTGTGAAACAACTAACTTTTTATCATCTTAAAAATATGTGCATTTTTGTGTTGAAAAAACATTTTTCTTAAATGAAATCTTTTCTAGTTGCGTAGATACGTGCGATTTGGTTGCGGAAAAACAATTATAATACAGTTGTAGAATTACGTTCAAATATATCACATAAATAAGAAGAAACTAGTTGTGTAAATATGACTTTGGTTGTGAAATAAGTTTGGAAAAATAAACAATTGTGTTGAGTTGCATAATTAAGTATATTTTTGTTGCGAAAATAAGAAAAAAAATTAAAATTTAAAAAATATCACTCATAGATTTTGTTTTGTTTGTCTTTAAAATATATAAATATATGTGTATTTCGAAAAACAATAAAGTTAGGTTTTGAAAGATATAATGTTTTAAAGATTAAAAATAACTAATTGTTAAGGTTGTACGTATTTTTCGTGTTTAGGGATATTGGTAGAAGAATTTATGTTTCCATTTATTTACAAATCTCAGTTTCCATTTTTCATTTTTTCCCTTTGTTACAGAATTAAATACTTTGTTTTTGTTCCGATTTGTTGTTTTTCTTATTTGGGTATGTGTATTTTATGATCCAGGTTATTTTTATAGCAAATGAAGTTTTTTTTAACTATCCAACACTTTCTCTCTTTGGTAATCCATAAAATCATATATCGGTGTGAATTTAGTGAAGTCCGGCAGTGATTAATCGTAAATGCACATTTTTTTATCAAAACATTTATAGGTATCACGAAATGAAAACAACTAAAAGTTTACATATTTTTATAGAAAGAAAAAGAGGATAGAGATAAAAAAAATTGGTGTTTTAGATAATAATATTTTTATAATTAATCTTAGAGTGAGAGGTTTGAATTTCTAAATAATCAATAAAATATCAAAAGTTTAAGGTGAAACATAAAAAATATATGAGATATAGTCTAGCATGTTTGTTTTATAATTCAAATGATTTATGTTTCATAAAATATATATCACATTAAGCGAACTTAGTAGAACAGTTTTTCACCCTCGTATGTTTTATTTTTTATAAATACATCAAAATTTATATTTATACTTAATCATGTATTAAAATAATAAATATCGAATTACTCATATTCGATTAAATATTTGACATAATATTTTATTAATTTTGAATATAATCTAAATTTTAAAAATAAATAAAGATTTTTTAATATTTAATATATGGTATCAATACAGTTATCGTTCTTATTGTACCGAACATAGAATATATGTTAACTCCATAATAATTCAATTAAGTTAAACATTTTTCTAGAAATATGTTTATTTAAATTTTATTTTTATTCTTAGAGCATTTTTGTACAAAATTATTAAAGATTGTATTCAGAATATTATATTTATAGTTATATAAATTGGTTGATATTTTTATATTGTCCTTATGGTTGTATATATTGGTTAATATTTCATCTATGTTTATAGATTTGTATCTTAGGTATAATAATGGATGTTTTATGTATAAGATCATCGAATCAACTAATCATAAATTTTACGATATCAGAGCTTTGGAATCGACGATGAATTCGCTTCATCCAACATATACAGTTACAAACGTATATAATAAGATCAAAACACTTCATGGAACAAAGATATAATATTAATTTTGGATCAAATCATTTCAACTTCACACCATGTCGTATAAAGTCTTAGATCACATAGATGAAACCCCAACCCCCCAACAATCATGATGCATGTCTCGTTTAACAGACCGAAATTGATATTTAGTGTTGCAATGAATTTAAAGTATTGTATCCGACAATTTACAAAAAATATTCTTGAGAAATATATCATGACTAGTTAAAGATCATAAGTATTTATCTAAGTAACAAGGGTGCACGAGCCGCGACTTAGGAAGAGGAATCCATAAATATGAAATTATGGAGATGTTCATCCATTCATGAATATTTCAAAAACAATACATTGCGGATCAGTTGGAAGACATTGGTAACACTAGTAAATGATACTCGGTTAATGTTACAACTTATTCGAGAGTTTTGAAGCAAGTTTGATATTGTTTCTATATTCATAAATCAAAGCTCATCGACGTAGGACGTTGCTAGAAGTATGCTCCAATTGGAGCAACACCACTAACAAGCCTGTAAAAACCATAACCATATAGTTCTTGTCCAGTCATGTGTACCACCAATTTCTTCATCAACTGCTCAAAACACCACAACCACTCAAGTGGGTCAACCACAATACTATCACGCGTCATATGATCCAAATCAATCGTGTGACCGTAGATTTGGAATTCATTAGAGAGAGGGCCAAAAGAGTGAAAAAAGTGTAGGAAAATATATGTTCAAAACAAGTATTCTTTATAATATTAAAAAAAAATGCGTCTTGTTGGAGCCCCTTATGTACCCATATCTTTTGCAGTTATGACATAGACTAAAAAATAATTATGTACCACATCAGATGGATTCAACCCGTGTTTCCTATTAAGCTTAACCAAAAGTCTCGTAAGACCCTTTTCAACATGCCCAAATGTAAACTCATAAAGCCAAACAAGACCATATGGTTTTGAATGCACTCAATTTAACTGACATTGGTACAATATTTTCAAATTTACAACTTAATTTTTATAATCCTTAATGTAATATGGATTCAAGAGCATCGAGACACGTACCATATGATCCAATTAAAATCATGTCTCATATTTTATTAACTTCGAGAACTATTTTTTATTGACAATGACAATTGTGCACTAATAAAAAAATATTATCACTGATTCTATCATTGGTCATATGAATCATATACCTTAAATAAAATTATGAACTCACCAATGGTTGTCAACAAATTATTATTTGTTCGAAAGTTCACCCTCATGAATCATGTTTATATTTAATTTCATCATTTTGACTTTCCTTAATAGATCTTAAGAGTGGCAATCTTATTTACAATCCCATTAGCGTAGGGTTGTATTTGTTTACTTTACTAACCATTTTATTACTTCACACTACCATTTACGTGTCATGGAAAAATTATCTTGGTCATCCCGGCCTTACATTGATTATTTTTCTTAGTCGTGAATGTGTTATCAATTGCCATAAACTAGTTTATCATTTGTTTGTCCTTCGTACCAAGTGTCGAGTAATAGAATTTTACACTATTTTAAATTATACATTGTATTTACGGACATTTCTTGTGTCTAGCAGATCCTGATACAAATATTTTATAGCTTTAACTCTCAAATTCAAATGTGAAATATTTCAAAACTTCAGAAAACCCATATACTCATGTATACTCAATTTTTCCAACTTATAAAAAAAATAAGTGTCATATTTGAGTTGAGTTTAACAATAAAAATTAAAAACCCTTGCCGCATCCCATGGTTTAACCTTCTACTTTTCTTGTCCTCAAACCTCCCGTAAAATGGTAAGACATAACCTATGATAAGACGTTTGAGTTATATCATTTGTGTTCTTCTCTCTCTCTCTCTCTCCTTCTCTCTCTCTCTCGTCTTCTCTCTCTCTCTCTCTCTCTCTCTCTCTCTCTCTCTTCTCTCTCTCTCTCTCTCTCTCTCTCTCTCTCTCTCTCACTCTCTCTCTCTCTCTCTCTCTCTCTCTCTTCTCTCTCTCTCTCTCTCTCTCTCTCTCTCTCTCTCTCTCTCTCTCTCTCTCTCTCTCTCTCTCTCTCTCTCTCTCTCCTCTCTCTCTCTCTCTCTCTCTCTCTCTCTTCTCTCTCTCTCTCTCTCTCCTCTTCTCTCTCTCTCTCTCTCTCTCTGGGTTAAAGCTCTCTGTAATGTATAACCTTTTAAATACCTTAATTATTAGAGACCAACCCTTATCTTTTACAAGTGCCAATCCACATATGACCATCTTGGGTATTTGGCTATGCATGCATCCAAACTTATCCATTGTTCAACAAGCCAAACTTACTAAAGAAAATTATTAACATGCTTTCACAATAGTTTACTATGTCAGATTTAGATTGAATTTACTATGTCTTGGACATTTCCATTCAAAATGACAATCGTGGCTTGTTTTGTCCCAATCACCGGTACGCTCGCGATATCTTATATCATGAAATTATGTCCACGTTCAAACTGAGTAATATGTTTGTAGGTACTTCTTCTAAATTGAGCGCATCATATAGCCAATTTCTACTTGATGACACATTATACAAGAGCTTAGACGAAGTTTCCCAAATAATTCTTATATAGTTAAACATATCTATCTTTTTATGCATACTTCACTAGAGCCGCACTTTACCTTGATGAAATAAATTCTCATATACGTTTAAAGTACCATTAAATATGGTCTACGACTTATAATGACGTAATCATTATCTCTCATTGACTATCCCAACGCCGACTAGAAAGGTTGTTCTTATTCCATATGATCAACTTCATGAAAAATTAGTTTTGTGGTCTTCAAAATGGAACTTACTATTTAACAATCCAGTATCAAGGCTAAATATAGAAGAGTGAGTAATGATATGGTTGAAGCTAGTTGTTTTTGTAAACTTCTTCTTGAGCTATATGTTCTTATCATGAAAGTCATCATCTTTTGTTGGAATAACGTGTATGTCGCGTACTTCTCGTTAAGCTCAGTTCAATATTAACGGAGAAAACACGTTGAGATGAACATCCACTTCGTGCGTGGAAAATTACACATTAGTCAGGTTGAATTTCTTCATATGACATCATCTTCCCAACATGTAAATATCTTCGCTAAGGTATTGCCTCAATAAAGTTTTTCAGTCATTCAAGTCCAGTTTTAGCGTTTGTTGCACACCCGCTCGAACTATAAGTATTATTAGAGACTATATTTAGTGTATATTTTTTTATTGTTAAATAAATTAGTTAGTATTCTTATATTATACTTATAGTTAAATAAAATGTTCAATATTTTTTTCATGATTATAAATATGTATTTTATATCATAATAAAGATTATTTTATGAATAAAATTATCGAATATACTACTTATAAATTATTATTTGTTATATATATATATATATATATTAGTTTAAAAATTAAATTAATATTTTAAAATATAAAAACTTTAAAATAATGTATACACAAAACATATTATCAAAATATTAAAAAAAATTAAAAAATCAACAAAAAAATATAACCATTGATAAAAATAAGCCAAATAGGCTTGAAAAATAAATATGATGGCCAACACTTATTTAGCCCAAAAATATGAGATTTTACAGGAATTATAATAAGATGCCTAATGTTTCATTTGTCGTTTGAAATTATGTTGGACTTTAGGAGTCATTTCTTTGTAGACGGAGAGAGCTTTAAATGCATTAAAAAAGATTTGGTCTTGAAGTCCTATTGAATATTGCGGCAATTTTTCATCCAACTATCTACGTGGTGATTTTCTTTCATCTTCTATATGTTATAGGTTTAGAAGATAGAACTATATGTTTCCAAGTGAACTGATACTCAGATTTTTATCATCCCATTTGTAGTTATTTTTACGTGTCTTGAAAGTATACACTTCCTGAGATTGTACCCTCATAGAATAATACTTATTTTTAGCTTTTAATTCAAGAATACTGGAAAATAGCTTATTATAATTTTAGATTTTGATTCTCAGAGTACTTGGATTCTTTGGTTGATGATGATGGATAAAATATTTCCCCCAAACCTAAAACATATTGATTAAATTTAAACCTACAAAACTTATAAATTTACCAATTATAAGGAAGTCATGTATTATCATGCTTTAGATTATGTTAGTAACAAAGTGTTGAGTATAAATTTAATCAATTAGAGTTGATAATTTTGTATGTAGTGACCTATACTGAGTTACTAATCTCTCAGTTGTCTAGTCGTGTATAGCCAACATCGAGACTTTCAAGCAGTAGGATGACTCTTGGAAGGGCTGGAGCTTGATTTTGTGTAAAGTTGCAGTTCATTTTACAACTAAGAACTCATTTTGCAACACATTCAGTCGCATAATTATGCTATCTCTCTCTCTCTCTCTCTCTCTCTCTCTCTCTCTCTCTATATATATATATATATATATATATATAATTGTCATTGGAGAGGTAATTAAATTTCTACAGCAATTGATGATAGGTTTAGGATACTGGGACACATTTTCATTGTCAAAACGTTTAAATAAAATCATAGAATCTGCTTCAATATTTATATGTTTAAACTTTTTGTCTTAACATAGTAGAAGACCATCTAATAGTGTCCTCGATGAAGCTATAAGAGGAGATTGTTTACCATAAAACTATATAATAATATTCATTAAATCACCTTTACTATTTCTAATGATAATACCACAAGTAGATTCAACATTGGATGAGCAAGCTACATCACTGTTAAGTTTCAGTCTATTGTTTGAAAGAGTGTTTCATTTGACTGATATTGCTTTCCTAGTGTTAGAAAGATGATGAAGCCTAGTTTATAGGTTGTTTTTAGATCTTCAACCCATAATTTCGTTTTTAATAGAATAGTGCAATCAAGTTTGGATATATTATATAGTATTTTGTCTACTATATTATTGGTTGAGATGCTTTGGTCATTGAATTTTTGAATCGTTTCTAGTTGACTAGATAGTCCAGCAGAGAATTAGAGGCAATATATATCTTATATGTATAAGGTTATTAGTTGATAAAAGCCACAACTAATTGCATGATGTAGTGTCATATGCTTACCTATTAGAATACCAAATAGGCCTTATCAAGTTTATCTAAAGAAATCACTGGCTCTTGTAGAGCAATGAAGTCTACTTTTTCAACTTTAATAATAGATTTGAGTCTACACATTGTCTATTTGTTTCCTAATTCCACGACCATTTCAATTTAAGACTGTTAATATCATTTGAAAATAGATTTGTAGAATCTTGATGGTCCTTTAAAATGGGCAACCTCTTTAATAATGGGACCTTTATAAGCTTTAGTTTTTGTTTTTTCAACGTTTTACTAGTGATTTTTTTATTTTCATTTCTTGTAATTATCTGTTCAAGAATTGGTGATAAAGGTAAGCTTCCCGATGTTGAAAGTCTGTGTGATTCTGGGTTATTATCAAGGTTTTCAAAATCTATTTAGGAGATAAAAATATTACCTATTTTTATTGTATGCACTGCCTCTATTATTGCATTACCTTAGTAGAGGCATGATCTAATATTGACTCTTTCAAATTTATATCATATTTATCCTTATTTTGTTCATAGTGGTGGTCATTAACCCAATTAAGTTTAATGTTGGTTGGACTTTGGATTTGGCGGAGATATAAGGATGAGGAGTTTGTTTTTAAGTATATCTGTTTCAGCAGACTTCTGTGTTATATTACAGTCTATATTCCCATGGACTTTAGTTGAGTCAAAGTTATCATTAATCTAACTTTTTGTATTTTTAACAATTACATGATTTAAGTTTTGGAACCCATGTTTCCCTCTGGGAAATGAGTTCATATAAGATATTTTAGTAGGCGTGTATGTTTGTTATTTATCATTTACAGGTAACCTATCTTTGTTCACAGATAACTTATTGAAGTCTTTAAATATATGTCTTAGATGCTTGTAGTTTAGTCAGTAAGATGACATATCATTATAGGTGATATCTTGTCAAAAACAATCTTTATCCCCAAAGATTATCTAAACCTTTTGGGGAAGAGATTTGGAAACATCCGTCTCCAGCCAAGATTTACGACAGTTAAAGTTTGCTCTATTTTTTAAGGGTACACAGGTTGAGAGAGGAAAACCTAAGGTTTTAACAATGTTAGTTATAGTATCCTGGTTATACATATATTTAGAAAGGTTTTTAAACATACCCAGACTGGAGTTAATCGAGACTCAATTATAGGATTAAATCCATGGTACTAGTTGAGTAGCCTAAAAAACTGTCATATTATCCAGACGTTGTTTTTTTTTATAGTTTTTTAACGTCTTCTGAATGATCTAGTTCTATTAATATGTGTCTCACACTGAAATACTAAGCAATCCTATAAATTTAAAATTTTCGAGAAAGATTTTAATTTGTCTAATATTTGGTCTACCAAAAGAGAACTTAGCAACTAATGTAAATTTAGATGTAATGATAAGGTTATTATTATCTTGTTCTGAGAATATGATTTCTTTGAAGACTCTTATGTTCTAGATTAGGAGATTATCATGTATAAAACGAGTCTCTTTGATTCTAGTGACATCAGCATAAGATCCTGATTTGTTGACTTTGAGAAGGGGATGCAATTGATGATGAACTGGAGAAGCATTTTCAAAGATCGGATTATTCCTCATCTCCTTGATTTGTAAGGTACTATAGTGTTGAGAATTCTTCTGTTTGCGAGGTAGTGGTGAGAATTCTTCTGTTTGCGAGGTAGTTGTGAGAATTCTCCTTCATGTATTGCTAGATCTTGTTTCTCCGATTCTTGATTTTTTTTATGATTTTTTTATCCTAAAACCGGAGTTTCTTGATCTTCTTTTCTATGGACGATTTGAGTTGTAGAAGAAGCAACCTCCAAAAAAAGTTGGATTTGATGCTCATAGATTGATTGTTGTTATTGATTCAGCCAAGATCATTGAAGAACAAAAAGAAGCCACTCAGTTTTTTAGTATCATTTTTTGAGCTTTTCTTGGAGCTAATCTAACTTTCCGTATATCTAAAAATATTAGTTTATCTAAAAAATTTAATTTTTAATTTAACTTAAATTTAATATTTTTTTAATTGACTATACAAATAGAAAAGGTCATGCTATACATGCCCAAAACCAATCTAAGTTTATACATAAAACGCTTTTGACTCATGTTTGACTTTTTTGGTACCAAATTAACCCTCAAGTTTCATTTAATTACAGAACTGCCATTAATAAAGGAAAAACACTAAGTGTGTCCTAAGTTCACCCAAAATCCAAAACAACGTAATTTACAATTCTTACCCATTTCATTTAGTAGATTAAACCTTATATTACTACAAATTTATGAAGTTATTGAAAATCTTGTTAAACATTCAAATATCTTCAAGAATAGGTTCTTAATAAAATATATAAATAACTCACACATAAAAAATTAACACATAAAAAATAGATTTTTTCAAAAAACATCAACAATCTTTTTTATACTTCAACACATTAATAATTAACACATAAAAAAATACTACTAACCAAAAATACTACTAACCAAATAAATTAGATTAATATTTTGACAAATAAAAAAATTGATAATTTTTTTAAACGAATTATTATAACAAAAATTGTAATTTTAAAAAAAAATAGCACCATAAGTGCTCAGTGTTGTGCACTATAGGTGCTTTACGCACAACACCTAAGGTGCAGACCATCGCACACCATAGTTGTTGTGCACTTAGCACATACAGTGCATAATAGCTTGCACCTATGGGTGGATTTAGAGGGGATATGGGTATGCCCGGGACAACCCTAAATCAATGAACTAAATTTAGTATAGTGGTAAAGATCTCTTTTAAATTATTAGAGGTCATGAGTTTAAATCCTACTAGATACCAAAGATATATTCTTTTACTTCTTAAAATAAGTCGATTTCAGGTAAAGATTCGTTTCCATTCTCTTTCCTAATTTCTCTATATTTAACATTCTTTTATTTTTCTAATTATGATTTGTCTATGATTCAACAAAACAATTAAAATTTAGGGATTTTCTCAGCCTAATTGGATTCTATTTGCTTTATAGTTCTTTCATTCTTTAATTAATCCTGATGGCATATTTTAGGTAATGATTTAAAAAAACAAATTTCCAAAATTAAGCATGTAATATTATTTTATTAGACTAATTTAAGCATGTAATATTATTTTACTAGACTAATTTATAGGATTTGATTGAGAAACTTACTGTTATTAGGATATTTTAAGATATTTTGTCAAGATTTATTTCTAATATTTTGTATTTGAAAAAATATTTTATTAATTTTTTTTAAACAAATTACTATACTAGTTTTTTTTTTCAATGAATATTTTGACTAAATTTATAATTTTTAACATATTTTATATGGATAATGGATGGATTTGGAAATTATGTATTGATGAATTTGTAATATTTTTCAAGTTAGTTGAGTAAGACGTGTTTGTGACCAAAGGTCATGATTTCGAGTCTCTCTGCATACGTTGTGGTTTACCTTCGTTGGTTTGCAGGCTATTGCGTCAGACGGAGGGTTTACCCCGTCTTTCCTAAAAAAATTTATTTTATATTAATTGATCGTATTTTGTAATCTTTTATATGGAAACAATATTTTTTATTTAAGAGAGTTCTTGTACTCTTTGTTTTTAAGAAAATTAATGTCTATGTATTTATAAATTTAATCAAATTATTGTAAGATAAAAATAATATTTTGTATATGAGAATAATTAAGCAAATTATTTATTCTTTAACATATTTTTGTATTGTTGAATTTATAATATTTTATATTAACTGATATATAATTTACGGAGCACAAATTATGGTTATTAACTTTTTGGTATTTTTTTTGCTGGATGTTATTCAATATATTTATATTTTATAAACTTTTTTGCATAATATTTTTTTCGGCATACCCTAAATTTTCGTCCTGGATCCACCCCTGCTTGCACCATAGGTGATCGGCGAAAGCCTTGCGCACCATCGGTACCAAAACAGGGTTTGTGTTATTGTGCTAGTATTGCTTAAAAAAAATTACAATAGAGAGAAGTAAGGGTTAGAGAGAAGTGTTTAAGAAAATATAGTGGATGTGGTTTAATAAAAAGAGGAACCTTTTAAATACCTTCAAAAAAAATATTTTGGTCCAAACAAAAGTGGAGTTAAAACCAAATGTGGATGAACTTAAAATTAAATAGAGTGGAATTGTTTTAGATACATATAGCATTACTCAAATAGAAAATACTAATTTGTTTTATTATTACATATAATCATACTCGTTCAATAAATAAAATCACTATGAATTAAAAGTTATAATAATATTATATTAAAATCATAAGATGAAATCACTTGTAAATATATTTTTATATGTGATATGTATTTTGAATGGAAAAAATATTATATATAATGACAAAACATTTATTGAGATTTAAGTTTTATTATGTGGTAGTAGCAACGTGTGAAAATAAAAGGACAAAAATACCCTTCAAGATGAAAAAAAACATGGCGGGAAACAAAGAGGCGAGAGACAATATGGAAAATTAGTTGGGTAGGCAAATAAGAAAAGAGCTGTCACTTAATTTTATAATTAAATAAAAAGCAAAGAGACAAATAAAAAAAAGGTAAAAAATTGAAAGGTTTCGTGTTGGCTATTTTTGTATGGTCAGAGCCCGACACTAGGATGCGGCCTTCGCTTCATAAATCCCCATGATATTGCACCATGTCGAGCCAAATGACCCATTTTCTCTATCTTTCATAGAAGTCTTTTGACGATGTATATTGATGATAGGTAGCTTTTTACTTAGTCAGTTTTTTTATTTCAAAAAAGATATCTTTTATATTAGTCTGTATTTATTTTAAAAATTAGTTATATCAAAATAAAGGATCAATTAACTAATTTTAGTTAGAATAGATAACCAATGAACAAACTATATTCACCCCCGCACACACTAAATCAATTTTATTAAAAATAAATAATTATTTAACTACCGACATACGTTTTTTTTTTCTTTTTTTTCGGAGGAACTCGCAGCCGCTACTCAGAGTGCAATGAGTGTGCACAGGGTAAACCTTCAGTCTGACGCGATAGGTAAACCACACAAGATGACAGGCTCAGCCCCGCTACTCAGAGTGCAATGAGTGCGCACAGGATAAACCTTCAGTCTGACGCGATAATATGCAGATAAACCACACAAGGTGACAGGCTCAGTCGAGAAAACGTAGGTAGAGGGACTCGAACTCAGGATCTTTGACACAAACACACCATAGTCAACCAACTCTGGCATCCAACTCTGGCATGTTTTTTCTTATTTCTCAACCGACTAATTACTCTGTACAACTTATATAGCTAGATAACACTTAATCCTATTCTCTGCACTTTTCAGAAAGTATTTTCTTTTCTTATTTTCTTTTCTTATTTTAACTTATATAAATATAATGGTATTCGTTGTTTTCTACTCAATTGTGTGGTTATTTATTTTTTTTAAATTTTTACAAGGAAAAAATATTGATTAGTTTTTATAATTTTGAATATAAACTTTAAATAGCATGTATTATGAGATGAATGAATTATTCAAAATCTTTCAACTAAATGTATGGTCTAGTTTAAACCTTTTTAATTTTTCACAACTTACAAATTTTAACACCGTCTTAGGATAGGAGGTCGGTACAATTCGTTTTATAAATTTTTGAAATTTAAAAAATACATTTAGTTAAGTGCAAATATATGTTAAAACCATGTTATGAATATATACCTCACCAACTAATGTGATATTGTCTATGATTTTGTTTTTGGATCAACTCCCAAAAAAAATTATGTGAAAGTATATTTGTACCCCAACTAATGTGATATTGTCTATGATTTTGTTTTTGGATCAACTCCCAAAAAAAATTATGTGAAAGTATATTTGTACCCTAACTTGATTTGTATTCTACCTCACTCACGCTGAAAATAATATAATAAATACAAACGTGAATTTTTTTAGAACCGAAACTAAAAACGAAACGGTACAGATTTTATGGTCCAAATAATATATAATATATAAGCGTAAAATCTTTTTGAGAGTTAAACTAAAAACAAAACGGTGGAGATTTTATGGACAAAACGGATATGTATATATAAACTAAAATTTGGAAAGGAGAACAAAATATTAGAGTAATATTTTAAACTATTATTAGTATTTTACATTCTGAAGCCCTATCACTCTTTAGTACATGCATGATGCATGCATGTCTCTAGGAGTCTAGTAGTAATAATAATGATAGGCTCACATTTGAAATGACG
Organism: Limnanthes douglasii subsp. nivea; assembly: GCA_036936605.1. Classification (NCBI taxonomy): domain Eukaryota; kingdom Viridiplantae; phylum Streptophyta; class Magnoliopsida; order Brassicales; family Limnanthaceae; genus Limnanthes; species Limnanthes douglasii. Next base: position 186,972,692 of record JAUPFV010000005.1, read on the forward strand.
TTTCATATACTATCACATCAATCGGAAACACGTGGATCGTATGTAATTGACCAGTCCATATCTCCTTTGTATACATACTGTTTGTTTCTTATTTGGGTATATATGTTTATTTCTGTACGGTCTGAATATAAATTACTGGTATGAATTTGATTCATTTATTTGGTTATATGGAATGAAGGGTCATTTTCATCCTCGAACGAATGGGGTTCATGTTGGAGTATATATCAATGATTAAAAGGTAGGTACTCTTTCTATTTAGCTTTCTTGTATGTAATTGTATATTATTTCGTGCGTAACTAGCTTTGGTTACGATTGAACCAGAAGGGAATTGCTTTTAGTTTTCAGATTGATTTGGATATATTCATCGTTTGGAGTCTAGAGACGAGGAGAAGTAATGTGAAATTTTTTTGCATAGTTGTAGGATTATTATTTGTTTGTCTACCGACCATTACAATTATATGGTCCATAATATATATTTATTATTATTATTTATCTGTAGTTTTTAAAAGTTTACATCTAAATTATTGAATCAAAGATAATATATTTTGGGATGAGTTTATTTAGATCGATAGCAGAAGTTGGTATAATGGAAGTCACCTAAATAAAATTTAGTATTAATAATAAAATATCTAACTGGTTATGGAAACGGTTGCAACGATTAAACATGGAATAGATGAAATGTTGGAATATGAATAAAACTAAAGAGATGGTTGAAGATATAAGATATTAAACATAAGAATAGTGAAAAATATATAGAAAATAGTTAAAGAGTGCAATAAACTATCAAAGCGAGTATATTTTTTTGTGAAAATTCAAAAATCATTGATACTAAATAGTTTACTTCTGTTTATACATGAGACATTAGGTCACGAGTTGTTATAAGTTTCGGATCTAAAACATCGGGTTTATAATTACAACATAGACATTCAGCACAATGGTCGTGTTATTTACAACATCTATCCAGAACATATATCCACCTTATATACCTTATATAGGCTAAATTACACATAAGATCTTATTTTGTAGGCTTAAACCTAATAAGCTAGACCCTTACAATATATGACATTATCAGTAGATCCATAATCCTTGCAAGAGAATCGATAAAGGCCTATAACTTTGAGATATTCTCATTTAGTCGAACTGTTGTTGAGTTTAAGTTGTTGACATACTTGTTTAAAGCTCGTCGTAAAACCTTGTATGAGTCTGATACTTATTACAACCGAAATGGTTGTATATTAGGTCGTGCTACCGAGTCGCTTATGGTTGGAACGGGACAGTCTTTAGGTATGTTGACTTCATAATTGTTAAAATCTCTTCGTTCCTCAAACATCTCTTGAAGAAAAAATTATTTTTAAAAAAAGAATAAATGACAAGCATGAGTAAACTTTTATACGTCTTTTTATTTCCTAAAAATGATTATCTCGTAGGCACGATTCACATCCGAGTTTGGATTTGCAGTAAGTTATTTTTTTGCTTTGAATGTAGCTTCGTATTTTTTATGAATATATGGAAGTATCCTCTAGTCTTTTTAAAGAATAAAGAATGGTTATTATAAAAAATCATATTAATAGAAGAGTCGAACCTCTAACGTTTGATGATGTACAAATCTTTATCATGGTCGAGCCAAAATGACAAACGGCTATAGAATATGTTTGTTGAAACAAGACTAGAATGTCAAGCTTATAACTGGCCTAAGTGACTGGAGCCCAAGGTATTAGTGGCTAGTTATGACAACCTCAAAAGAGCCAAAACTCTGATGTTTGATACAATAGAAAAATACCATACATTTAAATCATGAAGTTAATAATGAATCGGAGTAGTAAGACTGTCACATATTGAAGAATGGGAAAATCCTTCGATGGATATTGATGGCGTAGGCAGCCACTATTAATCTAGAAACGTGGGATATTTTTGCTTCAACTTCAGTTATTATGACCATTTGAAGAGTTAGAGTTGTATATATGAAAACTAAATTTGTGAAATTCGCTAGTTAAGTAAATCAACAGAGGCTTACTTATTATTTAAATAGGTTTGTTTATTATTCACGTATTAATTTTACTCAAATTTATGCAATTTCTTTCATCTTCAAGTTATTCAGCATTTCCGTTTTCCTTATTTTTCTTTCTCAAAGCTTGCAACTTTGCTATACTTATGATGAAGGTTCCGAAAATTGTACCGGAGACTCGATGTTTCACTTATAAAAACTTCACTCAAGCCTCATTGGAAAGAGGAATAATCTGATATGAAGGTATAAAAAATTATGGAAGTTCGTGGAACCATGATATCATCACACATACCTTATTGGCATTATCGTTGTTCTGATCATTCAGATTTGACAGTTCATATAATGTTACCATATGATATTCAGCCCAATCAGTGCTATTATTGATGATATATCGTGAAGTGTACCAATATTTATTGTTGATGCTTCTTTTATTTCCCAAACTGCTTTCAAGGTTTGGGAAACCTAAGAAAACCTCAAGGCCAATCAAAATATATTTGAGCCCATTTTGTATAGACAATATAAATATCGATCTCTATGTCATGGTATTGGAAATTTCTATTGATGTGCATGTTTGGTTTCCAAAGTAATATGAGACTCTTTTCGATGTCATGACCTATGAATTTCGGTACTTCATAATTTTTATAGCAGTGTTTATTTCCATATACATCATGATTTACTGGATTTATTTCAGCTTATATATATGTGTCCTAACCATTGGTACCTAACGGATGGAGGTTGCTTATAGCGTCAATAGTATACTTCCAGTTATCGGTTGAGGAATTTGACGTCCTGAAGTTTCTCCGTTGATTAATATTATCTCAAAAAATAAACATTCATAATTTTATTTTACGGTGCACGACGATCATATGGTTTTCAAACCTTCCAATACTAAAAAATATGGATAATGTGAATTTTTATCAATAGTAATTAGAGTACAGACAACGAGGGTATGAGCCTAATTCAAATTAAGTATTCTCAAATTTACTTTTACTTTTTAATTTGATTGTGTTGTGAGCGGTGTCTTAATCCACGAGAACCTGACTAATTCAAATATCATCTATGTCAAGTTTTCCGATTATTCTGATAAAGGTTGATCATGGTAGCACCAGTTACTATTTATTTGGAAATTATTTTGGGCTGCTGGTTTTTTGCCAAACTTTTAGTAACCAGGAGCCATGACTTACTCAGGAGCGTCAGTTGTACAGCCAAGCAAGGTATAAAAATTAACAACTAAGGTCGCAGAGCCTAAGTAACAAGATCTCTTATCACACCTTCTTTTTCGAAAACTTTGAGGTCAAGATTAAAAAATATGAAGCAAAGATTTCTGTTATTACAATATTTAAACGGTTGGGTTTTCTTCTTGTAAGGTTGTCTAGGTGAATGTGATTAACAATAAAATGACCCACTCTACTTATGTCTTCAAATATTATAGTTGTGATAATATCTCCGACAGCGGAAACCATTATTTGTGGTTTCTCAAAAGAGAATTTTTATATAAGAGGGTAAACCAAGGTTATGAAGAAACATCTTCTCTATCTCAAAAAAAAAAGAAATGCAATATATAAGGGACCTCAGTTTTCCCAAAACGTCACGAGGGTAAGAAGGATTCTTGGAAAGTATGAGGATATAATTCTCTAACAAATAAGAGAAACATAAACCAAGAATAAAACTTGGTTGCGGTGAGGTTCTATTAGAGAGCCAAAATTATATAATGCATGGAAAATAGGTTCAATCTGATGTAAGAAAACATCAAAAAGTGATACTAGCAGACTCACGGTTGATTTTTTTGCCTTTAAACATTTAACATAAAAACGAAGGGAAATTTACTCGCATCTCGAAAGATTCTATCAATTGTGTTTGAGCACAAAGTAGGTGGCATGATTTTAGTTTTCAAAAAAATTATCCATTTAAGGGCGATGAATGACAGAATGCAAGGTCCATTGTCATGACAAGCGTATATCTGCCACCAAGTTGTAGATGATCCTGATCTCAACCAAATGAGATTATGTAGATGATCCTGATCTCAACCAAATGAGATTATTTAATGTTGTTTATCTTTGTTGAATGTCACTAGTAGCAGGGACAATTTCATCATAGTCTATAAGGACCGATTTTAAGCTCACAAAGATAATAAACATTAGTTTTTTCTGGATTTTTAGTATTTTTTGAAAACTGGTAAATGGTGTGAAAGTGTTTTCAATGAGATTTTGAAGAATTGGTTATTGCGACATCATTTTTCCAATTTCGATATATATTGATAAATATTATAAGGATGGGTTTACTGTGGTTCGATAGTGGCAGCTAGAGTGAGGAAAATCACTGAAATAAGGCTTTATAGTAGTGATAAAGTGTCCAACTTATTATGGAACAAGTGGGAAATGTTTAAAGGAGAGTGAGAGAAGTGTTAGAACGTGGTTAAAAGTGAAAGGAATAGTGTGAGAGATACTATAGTTAGTATAACTCAAAATATAGAAATATTTGGAAAGAGACATAATAGTTATACAGTGCATCTGCCCATAAACAAAGAGTAATGTTGTTGAATATTCAAAGATATTTAAGACTAAGGAGTACGATTTTATTTATGGTTGAGATTGAACCATAGTGTAATGGACTTTGAACCTACAATTTAAGAATTTAAAATTTTCTAACAATAACACAGACTTTCGGCCCAATGACATTTTTACTTACAAATTCTATCAAAGGCCAAAATAAACATGCTTAGGTTAAGTTACAAATAAAATCTTATATTACAAATTCATACCTAATGAGTTAGGCTTTTACCGTGTATGGCCTTGTCAAGATATATATTATAATATTTTGATTTAAATTATGATAAATAATCATTGATACATTGGATTTATGATACATAATATCATAGACGAGTATAAATGTTTGATGTTGAATTTTTTTTTTTTGTTACGTTAATCAAGATATTCTGATAAGATGATAACAATTCAATTACAAATTTGTTCTATAGAAAAAAAACATTATGGTAAATATTTTTAAAGCTTTTATCATGCATACATGTATACCTACCAATTGCATTTAAATAAATTTCATCAAGTTGCGTTATGGCGATTAAAAATCAAGTATTCATATTTTACCAAACAATTATGAATTAGTTTTATGGAATAATTGATATATCAATGAAGAGTTGTTTGGGAATACATTATCAAAGGATTTATAATTTCATATCCGACATAGTTTTTTAAATATAATTTTGTTATATTTTCATAAATAAATTATAAATAAATATTCATGAAGATTATTTAACATAGGATAATATCATAGTTGGAAGATTAGATAAATTATTATATCACAGTATTGGTGCTCTTGTAGTGATTGAAAATGAATTTTCTCTAGTTTGTCTTAAAAAAGAATCAAAATCCGTTCATAAGTTTATATAATCTTTGTATATGAAGATATTTCTTTCAAAATATAATAAACCTTAAAATTTTAATCTAAAAAAGCAAGATGTAATTTTTTTTAATTTTTGCACATGACTGACCATATAGAACACGCCTAGTTTGTGATTCTTACGTATTACAATAATATGTCATGTCACATTTAGAGAAAACAAAATCTCAACTTATGAAATTCAAAAAAAATCTAAAGTTATTTTCATATATAATAAATATGCAATGTATAATATATAAAGTTATACATGCATTAAGTTTAAAAAAACGTTATTTAAATAAAATACACAAATATAGAAGAGTATAGTTATTTTTAATTACTTACTTTAATTAGATTTGACTAATCAACTTGTTGTTGTTAGTGTTAGAAACATTTATTTTAAATTAGATTTGACTCGTCAATTAGTTTTTTTTAGTTTAACAAATAATTCGTTTTAATTATGTTAAATTTATCATTTTTTAATTTTAAAACTTAAAAAAATAGTATGTAGATTAAATACTATGTATGCTTTTTTAAATTATAATAATCATTCATTTTGATATGTTTGACTTCCATTACCGTAAAATATAATTTTTAAAATAGTGCATCTTAAATATTATACTCCAAAATTTATTCACCATTATTATGGTTTATCAAGATGATAGGTATGATAAAAAAACTAAAAAAGTAAATCAAACTATACACAATTATTAATTATATATATATATATAAAAATAAATAAATAAATAAAAGAACAGAATTACTCCTTACCGTATTCCAGCTTTTGTTATATATATTTTTTTTCTATTGGTTGAATTTGTTAGAGAGCTTATTTTTAAATGTTTTAACTAACATAATATATATATATATATATATATATATATATATATATATATATATAGTAGTGGTTACATATATTAACTAGTTTAAATATGATCATTGTCTTTATTATCGTCAATCATGTTGCGAGATCTAGTTCTTTATTTATACATTTGGTCTAAGATTAAGGTTCACATTAGTGAGATCATAGCTTATCGTGGGCTTGAGATTAATGATATGAACATCATTTCTCTCAATTTTATGGGATCAAAAATATCCTTCAAAATAGTGAAGTATAACCTAGAAATTTGCTTATTTTTTTAGACCATGTGTTATCTCTCATACTCTTACCATCTGTTATCTCTCATACTCTTGCCATCTGTAATTGTCTATCAGCGTAGTTTGCATTCTGTTTGTGATATTTTTATTACTCTATGGATAAATTTGATTCAAAAGGTATTTAAGTAATATGGTGAAGGTGTAATAAATGTACAATGAAAAATAATGTGATAAGTTTTCTCTTTTACTTATTATTTAGAGAGATGAACTCATGGGTGGGGTGGATCATAGTCATGGGTCAAACTCAAAGACCAAAAAGCCCATTAAACCTTATGATAATAAATAATAATTATAATATAAACTCCTAAATACATTATTATCAAAATGTCTAAGTCAAATGATAAAAAGTGAGGTATTTGCCTTTGGTTAGAATTGACCCTTGAAGGTTTGCGACCTTACCAAAGACTTTACCCTTGAAGATTTCTGAGCCCATCATATAGCCCATTTAGTCTTCTCAAAGGTATTTTGAAAGGGCTAATTGATACATATCCTTACTGAACTTGCTCTATTTCTCCAAATATGATTCTTTAGTATTTTTCAAATTTGGTGATGAACACATTCGAACCCTATCCGATGGAATCATTCGAGGATAATTATTGTTTAAAAGTCATGGTTTTTTAATAGTTATACTTCATGACATGTGTCATTATTTGATTGGAGCCACGAACTTCATTTACCCTAGGTAAGGCACGCTAATTAGTTGAAAATGTTTCAACTCCTATATGGATTATAATTGTTAGTAGTGTGTCCACTTCCCTAGAATGGTACTCAATAGTCACGATAGTTCGTATTATAAGTTCTTCTCTCATTATCCAATTTTTTGAATTTTTAAAGAGGATTTTTTTATATTTTAGAGAGACAAACTTTTCTTTGTTATTGTTATCCAGTTAGTCGTCGGTCATATCTTCTTCTTATCCGCCGCTTCAACCACCGCGAATCCTATCTTCGCCAATATTCCGGTGTTTGTTTGTTCACCGCCAGAAACTCATTAACCTAGAATAAAAAAGCTAGGAATACTACTGGGTTACATGTCTCCATAGGAATGGGCACAACAATCGTAATATTTCTTTCAAACCCTCTTCGACCGCCAAATCGTTTACTTCTCAAAGTCATTCATCGAAGCCATCTCAATATCAAAAATCCACTAGGCTTTAGATTCTTTTTACTTTCAAAGTCATGGGTTCTATTCTGAAGAAATAACTTATTACAGATTAACCAAAAAATCTAAGGGTAAGGCTTTATCCGAGGAGATAGGGTGAGTGCAGTAAAAATAGTCTTCCAACAACCTCTCCCTGAAAAATATGAATAAGGAAAGACACACTGCTCCCCAACCAGCTGAGCTCTCTGAATCTAACTCAGAACTACCCCATCAACCAAGTGAAGAGGTTAGCATATCTTCTCAGCAAATTGAACATTCAGGATGTAGTCCGAAGGTCATAGGAGAAAACATGGATAATATCACTGAAGATTTTCCCTTGTAGACATCTGCTTAGATCGGAGAGACTTTGAAGCATGCTAAGAAGAAGAATTCAAAAAATAAAAGCAGCAACGATGGTAAAGGAAAATGAAAAGCAGTTGAAACAGAGTCTGAAACGCTACCTCAATCCTTGGTCAAACGTGTAAGGCCAAATTCGGCAGAGGTAAGTGTTAAACACCTTATGGATTTAGACAATGTTTTTTATGTCTATTTTTATAAAAACGAACTAGAATCCACTCATTCAAAGTGGGGGTTCCCCAAAGTAGTTAAGGTTAGACTGTCCACATTTGGAGAGACCCTGATGAGTTGTGGTCCTACGTAGCTAGTTATTTATTTGGATGTACTCAATTGGGGACTTTGATTTCCCTTGGACCCTGAGATCGTAAACTACTTTAGCTTAGTGAGATTGTGTCCAAGTTAGGGCAGTCTAAATGCTTAGTTAACTTTGACTTTATTCATCATAGCATCTAGATTATAAACAATATCGATGTCAATGAAACAATTCGTTATTATTTCGGGGTTGTCTCGCAATTCCAAAATTCTATTTTACTATTTCAATATGGGAAATGAGTTTAAGGTGGTAGATTATCTGTTGGTGACAGATAAACTATGGAAAATACAGTTCCTCTTCATAAGTAGTTGGTACGAGAATGGAAAGAAAGTTACCTCTCAAGGTAATATAAGTCGACGTATGAGATTGTTGAAGAATAAAGCTAGCCCTCATCGAACTCTTATTCTTTACTATGTATATATTTTATAACCTGTCTCTAATTTTGTTACTTTCAACATCTGTTTGAAGCCTTATATGCATCATCTGGAAGATACGAAGGTTATGTTTAGGAAGCTGAACCAACGGGTCGATGATAAACGGTCTAATGGCTTCCATCAATGCTTGACCCCTACCAACTTAGTTCGGAGTTATTTTTCAAGGACTAATTCCAAATGTGAGTTGATATGGGAGTAGTTCACTATCCCTCCCCGACCATCTACTATTCTAAACAGAGTTGAAGTTATTGATGGCAAGGTATATCTCGTGAGTAGAAAATGAGCCCTCAATCATCAGAACAAGAAGGATAAGAAATACAAGCAAAGCTCATCTAAAAACATCGTTGAAGCTAGAACCGAAGAGCATCCATATGAGATTGATGTATCCTTGTTAGCTTATGTTGCTTCCACTTTTGAAGAGAGTGATGCACCCATAAATCTTCTTATGTCTAAGAAGAAAAAGACACGCAAGAGAATTAAACAAGGAAGTGGTAATAGATATAATAAATAAAAGTCTCGACATATTTGAAAATTGTCATCTGTTCAGAAGTTATTCCTTTTAAATCCATATTGTTGAGCTTCCACCAGTTTTAGTACATGATCCTCCTTTTATATTCCCCACACTTGAGAGGCATGGATACGGAGATGACAACCCGATGTAAGATATTAGGTGGTTTGACTTGGATGCGTTTGAGAAGGAATTCCCCGAATCTATAAGCAATGCCACTAATGTGGTGTTTCATGGTGTACCCTTTGAGTTGTCAAAAGAGAATGACGTACTGGGATATCTGAAGAAAAATTATGGCCCCAAGATATGCCGATAGCTGATCAGTTAGGGATATCTGAGGATTCTCCTAATGAAGATTCTGATGATAGTGATGAAGGACACTATAGAAGTAGGAGTTCAAAATAATAGGAAGGGCAAGATGTAGATGGGAACAAGCCCAAAGGACAAGACATTTTTTATATTTGTCAGAAGTTTTTATGTAAGTCATTGGCACGGCCAAGGCATTTTGTAATATTTAGATCGATTTCATTAAGTCAATGGATCACTCGATGAATTTTTGTACTTGTTACTAACTCATCAGTTCTATCTTATTTCTTTACAACTTCTTATTTTCATATCACAACCTCATTTATTCAAAATTAATCCATTTTAGTCATTCGAAAGAATAATATAGTGAATGCACAGACCATTCGAAGGTAATTCATTCGAAGGCATCAAAGAATATCCAAACAAGCCATTTGAAGGTAAGTCATTCAAATGCATAATTTTTATAATATACTACTCATTCGTAAACAAGCAAATTTTAATATAAAAGACATTCGAAGGTAACTCACTTCGAAGGCACACAAATTTAATATACAAGCTATTCAAAGGTAATCCATTAGGAGACACTCAAATTTAATATACAAGTCATTCAAAAATAATCCATTTGAAGGAACTCAAATTTAATATACAAGCCATTTGAAGGTAATTCATTCGAAGACACTCAAAGTTTAATATACAAGCCATTCGAAGGTAATCCATTTGAAGTCACTCAAATTTAATATACAAGACATTCGAAGGTAATCCATTCAAAGGAACTCAAATTTAATATACAAGCCATTAGAAGGTAATCAATCCAAAGGTACTCAAATTTTAATATACAAGCCATTCAAAAACACTAAAATTTAATATACAAGAAAATTTCAAGGCAAATATGGCAGATTAATAATGATCTGGACACCTCATTAAAACATATTCACGCCACCATGGTATGCTAGAGTACACTCCCAAATATTTACATTAAACAAAAGTAAAGTAAATATTTTACAGATTTACTCAAAATGAAGCCTTAAGTGTTCGATGTTCCACTAATACCTTAAAGGACTTATTTCTTGATCAATCAATAGATATGTTCCATGTTTGACCCTTTCACTTATAATATATGGTCCTCGATTTGGTGCCACCTTTAGAAATTTCCTGTCTTTGGTGTGTAAAAATATGTTTCTCAAAACTTTGTCCCATACTTCAAATTTTATATGCGTACATGCTTCTCATTAACCCTTGATAATGCGTCATTCTTAAGTGAGCTTTGACTCTTTTTTATTCAATTAAGTCTAGTTGAGCTCTTACTACTGTCTCATCATCCTCTTTGAAATAATTTTGAACTATAAAAGAAAAAAGAGTAGATCCTATCAGTGTTACTGCATCCATCCAATAGACTAAAGCAAAAGGAGATTCTTAAGAAGTAGTATAAGGAGTAGTTTGATAGGCCCACAATACTTCTTGTAAGTAACATGGAAATTTTCCTGCTGTCTTTTCTAAGTTTTTCTTGAAACCATCAAAATAGTTATGTTCACAACTTCTATTTTCTCGTTAGCTTGGGAATGAAAAGGTGAAGAGAAACAATGCCAAATTCCTCTAGAAGTACAAAAAATTACATATCTTTGTTGTCAAATTAAGGACTATTATATATGGTAATACTTCTAGGAATTCCAAATCAACAACATATATTGGAAAGAATAAACTTGATTATTGTCGTAAAGGCAGTTCTGGATAGAGGTGCAACTTCTACACGGTTAGAGAAATAATCCACTGGTAATATAATGGTTCGACACCCTCCAGATTCCATTGACAATGGTCGTATTAGATCAAGTCCTCATCTATCAAATGGTACTGCTTCAAATATTGATTTCATAGGAACTGCTGTTATATATACTGCATTTCGAAATATCTGGCATGGATCACATCTCTTAACTAGCTCTTTAGTATCCATTATGATGGATGTCCAATAATATCTCGCTAACAAGACCTTCCTAGTCAAAACTTTATATCCACAATGGGTAGAGATTCTCCATCGTATAATTCAGATGAGATTACTTTAGACTCATCGGATCTGAGGCAACGCAATAGAGGCTTGCTAAAAGATTTTTTATAAAGGACCTCATTTCAAACCAGAAAACTATGTGCTTTTGATTTTAATTTCTTAGTTAGACTTTTGTCCTCATGAAGATTTCATAGTAATAAACTCTTGGATTGCATGCCTCCAATCATGGCTTGTTATTGTAAATACTTGAAAACTTTCTTTAGTCTATATTCTTATGTCTAGGCTTGTTGCTATTGAAGGGCCCTCGTGTATCAAAATCCAAGGATATGCCTTTGTGAATATAATAGTATCTAAGGAGTTAGAAATCTAATTTTCAGCCATTGGCACATGCTCATACTTTACACATTTAAATAAGGATAAGTTTCTCTCAATATTTGCAATTTCACCAACTATACTTTTGTTGTTTCAAATTGTCCCTGAGCTTGTTGTATGAGCAGTTGGGACTCATTATCTTCACTGTTGCGATGGTTTTTATTAAATGACTATCTTCTTGTGTAATATATTCAATATCAAACAAATTAGAAGTTTAATTTTTTTGGTAGAGAAATGTATGATGAACTATGTTAGATGAATGAATCACTTATTTATTCAATATCAGCTAAGGAAATTGTAATTCCAAAATAGCAATCAAAATATGGCATGTATTTTATATATATATATTACCAAGCAAGAACAAATGAAATATCGACATATGTATTAATATCATCTGCGAGGGATTTTCTTATCTCTAGACATGATGTGTACGATTAAGTATTACTAAATAATTCAACCGAATTAGCTCTCATCATAATAATTTTCATTACTTGTTTGAGCAATCTTAACAAATTAAGTATGACCAAAAGAGTTTAACCAAAAATTATATATCGAGCCGAGCTACCGAAAAAATTAGGTTGGACTTCTGTAAGTCTTGAGGTTTACTATTCTTACATTTTTCTCGTTAAGAGTATGGTCCGCCAAAAATTTCATGAGGAAAAATATTTTACTTTAAAAAGTAATAGTACAAATGTTAGTAGTATTTTTTGTTTGGTTTTTTGGTTTTTTTATTTTTAAGTAAGCTTGAAAAATTGTTCGATAAGTTGGTATGTACCTGCTTATTATATCCTCAACATGGCACATATTACCGATTTGATGAAAAGGAACAGTTTTAGTTGGACTCTAGAAGCAACAAAGACATTTGACAAAATTAAGGTACGACTGACCACTAGACCTATATTGGTCTTACCTGACTTTTTTACAGGATTTGAATTATAATGTGATGCATCTGGCATAGGTAGTGGGCTGTGTTTATACAACGCGGGCAACCAATCGCCTACTTTAGTGACAAGTTAAAGTGGGGCCAAACTTAACTACATTACTTATGACGTTGAGGTTCTACATCGATCATCTTTATTTGACTGTTTACATCGTGAAAACACTCATTGGAGAAGCAGTTTTTTAGCCAAATTAACCGTAAACCGATACCTTTGCGTGCTTCGAGCTCAGCTAAAGCTTCCGTCTTATGGTTTCAAACCTTTGTAGCAGCGTATGTGAGGAAATCGTGTACAAAAACCTTATTCTCGGCTGCTAAAATTGATGGATCTACGTCTTCATCAATTGCCTCATATTAATCGAACTCTTTTGGCCCCACGTATCTTAGCAAGTCGCAGCCCATCTATCGTCGCTTCGTAAATTGTCTCGTTGTTTGATGCCTTAAAACGTATCGCTTGGTACATTGGTATCCCAAATGGGGAAAGTAAACAAATTTCAAACCTGTAACCCATCATACTGGATCCTCTATTATTTTAGACTACCCATTCTTTCCCAAGCTTATCTATTAGAGATTCCACATAAGATTGCACTGAATGAAACTCAACCAGAAAATCTTCCACATTGTGCCATGATTACAGTTCGATAATAAAAATCGATATCATAATCTCCAAATTCTAAAGACCACTTGGTCATTCAACCTGATACATCGGGATTTTGCAGCACACTTTTGAATGGAAAAGAAGTTCGAGCAATGATACAATGTGCTTCAAAGTAAGGTCATGTATTTCTTGTTGTTGTTACCAAGGCTAAAACTAATTTATCTAACTTTAGATATCTCTTTTTTTGCATCCAACAGACTCTTACTAGCATAATAAACGGGGTGACAATAATTATCAACTTCACGAACTAGCACTGCACTTAGTGCATAGTTCGATACCGCCAAATAAATATAAAGCATTTATCTCATTAATAGTTTAGATAGAGTTTTGGGTGAACATAAATGCCTCTTGATTTTGAGAAAATCCTCATCGCAATTTGGAGACCAATTGAACTGTTTAGCATTTTTCAAAACTTGGAAGAACTGTGCACCCTTGTCTGATGACCTTGATATAAACCTGTTTAAATCTGCCAACCGTACAGTCAACACCTGGACCTTTTTGTGGATCTGGGAGGATCCATAGCTAGCAATGCGTCTAACTGTGTTGGGTCAAGTTGGACCTTTTTCTCATTTTTTACATACCCTAAAAGAATTCTAGATCGTACCCCAAAAGTGAACTTCTCCAGATTCAGCTTTAAATTGATGGCTTCCATGTTGGAGAACGTTTCTTTAAGATCAAGCAAGTAATCCTCATCCCTTAGAATTTTTACCATCATATCATCAATATAAACCTTTACATTTCAACCTATCTAACTGACAAACGTTTTATTCACTAAACGCTGGTAAGTAGCCTCACTATTCATTAAACCAAAATGCATTACCTTATAATAATGTAGCCTCATGTCAGTGATAAATTTAGTATGATCATGGTCCTTCATATCCATTTGTATATGATTGTACCCAGCAAATGCACCCACAAATGATAATAATTTATTGCAAGAAGTGAAATCTATCAACTAATCTATCTAAGGGGCATGAAAAGGATCCTTTGGGTAGGCCTTGTTAAGATCTGTTCAATCAATACACATTCTCCATTTGATATTTTTCGTTTTTACAAGTACTGTATTTGCAGTCCATAACGGGTACTGGGATTCCAAATATGCCCCACTTTTGTTAACTTGTCTATCTCTTTGATTATAGTTTCGAATTTTTCTGCATAAAATGTTTTTCATTTTTTATGACAGGGCCCGCATTAGATTGCATAGGTAACTTATGGAAAATGATATTAGTTGGTACGCCATTTACATCTTCACCACACCAGAAAAATACATACAAATTCTTAGACAAAACGACAAAAAAAACTTTCTTTCATTTTCGGTGGTAATTTAGTTTCAATTATAACATTTTTCCTATCTGTAAAATTGTGGACTTCAACCTCCTCAATCAGAATGACTGCACTAGGAGTCTCTCTTGGATCATCTATCTTGCTTGGATCCGAAGAGGACTTTAGTAATTTTTATTCCTTTTTAGTTGTCATAATTTTTAAAGAGTTTGGAGCAAAAGAAGTAATATAGCTTTCTCTAGCCACCTTTTGGCTGCTCTGAACGACCCCCACCTAGCCTCTGATGGTGTATTTCAGGCTCTGGTACACTGTTGATGCAGTAACATGCATTCTTGATAGCCAAGATCTGCCAAACATGGCATTTTCTGAGGTCGGGCAGTCAATCACTACAAACAGAACTCTCACAATCTCTTTTTAATGACCCTTTTACCAGTGACGGTTTTTTCCTTCAAATTCCCCAATAACATCAGCATAATTTCTTGTAAATAATACTATATTTATGTTTGATTGGAGGATAAGATAGGTTGCTAGTATCAATCAAAATCCTTCAGATTTTTGTTCCCTCAATAGCAACCGCAATCACCATAGCGTCTTCACACGGTCCCATAATCTACATCAAATTTTTATATAAATGAGAAGACATTTTTCCTTCTAAATTTGTTTTCAAGCTAACCACATACTTTTTCTAGATCATCAAGAAGGATTTATCACTATATTCCCTCTAAAAATAGCCAATGATTCAAAGAATTGACACAAATTGAAGACTTTTCCCCTATTTTCACACACTATATTCATTCGACCCCAATCCGGATTGAGATTCAAAGATTCTTAATCTACATCAAATTTTTCAATAATCATCATCATACTTTCTTATTTGGGAGCTTTTATGGTTTGCCTTTGGACAATAGATAAAGTTTCTTGCACTCCACTTATACTTGGCAGAGACCTTTTACCCATTTGTGATCTCATAAAAATATTTAGCTTTCCATTTTGGATTAATGACTGTATTTCTTGCTTTAAAGCGGTAAATTCTTAGTATCATAACCCACATCATTTTGATACTTGCAGAACCGCATATTTCTGTTCTCCCTTGGAGTTTGATGAGCGAGGACCTACAAAATTGCACGTAGTTTTTTATTTATCATAAATCATTGCAACATTCTCACTTAGTTTTACGAAGTGACCAGGCTGAATCCATTAATTTCCTCTACGCCTGAATTGTGATCCCTGCATAAGTTGGCTTGATTTGGGATGATAAGAACCTTGTTCGGAACCCTTCAGATGATTGCTAAAGGTAGCTTGTGACTGGCCATTGGTCTGAAAAGGGTAAGAATAAACACCTCTAAGCTTTCTTGGTTGTCTTAATATCTTAGTTTCCTCTATTTTGATTTGCTTTCCCACCTGGTTTAACAAACCACCCTAAGTCATAGTTTTTTATGTATAACTATATCAGCCAACTCACCAGCTAAAATTCATTGTCTAAATGCAACTAAAGACACTTGTTCGAACCAGTTTGTCAATCCATCGTTGGTATTCATAAAAAAGTTGGGCATAATTTTTTTAAGGTTTCAGCGGGGTAATGCCAATAATGGATTATAGTGTCTTCATTTCCTCTAAGCTCTTTGCTCCTCACAAATTATTTTCAGAAATCCATCCAGAGCACGAAAAAGTTCTTTATCGATCCTTATGGTAATATATTATACCGCTACAAGGCACTATCCGTGAAAGTTTGAGAAAAAAAACTCTACACAACAACTTGTCATCATTTTCACTCATCATAAAATTCTTGAACTACTCAAGATGGTTATCCGAATATTTACTCCTATCATACTTCTCTATTTTGAGATATAAAAAACACCTAGGTAAATGCCCGAATATGTTTTTTCAGATAAAAGAAAATGCCTACAATTGTGTCCCTAAATAAACATGTGATCTTCATTGGAGGTTGCAAAAATCTCCGGCTCAGATTGAACAACGAATTGATCACTCAACAAACAGTCTATGCTATGATCAGCTAAGCCCTTCATCTTTCCCTGATATTCTTTATGCTTTTATTTACCCTTTCGGTTCCTCTTCTTTCTCGAATAATCATGCTTACTTGACTTATGGTGTGTATATGAATATTTTGTAGTCCGACGATTTTCTCGGTGAATTTCTTTTTTTCTTATGATATTGATCACTTCTCGAAGAGAATGAGGAAAATTTTGACTCTATTGTAGAGCCCTCGGTATACTATGAAGCGTTCGAATAATGTTTGGCTCGATGCTCTTCTTTAAAAGCTTGATGGGATTTAGAATATTGATCTTCTTGGCACCTTTTCATATTATGTTGTGGATTATCATCTGGCTCATTGGATTTTCACTACTCTGCAACCTGTCATTGAGCTCTCAAAGCCTCAATTTCTTGTCGTAGTAGATCTCGCTCCTCTTGCATGAGAAGTCTTTCTTCGGTTTCGTTATTTACATGTGATGTATATATATATATGCTTTTATTTATTCTAACTCCTTCATTCTCAAGAGGAAGGTCTATCTATATTTCATGATCCATTATCCAAATAACTTTGAAGGAAAATCTTGTATGTTAGGTTATTTATTGTTGCTACCCGGGTACCGTACCCGACCGCTCTTACTATGGTCGCCAAACGGATAAGAATAAATTTGGTTTGGAGGATAATAAAGGAATATGGTGAAAGTGTAATAAATATGAGATGAAAAGTAGTGAGATAATTCAGCTCATTTAGTTATTGTTTAGAGAGATAAATTTTTTTTATTAAATGCAATCTCAAAGAGTATTTATAGGAACACTTTAGCCTTATATGCTAATGAGCCGGATCATAGTCTTCGGCCAAGCCTAAAGATCAAAAATCAAATTAAACCTTATGTTAATAAATAACAAATATAGTATAAAATGATAAATACATCATTGTCAAAATGTCTAAGTCAAATGGTAAAAGTGAGGTATTTGCCTTTGGTCAGAATTGACCATCGAATATTTTTTTCCCTACCAAAGAGTTCACCCTCGAAGATTTATGATCCCATCAATAAATAATCTTATGTTTAAATAGACAAATATATAGATATCGAACTTTAAAAAAATATTAAAGTTGGGCCTTAGTTAGAATTCGTTGACGCGATAAGAAGTTTCGTGTATATGAATTTATATATTATGGATGATACTTTACTTTCAGACAATAACTAAGCCAATTTATTAGTTTTTCAAGTATGAAAAAATAGAAATGCGTTTGGTACGATTTTAAAGATTTGGAAAGATAATAGCAACAAGTTTCTTTGGTATTCTATGTTTTTAGGCTACTTTCGAGATATACGACACGCGTTAGAAAACTAGCTTATAATATAATACATACAATATAAAAAAAGTGTTTCTCGTGGAATGGTGCTACTTCATGGTGATCAACGAATCGAACATGTATATCTCATTCGAATATAAAATAAAATTTCATAATATGACCGTAAACGGAGAAAAATGATAAAAACATTTATTGTTAAAATATCATTTATTTATTTTTAAAAAGATTACGATCCTAATACATTATGACAATCCCACAACATTAGTCTAAAATCTCGTTATATAATAAAACCAAAAAACAATCAAAGATAATTAATCCACTATAAACTTATATATATATATATATATATATATATAACTAACGAGAATTTAAATTTTTTTAAAACAGATAATTGTCTTCTAAATATGTAAACTCGGTGTAAAAACGGCGAAATTTTTGAATTTATATTTAGAAACATTCTCAGAGCATATTATAAAATGGTTTAATATTAATATTAACAAACTTTCGGACAAATTTTTTCTATTTTTTCACTAAAATAAAATTAAAATTGAAATGAAAAATTTATTTCTTGTGTAAATATATTTTAGTGAAAAACTGAAAAATAATATAAAATTGGATGAGACCATTGAAAAAAGTGAGATAAAAATCATTAGAGATATCTGAAAATAAATTTGAAACTCAAATACAAAAATCGAAAAAAAAATTGGAATTTATTTTAAACAAATTAATTTTAAGATGAAGAAAAATACATCTTCTATGCCGTAAAATATATTCGCGAAACAAATATATTAACGTAGTTCAAATTATGCTAAAGTGGCTAGAAATCATCGAAAATATTATATCTTAATATTATATTTTTTAAGTTTATCAATATAAAATTTTGATTTTTTACTATTTGCTTTTAATGGTGGTGTTATAATTTAAAAATATTTTGAAAAGTAAATCATAATAATAATATAATATCTTAAAAGGTATTTTACATTCAGTTTTAATATATTTTTAAAATATCCATATATTTTGATTGACTTTATATATATATATATATATATATATATATATATATATATATTCTCAAATCATATTGCTTTACTGATAGAAATTGAAATTACAAAGACTAAATTGGAAACACCAACAACTCGAAACCAGTTCTGAAGAAGAAAAACCAGGTAGAAAATGTTCTTTCCACCAAGATGGAGAGTCTGGGACAAACAGCAACAGATTGAAGAGAGAAGAATTCAAGAAAACCTGAATCATTGGTTAGAAGTATTGGGTCTTACATATCCAATTCCCTGACTCTCCAGAAGAGTGATTGCTCTGAGGGGATTAGGAGCTTCATCAAGATTGAAATCCATGTTCTTTCTGTCTTTCATGGTTTTTTTAGATAACCAATTCGTAACTTTGTTCTGGTCTCAGTAGATTTGATATATATTCACATAATAAACAATCAAATATTGATAATAGGCTCTAAGTATCGGGTAGTTCTCCCATGAAGAAGAAGCTCAACAAGGAATTCTGAATCGATTTATGTATCAAGGTTATAGATTTATAATGAATGACAGATCTATAGAACATCTATCAAAGCTCTGAACTTAGCTATAATTGGAATATTTTTTTCCGTAGAGTCTTCCAAAGCCCAAAAGAATATTTCCTTCGTGATTTCTTACCAGTCCACCACCACTGGATTATCCTGAAGCTTCACAAGCTCCATCACTATTCAACTTGAAGCGATTAGCTTTTGGGTTTTTCCATTTGAGGACTAAATGAATTCTGAGATTGGAGAGATGATTCACACATTCCAGGTTGAGTGTCGCCTTGTAATTCATACTCTAGTGATTCCTCTTTAGAAGCTTGGCATTATCCAAACTAGAAAGGATAAACAATACATGGTCTATCATAGAGTTAATGCTAGGGTTCTGATTCTGATGATTCTTCTTATTGCGAGATGCCGAGATTACCCAAGCGATTATTGGAGGTAAAATAGTACGAATATAGCATGTTTTAGAGGTGGACCAATACCATGTTCTGATGAGATGAGGGAGAACCATATTTGGAGTAATAAGATTCTTAAATAATGACCTAAAGTAATTCCAAACTGCTCATGATTGAGAGCACTGAACCAGAATATGGATTGTCGATTCTGAGCTGTTGCAGAATTAACATTTGGATGTCAGCTGAAAGTGTTTCTTTTGAAGAGTAGTATCAGAAGGGATCCAATTGTAGAGGGCACGCCAGAGTAAGAACAAGCATTTACTTGGGGTTACAGAGTTCTAGGTTTTCAAGAATAGGTTAGATTTGTTGCCCTTAGATCGAATAGTATTCCATGTATCTTTTGAGTTGAAAGAGTCATCAAGAGACAGAGACCAAAGGATTGTATCATGGTTGAAGTTTAAAAGAATTTTCCTGATTGTAGTGATTTCACTAGAGGAGACGTAGTGTTTAAGACTATCAAGATCACATTATCCATTAATCCACACTCTGTTCACACTAACTCTTTCAGCATTCCGCACCCAACTCCTATCATCAGTTCTGTTGAAGTATATAAAGGGATAATTTGAGCACCATCGATACAACCAAAAGTCCAAGTTGCCCTGTTTTGGATTCCAGAAAATAAAATTTTCAGCCTTGTCTCTGCATTTCTGATTATAGTCCATGAATTCAATCTCCTAACATATGATGGAGCCAAGATAAGGTGAATATTATGACAATTAGATTACATTAGCTTAGCCCGGGGAAATCTGGGCTCTGAAAGTGAACCAGAGCTTTAAGGAATAAATTTGTTGAGCATCCTCGAGGCTCTTAATATTAAAGTCGTCTTTTTCGTGAGGTTTGCATATATGATTCCATTTAGACCAAAAAATGGTCTGGTTATTCTCTTCAGTACCCCCACAAAAACTTGTTGAAGAGTATCTTTATTTTGGTGATGACAGATTTAGGAAAAATGGTGTGCTGGATGAGGAAGGTGTGATAAACAATAAGAATAGACTGAATTAATTTCAGTCTCCCATCATACGATAGAAATGTCTTGTCCCACTTCTCAATTTTGTTTCTAATCTTAGTAGTTAGATCATCAAAATTATTGATTCTAGTTGATCCATTGATAACAGTTACCAGATAGTTGAAAGGAATTTTTTTGTGCTTAAAACCTAAACTTTCTTCCAAATAAACCACTGTCCGAGTAGACATATTCACATGGACAATTAACTTTGATTTATTGTTGTTAATGAGTTGGCCTTAAACACTCTGGTAATTGAGACAAAACTTCTTAATCTGAAGAATCGAGGAGGTAGATGCAATCCTGAATACCATAAATTCATCAGCAAAGGAAAGGCACGATATGTTTAACTTATCTCTAGACTTAAATCTTGTATGGGATCTCTCATCAGATACACTTTTAAACCCTCTTATCAAATACTCCTCTGCCAATATGAAGAGGTTTGGAGACATTGGGTCTCTTTGCCTTAGACCTTGAGTAATGCTAAATATCTTTTCATCTCTCCGTTGACTATGATTTAGGAGTTGATGTTGTTGATACATTTGTTAACTAAGGATAGAAAGTTAGCATTAAATCCAGAATAAGATAAAATCTTAAAAAGGAACATGTGGTTGAGCCTGTCAAAGGCTTTAGCCATATCGATCTTTGGGATCACATTGCTTCCTCTTGTTTTTAGATTAATATCATGACTTACTTCTTGAGGAGTGAGGATTGTTTCGTGATTACTTCTGCCCCTTTCAAAGGCCCCCTATTCTTCAAAAATTAAAATTAGGCAGAATGTTAGCTAGTCTGTTGTTGAGGAATTTTGAAATGATTCTGCTTATCATTGTTGTGAGGATAATGGGTCTAAACTATTGCCACTTGTTAGGATGAGGTATTTTAGGAATGCTTTGAATTTTTTTGAAGAGAGATCTTATCTTTAACTTTAAAACTGATAACAGAGTGATCAACCTTGTGGGTAACAGAAACATTTTTGTGCTAGAATTCTTGATTTTCTGGTTTCAGAGTTTCTGCATAAGAACAATAGTTTGACTTTGAGCCAATTGGATTTCTGATTTGCTCATTTATTTTGTTTGTATATTCATATGCAAGGTTGTTCCTAATGCAACCCATTTCACTAATCATTGAGAACGATTGGTTAGCATTTCTTGAGAGATCATCTTGAAGAGATGTGCCCTTATTATGTTTCCTTAGTAGAGGAAAATCAATTTCAAAGGAAGGAACATATCCGGGACAGGATTTTGCTTACATAGAAGAGGTAATTGGTGGAGTAATCTTACCTTCCTCCATGATAGGCACCATAAAGTCAAATCGGAAAGTAATAATAATCCACAATCAAAAGCCGGATTTTAAAAACTAAAAGCTCTGTTTCTTAGAGAAGAAACCGGACGAATTATTTGATGATACCAAGACCAAACAAAATATATATATATATATATATATATAAAATTTAATTTACTACTATTTGATAATTAAAAAACTGTTTAATTTCCTTACTAATTATATAAAATGTTAAATAAATACTCCTAATGAAACGGTAGAATAACTTTCCTAACATAAAAACAAACATTTTACTTAATACTATTTCTGCGTCGATAAGCGATCTTTAAAGAAAAATCACAATAATTATATTTTTTTATGTTTTAATATAATATTAGTTATTATATGTCACTTTCAACCAGGTGGTTGAAAGAGCTAACTCGATTCACAAATTATTCACTCTCCAAATTAAAAAATTAAAAAATATATTTAAAATTATTATTTTAATTAGTATTGATGAAAAAATCGTAAACAAATGTTATGAAACCATAAACCTAATGACAATTAACTAAAAGTTATTTACGTTGCATCAAAGAAAAGGTCGGAGTGAAAAACATTTGATCTTGATATGGATGATATGGGTCTACGGCTACAAACAATTCTGTCAAAAAGCGAAAGAAAATTCAACAGTGACATAATTTTTTTGTAAAGTAAACCTTTCCTAAAAGGGGAAGCTGGAGACGAAATGTACAATAATACCCTTTGAGGATAGATTCGGCAATCGAACTTTAGATGGACGTACGTTCATTGATGGAAGTATAAAAAGACAGAGACCTGAAATGCCAGGCATGGGATTTCTTAAAGGATAAGAACAGATTCAGAATGGCCTGCCACGTCGTCGTTTCTCTAGGTCATGTCAACATCAATACCAATTTTATTTTATAAGTATAATGCGATGAATGAGAGTGAGACGATGAATGATGATGATTCAGTGTCATCTATACCGATACCACACCTACTTTTCAAAACAATACAGTGGGTTCTTCGATCACGGTTTCGTATAAATATAGAAACTGCGGTTGGAAAAACTATCAGAATTTTATCAGATTAGAAAATACTATATTTTGATTATTGTTTTTTATATTATATTTTGAATTAGTTAGTAACGAGTGATTTGCTAAATTCTGATCAAATTTACTAAATTATTAACAAATGTTGGCTAATATATACTTGTAAGAGTCCAAAATCATTTGTTTTTTTAAAACCCTGATCTGGTTTCAAATTACTAAAAACTATAATTTGGTTTTGTAATTTGTTTTTATAATTTTGCATATAAAATGTATTTTTAATATTATTTTTAAATATGTAAGTCTATAAATCTCATTCAAAATTGTTTGTTTAATAATAATAATAATAATAATAATAATAATAATAATAATAAATTTTTTTTTGTGATCAAATAGTTTAGACAGAAATCAATCTAGATATAAATTTAAAAATTATGAACAAAATAGTAAAAGAACATAGAGAATAATAAGTATTAAGTATAAATTTATTGATTTGAAATCATATTTATATACGTGTGTGTGTATATATATATATATATACACGTGTATATATATATATATATATATATATATTTATTGAGAGATAGATATAGAGTGTTACATAAAGTATTTCACATATGTGATAATGGAAGATATCTCTTGACCATTAAAATATGTGGTTAATTGTATTTTTGATTTAGTTTAAATAGATACCCAAAGATTACTGTTCCATTATGGTCTCTCATTAGACCACCATCGTTGGATTCTCCAGACCTTCTATAAGCCACATCAGTATTTAGTTTGTATTTGTTGGCCTTAGGATTCTTCCATTGTAGAGAAACTGAGATATAAAGGGTAATTAGGTGGTTAACACAACCAATAACATAAGCACCTCTATTGTCTCTGCCCCAATAAGCCCTTTTAAGTAGATATGATCTATCAAGACTAGATAAGATGTGAATTACTTGACTGGTCATGGAGTTTGAGTTAGTATTTTGATCATTGTGTTTCTTGTTGTACTTAGATGACTAGATAACACATGCTATGATTCCGTGTAGGATAGTTATGACTTGAGTTTTTTTGCTAGTAGACTCGTACCAGGATCTTATTAGATGATGAAGAGTCATGTTTCTGTTGATTTTGATGTTGAAAATAGCAACGAAGTAGTTCAAGACAGACCATGACTCATAACAATGAACAAACACGTGATTAATGCTTTCAACATTATCATAATTTTGGCATTTTAGAGCAAGTATAAAGTTTTCTTTTGAAGAATCGTGTCTGTAATGATCCAGTTGTAGCGAGATATCCAGACAAGGAATGAGCAGTTCTTAGGTATGATAGAATTTTATGTCTTCATGTAAAGATTAAATGTGTTTCCTTTAGGTCTAATAGAGTTCCAGGTTTGTTTAGATTCGAAGTTTATATCAATGGACAAAGACCATTTTATTGTATCAGGTCTAGAGCTGATCGAATTCTTCAATATCTTTAAAATTTATGAGGGAGTAACAGAGGTTTGAAGGTTAGTCATATCTCAGGAACCATCTATCCAGTAATGTCTAACTTCTGTAACCTCAATCCATATTATATTATCAGTGTTATTGAAGTATATAAAGGGCCTCTTAGTACACCAGACATCCAACCAGAAATCTATTCTGCTATTTCCAATGAGCCAAAATATAAACTTATCTGCTTTGTCTCTAACTTTGAGTAATCTGGACCAAACCTTATAGCTTATTAATGGTTTAGGATCAGAAGATAAGATAATAGTTTTATGGTAAACTGAAAACATCATCTTAGACCAAAGACTTTTCTAGCTTCTGAATGTAAACCATAATTTGTATGAGAATGTCTCTTTAATGTCTACAATTCTTTTCCCATTAAGGCCTCCTTCTTCATACGGTTTACAGACATATCCCAACTAGACCAATGGATAGCCTTATTATCTTATTTAGTTCACCGTAGGAACTTATTGTATAAATTTCCAATTCTTTGGATCACGGTATTAGGGAGGGTGGCATTTTTGGTATAGAAAATAGGAAATAGAGTTAGGATTGATTATATTAATGTTAATATGCCTTTAAATGAAAGAAGACTACTAAACAATTCAAAGATCTTGCTTTTGACCTTGTTTGTAAGAACATCAAATTTGATTTTTTTTATAAAATTGAAAATGATTATAATTCTTATTAGTTTATTTACATCATATAATTTGGTAGTTTTATTTTTTTTTAATTTATAACGTATTATATATGTTGTGTATTATTATAATAATAAAATCAGTTTGAATTAGTTAGAAGAAATAAACTAAGTTGTATAATTTTGAAAATAAGATACTAATAATATTGTGATACTAAATCAAATTTTAAAAAAATGATGTTTATTTTAAATGATAATTCATCTTCTTCATTTTAATTCATAAAATGATTTTTTTGGTGTTTAGATGTGTTACATCTCCAATCAAATTTCAAAAGATGCCATAGATTATATTAAATTCTTTGATAAACTTCTTCTTTTGGTCAATGCGTTACGTCTCTGATAATGTCACTAAACTTCTACATAGGAATTACGTCCATAGGTGATTAGGAGATGGGTATAGAAGGATAGAGTTAGTGTTTGGATAATATAGTATGCTTGAGGGAGAGATGAGAGGAGGATAGAAGGTCTATGACATCCTATTGTAGAAGTAGCTTTCATCGAGAGTTTAATATTAAAATTCTCTGATATTAGACTATATCGAGAGGCCTATGGCCTCCTTATGGTCAATGCGTTACGTCTCTGATAAGCTCGCTCGACTGAAGTCAGAGTTAGATATACTTAATCGTAAGGATTTTAGTGATATTACCTCCAGAGCCTCTAATGCTCAAAAAACTTTGTTCAAGACTCAGTCTAAGCTAGCCTCTGACCCTCCCCTCCCCCCCTCAACCCTCGTTAAATAACAAACGAAATTGATGCTTCCGCGTCTTTCATATTTCTAAATCGAGCTGAAGAATCCTTTCGAAACAAAAATCTAAAGAAAATTGGATTAAGCTGGGTGACAGGAATACAAAATTCTTCCATAAAAGTATTAAAGCCCGGCTATTTCGCAATAAACTTATCTCGATTTCTAATGACCAAGGAGTCATTGTCTCCTCCCCGGCTAGTGTCTCCAAAGTTTTTGTGAACTTTTTTTAGAATTCCCTGGGTACCAAGCATTCTGCTAACTACCTAGGTCTTGAAAAAGTCTCTTCTCTAATATCTTATAAAGTTACTAATGCTGATAAGGATTTAATGATCCGTGAGATCTCTTGTACTGAAATCAAATCCACTCTTTACAGTATTGATAGTGACAAGTCATCTGGTCCAGATGGCTTTAACTCTAGTTTTTTAAGTTAACTTGGAACATTGTTGGCCCTGACATTTGTAATGGTGTCCAAGAGTTCTTCCTTGCTGGATTTTTGATCGAGTCTTGGAATGCAACCTCTATGGATCTTATCTCCAAAAAAGACTCGTCTTCCGTGCTAGCAGAATTTAGACCAATTGCTCTCTGCAATGTTGTTTATAAAATCATCTCCAAAATTCTGGCCAATAGAACAAGGTCTTTTTTCCTTACCTTATTGATGCTTCCCAATCGGCTTTTGTATCAGGAAGGGATATATCTGATAACATTCTGTTATCCTAAGAGCTTCTAAGGGGATATCATAATAATGGAAGCGGCAAAAGGATAGCCCTTAAAATTGATATTATGAAAGCCTTTGATAATATTCGTTGGCACCTCATTCTTGACATTCTAGTTACGATGCATTTTCCTGAGAAGATGATCACTTGGATTGTCAAGTGCAATTCTTCTCCCTATTACTCTATTATTATTAATGGAGACCTTCATAGAAATTTCATAGGCAAAAAAGATCTCAGACAAGGTGATCATCTCTCCCCTCTCGTTTTCGTGCTTGTTATGCAAGTGTTATTCGACATCCTCAAGGGAATTTTTGTTTTCATTTGAAATGTTACAAGAAGAAAATCATTAACCTTTGCTTTGCAAATGATCTGATGATTTTCTGTCATGGTGATACTCATTCTCTTAATCTCATTAAAGAAGCTCTGGACGATTTCTATTTTCTCTCTGGACTAAAAGTCAATCCCTCGAAAAGTCATATCTTTTTCTCCGGTATTGACCATCACCTTAGTTTGGATCTTTTGCCAATTTTGAGCTTCCCTGAAGGCTCTCTCCCAGTGAAATATCTGGGAGACCCTCTACTCACTAGTAGACTTACTCACTCGGACGGTCGCCCCTTTCTGCATAAAATAGCCTCCGGAATTTATTCTTGGACTGCCAAGCACCTCTCTTATGCGGGAAGACTCCAATTAATCAAATCTGTCTTATTTGCGGGTCAGGTTTATTGGTCCTCGGTCTTTATCCTTCCATCTAGAATAATTAAAGAGTTAAGTCAATATCTTCGTCGCTTTCTTTGGTCTGGATCGTCTATGAAAATCCATGGGGATAAAGTTTCCTGGTCCATAGTTACCACTCCTTAGGGTGGTCTTGGGATCCTAGATTTAAAAACCTGGAATCAGGAGGTTGTCCATCTGGTGTGATTGGATTAAAACTGAAAAGATTAAAAATAAAAGTTTTTGGGACGTTACTATTGGCTCCTCCCCCTCATGGATCTGGAGGAAAATACTTCGTCTTCACCTTTTAGCTCATAATTTTATAGGGTGGCTATCGGAAATGGATTGAACACTTCCCTCTAGCATGACCCGTGGCTCTTTTCCTCGTCCCTCGCGATCCACTACGGCTCCGACATCATTAGTGATTCCCGTCTGGGAAATAACCTAAAGGTTTCTGACATCATCAACAATGGTGAATGGAACTGGCCTGCAAACTTGAGATCGGTTCGAAGTCGCGTTCATCTTAAAGAAATCCACAAGCTTATCTTCACTCTCTCCCAACCAAACACCCTCTCGAGGGACGTTCCATTCTGGGTTACGAATGATGGATGCAATAATTTCACTATAAAAGACACGTACAATGTTATTCGTATGCCTGCCCCATAGATGGGATGGGCGGGGTTAGTATGGAACAAATTCAACATTCCGCATCATTCCTTTATATCTTGGTTGGCTATTAAGGGAAAGCTTGCCACCAGAGACAAGCTTCTTAATTGGAGTTTCAACATCCCTACTGTTTGCACCCTTTGCAATACTGATGCGGAATCTACATTTCATCTCCTCTTTTAATGTAATTTCGCTCAGAGTATCTGGACTTTTACAAGTATTAAACTTGGATTTCTATTCCATCCCTTGTGCTGGCAATCTTGGATTCATGAGGCGTCAAGATGGTTTAATGCTCGAGACCATTGTATTGCGAAGTTGTTTCAACGCGGTCATTTACCACGTTTGGAAATAGCGGAATTCAAGAATATTTGGATCTGCTCCAGCCATGGCATCTTCGATATCATTCCAAATCTTATCGGATCTCCGATTCAGTTTCCATGGTACCAAGATTGGTTGGCCGACGTAGTTTTTCTTTAAATCTAAAATATACCTTATTTTTGTTGCAGGTACTCTCAGTACGGAGTGGAGTTTGGATTTGTAATTCGATGTATTCGGAGTCAACTCACAGCCACATAGTCACCTAGTCATCATGTATTGATACATGCTTTGCTTTCGTTTTATCTACCGTGACATACCCCTATTCTATGACATCTTGATATGATTTTCTCTAATAGTTGTTGTATTACCTCGGAGTATACCCCCAGAATTATATATATGAATATTTTTATTTAATTTAAAAAAATTTACACCAAAAAAATAAAAATATATAGGAGTAGTTACTTTAATACCCTAAATAATACTAATATAGAAGGATTTGATGTATGTGTACCTTCAATAAATTTAATTTCTATATTACTACTGTACTAGTATTAACTTCATTTATTTAAAATAAAAATTAGTGGAAGAATATATTGTCCCCTTATGAAAACCAATCCCTGAAAATCAGATTATATGCTTAAATGTTCCTTAAGCACATTTAGCACTAAGATTCTCATGTTTTTACTTTGTCTACCTTCAATTCTCTTTGAAGAACCCACGACACGACACTCACATAAAAGAGCGTGTAATACACGATCCATTGATCCTCAAGATGCTGCTTCATATGGTCGATATTGTTGGTTCACATCGACCTCCCAAATGCACGCGCTCGCGAAACATGTAACTATATAGTCAGCTCACCCTTCAAAACACTACGACACATCCCAAATCCAGTGGGTTCTGGGAAAAGCCCACAAAAAATTGTAAATGACGTGTTCACATAATATTTTTTAATTACAAATTTATTACAACTTCGTAAAATCTGTTTTTTTCTGGTTTTATTGAAATTAAATAAAATGCTCTCCCCGTTGCCGATAGTTTTTCAAAAGGTATTGAATAAATTAAACAGAAGAAAAATATTAAATGTAAAAAAATTAAGAGAGAAACATAAGGGACCCATTAAAGAAAGAAAGTTTTAAGGACACTTGTCCTTAAATATGGCAAGGGACCATATGTCTTTTTCATATTTCTATTATATAGTGGGTCTGAGGATCTTTGTCTCTCAATGGTCAACCTCTATTAGATCTCTATCTAGTCAATTTGACCCATCAACTCCAATTTGTACTAGTACTACCCCCTCTCTCTCTCTTACTCTCCCTTTATTTAAAATTAATTAATTAATCCTTCGACAAAATAGAAACTACTTGCATATTCAATAATTACATTCATAAAGGTGCTTTTCATTGTTTCAGTATGGTAGTCGATATAAATTTAATATATTCTCTTAAACTTACTTATGGTATTGCTCTTTTACGACCTACGTCAAAACCAAATCATTGATTCTATCGCTCTCAAATCCACCGAAATATTTCGAGATTTCGTGTGTTACAATTACTTTGTCATTTTAGCAACAATCAGATCCCTCCGCTTCATAATATTACTCCTTTAAATTTTTTTAATCAATATTAAAAAATAATAATGACTTTAGAAAAAATAAGAAATTTTTATTGCAGTAGCTGATAATTGTGCATAGATTAACTATTTTGTTGGTGGAAAATGAAATATATATATATATATATATATATATATATATATATATATATATATATATATATATATATATATATATATATATAAAATTAATTCCTATTTTTTTATAAGAACGACATAAAAATAATACATACACTAAAGATGAGGACATAGTATTTCTGAGAAAGAAAAATAGAAGCACAAACTCAGATAAGTTCTTTTGGTCCTTAAAAAAAATAGAAGCACAAGCTCAGATAAGTTCTTTTGGTCCTTTCGCATCTCCAAATTAGATTCCCGACATCATATCATATCAAAATCAAATCATACTGAGAAACCTAATATTAAAACAATATTAAAAATCATACTGAAAAACCTCCTATAAAAACAATATTCAAGAATCTTTCAAATTTACTGTTTTATAAAATACACCCACCCTGACCTAAGTTTAGTATGGGTTGCAT
Organism: Limnanthes douglasii subsp. nivea; assembly: GCA_036936605.1. Lineage (NCBI taxonomy): Eukaryota > Viridiplantae > Streptophyta > Magnoliopsida > Brassicales > Limnanthaceae > Limnanthes > Limnanthes douglasii. Next base: position 187,003,661 of record JAUPFV010000005.1, read on the forward strand.
AACTCGGAGTCGAATCTTTCAAACTTATAATTAAATTGAAACAATCAGATTAAATATGAAATCAATTAAATCCAGATTCTGTCAATGAATCACATTGTCCGAATCCTAGTCCTGATGAGAAGAAGAATACTGATATATCAAGACTGGAAATCACTGAACTATTTATAAACGCCAAAGACACGATAAGCTTTAGAAGACTCAGCTACATGATATAGATGACAACTCCTTTAAAACAGCATTCAAAACAGCATTTAGAGTTTTCTATCCTTGGGATCGTCTTCTGCTTTCGGCATTCCTGATGGGCTGAAAATAAGGATGGGCCTGCAAAACATCATCATAATATTAAGTAGGTTTTAGGTTTAATTACAAAAAATGAGAGAGAGCACAACCTAAAGGCAGACAAAGAAAACAACTGAATCTTCTAGGAAGATATAGATAAAATTTTAAATACTAAGATACTGAAAAAAAAACAAAGAGACCAAATAATAAGAGGATGGAAGATGGTAATCGGCTTGCAATGCAGGTCAGTTTCTTTCTTACAGTTTCTGGAAGCAAATGAAGCGAAAACACTAACTTAAAATAAACAAATACAATAAATAATTAGCTTTATTAAAAAAGGTTAGGGACCTGATACAAAGCCAAATTTTAAGCTTAAACGGTATTCTAGGATAAACACGGGCGCCATAATAATAATTTAACACACATTCCTTGGAAGAAAAAACACAGCGAGCAAAAAACTACAAAAGAAAATGAAGTCTAAAAAGCTAACAAAGTTTGTTGGCTTAGTTCGGTTTTTCTGTTTATCGACCGTTTCGACTCTATCACATGACTAATTCTAAACCTAAAATCTAACATTACTTTTTAGTTTTTAGCATTGAGCATCAACTCTGTTCCCAGTTACTATTATGCTCAAAATGTGGCCTATCACATAGCAAATTTGTCAGACTCAGTGTCCATCCATGTCAGTACATGATTAAAATGAGATATCAGTTTCAGGAAACTATTGATACAGCCTATGTATATAGAGTATAGTATATTACATTAAAAATCAGTACATAAATCCGTACATGACAGACTCGCATGCAGGTAGGGATGGAGCTTGGCTCAAGTTCTACTCAAAATTCTTTTTCACTATCAAGCTTGGCTCGGCTCATTATTCACATCCGAGCCTAGCCAAGTTCAAGCACAAAAATCATATCTAATCTGATAAATTACAACATAATATATAAGTATGCAGCAAAAAAAAGACTTCTAATATAGTCGAATGATACTAGCTTACAAAAAAAAAGGTGGCGCAAACTGTTTTTTTATAATGTTATATATATGAAAGTAGTTACGATTTCAAGTCGTATAGAACCACTCCAAATGAACTATTTGCAGGCCGAGCTCGAGCCTAAAACTTTATTCGAAGCTCGAGCTCAAAGTACTCCTGTACCTAATATCGGAGTTCGAGCTCGAGCTAGAAAAAGCAAGCTATAAGCAGAGCCCAAGCTGCTCGACCGTTACATGCAGGTGCATTCAAGCAACGAAGCAAATGAAAACACAAAAGACTATCCAAGCAGAAATGAGCATACAGTCTTTAAAAGCTTTAAATGGAATCCTTAAAAGTGGTGCATACCATTGCTTCTTTTGCAGTTGGCCTTTCTTGGTGATCAAACCGCAGCAACTTGCTAGCAAAGTCCACAGCCTTCATAAACGAAAATAAACAGAAAGCTAAGAAACCAGTAAACAAAATCATAGATTTCAAATGGCCTAGCAATCTACCTCCGGAACAGCCAAGTGTTGATTGTCCCCATTAATGAACTTTGTCAAAGGTTTCCTGCTATGTCTGTAAAGAACAAGATGTATTCCAAAGTTGAAACCCTTGAATAGAGAAGTACAATGTTATTTGCAAAACTCTGGGATAATATAACTAACCTCCCTACTAGGGTTGCAAGATGTGGATCCAATTCTATTCGGTACCTATTCAGGTAAGTGTTTAGTTCATCGGTCCCAAGTACCTGTTATAACCATAATATACAAATCACCTCTCTTTTTTTAAGCAAAAACTAGGATAATAAGGTATGGTAATAAGATGATATTGATAAGTACAAGACCTTTTTTATTCACGATATGGAGGATTAGACTTTAAACCCTCCTATACTAATAAGTAGTTTGACTACAGCAATATATATATATATATATAAAAAAAAACCTTTCTATGATATGATGAACATTCATTCAAGGTGAGCTTTTCCTAAAAGAATATATTCAGCACATTCTGTCTTTATTGAAGAAAAAATTAAATACGAAAAATCGTCCAGTCCATACCTTAGCAATTTTGACCAGCTGATCATAGTTGTCGTGTCCGTAGAAGAATGGCTCCCTGCGGAATATCTGTGCACCAGAAGCCTCAACCATAAGTATAACTCTAGAGTTCATGAAATACATTGGAAATTCGTATACTACAATCTTCCTTGCTCTGCTACCAATAAATGAAATAAGCAAAAAAAAGGTCAACCCATGGCCATCTATGACATGACATCTCAACAAGACATGCTACCACAGAAATATAATCATCTCCTAAATCTTTGTCATCCCCTTAAAAGATCAGCAATTACACTTTCTAGCATTTGGTAAGGGCTAGTTTATTAGAGATTTATGATTGTAAGTGGTAACCCTAATAAATATAGGTCCATTACCATGATTACATGCTTGAGTCAAATAATCACACTGGTAAACAAGGAGAATCTCATCAAATAAATTACATAGCTTAGAACTACTTAATAGAGCTAGAATAAAACTATTCGTTGGAAAATATACCATTCCAGCAAACATACAGCCAAGGCTCCACAGATCTAATGAATAATCATAATCTTGCAAATCAACAAGGAGCTCAGGACCCTTAAAGTACCTGCCAAAAAATATATACACAGCTAGGGAGTTACAAATCAATTCAACTCAAAGAAATGGTAGTAATATCATAATCACTACAATGAAATCCCCACCCAACCAGTATAATATAAATAATCAAAGAATGAAACAGTGGCGTACATAAAATCTATATCTATTACCAAATAGTAGGTATGGGCTCATATATAAAATTTATATCTTTTACCTAAAGGTAGGAATGACATTTATTATCTGATTTGAACCGACCCGATGGGACAGTAACCCGAAAAAGAAAAAAAAACGAGACGGTGTGTGATTTTGTTTCTTACAACATGTTTGCGTTTGGTTCGCGTATTGGTTTTATATATCATACCACAGGTACCCGCTCCGAACCTGGTACCATGGGTAGGCGTACGTAACCCGCCAAAAACTCATCCTAAGAGTAAGATTATACACGAAATAAATATCTATTTATTGATATACAATTTTATCTTGGTTTTTGTTTTGATTTTATGTTGGTGTTATTTTTGTCTATTTTATTTATTTTAAAATTTTAATTTTGGATTCAAATTCAACTGAGTTTCAGTTTGGTTCGAGTAATTACTTCGGATTTTCATCTGTGGGTAGTTCGCGGGTAACCCGAACGGGTAATTCGAATCCGGCAGTTCAGGTGTGGTATTAAAATTCTAACATCCATCAGATTTGGTTTGGGTACCGGATATCGGTTTTTTCTTTTGGTTCGGTATCTGGTATATGGATACCCAGTCCCCATCTGCGCCGTTGCCATCCCTACCTTAAAAGTACGGATGGCAATCTACTGGGTTCAGAGCGACCCACTACATCGCCGACTAGATCTTTTATATAGAGACCCGACCTGCCTATGGTGCCGGTTAAGATATCCTAAGCCCAAAGCCGCCTCGGAAATGAGTCCGTCTACCTACCATGCCCCCAAATGATCCGACCTAATCTATATTCGACCCGACTCGATTAGTACAGCGAAATTCAAAAACATTTAATGAACTTTTATCACCAAATCGATTAGTCTTTCAACACAAAATTGAGGTGTTTTTAATGCTATGAAATGTTTTATATATGGGAAAACATATACAAAACATAGATTATGATTATCATATATGGTCGGCTTGAGTTTTCGAGTCAGGTTATAAACGAGAAAAACACACCTGACCCACCCCAGATACGGATTAACATGTCATGATGGGTGGGCATTTTATGCCATCCCTACATAAAAGCGAAGGCCTCTTGCAATGACTTACTTCTAGATAAGGCAGAAACAACTCTTAATTGTTAAGATATATAAATTACGTCTGTACCCTATACACTACAGCCTTCTGAAAAGGTGTTTAACGCAGACAATTATGAAGAAAAATAAAAGCATACAACCTTGAAGCAACACGGACATTGTATTCTTGCCCAGGATGATAGAACTCTGCAAGTCCCCAATCGATGAGGCGAAGTTTCCGTTGCTCATGATCAATCATAACATTATGTGGCTTCACATCTCTATGCATTATGCCTTGAGAGTGACAATAATCCAATGCCTACATTTTAGCTCTTATGAAACATGGAGGTTGCACAAAAAAAAGATGCACGTGGCAAGGGTAATAATGCACTTCAGTTAAACAAAGACTGAGATAAATAAAAATTACATGTATCAGGCTTATGTAGCATCAAGGTGTATTAGTCCTTTCAAAGGAAAACCTACATGTTAACCACCCCGCCTTAACACCACCACACTTTGTGAACGTGTTGGAGTTGGATGATTTGAGTTCCCAAAGGATAAATCATCAACTGATCAGTTGAAACATTAGACGTAATTTAAAACATGATTACCATATCCTCTTTGTAGTTTTCTAATCATCGGGGGATATCCAAAGTACTACCACCTTGAGAATATCAACGAATTTAAAGACAGATAACCACAATGGAATAATAAATTAGTGCAGACAGCATAACACGTAAACAGTTCATGCCAAATTTATATATAACATGAGAGTTCATTTACCTTCAAAAGTTCATAGATATAATATCTGATGTCATAGTCCGTAAGTGTTGGATATAGCACTTTGAAGTCATTGTTATTCACATGTTCAAAAACTAGACTTGGGGTCTTGGACTGTTGGTCCCTCACAATATCAAGCAATTTCACAATGTTCGGACCACCACAAAGGTTCTGCAGTATTTTGACCTCTCTCTTAATCTGCATATGAAAGAAGGAACATGTTGTAAAAGAATCCATCACAGGCTTGAGGTAGCCATTTACGAAAAGTGAATACTAAATAAACCATTTGCACACAATCATAACATTAACAATGTTAACAAAAGGGTATCATAGATATTACAAGAATCACACATATGATAATATCACAAGCAATCAGTATAAGGACCCCAACCTTCTTCTTCTTCACAGGTTTAAGAATCTTGATAACGCATTTCTCATTATCTGCAGTGCGAACACCCTCAAATACCTCACTGTATTTCCCTCTCCCAACCTTCCTGACCACCTCGTAATCATCTTGCTCCCTGTCTCATCAATCAAGCTACCGCGGTTGAGCTAAGGTTTTCTCAACAAATATGAATAAACGATAATGCATATATATATACATACATATATACATACATAAATATATCACAAAACCTACACATATATACTGTACTTATAGATATTCAAATTATCAAGATTATACTCAAAACACTTCAATTTACATTTAGGCTACAGATTCGTGTTTCTTCCGTATTCGTGTGTAACGAACTCAAACACAAAGCACAATAACTCGAAACAGCGCGATCGGACGGTATGAGATATAAACATACAATGATGAGGTATAAAGATCAGGAATGAAGACAGAGAAATCGGATTACCCCCACTGAACGACGAGAGATTCGTAGTCCCAGTACTCTTTGGGCCTTACGACGTTGACATCGGGATAAACCCTAGCCTTGGATGGCGCACCAGGACGCCGAATCGATTTTCCGATCTTATGAGCCATAGTTTCCGGTGTTTTGAAATCTGTGAGCCTTTGATCCCGATATTCGTGATGGCGTCGATGCACCGATGAGCTAGAGGCGATTCGACGGAGGAATTGGAGCGAATGGATCGGATACTGGATTGCTGTTGTTTTAGCTGAAGACAAAGGATTTGAGTGAGCGGCGGAGCTATATAAGGAAAATAAAGAGAAGAGGTCGTTGGCGGTGGCGGAAACGGCGGCAGCGGTTGAGTTGCGAGAAGAAGAGAATGTGAAATAAAAGGGCCTTATGGCCATCAAAGTGCCTCCTTTACTCGGGAAGTTGCCGGAAGAAAGGAATCGATTTCGTCTCTATCGTCATATGATTTATTTGTGTAAATAACGAATAGAACCTATACTTTTATCTTTCATTCCAATTAGTTTCAATTACCTCTTTTAATTTATTTCAAATGTAACCACTAATAAACAAATTATTTCTAACAATTGAACTCTTGTTTTTTTTAATATATTTCTATGAAAGAGAGTAACAATATCGGATCTAACAAAAAAAATTATCGCACGTCTGGCGACAAAAGTTTGGTTTTAATGGAGTATTCCATGTGAATTTTCGTTAGCGAGATGTTCTCGTCGTGTTGGAGGAAGACATCATTACGAAATCGTACGTGCGTCGTATGAGCAGTGAGATGGCAATGTGAGTCAATAGGTTTTGTGTATCCGCATCGAACTATTGACGATCTAAGATTTGGACAAAAATATATATATCCGTTTTTCTCTAGGAAACCATTTTTTTCCCTTTTGAGGCTCATTAAACAACAAAACACAACCTTTTCTGAGTCCCAAAACCGTTCGTATACTCAATGAAAGAAATCAGTGACAAAACCCTCAAATTTCGTCTCCTACTTTGAACCGTCGTCTCCTACCCTCTCGTTCTTCACCGAATTTCGACCGTCCACCGTCGTATCCTCCCTGAAACAAGTAACCACGAATTGTTGGATGACTTGCCGTTGAGTCTACGTCGGGCGGTGAAGAAACAACGAGTTACAGTTACCATGTACGTCGTTCTTTCGAAAATGTCTTTTTTGGATTTTTCTTGCTTTCCAAGTGCATGTTGCTGTTTATACACGATCGTCGTTGGTTATTTCTACTGAAATCACGTAGTTAGGATCGTGAGTGAGTATATTAGTTTCTGGATTTGTCGTTCTCTCCTTAGATTTTGTTGTTGCATATACTGTCTAGGTGTTTCCGCGTATTGTGATGCTATTAGATGTAGTTTATTCAGCTGTTTGTTGGTTTGGCTTCTGTTTTCAAAATTTCCAACTTTTGTGAACGTGCATGTCAAAATTAGCCACAACTCGCGTTTTCGTAGCATGTGCAATAGAAATAATTCGCATCCTCGTCGTATGTGTGTGCAAACAACTCGCATTTTGGTAGTTTATTGGATAGAGCAACATTTCGTTATTGTTTCAAAACAACTCGCTTTATGCGGATTGCATGTAATTCACTATATAAATGCTTCAAACAATTCGCTATATAAATGCTTCAAACAATTCGCAATTTATAAGGTTTCACGCAACTCGCTTTCTATGTTGACAAACAATTCGCATTATTAAATGCAAACACCACAAGCCTTATGTTAGTGTCATTGATATATATAGTTCTGTTATAGTTACCTAATGAGAGTTATTTGTTATTTACAATTATTCATGTATTTGCAGGCAATATGACTGTGAAAACAAGCTTCCACAAGTCCTGATTAGTCAGCCTCGTGCGTCTGCTAAAAAAATACCTTATTACCTCTGCCCACATCGAAGCTACCAGGAACACACCCTTCTACGCCCTGTTGAAAAATGCCTTCGGCCTCCGCCGGGAGAAGATCGCGACGAAAAAAATTTATGCACTAGTTCAGACGATTATAGATACATTTTCGGTGGAGGATGACGCATTCCGCTTTAGGTCGAAGTTGGTGAAGCTAACGACCGACGATGTAAAGGCCATTTTCAGCCTTAAGTACGACACGAAGGAAATAGCTTTAACAAAATTTGGAGTATTCTTCAGTAGATACGTAGACGGGGTGGAGAATGATTAAAAAATGATGAGAACATACTCCATGGGTGAAATACCAGGGAAGATATGACCGACGAGTACAAAAATCATTTCGAACAACACTATAAAGGTACCTCTAAATTTAGTTTGTGTTATAAGTCCGATATTTAGGTTCACTAACATAGCATGTTGTGCTGATTTTTACAGGCATGTATAGCAAAAGCCATCAGCCGAGGGGGAGCATGAATGGGAGGACGTGCATGGCTGCTGATACTGTTTATTTGCTCAACCATATTCTACTCGGTATCTGGAGATGTAATGGGTTGGAGTGTGCTGTATTTTATCGAAGACCTCGGCAGAATAAACGACTGTGACTGGTCAGGATCAATATTGTTCAAGCTTCTTCAGTCGATTAGGGTTTGTGTTGTAGAGGGAAAACCCGATAGAGTTATCGGTTGCGTTGCACTTCTATTTGTAAGATTATTTTTGCTTATTAAAAGATTAATTATCATAGATTGCGTGATGATAATGATTTTCCTGATGCAACCCTTCGTCATAGAGCACACAACAATTAGACTAGACCTCATAAAGCCAAACATGATCCCGAAGATCTTGAAATGGTGGGGATTGGAGTCCAAACCATCGATCTTGGAGATGGTTAAAATGTTAGACAAGTTGTCGGATGATGATGTGTGAAATATATGTATATATATATATGTACAACAACTCGCATAATCATTTTGCATACAACTCCCACCATATAGTTACAAACAACTCTCATAATCTATTCACAAACAAATCCCATAATTTGTTTCCAAACAACCCTCTGTATCCATTTACAAACAATTCGCATTATTTCTAAAACACAAATCGCATTCATTTTGTTAACACTGACCCCTCGTGTTGTGGTACCACAGACAATACGTTATATTTGTTTATGGTATTAAACAACTCGCATGCGTGTATTAACTTCTATGTTCTTCCCCTTGTAGGTTGTTGAGGCTGTCCTATGTTTGACAGAGTCTGAAACAGAAGCATCCGGAAGAGTACGAGGAAATGGAGATCTAGATGTTGCACTGATTTTACCGGAAGAAAGACCAAGGAAAATGAAGAAAAGCGCAGTCCCCAAAACAAGGGAAATGGTGACATAGCCACAAAAAGACTCTCATCAGAACACCCCAACCAGAAACCAACCACAAACAGTCACCAGAACAATGATTCCATTAACGTCAACCCAGACATCCCCACCACAGACCGAGGACGTAGAAGATGAAAGCATGAAACGCTCGGTCGTTTTGTGCTCAAACACAGACAGGCTATATTATAAAAAGAACACGCAATAGTATACACCATAGTATAAACAACTCTCAGTTCTGTTTTAATTAGCCATATAACTCGCGATATCAAATGTTATCAATGCAACTCCTTATTTCTCAATATAATGTATACAACTTGCACGGTTAATATTATATAAAGAACACGCATTATTATATACAACCTGTAGTTTTCATTTTTATTAGCCATACAACTCGCGAAATAGGAAAATAAATAACTCACGTTCCCATATTGCAAGCAACGCGCATCTTCTACAGATAAAAAATCCAAATAGTTCGCATCCTCATCCAAACAACTCGCATCTTCTACATGATAAAATATCAAACAATTCGCATCCTCTCTCAAAACAACTCACGTCCTCTGTCAGGCATGCTTTGACACCAATAACTCATAGTCTATATATTGTTTCACACTAAAAAAACATCTAATACACTAAAAATAGTATATAATTAATTAAAAAACGATTAAGGCTTTCGATTTCCATAATAACCAGCATTCGCTCGAAAAAAGAAACAAAAAAACAGAGAAACATAGTACTAGCTCACATAATAACCAACATTCGCTCGAAAAGTCATACCTCAACCCAGAAAATCAACAATAACCTCAAATCGGTAGTTAGAAACCCTTAGCCAACAAGAAATCAGTATGATGAAACAACCAGAGTAAGAAAAATTCTACCAACGTATGATCAGGTCATCTACGTACAAAATAGTACTTAAATGCATTTTATATTGACATTACATAAATATATTGACCTTAAATTTGTCGATCACCTAAAAATTGTGGATTTTCGGTGGTTCATGGGGGTTTTTGTTGGCTGTAGGGTTAGGTGGGTAGAAAGCAACTTCAAATTTTCAAATCTTTTAAAAGCTAAAAAAGGGGAAGAAAACAATGTGGGTATTAAAAATGTTGGGTATTAAGTGTGAGTTAAATATTTGAGATGGGTATTAAGTAATAATAAAAGGAAACTTGGTTATTGGATGGCAGTATAATAGTTGAGCAAGTACTTTAAGTGCAATTTTCATATTTTTATTTCTAATCTTTATTTATAACCATTTTGTTATGGTTTAACATTTTAAAGAATTATGATGAATTTATATATTTAAATTTTTAAAAAAATGAGCTCGCTAAATGGTTTTTTCTCCAAGAAAAAAAATGATATTTTGGTGTATGTAATCTTTTCTCTTGAACTGATTTCACTTCATGATTGGTCCCCCCAATCTACATCAAGATGATAGGAGAACAATTTGCGCAAAAAACCTCTTTTGCATCCTTAAATTCCGCTGAGTTCAAAGTAAATAACCCGATCTTCGAAGAAAATTCATCTCAACAACTCAAGCCTCTGTCAAACATTAACCTGCAACAATCATAAAACTTAAGATCAACTACCAAATCTTATGCAAAAGTAACTATGTCAATATTGATAAGGAAATATATTCATAAGGGACTTAAATGTAATTAATAAGGACTTGAATGATAAGTTCTATTAATATAGAGTAAGATTAAAGCCTTATAAGAAGAATAAGGACTGAACTGTAAATATCTCTCTTATGTAACCGACTTTGTAACTAACGCACTGGGCCTATTTAAAGAGGCCGAGGAGGCTGATTACGCCTATGAAAGAATTAGAGAAGAAAGATTACATTCACTACCTAAAAATCTCTGAGTCAATATTCTCAATCTTCTCAATTCAATTTCTATTCTCACCAAATTGGCGCTAGAAAGAGGGGGCGAAGATACCTTGATCGATAGATCAAAAATCGAGTCTCGAATTTTTTCGTTTTTTGAAGTATTTCGTTTATATTTTTGTTGATCGGAGATGAATTCTGAGGAAAGAGATAATCCGCCTGTTCGAAAAGCTTTGGCGACGTTGAGATCTGATCTGCAAGAGAAAGAAGCAGGTGAGTCAGTTCCTTTTCGATCAAACCAATTTGATTTTGAAGGTAAAATGAATGAGTTGATAAGAAAAGTGGTAGAACTTGATGAATTTGCTAAAAATAAACAAGATAATAATGACGCTAGACTTAGATCTGAAGTAGCAAGAGGTAATCGGAATGATCATTCAGATCCATCGAATGACGTCGACGATGTACAAGATGTTCAACGTAAAATACATTTTGAGCGTAAGAATGAGCACAGTGGAATGAGAAAAAAAGGAGAAGTTGCAGAAGCGACGGTATGTAGATTCTAGTGAAGAAGATGATTTTGAAAATTCGGAATCGGATGAAACACCAAGATATAAGCATTTTCGAAGTCATTCAAAAGAAGGAGGATATGAATTTTGGCCAGCTAAAATGTATAAGGAAGGAAGGCAAGAGAAGAAAAGACGAGTGTATTCTCCTCGGAGATTTGAAGGTGAATCAAGTTTGTATGCTACTGTGGGAATGAGGAATGAAGACCAGTTTGTTCAAGGAGTAGATTGGAGGGATTCACCGTTGATTAGTGCGATTAGATCTGTACCACTTCCGAGGCGGTTCGACATTTCTAAAATTGACAAGTTTGATGGAACTCAAGATCCAGATGATCATATAGAGCAATTCAAGAACTATATGACTAATTTCGAGGATGATGATAAATTGGTTTGTATGGCATTCTCTCAGACATTCAAAGGAACTGCGTTAAAATGGTATAATAAGATTCCTAAGGAGTCCATTGCAAATTTTAGAGGCTTTTACACAGCTTTTCGAAGACAGTTTGTGGGAAGCAAAGAAATGAGAGCTAACGGAGATACGATAATACAATGTAAGCAAGCTGTGGGAGAAAAGTTGAAGGATTATACTAAAAGATTTGTCTCAACAAAAGCAGGACTAGATGATTGCGAGGAAGTGGTGGCTATGGCAGCGTTCCGACAAGGATTGTTGCCAGGAGATTTAGCTGATGAAACAACAAGGCGTAGGGCGTTAACGTTTGGAGCTCTCATGGCTCAGGTTGAAGATTAGATCAAAGTCGAAGAGTCTACTCGAGTTCGAGGAGGAAATAGTATTGTTCAGAAAGGGAATAGTCAAGTGGGAAATAATCAAGTGATCGCTTCGAATAATAACTCCTCACGGGCGAGGGGTAATCAAAATGTTTCTAGTCGAGGAGGTTCGAACTCATATCAAGGGGGTTCTAATCAACACAATTTTAATAATCAACACCAATTCAGACCAAGATCGAATGTGTGGGTAAGGCCAGAATATTATGCGGATTTGACTGAAAGTGTGGCATCGATATATGAGAAAACCAAGGGAACAGTAAATTTTAGAAAGCCGGCAGCAATTAATAGGCCAAGAGAGGAACGCAATAACAGGTTCTGTAGGTATCATGATGATATTGGGCATGATACAAATGATTGTATTGCTTTGAAGAAGGAAATGCATATTTTAATAGAGAATGGAAAATTGTTGGAGTATGTCAAAAGGAACGCTAAAGCCATAACTCAAAAGGTAGGTAATCCTAATTCTAAGCAGGAAAGTGCACTGATGATTTTAGATGCTGCAGATGATGAATTTGATGTGGTTTCGGAATATGTCGACCCAGACCCCAGTCGATTGTTGTTGATGTCAGTTGATGAGCCGATGTGTAAGGGCCATATTCGAGATTTATGTGCGTTCTTTGAGTCATTGACAATATTTGGGGGAGACTCAATGACTAATGATACTAATAATTCTAGGAAAAGACATATAGTAAATTTAACGCATCAAATTGAGGGAGGAGCATCATCACATCTATACAATAAGAAGAATGACCCATTTATAATTTTCGATGGGGATGATTTGAGAGGAATCACAGGACCACATGAAGATGCAGTGGTCATTGGAGCAGAAGTGTGTGGGGTAGAAATTCGACGAGTATTGATTGATACTGGAAGTTCTGCTAATGTGTTGTTCAAATCAACATATGATAGATTGAATGCTCCTCCTCGGATAGAAATGTCAGAAAGAACTATAATTGGGTTTACTGGTGCGACAACGAACGTAGTAGGGGAGTTTGAAGGTGAAATTTATCTGGGAAAAGGGCCTTTCAAAAAGAAAGTACAAGTACTTTTTATGGTGGTAGATTGCCCGTCGAGCTACAGTGCTATCTTTGGAAGGTCATGGCTGGGAAAAATATATGCTATAGTTTCTACAGTTCACCAATGTTTGAAATATGTAGTCGGGGATCGAATTGGTGTAGTTCGAAGTGATCAAAAAGTGGCTAGAGAGTGTTACGCTGCTGCATTTAGACTACGTGATAAAAGTACCGATGATCCAATGGAGAAATAACAGTTTGGGGGTTGCCTTCTAGTAGTACAGATGAGGGAATTGATGATCCGAGGTCAACCCCGAGTTCTGTGGTGGTAAGTGAAGAAATAGAAGAATACGTTTTCAATAATAAGAGAGTACTTCGAATTGGGATTTTACTGTCTTTATCAGTGCGAGAAAGATTGTTGAATTTTTTGTGTAAAAACTTGGATGTGTTTGCTTGGACGTCTGAGGATGTAGTTGGGGTCCCAATTGACATTATATGTCATAGTCTGGCTGTGGATTCGAAGATTAAGCCGATAATACAAAAAAGGAGAGCTTTTTCTTTGGAAAAATCTGAAGCCATAATTGCTGAAGTAGATAGATTGTATAAAATGGGGCATGTTAGGGAGTCCAAATATCCGAAGTGGACGACTAATCCTGTAGTGGTGAAAAAGAAGAGCGGAAAATGGAGAATGTGTGTAGACTTTACGGATTTAAACAGAGCCTGCCCAAAGGATCTTTTCCAGTACCTCGAATTGATCAGTTAGTGGATTCTACTTCTGGAAACAAAATTCTAACATTTATGGATGCATTTTCAGGATATAATCAAATCCGAATAAATCCAGAGGATGAAGAAAGCACAACTTTTATCACTGATCGAGGTTTACATTGTTATAGAGTGATGTCGTTTGGATTGGAAAATGCTGGGTCTACATATCAAAGATTGATGAATAAGGCATTTGCTTCACAAATAGGGAGGAATATCGAAGTATACATCGATGATATGCTTGTTAAGAGCAAAAGTGATGATAATCACATTGATGATTTAGAAGAGACGTTTTTGAATCTTAGAGCAATACAGTTGAAGTTGAACCCAGAAAAATGTACATTTGGAGTCCGATCTGGTAAGTTTCTGGGGTATGTGATAAGTGAAAGAGGAATTGAGGTGGATCCAGAACAGTTGAAGGCTTTGATATCAATGTCTTCACCTCGGAATATCAAAGAAGTGCAAATGTTAACAGGCAGGTTAGCACCTCTAAACAGATTCATCTCTCGTTTTTCAGATAAATGTTTGCCTTTTTTCTAGGTGTTGCGTCGACCGAATAATTTTGAGTGGACTTCGGATTGTGAAGAAGCTTTTATTAAGATCAAAAATCTTTTGTCCTCTCCTGAGATATTATCGAAGCCTCGAGAAGGTGAGCAACTATTTTTGTATATAGCAGTATCGGATTATGCAGTGAGTGCAGTTCTGATTAGTGAAGATACGGGAGTTTCGAAGCCCGTCTATTATGTCAGTAAAAGTTTGGTTGATGCTGAAAAACGTTACTTAAAGCTCGAAAAATTGGCATTGTGTATAGTAGTGGCGGCGAGAAAAATGTGTCCTTACTTTCAAGCACATACAATTGTGGTTCGAACTTCTTATCCATTGAAAAATGTATTGCAAAAGCCAGATATCTCAGGAAGAATGACTAAGTGGTCTATAGAATTGGGAGATTTCGATGTGTTGTTCTCTCCACGAACGACTGTCAAAGCTCAGGCCTTAGCAGATTTCTTTGTTGAGTTTCATTCGAGTAGATCCGAAGAGAAAAAAGATAAAATACACACGAATCCAGTGTGGACAGTCCGAACTAATGGAAGATCTAGTAATAAAGGGTCGAGTGCGGGGGTAGAATTGGTGGCACCAATAGGGGAGTATATGTTTCAAGCTATAAGATTTGGATTTCATGCTTCGAATAATGAAGCTAAATATGAAGCAGTGCTAGCAGGATTGCGGTTAGCAAAACTTTGTGGAGCAATATTCGTGCGCTTAGAAACAGATTCGCAGTTACTAGTTAACCATGTTAAAAGAGTATCAGAAGCTAAACAAGACCGTTTAGTTTTGTATTTGCAAGAACTTCGAAGTGTGATGGCACAATTTGAAAATGTCGAGGTGGAGCATATTCGAAGAGGAAATAACACAATGGCTGATTCTTTAGCAACAATGGCTTACTCTGAGGAATATCTATGGATCGTGACACAACCACTGCCTTCGATTACATCAAGCTCTGAGCAATGTGAATTTGTTGAGGAGGTAGTAAATGATTCGACGCGCATTCGGGGTGATTGGAGAACTGACTTGTTAAATTTTCTTACGAAGGGAATATTACCTCTTGATAAGCACTTGCTTAAGAAAATAAGGAATAAAGCTCTTGGTTATGTGGTATTGGATGGGATATTGTATAAGAGGTCTGTGTCGAGGCCTTTGTTACGATATTTGAGTAAGCAAGAGTCTCAAAACATTTTATCTGAATTACATGATGGAGATGGATCAGCTCATTGTGGTTTCAAAGCTTTAACGCGTAGGGTATTGTTGGCAGGATATTACTGGCCTACTATATTACAGGATGCCAAGTTATTAGTTCGAAGTTGTGATACTTGTCAAAGGTATGCACATCTGATACATAGACCAGCGGCACCTTTAATGATAATATCTGAGACGGTTCCTTTTGATAGATGGGGGATTGATTTGGTAGGACCATTGCCTATGGCTTCAGGTGGAAGACAGATGATTATTGTTGCAGTTGATTATTTTTCGAAGTGGGCAGAAGCAGAGCCTTTAGCTGGAACAAAAGCTAAGGATGTGATCAAGTTTATTTTAAGTAACATCTGCTACCGTTTTGGAGTTCCTCGAAAAATAACAACAAATAACGGTCCCCAATTTAATAACAAGGAAATGGACTCTTTTTGCTCCTCGAAAGGAATATAGCAATGCTTTTCTACTCCTTTCCACCCACAAGCAAATGGGCAAGTGGAAGTTACAAATAGATCTATTTTGGAGGGTTTGAAGAAAAATTTGGCGGGAGCAGCGGGGAAATGGCCAAATTATCTTCAAGAAGTGTTGTGGGCATATCGTACAACCCCTAGAGAGGCCACAAAAGAGACTCATTTTTCTTTGGTGTATGGAATGGATGCTGTATGCCCTGCTGAATCTACATTACCTTCCTACAGGTTATTGCGTTATTCTGAAGTAGATAATGATGAAGCTAGAAGGGTTGAGCTTGATTTGTTAGAGGAAAATAGGGTCAAAGCACATTTGAATGTGGCTCATTATCAAACCTTAATGAGAAGCATGTACGATGCTAAAGTTAAGAAGAGAGAGTTCAAAGTTGGCGATAAAGTGTTGAGAAAAGTATTTCTTCATACTAAGGATAAACACCTCGGAAAATTGGCTCCGAATTGGGAGGGTCCTTATGAAGTCAAAATGAAGGTCAAGCCAGGGTCATATAGGTTGTCTGATTGTGAAGGGAGGATGCTCAAACACCCTTGGAATATAGAACATTTGAAATTGTATTGTGAATAAAATTGAACTTAGAATTTTTGCAAGACAGACATACTCTTTCCTTATCTGTTGGCCCAGAAAGGTTTTAATGAGGTGTCTGGTTAAAATTGAATTTCATAATAAAATTTCTTTTGGCCATTGGTTGTTTAGTATGATGAATGATTTATTATTTTGGTAACTTGGCAAAGACTGATCATCTTTGAAAGTTGACCAAGAGTAATTTTCCAAAGCAATAGCTTTGAAGAAACAACCTATTTTGAGGTGCCACGTTTTATGAGCGCATCTAATTTTTGAGGTGCCACGTTTTATGAGTGCATCTAATTTTCGAGGTGCCACGTTTTATGAGCGCATCTAATTTTCGAGGTGCCACGTTTTATGAGCGCATCTAATTTTCGAGGTGCCACGTTTTATGAGTGCATCTAATTTTCGAGGTGTCATGTTTTATAAGTGCTCCAGAACTTTGAAATATTAAGATAGTTGCTTGTTTCATTGGATAAAACTTGAAGCTTACAAAAAGGAGAAAACTACTTAATAAAAACACACAAAAAACAACAACAACAAACATGTGACATAGATAATCTACTGCTTAATCGTCTTCCGATGACTCTTCAGAAACATCATCTTCTTCTGAGGAGCTTGGTGCAACTTCGAATGCTTTCTTTGGGCGATCTTCCTCTGGAACTTGTTTCCAAAATTCTGTTAAATTTAACCTTGGGTAGGCGGCATGGATTTCTCGAAGAAGATTGATAGCTGTTTGGGTTTGAGCCTTCTTGATACCATCAAGCATCACAGAACCAACAGCAGCTTCGGCTTTCTTGATGTCGTCCTTCTTTTCCTGCTCGAATCTTGTTTGAAGCGTAGTCAATTGAGTTTGACAATTTTCCAGGCTTTCTTGAGTTTTCTTAACAAGTTCTTCAGTATCGGTAGATTTTTTCTTTTCCTTCGAAATGGCAGTAGAATGTTGAAGATTTATATTTTCAAGAGCCAGACGATGAGAAGTCTCCAAAGCTTCGATTTTTTCTTTATGCTCTTTAAGAAGTTTTCTTTTCTCAGCCTCGAAATTTTGAAGTGCTTCATCTTTCGAAGCTTTTTCAGATTCTTTTTCCTTTTTGCTCTTGATTAATTCTTGTGCAAGGAGTTCCAATTGTGAATTTGAATTGTTTACTTCTTCACACAATTTTTTGGCTGCAGCACTTAAGTTAGTAAAAGGTCGAAGGAGTGAAGTTACCTCATCGGATCTGTCAGGATTGAGCAAGTTTGATGGGCGATGATGGACAGGAACAATCGCATTGGATGTTGAAGTTATGGCAGCCTCGGTAGAAGATGATGGAATAGTATTGGTAGGCTGAGAATTTTCACAGGTGACTATAAAGTCCCCACTCGAGTTGAAATCGTCGAGGTTAAGATATTCGTTTTCCTGGCTATCTCCTAGTGCCAATCCACCTTGAGGATTTTCTTCAATAAAGGTTTTCTCGTGCACCTCGGAAGCCAGTACCTCTTCGAGCATTTCTGCTTCGTTCTTTTTTGGGGTGGTGGACTTGTCCTTTTTTTTCTTTGGAGCATTATCTTCTTTCCTTTTCCTTTTAGGGATGGGTTCACTTTCTTCGGATATTGGGGGAAGTTGAGATGCATGCGTTTTTCGTTTCCTTGTAGGTTTCGACTTTTTAGAAGGGCTAGGATTGCTTGTGTTGGACTTTTTGAGGGCCAGTTTTCCCTTCTTTTTTGGTGGCAGGTGACTGTGAGATCGGTTCCTGGTGGGAAGATAAGTTTTCCCATCTCGTTCGAGTATTCTTTGGACCGCTATAATGGGATCTGGGGGGAGCATTGGATCTTCAGGGAAGTCAGCTCCCAAGGTTATGCGCCAGAGATGGCTGTTGACGAAGTTGATTGGTTGAAAGGCGGAGTGAAAGCCATTTCCCCAGGCTTTCTCAGCCCATTCAGCCATTCTTATGAAGATGGTCTTTGCAGTCTTCCGACGACCTTTGAATCACCTCGGAATTTCTGGGAAAAAAGTAAATAATTAGATAAGTAGGCCTGGTTAGTTTGACTAGGAAATAATAATAATAATCATGATTTACTTACTGTTATCTCTCCAGATGAGAGTAAGTTTTGAGGGGTTGTCATCGGAAATTTCTTTACCATTTTCCCATGCTCCTGATAAAAAAACAAACCTCTGCTTCCAAAACTTGTCAACCTCGAGGAGGTCATCGATAATCTTCAGATCATCCTCCAAAGTTAGGTAATAGAATGGTAAAACTGGCCCCTTTGAGATTTTGGTCAGTGAAATGAAGTCTTCTATTTCGAGGGGGATTTTTCCTAGCCTCGACACCATAATGGCGGAGAATAAAGTGAACCATTGGTTTGGAGTGACTTGTGTTGGGCACAACCCAAGAATTTCGAAGTATCTTACAATCGTGGGATCGAGGGGAAATCGAAGTCCCCAGTTAAAAAGTTCAGGGTAAACGACCAGTTCGTTTTTCTGACAATTCAAAGGTGTTTCTCCTTCTACTAGTAGATGAAGAACGATGTTGTCTGTTAATCCCCATTCTTTCTTAAGAATTTCTTTTTGTGATTCGGGATAATATGTATAGGGTACATTTTTTAGGGCTAGAATGTACCGAGGACAGAGTGGTTTTAGATTTTCTTGAACCAAGGCGGCAACGTCTTCGGGGAGGGTAATAGGAGGTTTCTTTCCTCGAATATTCCTTGAAGGGTTTACTTCTTGTTCCTCTTCGGAGTCGGTTTCGGCATTGGATTCAGTGGCTTCAGAATCATATTCTTCATCAGTAACTTGAGTTTGAGTCTCAGATTGGGATTGTTTTTCAGTTTGAGTTTCAGTTTGGGATTGTTTTTCGTTTTCCACAAGAACTGGTTGACTATTTCCTGGAGTAACATCAACCATTTCTTGTGGGGGAGGAGATGAGGTTTCTGCATCGTCACCCATTGCTAGGAAGGTTGGTTTTCTGCGAAAAACTTTAACTGCTTCGGATTGTAGGATAGGTGATTTGGATTGTAGTTTTTGAGGAATTAGAGGTTTGTCAGAATTGACAGGCTTAGGTTTTCGATGTGGTCTTAATGATGGAGAAGTGGATTGATTTTAAGGAGGAGAAGATTGCTGGCTAGATTCTGGGTTTGATGCTAGAGGCGAAGATGAATTAACAAGGTTGGAATTGAAGTTACCGTATTTGAAGGTGGTAAAGGAGAAACGAGGACCGTTGTAGATTAACCCAGCAGCTTTGTATTCCTCAGCTCTTTCTCCTATACAGAGATAATCGTAAGCACCAAACACTTGATTGCTAGGACCAGGGAAGAGAGATTTCTTTGGTTTTCTGGGTTTTTTGGCTTTAGATCTTTTGTATTTGGGATATCTTCTCATACAATAGACTTTAATTGGGAAATGGTTTTTGTAACTGAAGAAATTGGTAGATTCTGGGGAAGGTGGCTAATGAGGTTGAAGGTTGAAGAAGAACCAGATGAAGATAGCTTAGGAACGATGATTTTTCTGAAAAGTTTTTAGTATGATGGAGCTAAGTATTTATACTTGGGAAAAGATGACGTTGAGAATTTGAAGAGGCAAAACCAGTGAACTGTTCTCATTGGGTGGAATACAAGCGTGGGAAAAATTTGCTGTGTCATAGACCTATCAAGAAGGGTCAAATCAATCTTTCGAGTAGGGGTACGTTAGTTGAAAAATGCTAAAGACAGGAGATTCGAGGTCGAAGTAGAGTTGTATTTCTAATTGGTAGATTCGAAGCGAGTGGGAAGCTTATTTGCACTTATTCTTATATTCGAAGTGAAATTGCAAGTCACTGATCTCAGTCATGATAAAGGAACTGGAGGAAAGAAGTGTTCTTCACCTGGAGTAATGTTCGAAGACTGAATAGTTCTTATAAAATTATCTTTATAAGAACTAAGGGGCTACTGATAAGGAAATATATTCATAAGGGACTTAAATGTAATTAATAAGGACTTGAATGATAAGTTCTATTAATATAGAATAAGATTAAAGCCTTATAAGAAGAATAGGGACTGAACTGTAAATATCTCTCTTATGTAACCGACTTTGTAACTAACTCACTGGGCCTATTTAAAGAGGTCGAGGAGGCTGATTACGCCTATGAAAGAATTAGAGGAGAAAGATTACATTCACTACCTAAAAATCTTTGAGTCAATATTCTCAATCTTCTCAGTTCAATTTCTATTCTCACCAAATATCTAATGAGATAATACACGAAAAAGTGATCATTAATGATAAAAGAGATTGCAAATCTATAAATTTCTTCGAACAAGACAAGCTAACATGTTATCACACTTTAAGCATACGTTAATAAGAAAGTTCTAAAATGGGAGGCCAGAAATGCCTATTATCCAGAAGTTCTTTAGTACTTCTGGTTTCTTTAGCAAGGTTAATTTGGCATTATGGGATCCACGACAACTAATGATCGACTTATACCTTAATGATGATATTAAAAAATAATGGAGAATGAATGGTCCACATATAATGAGAATACTGAAATGGGATTAATTTTTTCACCCAAAGATTAAATCACCAGTAACCATGGTATGGGTCTCATTCTCAAACATCTTTAAGTATATGTACAATGAAGACACATTCATGGTCTTACCTAAATCTATAGGTAATCGCTTAGTTACATGGGTTCCTTTTAAAAATAGAGCAATGTATAATTGAAGCAAGACTTGATAGAATTATATATTTATAAGCAACTACTACCTAAAGTATGAATAGTTTCAGAGACTCGTTAGGATTTTGGCAATAATATAAATATAATGATATGCCATATTACTATAAAACTTGCTCTCATTTGGGTCACAAATAAGCTGATTGTAGAAAACTCCTACCAAAAGAAAACCAGGATAAAACAAAGACCAGAATAAGTTATCATCTATTGATAAACTATACAATTTATCTAACCTAATGAAGAAATTGATACCAAAGGTGAAATCTATAGTAGTCAAATAGAGGAATCATTGAGATGAAGAAAATCAACAAGACTATACATCACAATGCTCTAAACAGACTACAAGTAACCAAGACTTACAAGGAAAATTTAATTCAAATGAGTTCTCAAAGTAGAATTCAAGTATGCAAGACTCACATGGAAAAGTTTATTCAAAGAGGTTCTCAAGTATACAAGACTCTTCTGTGGAAAATTATGAAACATTACACCAGCCACAATCCCTAGAATCATCTCCAATCGACATAAAAAAATCAAACAAAGAAGTATATCAATACTAATGTGATTAATAAGGACAACTCTGAGATTAGAAATGTTAATATTATTGAAGCAATACACACAATTAACATAGGAAATATGTTATTAACCTCAAATGGTTTGGATTTATCAGATATATAAACGAACTATTTAATCTTAAAAGCTATTATAAGTCTTTTATCATCCTCTGTCATTGGCAAAACATAAGTTGGTAATTTATTCAAGAATATTTTGAGCAAAAATATGAAGAAAACAGAGTTAAAAACACCTAAAGACTTTACTACCACTAAAGCAGTTCAATAAAAAGGGCATGTCATGCCAGACATAATATTGGCTCTTCAAAATGACTACATTTATCTTAAGCTAGAATATTCATGGGACTGGTAACAAAAGAACAATTAGAAGGATTAAATATATTATAAGACCTGAAAATATTAAAATTTTGGCTATACAAGAGCAAATAATTGTTGTTGATAAACTAGACAAGATCAACAAACTCCTTGGTTTTACAGAAGGTACTCCTCATATTTTCAACTAGATATGGGTGTTCTAGTTGAGGATTTTATAGTTGAAACTATTATAAATTAAGAGAAGCTAATTAATTTCAAAGTTAGGCATATATCTATCGACAACGACTTCCTTGTGGTTTATGCAAAGTGTATTAGGGAACAAAGGTTAATCCTTTGGATAGTCTACATGAATTGGCTGACTATAATTCTGAGTGGTTAATTATGGGTGATTTCAACACTATCATCAATTCTCATGAGAAATTGTTATGCTCAACATTATGTTCAGTGATTATTGAAGACTCCAATAATACAACCACTGATTGTCATCTTGAAGACGCATGTAACAATGGCTCAAATTATACATTGTCTAATAATCGCAAATGAAAGCGATTGGAAAAAGATTTATATAATACTTCATGATCAAACTACTTTGAAAATACAAGTGTAAAACACTTAACTAGAACAATGTTAGACTATATCTAATTGGGTATTTACATTCAAAGCAACCCAAATAGAATTAAAGCTTATTTTAGATTTCAAAGTATGTGGTTTATACATCCACATAGGTTTGGTTGCTCAAAGCTGGAATGAAAATCTAGTTGGTCTACCTTTATATGTTTTTTGACAAAAACTGAAAATATTGAAGACTGATTTAAAGACTTGGAATAAAGATGTCTTTGGTAATATTTTTTACTCCACTGGCCAATCATATGAAGAAGTAAAATTTCTAGAAAAATGCCTTGAAAAAACAAAAAGTATTGAAGCAAAAATAAAAGTATCAAAATCTCAAGTCATTTATCTCAAACTATTGGCTAGAGAATAAGCATAGTGAGAGAAGAAATTTATATTAATTGAATAAAGCAATTGGGGACAATAATATAGAAAGTTTCCATAGTTATGTAAAGAAGAAAAGGAAAAAAAAGTAAAATTCACAAAAAATTAATGGTAATAATTGGATTAAAGATCAACCGACTTTGAGAAAGTCTGTTGATGATCACTTTAAAGTCTTTATTATCAGAGCCTCATAATCCGAATGAGTTTTAAGACTTTAAAAATATTATCCCTAAGACCATTTCAGATCTTGATAACCAGAAACTTATGGCATTACTGACTAATGAAAATATACTATCTTCTGGTAATTCTTTGAACTCTATTAGTGTAGCTGGTGTGGATGCTTTAAAATCTAGGTTTTTCAATATTGCTGGACTATAATAGCTAAGTATTTTTATGTTTCAATTACTATATTTTTTAATGGTTATCACGTTCCACATGGTATCTGTTGAGTGTAAATCTAGTTCTTGATAAATAAAGAAAGATATTGATCATAGAGAAAGAAAGTAAAAGTAAAGTGAGATTAAACTAAAAATGTCGTCCCCTTTATTCACAGTTTTTGCCTTTATTTATAGGCGTTCTGACTTGGTATAACATAGTTGGTTATACAAATGGGTTAACAGTATTTCAGTCCCCCATATTTAGTAATAGTTCAAAAGCTACCATGCAACTGTATAATTCGTCATATAAGACTTTTGCTTATTACATCTGAGCCCCCCAATATTCTATATCCTTATCAGTAGCCCTCCTAGATCTTATAAAAGACAATAAATAAGAACTAGTTATCGTCAAAAATCTTAATCGATAGAGAATTCTCCTTGCCAAAATTCACTTTACTTCGAATTAGTTCTTCCCCTTTTCTTGTCAAAATGATTTTTGACAACATATCTTATCCTCGAACAAGTGTATTTCCTAATGCTGCTTCGAACGTATATTACTTCAAAAATGTTTAACCTCATACTTATCATTCTCGCATAAACTTATACGCGCATTCACCTCGAACTTAATATGAGTTGGCCCTCTCGTAACAGTAAGAAACGTTTAGAGTGGTATGGAATGCGTGCGATGATTCACTAGGCACTCGACCTACCACTAGATGTGACAATTAATAGGTGTCATATTATCTCTTTCTCAAGTAACTGTTTGATATTCCACCTTTATGCCCAATCATCGTTTCCACCTCTTGCACTTATCTAACCTTCTCTCTCATTATTTTCTTCTATAAATACCTCTTTCACTCATTGTTTGTGTTTTACATGCACCTTATAGTGAGAGAAAGGTTATCCAGCCTAGAAAACCCTTTGCTACTTCTACTTGAGCACCTGATTTCTTGGCTACCTCCACCAGAAAATTCTACTTCCTAGTAAATCTTCAACCTTTATAAACTTATTTGAAGATTTTTCTTCAATTTTGGTGTGAATTATTTTTTACTTAGGGTAATTTTGTCAGATGTTTTGTGGTATTTCAAGGGTATTAAATGTTTGAGTGTTTTGTAGTGAGAGATTTAAGCTGTCTGGTTGCATTAAATGTTCATTACCCTCATTAATGAAAGTGGTTGGGTATTTATACCTTCAATTATGGGCCACATGGGCTTTTGGGTCAAATTATGAAACCGGGTCGAGTTCAAAGACCCATTAATTTATTAAGCAGATTAGCAATTAGCTTAGTAAAAAAAGTGTTTAGTGTTTTAATACTTTTGTCCTATCCGGATACCTCAGTGGGAAATTATTTTCCGGATTACCCCTGTCCGGTTTTCACAGTGAGTGGTGGTGAATAATTCTGGACTCATCAGTAGCCCTTTTTTTAGGTTTTGTCAAAGGTCTTTGGCAAGACCAAAAAACCCTCTTAGGTAATAGCAATATTTTCCGGATTGTTTATGTATCTAGCTCAGGGTTTATCCGGACTGAATACTTCTCAGAAGTTCAAGAGTTCTGCTATGGATCGTGGGACACGTGTCACATTTTGATTCGTTTTACTAGCCGTTTTCTTCATAGAACGACGCTCCCACTAATCCCAAAAAGCAACTTCTGCATTTAATGTTCATGACGTCAGCGCCGCCTTCAATCATTACTTTTGCCTTTTCGTTTTCTCCTAGGTATTTGGTAACTTTTTTGCCTTACTAGTATAAATTACTTCCTTTTACTGTTTTACCATCTTTATCACTTTGCCACTTCTCCCTTTCATAGCTTTTTACTTCTCTTCTCAAAATATTTCTTGTGTAGATTTATGTTCACGGCGGGAAACGCTTTAGTGAAAGGTAGTTGGCTAAATCTTTCAGAGTTAGAAAAAGCACAAAGAGTTGAGCGAGAGAGACGTAACGCATTGGGTCTTCTAGTTTCTCCAATCAGTAAGCCCGACACACCGTCTTCAGAAGCTGATCAAGGATCATCCTCTGCTAAAAGTGCAAAACTCAAGCGTTTGTTTCAACCAAGACTTTCGCCCATTCTATCAGGCTCCTCGGTTTAGGAGTCACAACCCTCTGTAGTGCAGGAGAAAGAAGTATCAAGTACAAGAAGACCCTCTCCGTTCATCGCTATGGGGTCAGATACTGAGAAGTCTCCATAAAAAGTTAATCTTCGCCGGACAGACCGTCTAGTAAAGGGTCAGGCAACTGGCTCTCAAACCAAGTCCTCAAAGTCAGGGCCCTCCAAGTCTAGGACCAAGGATAAAGCCACTGGATCAGGGGCACCTATCAGAGCCCCAAAAGACAAATCCTCTGGTCCAGAGGCTACTAGAATCAGCTCTCACACTGAGCCCTCCGGAATTGAGCCCTTGCCGGACACCAGACCCCTAAGAGGGGCTGATGTTCAACCGTTCGGACAATCTACGGAGCCGGACACTAGCACTCTCCCATCAACAACAACTGATAAACCTTCCACGGTGATAGAAGAGGTGATGGAGGACAGTATTGAAGATGCTCTATTCGAGACTGATACCTCCGGGCAGACCGGAGATGCCACCTCTGATAAAAAGGGAAAAGGCAAAGAGAAAGTCTGTCTGAAACATCCGGATCTTCCGAAGTGTCTGGAAGACAAAGTGGGACCCTACTTCCACAAAGTGAACGTGAAGTATCTGCTGGCCATGCAGAATATCAACTATGTCTACACTCATACTGCTGAGTTAGGCCGGATCCGGACGAAGTGGGGGATCCCTGAGTCTGTTAAGGTGAGGATACCAGTCACTCCGGAGACCCCGATGGACTGTAAACTCAACGAAATAGTCATCTACACCGAGCTGTTTAACTAGGGGCTCAGATTTCCCTTGGACCTAGAAATTATCAGGTATTTCCACCTGATAAAAATCTGTCCAAGACAGCTGAGTCCCAACACTTGGTACACTCTTATGGCCTATATCATGGCTTCAAGGCTCTCCGGAATACCACTTCCAATGGAGAAGTTTGACGTTGTGGCCAGACTCTTCAAGAACCATCATATCCCATTCTACCACTACAATATGGGTGACAACTTTAAGGTGATGGATGACTTGCTCGAATCAGAGAAGAATTGGAAGACCCAATTTCTGTTTATCAGCGAGACTTGGGAAATTGGAAGAAAAATCAAAGTTGGTGTCAATCTAAGCATGCTCACCAGCAGATGGAAAAGCTCAGGTAAATATTTTATCATGTTTGTCTTTCTTTTTTGTAAAAAATCTTATTCTGAACTGTTCTTCTTTTTCTTTGGTTAGTGCTGCCGAAAGATTTTTCCAATTATGTGGAGGAATGGGCAGGCCACATGTGCCAAGCTGAACGCTTGGACTGCTGATAAATGGGGAAACCATTTCCACAACTGCTTCACCTCGGGCAACTTAGTGAGGTCCCATCTCTGGTACATAACGGGCCGGAGAGACCTTACTTGGGAAGAGCTGACCACACCACCCTCTCCGGTTGTCATCCTCAAGAGAACAGAGAAGAAGGATGACAAACTGGCCTTACCATCTAGAGCTAAAGCCCCAAGTAAAATGAAAGGCAAGAAGGGCAAGAAGGGCAAGAAGAAACAAGTTGCCACAGAGGTTGTTCAAGGTGCTATTGAGGAGGTCGCTCCGGTGAGTCAGGCAGTGCAGGCCCAAGGAGGAATTAATGCTACTCTAATTCAAGTGGTTAAAGATGAGAGTATTAGGGAGGCAGGTGGACCTCAAGATCCTCCAAAGGCTCCTAAGAAGAACCGAAAACGGGGAGCAAATAGTGAAGATATGGTGGTCAAGAAGAAGAAAGTCTCATTGGGGGATGAAGTTGTCCTTCGGCCTTCAGAGTCTCTTCCTCCGGCCGACCCAACAAACCCCACTTTGGCAGAGCAAATCCTAAGTGGTCTACACGCCGGAGAGGGTACCGGAGGGGATATCAACATCGATAAAGTAGACATCAGTGGTTTCCAGAACATCGGTCTTTACTTTGATGATCTTTAAAAAGATGACTTTGTTGGTCCCTACCTTCCCCCAAGTTCCTCTAATATGGTTACTTTCAATGGTAAGTCCTTCACTGTTTCAGGGGAGAACGACATGGTGACTCACTCTTTGCTGGGCCATATTCAACCAATGCTCAACTTAGAGAGGCAAGTACGAAGTCAGTCTGCCCTTACCAACACACTTAATACAGATAAAGAGAGCTTATCCAATGATCTCTTTAACGCCAACCAAAGTGTTGAAGCATTTAGGAAAGATCTCGAGGAGTTATAGAAAGGGAAAGAAGACTTGGTAACCAGGCTGGCCATTTCGGAAATGGCCAACACAGAGCTCCAAAAGAAGTGTTTTGGCTTGGAGAAAGATCTCTCCACTTTGAAGGAACCTTGTCTGGTGACAAGACTTCTCTTGAAGATGTTGTGTCCAAGTTTACCAATGAGAAGGAAAATATGGAGAAAGAGTAGGAGAAGACTATCCAGGCCAAGGTCGATGCACACACCAACGATATAATAGATTACTTAGAAAAAGGCATGTTGAAGTTAAATCTGACATGGTCTTGCTTTTTCATTGAACATTTCCGAAAATGACACTCGGTACTCTGTGGCAGTACGTTGAATATGAAGATATCCCATTTCACACGATGGTGGATGGTGATAAGAGTAACTATTCCAGTGGTATTGATGATACTACTGATGAGGAAGAAGGGACCGGAGAGAGCTCCAGTAATGAATCCAAAGAGCCGAAGAAGAAACAAGATGATGTAGGCATATCAAAGGGAAAGTAGCCCTAAAGTTTAAACTATCTTCTATTTTTATTATCCTTATGTCAGACTAAAGTCCTTGGATGGACAAGGCATTTTTGTAATTGTGTCCGGATTGAGTCCGGTCAAGCATTTCTTTTTAAACCCAAAGTCCCTGGATGGCCAAGGCATTCTATATGTTTTAATATCCTCCTCCGGTGTTTAGCCGGGTAATTTTACTTTACTAAATTCTTGCTTTGTTTTATATTCGCCCAATCTTGATGGCTGATGTTTAAATAGCCCATATTTATTTTACAAGTATTTTAAGATGAGAGTGTTTAAATTCTTCGATGACAAATGTTTAAATGGTCATAATTCCACCAGATTAATCCGATCTGTCAAAGATACTTAGAAGGCTTTAAAGAAACTGTAAATCAAACCACTCCGAATATTTTAAGAAGGCATCAAATTTGATTAAAAAAACCCGGACACCTCATTAAAACCTCTCTGCGCCACCAGGGTAGGAAAGAGTATGCCCCCTAATATTTACATGGACTTTAAACAAGTAAATATTTAAATAAATTTCATTCTACATACAACCGAAGGTGTTTAATGTTCCAAGGGTGGTTTAAGATTCTTCCATCTTTGTCTTGAAGCCTGTATGTCCCAGGCTTAAGCTTTTCAATGACCATATAGGGTCCTTTCCAATTTGGAGCTAGCTTGCCGAACTGGTTCTCTTTAGTATGTAGGAATACTTTTCTCAATACTTTATCCTCCGATCGAAAATCCCTTCTTCTAATTCTGGAAGCAAACCTACTTCTCATTAAACCTTGATAATGGGTGGCTCTAAGATGAGCCTTAACCCTTTTTTCTTCTATTAAGTCCAATTGATCTCGAACTGCCACTTCATTAGCCTGTTCGGAAAAATTATGGACTCTATACGATGGAAGAGTTGCCTCTATAGGATAAATTCCATCCATCCCATATACCAAGGCAAACAGAGATTCTTGTGTAGCAAACCCAGGAGTAGTTCGGTAGGCCCAAAGTACTTCTTGTAGATAACTTGGCCACTTTCCAGCAGACCTTTCCAAATTCTTTTTGAGACCGGATATAATGATCATGTTTGCCACTTCAACTTGACCATTCGCCTGTGAGTGGAAAGGAGAAGAGAAGCAATGCTGAATGCCCCTAGTGGCACAGAAACTCTCCATATCCTTGTTATCGAATTGTGGCCCATTATCTGTAGTTATCTTTTGTGGAACCCCAAATCTGCAACAAATATTAGATATGATAAATTTTATAACAGCTTTTGTAGTAGTTCCTGCTAAGGGGGCTGCCTCTATCCACTTTGAAAAATAATCATAGCCACAATAATGGTTCTGCACCCTCTGGATGCCATCGGTAGAGGCCCTACTAGATTCAGTCCCCAATGAGCAAAAGGTATTGACTCAGAAATCGATTCCAATGGGACAATTGGGATGTGAATTTCATTTCCATATCTTTGGCATGGATCACACTTTTTTACCAATTCCTTGGCATGTTCCATTATGGATGGCTAGTAGTATCCGGCCAATAAAACCCTTCGGGTTAAAGCTCTATAATCTCAGTGTGCTGACCCCTCACCATCATGTAGTTCGGATAGCACAATTTGAGACTATTCAACCCCCAGACAATGCAAGAGAGGTCTGCTAAATGATTTCTTGTATAAAATATCTCTTACGACTAAAAAACCACGAGCCTTGTACTTCATTTTCCTGGCCATGGATTTCTCCGGAGGCAAAATACCATTAGTAAGGTATTGAAGAAGGGGATGTCTCCAGTCCTTGGGTTGAACCACTTGTATACTTAAACTTTCCTCTTCTTTCTTACCCCAATTGGGATGTATGGATGGACATTCTTGTACATGAATCCATGAGTAGGACTCAGAATAGGTTATAGTGGCCAAGGAATCTGCTAATGTATTCTCCGATCTGGTTATATGCTCATAGCTGATATTCTTGAAGTTAGCTGCCACCTCTTTAGTAATGAATAAATATTTAATCAACTGCTCCTTTTTTGCCTCAGATTAACCTTGGGCATGATGGATAAGAAGCTGAGAGTCGCTCATTAATCTAACTCTTTTGGCTCCACATAGTAAAGCTAATTTCAAACCAGCTATATCAGCTTCGTATTCAGACTCATTGTTAGAAGCCCTGAAAGCAAAACATATAGCCTGGTACAGCTTGTCATCGTACAGAGAGGTTAAACATATCCCAACACCACAACTCATGGTACTTGATCCACCATCGGTCTGGACAACCCATACCTTCTTAGTTCTTTCATCTGCAGCTTGCTTAGTACTCCTGTCCAAATGGAATTCAACTAGGAAATCAGCAACAGATTGAGCTTTGATTTCAGTTCGAGGGGAAAAATCAATATCATAGTCACCCAATTCTACTGACCACTTGGTCATCCTGCTTGATATGTCCGCCTTCTGAAGAATATTTTTCAAGGGAAAAGATGTCCAGACGATAATAGAATGAGACTGAAAATAGAGCCTCATTTTCCTGGCAGCAATTACCAAAGCAAGTGCTAACTTTTCAAGTTTTAAGTACCTTCTTTCAGCATCCATCAGGCTCTTGATGATGTAATACACCGAACGAGGATAACTATCCACCTCTCTCACTAGTACTGCACTTATAGCACACTCGGACACTGCTAAATATATGTATAATGTTTCTCCACCAATAGGCTTGTAGAGAGTTTTGGGGGAAGATAAATGCTTTTTTATTTCATTGAACGCTTGGTCACACTGTGGAGACCAGTTAAAGCCCTTGGTACCCTTTAAAGTTTGGAAAAATGGGGCACACCTATCCGAAGACCTTGAGATAAAACGGTTTAGAGCAGCAAATTTTCCTGTCAATCTTTGTACTTCTTTAATATTTCGAGGAGGATCCATCTGCAATAAAGCATTAAGTTGGTCCGGATCAGACTGTATCTCTTTCTCACATACCCCAAAAACTTCCCGGACTGTACTCCGAAGACACATTTTTCTGGATTTAATTTTAAATTAACTTTCACCAAGTTGGCAAAAGTTTCTTGGAGATCGTCCAAGTGTAATTCCTCCTCTCCGCTCTTTACCATCACGTCATCAATATAAACTTCCATATTTCTGCCAATTTGGTCAGCGAATGTTTTATTCACCAGCCTCTGATAAGTAGCCCCAACATTATTTAACCCAAAAAGAATTACCTTATAACAATGGAGGCCCCTATCAGTAATAAAAATAGTGTATTCATGGTCCTTCAGATCTACTTGTATCTGATTATAACCGGAGAAGGTATCCACAAAATACAATAGCTTGTTCCCAGAGGTGCAGTCCACACTGGTCTATCTGGGGGACTGGATACAGATCTTTTGGGCAAGCCTTGTTGAGGTCAGTGAAATTGATACACATACGCCATTTTCCATTCTTCTTTTTCACTAACACTGGGTTGGCGGTCCACAAAGGGTACTGAGATTCATTTATGTGCCCCATCTTAGTAAGTCGGTCAACCTCTTGAACTATGACATCAGCTTTTTCTTTAGAGAAAGCTCTTCTTCTCTGCACAACAGGTGCTACACATCTCCGGATGGAAAGTTGGTGTGATATAATATTCGCAGGCACTACAGTTACATCAGCATTACACCAAGCAAAAACGTGTTGGTGGTCTGCTAAAAAGGATAACACTTTGATTTTCAGTTCTGATGTCATCTTAGATCCAATCTTGACACTTTTCTCTTCATCCAAAGAGTGAGTTTCAACCTCTTCAATTGGTATTAAAACACCAGGGGTCTCTCTGGGGTCATCAATTTCACCCTCTCCCCCAGAGGGCCCCAATAACTGCTAATCTTCATTTATCCGAACTGCCCCTAAAGTCCTAGGAGCAAGTGCAGTTGCATAACATTCCCTTGCTATTTTTTGACTACTCACGACAACTCCCACTTGTCCTTGCACAGCATACTTTGGTGAACCGTTGAAACCACATCATGCATCCTGGAGAGCCAAGACCTTCCCAAAATGAAATTGTAGCATGTGGGACATTATACCACAACAAAAAGTACTCTGACCATTTTCTTGAAAGGGCCCTTGCCCAACAAAACTTCTTTCTCAAACTCTCTGACTACGTCCGCAGAGCTTCCAGTGAAACCCACGATAAACCTGTTTGAACGTTGAATCACTGTTGGATTCTTCATTTGTTTATAGGAAGTTAAAAAGAGGATATTGGCTGAGCTGCCAGTGTCCACCAAAATTCGCCTAATGCCATTGCCCCCAATTGGTGCTCCTATCACCACATCATCTTCATGAGGACCAACTATATCTCTCAAGTCATCTTCATCAAAAACAATGAAGGAAAAAGGAATTTGTGATTGATAGAAGGACATGTCTCCCTCCAACTGAGTAGCCAGGGTGTGAACATGCCTCTTCCTTGAAGAAGGAGTTAGTGTAGTCATAGTGTCTCCCCCAAATATGGTAAGTGACTAAAAAAAGCTTATGAGTCCGGACACCGTCTTGGTATGCTCTGTTATAACACCCACCTTATTCCGAGTTGGATCAGGACCCAAATACTCTGACTCTACATCGAATCTCTCAATAATCAACATGGCCTCGTCCGGAGCTGATGTTCCTGTGTTGTTTGTTGGGTCGGTCCGATGAGCATTATCAGGCCTATTCCCACTTCTTCTTTTAACATAGGCACCCAATTTTCCTCTTTCAATCAGATTCTGCACCTCTTGTTTCAAAGCGATGCAATCTTCCGTATTATGGCCAATATCATGATGATATTGACGGAAACAAGCATTACGACTTTCCCTGAGAGATTGTAGCGCGACCGGCTTCCTAAAATGCATCTCGTCTTTTGTTTTGTCATAGATGGTTGCCATATTCTCTTTCAATTTGGAAAACCACTCTAGTTGAACCCAAGGTCCTCGCTTATTTCTGGACTGCTGGCTCTGAGCTAGTGCTGGGTGAGATTGAGCATTGGCCATGTTGAGACCCTGTCCGAATTCTTTAGCCCTGTATCCGGACTGATTCTGGTTCTGGTTTGGTGCAGCTGGGGCAAATCTCACTTACTTGTGCACCATAGTACTTTTTGTTTCATCCACATTGATTTTCTTTCCCACCTAGTTCAGTAAACCGCCCTACGTCATGGCCTTCTTCCTGGTTACCGAATTGGCCAGATTGCCAGGGTTTAAACCATGTCTTCGAGAAGCTATTGCTACTTGCTCAAAGCAATCAACTAATCCATTCTTTGTGTTCACAAACCGACTTATATATTCTTTCAATGATTCATTTGGATCTTGGGCGCAATGGATAATAGTGTATTCATTTCCCTTCACCTCCTTACTTCCAACAAACTGCCTCCGGAAGGCCACCAAAAAGGTATCAAATTTTTTGATGCAGCCCTGCGGTAGGCTATTATACCACTTCAGAGCACTCCCCATAAAAGATTGAGAGAAGGCTCTACAAAGCAACTTGTCATCATCGTCAAAATTCATCATAAAGTTTTTAAACTGCTCCAGATGATTATATGGATCTTTGCTCCCATCATATTTTCCATCTTAGTATTGTCAAACCTCTTAAGAAGGTTTCCGGACAGTATTTCGGAAGACAATGGAGATTGTCTTCAATTTCGGCCACGACTAAAAACAGTATCTTCATTGGGAGTTGCAAAGATACATGGTTCGTCATGGAAAGCGAAAGAATCCATCAACAACTGGTCTATATGCCTCCGCCCATGGCTGTGACTATGAGATGACCCTTTACTTAGATGCCTTTTCAACCTTTCATGCCTATATTCTTCTGTAGTGCAGGAAAAAGCAGTATCAAGTACGAGAAGACTCTATCCGTTCGTCAATTTGGTGTGGATTATTTTTTATTGACGGTAATTTTGGCAAATGTTTTGTGGTATTTCAAGGGTATTAAATGTTTGGGTGTTTTGTACTGAGAGATTTAAGCTGCCTGGTTGTATTAAATGTTCATTACCCTCATTAATGAAAGTGGTTGGATATTTATACCTTCAATTATGGGCCCTATGGGCTTTCAGGTCAAATTATGAAACCGGGTCGAGTTCAAAGACCCATTAATTTATTAAGCAGATTAGCAATTAGCTTAGTCAAAAGGTGTTTAGTGTTTTAATACTTTTGTCCTGTCCGGATACCTCAGTGGGTAATTATTGTCCGGATTACCCCTGTCCGGTTTTCACAGTGAGTGGTGGTGAATAATTCAGGACTCATTAAATTTAGTTTATGAGAAAATCTCCAGCACTTAAAAAACCATTTTTGGCGCTTACAATTACTTGTGCATCAACGAGAGGGTTGATGAGTATAAAGTTTCATGAGTGATAAACAATTATCCCTCATTCTCTACTAAAACTATCGTTTATGGTAATTTTGATCCAATATTAAGTTCTTATGGGCTTCAAAGTTCATCAAACCTAGAAAACACCCATTTACCAGAATTTCTTTGAAAATCATCATCACCGCCTCAATATACAACTCAAAACCTTCCTCCATCACCTTCTAACTCCACAACTACATATCTTCTAAATAATCGCAAAGTAACTCAGTGCACAACCATTCACAGAAAATCAAAAGAAACTCCATCACCCACCAGTTTTGATCCACCTTAGACCTTACGTAAAGAATCGCATCAGACTCATTTGAAAGCTCACCTTTCTCTGAGTCTATCTGTAAAAAAAGAAAACATTCATAGCCATGGGAGATATCGGTGCCGATAGTACTTCACCAAAAACTGCTCAAAGCATTAAAAATAACCCAACACCATCATCTCCTCCCCCGAGGGAGATTTTTGAGACTATCACTGAGTCACAACAAACTTCCTCGAATACTCCAGAGGAAAACCCAATCTCAACCTCTAACCCACCTCGATTAATAGATGAAGCTTCTGAGGAAGAAACAGAAGCGGAAGCTACTGATTCCAACACTGGGGATAAAGAAAGTGGAGTTACGTCTGATACAGTAGACGACGTCTCGAAACAAGGAACAATTAAAAAATAAAAAGAAAAAAAGCTCCAGTTGTTATTCCCGAAGACGTTGTTGCCTCAATTAGTGTAAACCTGAAACCACTCCTCCCTGAATATATCATGGCGCTAAAAAATATACCATACATCTACTATAACGAGGCTCAAACTGATCGTGAAGAAACAATACGGAATGACAGATAACATTACACTTCGACTACCAAAAGAATGGGAGACTCCACTTGACTGTGGAGAAAATGAACTACTGGTCTATCTAGAGATCATCAATTGGGGTCTTCGGTTCCCATTAGATCCGACGATAGTGGAGTGCTTCGAATTCCTAGACCATTGTCCCACACAAGCAACACCAAATCTTTGGTTCACAATTCTATCAGTAATTATGGCTTCAAGACTAAACCAAATTCCTCTTTCCATCAAAGACTTAATTGTCATGACTGGGCTTTCGAAGGGACCGGTGTTACCCTTTTACTATCTAACCCTTGTAGATGTCTACTTAAAGATTTCTTGTATAATACCCCATCCAATACAACATAGTTGTGAGACTTATACCTTAATTTCTTAGCCAATTTTACATCTTGAGGCAAGGTTCCTCTTAGTAAGAATTAAGGATATCAGTTCTTCAATCACCTTGAATCATGTTCGGTTTGAAAAAATACCTCCTCAGTATATTTACATTGCTCTAAACATGTTACAATTGAAGGACTCTCCTGTAACAATATCCAATGATACTTTTCTATATAAGCGATTGTTGCTAAAGAATCACCAATTGTATTATATCCTCGATTAATATGCTCTACAATCACTTTATCAATAAAAGAACTAAATTTTAAAGTTCACGAAGATACAAAATTAAATGATCCTTCTTAGCCTCAGAAACTCATGTCATATGATTTGCCACTAATTGTGAATTTGTTTCCAAACGAACTATGTTTGCCCCACAAATATTCGCAAGCCTTAAACCAGCCAACACAACTTTATACTCAACCTCGTTATTTGATGCATGAAAACCAAATTTAATAGCTTGATACATTGCTTTCCCATAAGGAGCAACCAACTGCACTCCTGCACTAGATCCTAAAATACTAGAACCACCATCAGTTCAAACCATCCACATCAAATTTCTGGAAAGAACTTTTTATTTGTCTCCTCATCTGATCTTCTTGAATGAATTTCGACAAGAAAATCAGCTAAATATTGAGCCTTGATAGCCGTTCGAGGAGAAAAAGTGATATCAAAATCTCCCAACTGTACTGACCACTTGGTCATCCTACCATAAATGTCTAGGTGTTATAACACATTCTTTAGTGGAAAAGAAGTTCGAACCAAAATAGTGTGAGCTTGAAAATAATATCGCATTTTCCTAACAGCCACCACTAAAGCTAAAGCCAATTTTTCAAGTCTCAAATATCGTTTCTCTGATGCCAAAAAACTTTTACTGACATAGTAAACTGGCTTCGAAAATCCTTTATCTTCACTTATTAAAACAACATTTACAGCGAAGTCAGAAACTGTTATATATAAAAGCAACTGCGCTCCAGTTCGACGCTTAGACAATATCTTTGGTGATAACAAAATTTCCTTAATCCTTGAAAATGATACTTCACAATTTGATGTCCATTCAAACTCATTTGGTCTTCGTAATACTTGGAAAAAAAAGAAAACAATTGTCAGAAAACCTTGAAATAAATCGGTTAAGAGCAGCTAACATTCCTGTCAAGATTTGCACCTCCTTAATAGTTCGAGGTAATTTCATTGAGACGAAAGCCTTGAACTGCTCTGGATCATCCTTTATCCTTTTTAACTAATAGCATACCCCAAGATTTCCATGATCGAACTCCAAATGTGCATTTATCAGGATTTAGCTTCAATCGAATAACTCTTGAATTTTAAAAAGTTTTCTCAAAATCCTTCAAGTGCCTATCATCAACTGGACTTTTAACCAACATATCATCAATATATACCTCCATATTTCTCCCAATCTGAGAAGCAAGAGCTTTATTCACCAACCTATGATATGTTGCTCCAGCATTCTTCAACCCAAAGGTCATAACCCTATAATAGTGTAAGCCTCGATCAGTGATAAATGTAGTTCTTTCTTGGTCTTTTGGATCCATATATATCTGGTTATACCCTAGAAAAGCATCCATAAAAGACAAAATTTTATTTTATAAAGTAGAATCAACCAGCTGATCTATTTGAGGACAGAAAATGGACCTTTAGGGCAAGCTCGATTCATATCTATGAAGACAACACACATTCTTCATTTCCCATTATTCTTTTTAACAAACATTGGGTTTGTTGTCCATAAAGGATATTGTGTCTCCCTAATATGTCCGACCCTAGAAAAACGATCCACCTTTACCATAATAGCATATGATGTTTCAACAGAAAAGGCACGTCTTTTTAGAATAACTTGCTTGATCCTCAAATTTATAACCAAGATATGACATATCACATCAAATGAACCCCACTACATCCTCTGTTTTCCAAGCGAAAATATCAAAATTAGCAAACAAAAATTGTAACAATTAATGACGCAAAGTTGGTGACAGTAACGTACTTATTTGAAGATTATTTCCATTGGGAACTGAATACTCTTTTATACCTTCACTTACTATTAAAGAGCTCGGGGTATCCTTCAGATAATCAATTCCTTCTTCTTATTCTGAGGTCAACCCCTTGATTGTTATTCGAGATTCGATCTTCACTATTAGGACCTCGAATAAAAAGAACTGTTGCATAACATTCTCTGGCTACCTTTTGATCACTTCGGACCACCCCAACATGGTCTCCGATGACATACTTCAAACACTGATGAATAATGG
The DNA here is from genome assembly GCA_036936605.1 of Limnanthes douglasii subsp. nivea. Taxonomy (NCBI): domain Eukaryota; kingdom Viridiplantae; phylum Streptophyta; class Magnoliopsida; order Brassicales; family Limnanthaceae; genus Limnanthes; species Limnanthes douglasii. The sequence continues at coordinate 187,041,973 of JAUPFV010000005.1, forward strand.
ATACAACTACATACATCCTCGAAAGCCAATATCTCTTAAAAATAACATTATAGTTGGTCATACAATCCACCAACATGATAAAACTTGAACCTTCTTTTTAAAAGACCTTTTCCCCAAATATACTTCACCCTCGAATTCTCCAATCATCTGAGTTGTCGCACTTGTAAACTCAATTATAGTACGGCATGATTGACAAATTCGAGGTGGATTACGCATCCTATTGTATGTTAGCTTGAACAGAACATTCGCAAAGCTTCAAGTATCTATCAAAACACATAGGACTTCAATCCCAACTATTTCTGCTCCAATAGCCACTGCGTCTTCATGAAAAGTTGCAATGCCTCTCAAATTATCTTTATCGAAAATAATAAAAAGAATATCTTTATTACCATACAAGTGAATAGACATCCTTCATTCTATTTGAGTAGCCAAGCTTACCACATGACTTTCCCTACAGTTATCAGTGTTACCAATCATAGCATCTTCTCCGAAAATTGTCAAAGACTCAAAATACTCACATAAGCTTTGAACTCGTCCTTGTTATACTGGTTCATCCACAACTATCAAAATTAACCGATTCAGATATGTATCCAAATATTCCAAAGTTGCGTCAAACTCATCGAACTTATAGTTTAGAATCATCAGACTTTCTTCATTTGAATTCAGATTTGCTGCTTGCAAAGTCGATGCACTTGGGTCATTTGATCCAATGCTCTGCCCTTAACAAAAACAGCTAATTTTCCATTTTTGATTAAAATATGCACCTCCCTTTTCAAAGCTATACCCTATGCAGTATTGTGTCCTATATCATTATCATACTTATAGAACCTATTATTGCGCTCTTCTCTTGGTCTATCTACCGGAGCTGGTTTTTTAAAGCCCACATATCCTTTGACTGTTTCATAAATCGCAGCAACATTTTCAGTTAAATGAGCATAATACTCTGGCCTTATCCACCGATTTGGCCTTGGTCTTTAAACTGATACCTTGTAGCTTGAGTTGGCTACCCTCCAGTTGAAGGAGAAAAATTATTGTTATTTCATGGACGAGATGGGTGATAATTCGAATAGTGTCCTTGATTATTCGACACATGCCCTGAATTCTTTGGACTAGGTCCAACCACTTCTCGAACCCTGGTTGATTCCTCAACTTTAATTTGATCATCGACTTGAGCTATCAGTGCTCCAAAATTAAAGGCTCTTCTCTTTGTTGTTTCATTTCTGAACATGGTAATAAACCTTTTCGAAATGCAGCCGTAGCTACTAACTCTTCACAATTATCTAATCCTGCTTTTGTTAACACAATTTTTTTTATAATCCTTCAGGTTCTCTCCCGTAGCTTTCTTACACTGTATGATAGTATCACCATTTGCTCGCATTTCTTTACTTCCCACAGACTATCGTCGAAAAGTTGTATAGAAGTCTCTAAAATCGGAAATAGATTCCCTCGAAATCCTATTGTACCATTTCAAATATGTGCCCTTAAATGTCTGAGAAATGGCTCTGCATACTAGCCTATCATCATCTTCAAAGTTCATCATATAGTTCTTATATTTTTTTATGTGATCATCGGGATCTTGCGTCCCATCGAATTTCATTAACTTATAAATGTCAAAATGCTTCGGAAGAGTAATAGACCTTATCTTAGCTGTTAAAGGTGAATTTCTCCAGTTTACTCCTTGTACATACTGATCATCTCTTCATGTTCCCATAAGAACGTATAAATTTTGATCAGCTACACCTGTGTACCGATTCAATGTATTTATTTCACACCATTTTGTTTCTCTCAGATAATAAGACACATTATCTCTTTTGGATCTATATTACTTATGCCATTTTCGAGGCCAGTCTTTTTTTTCTTTCAAATATCTCTGATACCTTTTTTGCTTAGATGCCAAACTGTCGAATTCATCATCACTAGATGAAACATACCTATGTTTGTATTTTTTCTCTTTTTGTGAGGTACGATGTTCTTTATCTGAATCAAAATATGTTTTCCTCCGATCATTTTGAACCTATCGAGCTGTATAAGATCGATCATATTGATTTTCCAAATCGTATTTCTCTTTCACTGGTCGCACCTCAGATTTCAGCCTACCTTATTGAATATTTTATTCTATTTGAACATACTTCTCATTTACAGGTGTGATTTTATCCAGCAATTGATTCATTCGAGCTTCAATGTCTGAATGAGTCTGATGAATCAGAATTTGATCATCTTCCTTATTTTCCCTTCTTTCGCAAATCAGATCTCAACATCTCGATTGCCTTTTGTACTAATGGATCATTTTCATTTCTTGGCTTAATTATCGATCAATAACAGTTATAACAGATAAAAATTCAATTCTCTTTGGTTTTTTTATTATGAAATCAAGGTACCAATCGATTGTTACTCTTATTGTGGTCACCAATTTGTAGTGTAAATCTAGTTTTGAGAAATAAAGAAATAGTTTGATTGTAGATAAAGAAAGTAAAAGTAAAGTGAGATTGAACTAAAAATGTCGTCCCCTTTATTCACAGTCTTCACATATATTTATAGGTGTTTTGACTTAGTATAACAAAATTGGTTATACATATGGGTTAATTGCATTTCAGTCCCCATATATACTAATAGTTTAAAAGTTATCCTCCAACTATATAATTTGTCATATAAGATAGTTGTTTATTATTTTTAAGCGCCCCAATATTCTATATTCTTATAAGTATCTATTCAACTTCAATAAGCCTAATTTCTAATAATGATGCTCCTAAACATTGAATGACTACAAACCAATAAACTTATACACTGTTCTTAACAGAGTTATCTCTAAAATCATGAAAGAAGATAATATCGCAAGAACAATATAAGTTAATATATTCCTAACCTAATAAATATCTCACGAGTAAAATAAAATATGTAAATGTGGTAATATACTGATAAAAATAGACTTGGAAAAGACATTTTATATATTATCATTCACTTTTATACTTAGAATATTAAATTCATTTACTTTGGATAGAGGTTTTATTGAGAGAATCAAGAAATCTATCAATGCATTTTGGTTCTCTATTATTGTTAATGGTGACAGAAGTATGGGTTACAAATATATGAGTCATATGTTGATCCATTGTCTGGCCTTTTTATATCATTTTATTATCTTTGTAAATGGTGCTTCTACTAATATTAATAAAATCTGTAATTTATTCAATACTAACTGGACAAATCAGGTTAAGTGATAAACAAGGATAAAACCTTTATTATAACCCCTCATAGAATGCCCAATTTAATAATCAAAACCTTAGAAAGCCTAACTGGTTTCAAATATGATACTTTACCTATAAAACATCTTGTTATTTCTATACACTTAAGGAACAAAGACTACTATTTCGAATAGTTAGTGAGCAAAATTAGGAATAAGATTCATGATTGGGATAACAAACTATTTTCATTTGGTGGTAGAGTAACTTTAATTTAATATTATTAGTTATCCTTACTTATCATTTACAGAGCTGTATCCTCCCTAAAATTATTCTCACAAGAATTGATAAGCTTTGTAGTAGGTTCATATGAGGCTCAACTAAAAACAGCAAATCCATAACATGGTCTAACTTGTGGAACATATGTAAACCATATGATGAAGGGGGATTAAACATTTGAAGGTTGCAAGAAATCCAAACTGCGTTCTCTTGCAAGATTTGGTAATGTCTACAGAATATAGGACTTTATGGTCTAACCACATGCATTACATTTATTGTCATATATATCATCCACTACAAGTCCATGTTATAAGGAATTCTTCAAATATATGGAAAAAGGTTAATGAACATAATCATTACAGCATGAGATTTTATATTTTGGCAACTATGAAAATGTGATATTGAATTCTGGTTAGATAAATGGTACAAAAATGCTTCATTTATCCACATCATTAATGATGGAAGTGATACTTGGTATACTCAATATAAAGTTAATGGCATACTCAATAGAAACTTAATAGATTTTGGCACCAAGGTGAATGATGTTTGGATAAGTTAAAATCAGTTCTCCTATTTTATGAGATTAAGAATATAATGAAGTTTTCTATCAAAGATGAAGAAGATGAAAAAATCAGGTGGCATATATCTGATAATGGTGAATTTAACACAAAAGATACATGGAACAAAATTCGTGACAAATGAGCTAAGACTAAGCTTTTAAAAGGATATGGAATAATATAACCCAAATAAATGTTCATTTATGTTTTGGAGGTTGATGAAAAACTAGGTTTATATAGACATAATTCTACAAAAAAAACAAATCCAGCTTAGCTTCTACATGTAAATTCTCTGAAAGCATTGAAACTTTAGACCATATTTTTATTTAATGTAATATTTTATGGACTGTATGGACATACTTTGGGAGTTTATTTGGTTTGATAATTGGCAAACACGTGAACTTAAAACATATCATTAGATGTTGGTTTGGTTCAACTGATAAGGAAATTCATATTCGAATTATCCTCCCGCCTAGTATATGTTGGGTTCTAGTATATGTTGGGTTCAACTGATAAGGAAATTCATATTCAAACTATCCTCCCGCCTAGTATATGTTGGGTTCTATAGTTCTCAAAGAACAAAGTCAAACACCAGAAGACTAGTTCATCTGTTAAAGCAATCATTGAACATATCAAGATTATTATATTAAGGTTTGATTATGTTAAACTTTTAAAGATAGACTACTAGTATAAAAATCAGGATATTGCTTATGATTTAAGTTGATTTAATCATTTAAAAATGTAGGAAAAGATTGGCTCTCAAATAGAATCTCCATGTAGGAAATAAAATTAGATTGAACACTCATGGTTCTTGTTCAATTAATGGAGAAACTTGTGGTGGTGGTTGGATTATAAAGGTGAAATCATTATAGCATATAATAGGATTTTTAGGAAGCAAACCTCTATCATTGTCTAATGTAGGGCCTTACTTGAAGGTTTAATACTATGTAATACAAAGAATATATCCAACATAAATACTGAGACAACTCAAGTATCCTAATTGCAATGTTAATGAAGGGATCATCTCCCTCATTTTTAACCCGTATTTTAGAATGTTACAAGAAACTAATATATTCTAATATAAATATAACATATATTTATAGAGACCATAATCATGCTGCCGACTGGCTGGCAAAGTAGACGCACGAGTCTAGAATGAAACAAGATCTTAATCTAAATTAGAAACTGACCAACTAAGAGTTATTTCTCTTATAGAAAGTCTATGAGTGGGCTATATAAGAACTGATGATTAACAAAATATATTTCTACTTCAATTATAACATACTGATATGAATTTTTTTATTTATGTGTAATTTTACATACTTACTTTTCTTATACATAAATAAAAAACATCTCTTTATTAAGCTATCTTTCATTTCCAAACTTAATCTTCTTTATAAAGCTAAATCTTAGTATACAACCTTCATATTCTTGTCAAATTATACATTGATTAGGGTTATTAAAAAAAACGAATTCAGCTATTAGTTAGAAATATAACTAATGGTTACATTCAGCAGTCAGTACTATCCATCAATTGAAGGTGGACCGATATCCTCATATCAAGATGATTACTATGTTGAAGATTATTTACCATGGCACGAGGAATACTCTGTTGAAGTTTAATATGAGTTCTAAATTTTTATTGTGCAAAAATATAGTACAAGAAATGAAGTTTAAAGAGAAGAAAGGCATAAATCAATATCTCTAAAGAAATTCAATGGAGGACAATCAGATCTCTTGTTGCTACATGAGTTGTTATTATTTCATGAGATTCACTAGCTACAACTCTTCAAAAGGTTGCACTCAACATATCTTAAGTCTTATTATCTATCCTACTCGAAAACTTTGCTAAGATTATGACTACCTCCTAGCTAGCTCAGATGAGGATAAACACTCTATACCTTTTCTTCACCAATTGAAGAATGAAATGGGCGCGCCGCTTTAAATTTAATATAAATTCTGCATTTTTTTTAAATTTTCATTATTGTTGGACTCCGTATATTATCCAAACCCAAGTGTAATTATATACTCACTTACACATCAATACAAGTTACTTTTTGGATTGAAAAAAAATGATTTAAAAAAAATGATTACCAACCAATCTTCACGTACATCAAGTTATATATAATTAAAAAATATAATTTTAAAAATATTTTATATTTTATACAATATATTTATTAATAACTATTTCATTAGTATTTTCCAGCAAACATGCATGATATCATGACAAAAACACATAAATTTTACAACATTGACTAAACAAATAGAATAAAAAATTAAAACATAGACACAATTTGCGGATGATTGATGAGATGATAGATTACCATCTATTGTCACACAACACAGTCATAATATCCAACATACTATACACATAATCTCTCAAACTAGCCAAATATATAAAATCATTACTTAAAATATTCACTCCAAATCATTACAACCAATGATGTTAAGTTAACACGATAATATCAAATTATACACATTTACAACGACCATAACCAATGGATTGACAATTACTTTCATTTGAAAGCTGAAATACATATTCGTCTAAAAACCTAAGCTGGTATTTAAAAGGGTCATCAATGAACGGTATGTCTTTATTTTTTCATGGGGTTGTTTATGGTAAAAAATCAAATAGGTCAGTGAGGCAGACAACCAATAACCATCGGACTGAGCTAGATATTGGAGAAATAATGACTTTATTCATAAGCTAGTTATTTCATTAATGAAGGCGGGACTGATATTCATCCAAACCAAATTAAAGTCTTACAAGAGATGAGCCTGGTAAAAACGGTGAAAAACGTAAAAGTTAAATGGTAGAGTCGCTGCTATGATCCTAGATTATAAAAGGGAAAAATAAAGTTTGTTATTTTTTATAGTGAAAAAACTCTTATCCTCTTACAATACTATTTTAGATGGTTGAATGAAATACACATAGTTAGCTCATCTATCCACTAATGTGTTTGTTATCTGATCGATGGAGTTATATGGGTAATTCAAAATAACAAAAAAATGTTAAAATGTTCTATGTGACCTCCTCAATTTAAAAAAAATATTCGTCAGATAAAAACTCAAAAAGCTCTTCATTTTGTTAAACTCAGTTAAAAAATGTACAAAATTGATGTAGAAAATAACCAAATATTGGAGTCTGATGAACCCTAACAAGTAATGTACATTTTGAGTTACTTAAATTTTTAACTAGCAATATGAATATATTTGGATAAAGATATAAAGTATGGTGGGGGTATTGTACGAGATCATTTACCACTAACAGTCATTCAATTCAGGGGTTCAATCTATCAACAAAAAAATGCACGATTTTTAAGATAATATAAAATCAATCATTATTAAAATAATTTAAAATTTTGAAAATATCGTTCATATTTGGGAGGTACAATACACGGTATTGATAGATAATCCTATAGTGGTTCGTAAGAAGATGATACAATGATATATCTACACTAATTTTAATTATTTAAACAAAACTTGCCTGAAGTATCCATTTATCGTACCACAAATAGATTAGTTGGGTAACGTCACCTCGAGAAAATGCATGTTCTCGGTTAAAGATTCATACTTTAGCTATAATAAAATATGAATACACCTAGATGATCATAGATGTACAATATTCATCTCCAAAATCGGTATATATTATTACAAGATAATATTATTCAATCTGAAAAGTGCATGAACGATTTCAAATAATTAGACCAGAAACGTTACAAATTATTAATCTTAAGTTGAACCCAAAAAATTATGTGTTATGCATGAGATAAAGAAAATTTATGAGTTAGTTGGTAGAGTGAGAGATGAATATAGACCAACTTATCCTAACTCATTTTCCCTTACAATCGTAGAACCCCCTCGGTTGATTAAATAAATACATGTGTTAGTATGGATACTAATCGTTCTCAATCGATTTATATCTATATTTCATATTACTATATTCACATTGTATGTCCTAAAAGAAGTCATACGCTTCTAGTAGATAGAGTAATGTAATGTTTCTTGTAATAAAGTTAACAAAAATGGCATCCTTAAAAATTCTATAAAATCTGACCCGATGAAACTTTATAACTCTATCATACTCATTTAAAAAGATTGCCAGCCCATCAAAATAATCTACGATGTTAACAAAAACCTTATTGATATGGAAACTTAGTAATTTCAGCTAAAAATGTGTACCTGACATTTATAGTAGCAGGTTATAGGATCAACGATACCTCAATGAGAATTCAATCATGGTATGTACTTCTATTATATTGAAATGTGTACTTCAAATTCCAGATATGTCTGAACAACTTACTTGGTGGTCAGTGAGTTAAGGGAATTCGATATCATGTATGAGTCTCAAACAGCAATTAAAACATAAGTTTTAGTTGATTTCCTCATAAAATTTGAAGTAAAAAAATATGGCGATGATCAACAACAATAAGCCATAATGGATTATTCAAACGATGATGAAAGATACTACAGATCTAAAAACTAAGCATACATAAAAAATGGACAGCTCTTACCGAAAACATTATGGCATATAATCTTAAGATTTTTTTTGAAAAATATGTTTCGTTGGCAAGTAATATTTATAGACATGGTATGGCCCGATTGTTGCTTTGTTGCCTCAACCATGATGAGTCATAATGTTTTTAAACCAAACTTTACAAATGGTGATCGGCCAATGCATTATAAGTACACCACTTTGTATAAGTTAATGTTTTTAGTAGGTTATTTATAGGTCGTAGTCATTCTTAACACACATGAATTAGTTTGATAATGTGACACGTGTCACCTTTTTACAAATATTATTCATCCACCAATCATACTGCTTGAAATAATTTTCAAAATGATCTAATTCGATAAATAATTATTCGAACTAGTTCTCTTCCCAAAGACTCGAATAGATGAAAATATCTTATTGTATTTGTAAATTATTTTTTAAGATGCGTTGAAATAAAGTTTTTATAAAAATCAGAGTCAACGAGTTAATAATTTTTTATCAAGATCAATATATATATACAATGAATAAAATTCCGTGAGTCATCAATATATACAATAGATGGTAGTTCTACAATATTTAAATAATAATTTTTCGTTGCATTAAGGACATACAACAACACGTTTCAACACCATTTCATCATTAGGCTAACAACAAAGTTGAGTTTAATAAATTGTATCCTCTTAGAATGTATATGCAATAACCTAAATAAGACACCGATTTAGTTGACTGGATGGACTTTAAAAGTATTATGGGCATAATCGGTAGCCCTTTAAAATACATTACACCCGTGTGTATTATATATATGCGATAGTCCAATAAAACAAGTTAAATTTCATATATTATGAGTAGACAATTATGTGGAATATACTAACACAACTAGAAGAAGAGTTGAACTTAGTTTAATGAGAAAAACAAGTTAAATTTCATTTTCCATAAAATAGTACCGTATTTTGATGTGCAACCGATGTAAATCCAAGCTCCACTATCAAGATTTTTGGATTGACGATCTAGTACTATGATGAGGTTTCCAAGACACTAAGAATTAACAAGTTGGAATACTCAGTCCAAACAAGAAATTATTATACATGATGGTACATATAATTAAGCCAATAACACTCAAGTTGGTCGACACAAAAGGTCGACCATTTTTACACTCATGGAATATCCAACACATTATATTATATGTTTATTAAGATTTTTATTTATCTACTTATTTATATTTTTGTAATTTATAAAGATGTTTGGTGGTGTTTTATATCTTATTTTAGTGATACCATAAAGTTTTAATGAGATATTTTCATAATTAGTTCAACTTATATTATTTTATAATTAATTATCTATTAAGTTCATTTTTTTGTTAAAATCCTTTAGATCAAAACTATACGAGTGGAATATGGTACATAAAAAGATGCGGTCGAACATGGATAATAAATTTTGAAAATGGTTAATATCATCATGATGACCAATTGTTAATACACTTGTTGAGGATGCGCCCAAATCCACATGAGGTTAATACGCCTAACGGTTATGCACCAAAATGTACCAAAAGTTAATATATTCAAATGTCAAAAAGTTTTTAGGATGTTCGTAGGTCTTAATATACCTCTTCATCTAGAGGAGTGATCACCCAAATATAACTTGTCCATCTTGTTACCATAATTTAATTTTTTTTATTAGTGATAACATTTGTAAAACAAAACGACATGGCTTAAAATGAGATGGCTTCAATAAAATTTAAAACATATTGAAAAATAAAGATGCATATTATGGATGTTGATTTCACCATATAAGAGTATTGTGCGCATAAAAAAATATTTAAATCGAAAAATTGAATAATTGAAATAAAATATATGAAAGACGAATGGATCAAACCCGTTCCCATTAGCTAACCATTCATATAATGAAAAAATTAGACCATATCTACACATATTTTATCACGGTCGTCTATGGTCTTTTTTATAAATAAGATTTGTCTTTACATGCAGGTTTTAACACAAATAAACTAAAACAAATCCAAATCTCATACATATGCAAAAATTTCCTCAATCATTACATCTATATAAATATAGTAACATAACTAAAATTAAACATAACACAACATGACAAGCCATGTAGTGTTGGTGTAAGGTGAAAACTGGTCAATGGCCGATATTCAAGGATTAGCCATAAGATGAAGGTTTTCTCCTCTCGAATTCGATATTGTTAAGTAAAAAAATGAAAACGTGTTCCTATGAACCGGTAGGTAGCCTTAACAACCTCGTTTTTATACTTTTTTTACTGTTGTTTAAGAAAATTCGCTTTACATTGTGCTATTTTTTGCCAAATTATTTTGGGTATTATTTTGTAGAAAGGAAATACATTTGGGTTGAATATTCATTTTAAGGTATCAAGTATGTATGGTATAAATAAGTTTATTAAAGAATGATAGAAAATATAGTTTGAAAACAAAAACTTACAAACATTGATAATGAACTTATGACCGTAAAGTATGGAAGCTTATTGGATACACTTTCCAAAATTATTTATATTGATCATTTTATTTTTTTGATCCTCAAATGAAAGTTTTTTTGGGATATAACAAGATTTATAATCTCATATACAATAAACTAGAAATCCAAGATCAAATCTAATAAAGTATGATAAATGAGAGAGATTTTACTTCAAAAGAATTAAAGAGATTTACGAATGTTATGTTTCTCTTCTTGAAACTTCTACCAAATTATAGAAGTGATAACCCTTATGAAATGTTATATCATTTCATAAAAAGTTAGGTAAAGTTATATATTTTGGAGAGGAAAAATACATATTTTCCAAAAGTGCCATATATTGGAGTTTACCTTGACTAGGCAAAGGTTTATTGCCACCACAATGTGGTTTTCTATTAAAATTTGAATTATGCACTATTTTACCGCAACAAGCCATGTTTTGGCAATGACAAAATTTAAATTTAAATTTCAGAAAAAATTCCAAACAACCAAGAGCTCATTATTTGCTACGACAAACACCTTTTGGTCGTAGTGAACACGTACCCATGAATTACATTAGGTTAGCATAGACATGTTTAATGCAACCAACCTTAATGTTTACTTCTGGCGCGATCGTCACTTTGGTGGTCATGTCAAGACGTGTAATCTTTGTATGACATGTCTAGTTTTCTTAAGTTTGTCACAAGTAGCTATGTTTATTGTTGAAATGAACTACCTCTCTTAAGCCAGTTTGCTTAGGTAGTTCATCCAGACTTCTCTCAAGATTTATTCTTTGATTATAGATAAACTCCGATGATCCAAAATCATCTTCAGATCAACTCTAATTACTTTATTTAATCAAAATTTTCAAAAATCTCTCACTTGATTAAATGAAATTTACTATCCCTCTACCGGGATAACTTTTTTCCATAATATAAATTATATTTTGATTTGATAAAGATAATAAATCTATACCGGAAAACATTGGTAGTCGTAACTTTGAGAGAAAACTCTATCTAATTTATAATTTTATTTTCCAATGGTTCGTTTAGTGTTATTTTCGATTTGTGCTTAATTTATTTCAAAAACTGCAATTTGAGAGGATCTCATTCTCCCATGAGAGGTGGCACCATCCATAGATTTTATAGGTATAATTTTGCAATGTTTTTATATGTTTAGAAACATTTTTTCACATGTAGACCGAATTGAATTAAAAGTGTATTCGAACTTATCTCTCCGTGATAACGACCAACATATAACACACACATCATAAATGGAACTATATTTTATATATAGTGGAACCTTTCACAAACAACTTATTGAAACTCATTGAAAAATCAATGTCTAATTTCTTTATAATAGAATCGGGTTGCCGTCATTTTCAAAATATTATTTTAAAAATTTTATTCTCATTTTCTAGATGTGAAGTTTACCAATTCTCGACTTAATGGTTTGGTATACGGATCTGCTAATTTCTCATTCAAACGCATGTACGAAACTAATATAATTTAATTTTGAATTAATTTTCTAACGTACTCATATCTTAGACTTATATGTATAAACTTTGCATTGTATGCTCTACCTAAAGCTACTTGTATTTGGATTGTCATATTCCCATTATAGGTGAATGATATCTCCATCAAGTGATCTCTCAACTATTTAGTATATTTTCCCGTTGTATCCAATGTTGTGAACTCATATTCCATAGTCAAATATGATATAAAGGTTTGTTGGTTTGATCCACAAGTAACAGTACCCCAACATATTTGTTTTTGCCTTTTTAAGTACCCCGCAAACCCTTCAAATTGTATCATAATATTTTGTGCTTTGATTGCTTGTAAATTGACTTAATTTACTTACTACAAACGGTATATACGCCTTAATGACATAATGTTGTATACATTAGATTTTATACTGCACTAGCGATGAAGAGGTAGAAAGCTCTGCTTTGGGTTTTAAAAGATACAAGGGTTCTTCGAAAGAGGAATTAGACAGAGAGCAGTCAAGGAAGCATAAAAAGGAAAGAAAATCTAAAAGGGACAATGTTCCTCATTCTACGTGGTGTGAAGGAAACACTTCGAATCAGTATGCTGAGATTGATCAAAATCTATATGCAGTAATGGGAAAATATGATCAGTTTGTCCAAGGTATCGACTGGAGAAACTCTCCGTTGACAAGTGAAATTTGTTCTATAACGCTTTCGAAGCGTTTTGATATTACCAAAATGGAAAAGTTCGATGGGATGCAAGATCCTTATGATCATATCGAACAATTTAGAAACTACATGATGAACTTTGAAGATGACGACCGGCTGGTGTGTCGTGCATTTTTGCAGACTTTGAAGGGAACGGCTTTGAAGTGGTATAATCGGATTTCGAGGGGGTCTATTACAAATTTTAGGGATTTTTACATTGCTTTTCGAAGGCAGTTTGTGGGGAGTAAAGAAATGAGAGAAATGGAGATACCATTATTCACTGCAAGCAGGCACCTGGAGAGAAGTTGAAGGATTATACGAAGAGATTAGTTTTCACCAAAGCAAGTTTGGACAACTGTGAAGAGAATATGGCAATGGCAGCTTTTCGCCAATGATTATTGCCAGGGGATCTGGCCAATGAAACTACGAAGAGAAGAGTTTTAACTTTTGGATCTTTGATGGCTCAAGTTGAAGATCAGATTAAGGTCGATGAGTCAACTAGAGTCCGAGGAGGACCGGTTAGCACTCCAAATAATTCGAGTCGGGTGGCCAATAGTCAAGGGCAACCCTCGAATGGAAATGGTAATCAGCAGGCATGACAAAAGAATAACAACTTGCCATCTCGGACTGGTGGATATTCAAATCACACTCCATCTTACAACTATAACAGACCAAGGCCAAATCAATGGGTTAAACCAGAATATTATGTTGATCTGACAGAGAATGTAGTTGTGATTTGGGATAAGACCAAGAGCTTCGTAAATTTTAGGAAGCCAACTCGAATTAATAAGCCAAGGGAGGAAATGAACAACAAATATTACAGATATCATGAGGATATCGGGCATGATATCAATGATTGCATTGCTATGAAAAAAGAAGTTTAGACTTTGATTGAAAATGAGAAGCTCCTGACTTATGTAAAGTCACAGGGGAGCGGTTCGAAAAACAATGTAGCGTCAACTTCGAAGGCTGCACCAGCTGAGAATTTGATATTTTAGATTCAAAGGTCGAAGAATTTGATGCTTCTTCAAGATATATGAAGAAACATCCGAACAGGTTGCTTTTGATGGCAGTTGAAGAGCCAATATAAAAGGGGCATGTGCGAGATTTATGTAAATTCTTTGAGTCATTAGCCATTTTCGGAGGTAATTTGATGATTGGCAATTCAGATAGTTTGAGGAAGAGACATGTTGTCAACCTGACAACTCAAATTGAAGGGAATGTCTACACATTTGTATAGAAAAAGGCTATTTCTTTCATTTTGTTCGATGAAGATGATCTGCAAGGAACAGAAGGGCCACATGAGGATGTTATGGTTATTGGAGCAGAGGTGGTTGACGTTGAAATTCGACGTGTTTTAATTGATACTGGCAGCTCTGTTAATGTTCTTTTTAAGTCAACCTATGATAGAATGACTAATCCACCTCGAATTTCCCAATAAGATCGGACAATTATAGGTTTTACGGGTGTAACAGCTCGTGTTGTTGGGGAATTCGAGGGACGGGTAATTTTGGGAAAAGGACCGTTCAAGAAGAAAGTACATGTGCTTTTTGTGGTGGTGGACTGCCCTACGAGTTACAATGCTATTTTTGGAAGGTCGTGGCTTTCAAGAATGTATAGGGTTGTATCAACAGTGCACCAATGCTTCAAGTATGTGGTTGGAGACCGGATTGGGGTCGTTCGAGGTGACCAGTAGATAGTCAAAGAATGTTATGTCACTGCACTCCGGATCCGATGAGCCACCAGTGATGATTTACTGCATGAATAGTAGTTATAAGTGATGCCCTCGGATTTAGAAAAAAAGGTTGACGATCCGAGGGAAACCCCAGAGTCTTTAACGGTAAGTGAAGAAATTGAGGAGTTTACTTTTTCAAAAGGGAGAGTGCTTCGAATTGGAACCTTTCTGACCCCACTTTTACGTCAACAACTATTGGATTTTTTTATGTATTAACTTGGACGTTTTCTCGTGGAAAATGGAGGATGTAACATGAGCACCAATCGAAGTGATTTGTCACAACTTGGCTATTGATCTGAAGGTGAAGCCAGTAATTCAAAAAAGAAGGGTATTTTCCTCAGAGAAAGCGGAAGCAATTGTTTCTGAGGTGGACCGGTTATCCAAGGTCGGACACATAAGGGAGTCACAATATCCTTTGTGGACGACAAATCCGGTAGTGGTAAAAAAGAAGAATGGGAAATGGAGAATGTGTGTGGATTTTACAAGGAAGTTTCTAGGTTTTGTCATTAGTGCTAAAGGAATAGAGGCTGACCCAGAACATTTGAAGGCTTTGATAACAATGAATTCACCTAGGTCTATTAAAGAAGTGCAAACTCTGACAGGAAGGTTAGTAGCACTTAACCAATTTATTTCTAAATTTTCTGACAAATGCTTTCCTTTCTTTCAAGATTTATGAGGACCAAGCAGGTTTGAATGGACATCGGAATGTGAGGCAGCATTCACAAATATAATTTTTTTTATTATAATCACTAGAAATATTGTCAAAACCTTGAAATGGAGAGAAGCTCTTTTTGTACATTGCGGTATTGGATTTTGCACTAAGCGAGAATTAATTAGTAACAATTCAATTATTCTGAAGCCAGTGTACTACATCAGTAAAAGTTTAGTGGCAGCAGAAAATGGGTATTTGAAGTTGGAAAAACTGGCATTAGCATTGGTGATTGCAGCTAGGAAAATGCGCCCTATTTTCAAGCTCACACTATTGAAGTCCGAACTTTATTCCCTTTGAAATGTTTTACAACGACATGACATTTCGGGGAGAATGACCAAGTGGTCAGTGGAATTGGGGAATTATGATATTTTGTTTGCACCTCGAACAACAATAAAAGCGCAAGCGTTTGCAGATTTTTTTTGTTGAATTCCATTCGAGCAGATCAAATGTGGAAGAAAGTAAAGAAGACACTCCAGTAAATTCGAGGTGGGTTGTTCGAACAGATGGAGGATCTAGTGTTTCAAGGTGTAGTGTTGGGGTTCAATTAATAGCCCCAACTGGAGAGACGATGATTCAATCTATTGAATTTGTTTTTCATACTTCGAACAATAAAGTTGAATACTAAGCTGCTTTGGCAGGTTTAATATTGGAAAAAATTTGTGGAGCAACTTCAGTACGCTTAGAAACAGATTCTCAGTTGTTAGCAAATCAGGTATCTGGATTTTCCGAAGCAAGAAATGATCGTTTAATTTTATATCTTCGGGAACTTCATAATTTAATGCTTTTGTTTGATAATGTTGTTGTTGAGTATATCGGTCGATGGAGTAACATGATGGTTGATTCTTTAGCAAATATTGCTTATAAGGAGGAGTATCCTTGGATTTTACTACAAGAAAATCCTTCAATTGTTATTCAATATAGTCAGTGAGAATGTATATAGGAATTTATTATCACATCTGACTTGATCTGAGGTAATTGGCGAGCAGATATTCTCATTTTTTTTACTCAAGGAACATTACCAGATGATACGAGGTTGGCCAAAAAATTGAGAGGTAAAGCCTTCAGATATATAATGTTAGGTGGAATATTGTATAAGAAGGCATTGAGCAGACCATTATTATGATGTCTAGGCAAGAAATAATCACAAGAGGTGTTATCAGAATTGCATGATGGTGAATGGTCAGCTCACTTCAGGTTTAAAGCTCTATCACGACGAGTTTTACTTGCAGGATTTTATTGGCCTACAATCATGAATGATGCTAAGAATTTAGTTCGAAATTTTGATATTTGTCAAAAATTTGCTAATGCTATTCATAGGCCAGCAGTACCACTTATGTCTATAACTGAGGCGGTATTATTTGATAGATGGGGGATTGATCTAGTGGGTCCTTTGTCGATGGCTTCTGGAGGAAGACAAATGATAATCGTAGCAATGGATTATTTTACAAAGTGGGCCGAAGCGGAACCGCTATCAGAACAAAGGAAAAATATCTGGTCAAGTTTATTGTGAACAATATTTGTTGTCGTTTTGGAGTTCCTCGAAGGATTACAACAGATTATGGCCCTCAATTTAATAACAAAGAGATGGCTTCATTTTGCACGTCGAAAGGAATTCAGAAATGTTTTTCGACACATTTTCATCCTCAAGCTAATAAACAAGTGGAGGTAACAAACAGAACAATTTTAGATGGCTTGAAGAAGAATTTGACGGGGGCAGCGGGAAAATGGCCAATTATTTGCAATAGGTGTTTTGGGCTTATCGGACAACTCCTAAGGAGGCTATAAAAGAGACTCCTTTTGTTTTAGCATATGGAATGGATGCAGTCAGCCCCATAGAATCTACGATTTCATCTTTTGGGATAAATTAATATTCTGAAAGAACCAATGATGAAGTTAGAAGGGAGAATTTAGATTTGATTGAGGAGAAAAGAGTTCGAGCTCATTTGAATGTAATCCATTATCAAACTCTTATGAGGAATAGATATGATTCGAATGTGAAGATAAGAGAATTCAAAGAAGGTGATAAGGTGTTGAGAAAAGTATTCTTGCATACAAAGGAGAAAAGCCTTAGAAAAATGGTTTCAAACTAGGAAGGGCCTTATATGGTTGTTGAGAGGATAAAACCAGAGTCTTATCGTCTTTATGATTTCAAAGGAGGATGCTTCAGCACCTATGGAATATACAACATTTGAAGCATTATTGGGAATAAATTTGTCTTTTTATTTTGTATTTTTCACTTTTGAATGGCGCACTATTTCCTATCATGTTGGCCCAAAAAAGTTTTAACGAGGCGTTATGTACATATTCAATATTATCACTAAAATTCATTTTAGGCCAATGGTTGTTTACATATGTTTGCTTAAAACTATCTTAAAAACTTATCAAAGACTGATCATCTATGAGGTTGGTTAAGAGTAGAATGTTCTGAAGTGTCTATTATACTTTTCGAAGAAACAACCATTTTCGAGGTTTTATGTTCAATGAACACATTACACCTTTGCAAAGTGAAACGCTCAATAATGCACTATATTTTTCAAAGTGTAACGTTCAACAGATATGCTACCAATAATTCGAAGTGCAATCATGTTCACCAACTTCACTAAGGTATTTAAAGTGGTATACTTACAATTTATAATTATATATTTTGAGTTTAAAAGTGCTTATCATATCTATTTTAGAATTGTCAGCATCATATAATATATGGAGATAATAAAAGCAAAAAATAACCAAAACATTTGTCAATTAGATTAATTATTCGAAGTACAAAAAACAAATTTCTAATTTGATAAATAAAAAAAAGATGTTTTTAAAGAACAATAAAATTATTCAGATCAGATGATTCCTCCTCTGAAGATGATGAGTCGGGGATAGGATCGAAGGCTTCACTTGGACGCTTTTCGAGGGGAATGTCATTCCAGAATCTTTTGAGTTCAATCCTTGGATAAGTTGCATAAAGTTCTCGAATAAGAGTGATGGTTGTTTCATCTTTGCTATTGTTAATGTCAGCCAACATGTCCTTCGACAACTCAGCTTTGGTAGCAGCAATAACAGTAATTTTTTCCTCCTAAAAATCCTTCTTCAATTTTGTTATGTCATCGGTCAACTCTTTATTTTTTGCCTTGCTCGAAGTAAGAGAGTTTTGGAGACCTTTGGAGTTGGATTTTTCAACAACTAACTCATTAGTATGATCGATTTTGAGCGTATTCATCTCTGTTTCATGAGAAGCCTTCAGCTTTTCTTTGTCAGTAAAATGTGTTGTTCGCATATGATATTTCATGAAGAGAGCGCCTCGAATAAGCTCAAAACTTTCTAGCTCATACATATGGAATTGTTCGACCACCTTGCGTTGAAAATTTTCCCCTAGCTGTTTTTCATTTTTAGCAAGACCTTTATAGTGGACAATATCTTTGGCCAATTGCTTCAGATGGTCTTGAGAAGCTTCGACTTGGGAATCAAGCGCTTTTGTTGTAGCATTGAGATCAGTAAATGGTTGAAGTGCAGCAGAGATCGCAAGATTAGGTGGAAGATGAGGAAATTGTGAGATAATTGGACGAGGAATCATATTTAAAGTTGTAGTTGGTTTAGAGGGACATATAATTTATGGAGACGCTTCGACGGTTGTTGTTCTCCCAAAGTGATGCGTATGATTTTGAAGGTCTTGGAGAACAGGACTGTCCTCTCCAGCAAGCTCATGTGACTTGTTAAAATTAATGAAACTGTCAGGGTCAAAGCGTGCAACATTTTGGTTCTCATCATCAACATTGTCTTCGATGACTATTAAAGTGACATTATTGGATGTTTTCTCTTCGAAAGAAGGGTTTTTTTTTTCAACAGTTGTGATCTCTTCTTCATCGACCAATGTATACGCAGTGATTTTAACATGTTTCTTTTTCTTTCCATGAGAACTGGAAGAAACTTTCTTTGTCTTCGAAGATGGTTTTTGATCTTTTCTTTCTTTAATAGGTGAAAGGGTATGCCCTCCTGATTTTCATTTTCGAGGTTTAGGCTTTGATGGAGTTGAAGGGCTAGCACCAGACATGCTAGATGCTTTTTTACCTTTCTTTTCTTTGTTAGCTTTTTTTCCTTTTTTGGTAGATGACTTTCTCACCTATTACTGATAGAGAGAAATAATTTGCAGTCAGGATGAACAAACCTTTTGCAGGCTATTTTGGGATTGGGCTCTTCCATCAAATTTTGAGGAGGCAAGCCTCCCTCTGTGATCGAAAACATATGGCTATTAAGGAAGTTTATGGGTTGTAAGGTGGTGTGGAAAGCATTATTCCACTCTTTCTCGGCCCAGGCAGCAAGTTTCTTGAAAATATCTTTAGCTGTTGGTCGACATATTGAATATCGTCTCAAAATTTATAGAATAATCATGCAAGTAAATAGTTAAGGAAGGAGAAAGACAATATATGGAATTTATTTCAAAGTGAATAATTTTCGAACCACTTACGGTTGCTTTTCCATATGAGATTTAGCTTTGATGGGTTGGCATCGGAAATCTCCTTGCCATTTTCCCATGCTTCTGAGATGAAAATAAAATTTTGTTTCCAGAATTTATCAGCCTCCAAAAGATCATCAATGATTCTTAGGTCATCCATCAGAGTGAGGTAATAGAAGGGGAGCTTCGGACCTTTCGATATTTGGGTTAAGGAGATGAAATCTTTGATGCTGATTGGAATCTTGGATAACAGAGATGCCATTATTACTAACATAAGAGTGAACCATTGATTATGTCTCACTTGAGTAGGGCATAGGTTAAGAAGTTTGAAGTATTCCACGATCATAGGATCCAGTGGAAACCGAAGACCCCAATTGATGATTTCGAGGTAGACTACCAACTCATCGTCTTTGCAGTCTAAGGGAGTTTCTCTTTCCTTAGGCAGATGCATTGTGATTTTATCTCCCATTCCCCATTGCCTTTTTAAACCCGAAGTTTGGCTCTCTTTGTAATATATGTATCGAACCTTTTTCAGTTGAATGATGTAATTAACATCAAGATCCCTTAAATTTCTGCCAATAACAACTCTTTCTTCTTCAGAAATAAATCCTGGTTCTTTAACTTTCTGAGGCTTACAAGTATTCTTATCCATGGTAGTTTCTGAATTCCCATAATCGGATTCAACTTCATGATCAGTTCTGGTAGCCTCAGAATCAGCTTCATTGGCTCTTAATATTTCTTCTCTAGTTTGGGATTTTTTTATTAAGGTAATGGATCTTCAGTTTCTTGTGAATGGTTATTTTCTTGAGGAACCTCCTCAATTATTTCTCTATGAGGAGAAGCCTGAGTAGCTGGATTCGAAGATGGAGGAGTTGGAATGATTTCTGAATCGTCTACCAGGGCTATAAAAGTTCTCATTTTTCCGATTGCTGAAGGACGAGTCGAGGAGGGAGTATTTCAAATTTGTTTTGAGAAAGATTCGTTCGATTCTTCACTAATCAAAGGAGAAAATTTAATTTGAGAAGAAGAGACTCGAGGTGTTTTAGGCGCTAGAACTTTGGAAGAGGGACGTTGTTCGGTTATTGGAGAAGGAGAGAAAACATGAATTTTGGTTGGATCAAAATTACTGTAGTAAATTGTTTTGGTGGTTGTTCCAACATGAGCGTTGTTGATTAATCCTGAAGCTTTATATTCCTCCGCTCTTTGGGTGATGCAAAAATAGTCGTATGATCCGAAGACTAAGTTGTTGTCAGGTTCTGGAGATTTTGGTTTTTTGGGTATGTTAGTCTTGGATTTTATGTTTTTTGAATTTTTTCTCATAAACCGGATGAAGATTGACTGGAGAAGATGAGTATTGAACGGAAAGATGGAGTTTTCTGATGAAGATATTGAAAAAGATGAAGAACACGTTGAAGGTAGTTAAGTGTTTGAATTTTCTCTCAAGTGATTTGTGTTGTGAGAATAAAAAATGAGGCTATTGGTGAATTTATAGAAAGATAGGAAGACGTGTGAAGAGGAAATGACTCTATGGTGATAGGGCAGAATACAAAGCGTTGAGAAAGTTAGAAGTTCGACATCTGTCAGACTAGTTATCTAGCTATGGGTCTAGTAGCTAGATAGTCATGATGGATTTGAACGATAACATGAAATGGTTACATTTGTGTACACTTTTGATAAAATTCGATGATTGCGTTATGAAGCTAGTTCCATAATGATTCGAAGAAACGGAAAAGAATTTTTTTGTGTTTCAGAATAATTCTATGATTGTTTTTGTCTTCGAATCTACATCTATTTTGATTTCGAATCTGCATCTTCTATTGATTTTTAGACTTCGAGTTTTATACGGGGTATTTGACTTCGAGGTTACATCACAACGACTGATATGGCATATGGAAGAATTTGAAGTTATTTTAGTTCTCATTCATTTACTGACATGAGAACTAAGGGGGCTACTGATATGGAAGTAGGAGTTTAAGGACTAAAATATAAATAATGTAAGTTCTAGGGAACAATTGTGACTATGTAATATTGTTAAGGACTAAGGGCAATTTGTCCTCTTTTGTAACCGATTTTAGTTTAAGGCTAAGTCTTGGCTCCTCTATATAAAGGGCAAGGCTAACCTAATAAAGGTGTTGAACACTTTTTCTAATGAACTCATTTGTACTTAGAATTTCTCTCTCTAAAAACTCTCTATGTCTTTCTCTCTCTAGAATTCGCATATTACAATTTCCTAAGGCAGCATTCTTCATATCTGAACTCACCACCATCCGCATGATATTTTTTTTAAATACCTACTTACAAACAACCAATTTGTTCTGAACCCGATGGTAAATCGATCAATTCCCAAGTACGATTGGATTTGTTTGAATCTATTTCATCGTTTATGATTTTTTTTATTAAAATACCGAATCTTGAGACGTCACTATACTAACTGAATTTTCGATAGTACATAGTTTCATCATTCGATTACTTGAGTATCTTTCAAGTATACTCTTTGGCTTACTGAATTCGTATACAGAACAAATTCCCTATTTAGCCAAAAAATCATGAAACACCAAGTCTTTCTTCATTTCTGGAACATATAAAACATTCACGAAAGTTATCATTTCCTTATATGTAAACACCAACTCGATGTTTCCACGTACTTACACTTTTGTTTTGTTGATGTTTCTCATTTGCACCTTACATGCATCAATACTAATTTCAAATTATTCAAATATAACTTTATCATGAGCAACATGTACTGATACACATATATTATATCACCAACTAGAGTATTTATCTTATGCATTATTGAATTTTGTCACAAACGACACATATTTATTTTTTCACAATGTTTATAGTTTCAATTTTGGTTTTGATCACGTTCATAATCTTGAAATTTATAATCTTACAATATTCCTCCATTTTCATGGACATGAGTATTTTAACTATAAAGAGTTTAAGGGAGAATAAGTTTTGCTACTAAAACATTTATTGATACAACATGAGATATCATCTAAATGGGGCCCAACCAAAGCCACACAAGGATCTAAAACTTGATCCGTGTATGCTTATTTAAGCAAGGATGATCCTAACTTGGTATAATGGTCAAACGCAACCCAACCTATCATCATGTTCAAGTTTTGGATTAACTAGGGTCGGGTGTCATAGCACGACTAAAAGCTTGGCCACAAATCTAAACACACATATTCACTAGGCTACATATCATAGCATGACTAGCTAATCTAGCCAAGCTTGCCTCGAGATTATGAGCAACAAACACTAGTCAAGCTTGCAACGAGCATATGCTTGGTGCTCCCATCATCATTAGCAGCAAACACTTAGCCTCTATCATTCCCCCTTCTCTCGAATGTCATCGGACTGTATTAAAACTGTGTATAATAATCTACAGAAGCATGGTATGATATTGTATGATAAAGCAGCCCTCAATAAAGTATCTTCGTATGGAAAATCATCTCAAATGCTTGAAAATGTTGCACCAATAAGGAACCATCAACTTAAGACCTCGCAATTCGAGGCTACTATATATTAAGTCAATGTTTCATTTGTGAGAGATGTGAAAGATAGAGAGAAAAAAAACAGCAACAACAAGAAATATTGCTTTGTAACCTATATCATAAATAATATACAAGTATTCTTCACACACCGTTTTAAGTTCATATAATTTTAATATAGATATTTATTTGTTCAAATTATTCAAGTTCTATTAGTTTGGGTGACTTCTTCCTCACAATTTTGGTTCCGTTATTGGGAACAAGCACAACCATATATCCTAATTAGCTATCAAGACGCTAGAAGATGGATCCAGTATTAGAGCCAACTTCCCGTTAAGGGTCGTACCATCATACCACCCTATAGTCTTCCATAACACAACACCATGAGATGGAGATGAAGAAATTCATAGTGGTTGGTTCAACACCTCTTTCACAACCTCATATTGGGACGACATGGTTGCTTCACTTCAAGACAGCACCATTGATTATCATCAATGCGTGAAATACATGATGGGAGACAAAATAGAGGCCATAAGGGGATACCTGGATAATCTATAGAAAACAGACGAGAGACTCGCCTAACTTGGTCAAGATTTCCTCAAGACCTAACCAAGTTTGCCTCGTGATATGGCCAATTTTTCCTCAAGACATGGCCAAGCTGGCCCAAACAGGAATTCATCAGTCATCATTAGATGAAATCCTCCTTGTTGTTAACTACCATCGAGAGCAACAACTAGAATGCAGTGCAATAGAGAAGTTGGATAAGGCATCCCTAGAAGAAAAGTTTGACCCTATAGTAAGCATCATGAACAATTTGAGTGAAGACATGCCTAATTTATCTACAGCCCGAGAAGGCAAAGAGCCATCAGAATATTTCCCTAAAATAAAAGTGGAATAGGTACAAAATAAGGCATGAAAGACCATACATTTACTTCACAAATTCAAGTTTGAAGGGTAGTTAAACCTCAATGAAACGTGCTGCTAACAAAAAGCCGACACATCAGATGATACCAAAGCATAACTTATGGAAGTCACCAACATAAGAACGATGATAGCTCAATGATTGGACATGCACGACATGTTGATAAAAGAAGTGTATCACAACTGATGACACGCAACATACTCATTAGTTAAATGTGAAGTGACCAAAATAATAAGTTACTACAAAGCACTTAAGTAAGTATGGGCCGCATCATCGTTGGATTTGAAATAGTACCCACCTCGAGGGAAAGACATGAGAATATGCAAGAATTTCTTATCTTACCACTCGGAGGAAACTCCGAAGAAATATTCATACAAGCTAGATCTTTATTCTTCAAATAATTTCTTTAGTGTGGATAAAAGAACCAAGGCGGATCCTCTCAAATTGGTTGACTTCATAGCCCAAGCTAAAAAAATCAACCTCGAGGAAGCTGATGCTCAGAAAGCGCACGGATGAGAATATGTTCATCAAAAGGAAAATCCGATGGTATTTTCCAAAAAGGCCTAATCATCCAGACCTTTGTGGCAGCATTTTCACCCGGATGAGCAGGATAACCATCCATCGTTAACCATGTTCGATGCCTAACTCTACGACCTCAACAAAAATACTGACCTTCTAGACCATCCGGTAAAGATATCTCCACACCCAACAACATAAATTTACAACAAATGATATGAATATTACGAGACCATGTGCATACCATAGAGGAATGCCAAGTGCTAAAAATAGAGATTTAACTGTTGTTTGAGATAAAGAAAGAATTTGTCAAAGTAACTCAACGAACGCTAGCAAGAACGGCCACACAACCCTTAAAACGCGCTCTGGGGCTCCCATACCCAAGGTAAGAAAGCAGGAGATGAGCTAGACCGACACGGGAGTTAGACATGAAAAATAAGATAGAGGCAATAAACCTAAAGCCTACATCATAACTTTCTATGAACGATCCAACCGGACGGGCTACAACATAGATTCCGTAAGTGCTACATCCGGGGGTTGACTCATCTTGACAATCATTGTTACCCAAATTTATTTTGGTCAATGGAAGCACAATATTTATTTAAACTTTTCACGACTAAGCGTTCTCTATGTCACATGCAGAGGAATTACCATGACTTCTCGACCACAAGGGAAAGAAATACCCTTTTTATATGAGTTTACACCCCAACCCATTGTATGGCCAACATCAGGTATAAGTTAGACCGATAACTTACATGATACATAAATTTGGAAATTGGTAGAGCAGGTGAAAGCTTGCGAAGAAAATGAAGTAAATGGTGAAACATCCTACGCTAAAAATACACATGGAACAATAAAGAACCAAAGTTCTACCTCAAGGTATGTAAGCTCACCTATGCAGCTCCAACTCTTGTTAAGAAGTAGAGGGAGTACATGCACAATAAGAAACAAGATGTGATGGGATACAAAATATGAGCAAATATATAACATATCCGAACATTTTACTTACCAACAAAAGTTTAGTGAATATAGCTTGATTAAAAAGAAAAAACAAAGCATATGTTACAACGAAAAAAAGTTACTTATGTTACACTGAAAGAAAGGTACACATGCTCCCCAAAACTATCATACACCAAAACTAGCAATAATTGACAATAAAATCCTGATTGAGGTTTGTTTCAATAACGGTGAAAATATCTAATTGAAATTGAAACTCTAATTTTGCGTAAAAGAACTTAGCCACGAGCCCAGTCTTGTATCTGGGTAACCCAACACCATTAATATGTGAATTTCTCTTGAATATCCATTTACTCTCAACCAACTCCTGACCCTTCAGTTGTTTCATAAGAATCCAGACTTTCATCTTCTTGAGAGATCTCAGTTTTTCTTTCATTTTTGTATTCCACTTATCTTTATTACTTATTTTTGTAGCATCGTTATATGTATTGGGTTAAAAAAATATGTACTTGTATTTTATTCGATAAAACATAACCAATTACATCGGGAAAATCATACATGTGCGACTATTTGTTTGGTCTCTGTGCTTAATCCCTTGCTAGGTAATTACATTTAATATCGAATTTCTCTCCCATATGATCATCCAAAAGCCCTCAATCACCAGACCATCAACGTGTTTTAAACTCATGCAGTGGTTGAACTTCCTCTATACAAATTGAAGTGGAACATGGTCCAAATTCTTCTTTAGTGGAACCACCTCTAGCTTTACTTTGTAGATCATATACATCATCAACTTTACATTACTTCCCAACAGTACTAGGTTGAATCTCCACCTACTTCTTCAATAGCATATCCTCATCATCAAAGATCATGTTCATATTTATCAAAGTCTTCTAAAGTCCAAGTTTAAAACACCATGACCTATACCATTCGAATCCTTCCGGATAACCGAGAAAATAAACATTTTAGTGCTTTCAAATTTAGTTCATTCCAATTTTTGTTAGTAAAATATACCATTTTTATTTATAAACCAGATAACAATCCACATCACAAATCACACTTGAAAGGTAAAATGAAACAACTACGCAATTAAATCTTATTTATAAAATTAAAGTTTTTAGTTATAAGAGAGATATTTTATAATACCAATTATGCTAAATTTTTAAAACATATATTCAATTTAATATTTTAATGTTTGTTTTGATATTAATCTAAATTCGGTTGATCTATATATATACCATAGAAATAACTAAAATGTAATGTCGGGTCAGAGACATGGTGAGAACCTTCCGTTGGTTACGCCCTTTAAGTGTTGGTTCTTCCATATTTGTTATGGAGATAGATCCAAACAAAGATCTATATCAATCTATCTATCGATATTAAATTTCAAAATATTTAGGATTATAATAAAAATTAATTCAATATCTGAAAGTATATATATATAATATAATATAATATGTAAATAATAATTATTATATAACATATGTTAATTTTAACATGAAATCCTATATTATTATTATTGGAGGGAACCCGCAACCGCTATTAAGAATGCACTCAAACCCGTAGCCTCAGCCGAGAAAGTGTATGTAGAGGGACTCGAACTCATGACCTTTGGTCACAAGCATGTCTTACTCAACCAACTCGGCTACCCCCTTGAGGGCTCATGAAATCCTATATAACAATATATATATTGGATTTCGCCCTCTACACCCATTTAATTTTAAACTAAAATCTGAAAACCCAAAACTAACATTTCATTGCTAAGTATTTAAATAATTGACATTGTCACAAAAACTAACCATAATCTAAACCCTAACAAAAATCTAACATTTCAACAACATTTTTACTACAACACTAAAAACAACACTAAAAACACAACCAAATCTTACCTCAAACCTCAATTTGTTTACCACAAATTTAGCAAACATCAAAATAACATGGAAGACATGGAACTGAGCTGTTTTCTAGAGATTTAAATGACGAGTACCATTTGTAATTTGTGGAAATAACTTCTTATATTCTTTTAAACTAAAATCTGAAAACCCAAAACTAACATTTTATTACTAAATATTTATATAATTGACATTGTCACAAAAACTAACCATAATCTAAACCCTAACAAAAATCTAACATCTTAACACTAACATTTTTACCACAACACTAAAAACACAACCAAATCTTACCTCAAACCTCAATTTGTTTACCACAAATTTAGCAAACATCAAAATAACATGGAAGACGAGGAAATGAGATGTTTTCTAGAGATTTAAATGGCGAGTATCATTTGTAATTTGTGGAAATAACTTCTTATATTCTTGTTTATGCTTCATTATCAATCGCACGAAACATGCGATGAAAATAACTTCTTAATGATGTTCATCCTAAGGTTTATGCGACATGTTAATTAGTGCTGATTTTGAGCTTTGAAAATGAGTGGATCTTATAATTTGTTATTTAATTTTGAGATTTTAATTAACATATTTTAAAGTAAATTATAACTATTATTTAATTTTGAATTTTGAATTAATTTTATTATAATATTAATAAATATTAAATTATCTAGTAGCGTATAGATTAAATAAACCACCAATTTAATATAAATTTAATTTTGAAATTTTAATTAACTTTAAAAGGTTGTACAAAATGTTATACAACAAAATCTAATCATATAATAATAGGTAACATAAGATATTAATAATAAAATTATTGAATTTTGAAATATAAAAATATAAAAAATATATTACAAAAATTAAATTTTAAATGATTAATAATATGATATCATTTTATTAACATAATTTAATGTTAATTATAACCCATTATTTAACTTTCAAATTTTAATTAATCTTATCATAATATTACAAAATATTAAAATATGTAATACATACACAAATAAACCACCAATATAATTTAAAATTTAATTTTGAATAATATAGGGTCAATATGTTAAAAAAAATTACTAAAAATTATTCTATTTCAAAATTATTGAGTATTTATTAGAGTCGAGAAGAATTGTTGGGTATTTATTATCCAATATTTATTCTTACCATATTTTAGTCTTTTAAACTCATTTAATTCTTTTTAAAGATAATTATATAGAATTATTTTTTAATATTTTTTATTTTAATATTTTTTATTGAAATTTAAAAAAAATTGTAATTAAAGTGAAAACTGGGGCTTTGTCACATGAAGTTTGTGACAAACACCCTTCCTTGCCGCACGACATGTGCTAATTCATCTGGTATAGTCGCACATGTCGTGCGGCGAACATGTATGAGAAAAACCCAAAAATATGAAACCCTAAAACACAAATTCATGCACAATTCCGCTCAAAATCAAACGCAAAACACATGTCCACAGTTCACTTACAATACTAGGTTATCAAATCAACAAAACAACAACTCAAACCATATGAAATTAAAAAAATTAAAGTTAGAAATTCTAACCTAAATATCAACCAAGATACATAACAAAGTCAGAAAAATATACTACCTAGGTTGTGTGACATACATTAACATTGTTGTGAGGTCTGATTCGAGAAACAAAGTGTTTTGATTGTCGGTTATGTGAGAGGTTTTTAGTTTTTAAAGGTTAGAGAAAAAATAATAAAAAAGTAAGAGATTTATCAATCTTGTTTTATATCTTGTTTTTTTTTAATGGTAAAAATATCAATTTTTAGCATGAACCCTATATGTAGAATATCTATCCAAATTTGAAATATTTATTATTATCCATTTGACATTAATTTTGACGTCCAAAATTCTCTCTCCCTATATGTAAAAGATATGTACAAAATCTTTGAAATAATTATTCATATCCAATTGAGATTGATTTTAGCACTTAAATTATATATTATTATAAATACATATAGAAAATTACCACATGAAATATCAAATATCAATTATTACCAAGACATGAAGAGGGTATGCTAATCCCATGTTTTAATATCAAATATCAATTATTGCCAAAACATGAAGAGGGTATGATAATCCCACGTTTTAACATCAAATATCAATTATTACTGAGACATGAAGAGGGTATGCTAATCCCACGTATTGATCATTGTATAGGTATATGTATACTAAATTATTTTTCAATATGAGTTTCATTGTATCCGGCACACCTTTAATTTTAAAATTTGTGTTATAAAAATCTTTAACCAACCAAACATTTAACCATGAGAAAATATCAACCAATTTAACTGGATAGACGTTCAATAATTATTTATGTATATTAAATTCTTCTAATTTCGTCATTGGTCAAGAAAATTCCTTAAAATTTTACTTGACCACTCAAGATCTCAACGGTGGATACTTCTCCATCCTCATCAACGTCTTCATATATAGAGTGAGGTCTTTAACAATTATAAATATAACTTATATGTTTTTTCTATTTTAATTTTTAAAATCAAATAATATGACTTTATGTAAAAACATACAATAATAATAATTTGTGAATTGAATTTGAAATATTATTTGTCGGTTGCTTATTAAAATATTTCTCAATTTTAAATATTTTGTAGAAAACATACAGATAATATGTTTGTCTAAATGGTTTGACGTTGTTGCTATTTTAAAATGTTGTCTTGTGACTTTTTCTTACCAAATTGCTTACACTTTAGGTATAAACAAAGTATTTTGAAAATAATTAAAAAGTATCAAAAGAATCACATGATTCACTTGATTTTCACGGTATATTATAAATAAACAAAAACATTACGGATCATCTCATGTCGACTGACAAAACCTACAATAAGGTTAATAAGAAAGGTTAAGTCATTCCATTACCTGATAATCATTAGACGGGTACTCGGCTAAGACTATTTATTTTTAATTTTCTAGTTCTCTATTCATTATAAATACATTATCTCTTCAACTAATCATCTATTATATCTTAAACCAATTTATTCTTCAACAATCTTCAAAATTACCTTATGTTTCATCCAAAATTGATCTAAGTTCCAAATTCGATCAACACATTCATTTACTCGATATATTTATTGATAAGATTTCTTCCTATTGGATTATTGGTGATTAAGGACTTGGTAAACTCTGTTTATTCTTAAATTTTGTTATTGGTTGATATAATTTGTTTCATATTACTAGTTGTTTTAATGGCACAAAAATGACAAAATATCAATACTAATGACCAACCTAGCTCTTTCTTACCTATAGACCTAAATTATGCTTTTATTATTGATGAAAACATATAGATTCATGTTTCTTTTGATACTCAACACAATCCCACCCTCGAAACAAACTATTTTCATGTAAGCGCTACCACTGGTTCAAATTATATGAAGAAAACATGTTGGGTATGAGAACATTATACTATGCATATTGGCTTAGAGAAATCTAAGTGTAAATATTATGATATTTTTTTATTAGTCTTAATCAAACTATACTAAAGTTATGTTAATTATAATAATCAAACTGCAACAACTTATAATATAATAAAACTATAATAATATTTTTATTTCTTATAATAATTAAACTATAACAACACTTGTAGTACTTGTAATAAAACCATAATAATGAAACTATAATAATTTTATACTATACAAACTATATAATCAAATTACAATAATTCGTTTATCAAACAATAACAACACATGTACTTTATATGTTACAAAAATAATAAAAATTTAAGATTATGCCCAAATATTATAAACTCTGCTCTTAAATATGTATCATATTATAAAAAATGCATAATAAAAATTATTATGAATTTTGAATACGACAGTACCCGTGACGGAATGAGAATCTCGTTGTACTTTACCATTCTCGTGATGAAACCGTGCTTTGACTTTATTATGATTGGATACAATGTGGCCAAAATTTGTCAAACCGAAATTCGTTATGCTTTTATCGCTCTCTTCACGAATAACCATGATACCGTGACGGGACAAGATGAATCGCGTTATGTTTGGTCCATTCAACTACGTCTAACCTTTAACATGTGATAAGTATTTTCAAAACTTACTTACTTTCACTCCCTAACTTTTATTATTCTAATATATATAATTTTTAAGGATAATGCTAACGGTTGCACGATGTCATTCGTTAAGAAACATTTATTTACTATTTTTAATTAAAAATAAATCAAATTAAATATATAATTAAATATATATATATATATGTATGAAAAAATAAATATAATTATCCTATTTTTATTTAAAATTTTATCTCTTTTGAATTTACATATTGTATGTCATTTATATAAAATGAGGTAAATAATGAATTATAGTAAAATTCTACAGTTCTTACACATGAATTCATTTGTCATATCATTATGACACGCTTTGATAGACCGACATACCACCATATTTTTCATATTTAGTTAATTTCATTTAAAACTCTAGATTAAAATAGTAAAAACATGATAATGTTGAGACACTTGACACGTGTCAACCAGTTTTAGTTCCAAAAATTTGCATCTTCCAAATAAATGATAAAAAAATAATTTTATGATGAACCACTATCCTAATTTTAAGATATTATAATATTAAACTAACCTATTAAACACTTAACCTTATAATTCACCAAACTGAACCACATGTAACACATCCTTATTTTTTAAAATTATTTTTGAAATAGTTTGAGATAAACTTTTCATTGAAATCAGAGTCAATAAAATATTATTTTTATCAAAATAAATATAAGATGTATGAATGAAATACCTAAAGCAATTAGAACAGACAATTGGTTACGCTTTAATAATATTCAAATAAAAACCTTATATTACATAAATAACATACAACAACACTTCTCAATACCATTTTCTCTATATGATAACATACAAGTTGAGATCCACAAACTATACCCTATTGAATTGTATATGTGAAACCTCAAGAAAATAGAAAATAAGCGACTAAACGCACTTTAAATATACTATATCCTACCGCACAATCATAAAATAATATATTGCATCCTTGTGTAATATATATATATATATATATATATATATATATATATTAGGCCCAACATAAATATTTATATATATATATATATATATATATATATATTACCGTATATATATATAAACTTAGAATCCTTGTGAAAGATACTAACGCAGCCAAAAAAAGATCCAAACTCGATATAGTAGAAGAACAACGAGCTATGATTCATTTTTTCAATGAAATATTACCGCACATTCATCTGAAACTGATATAATTCCAAGGTCTACAATCGAGTTTTTCATATTGACGATTTAGTAGTATGATAAGTTTAATAAGACACTAATAAAAAATAGTTTTATAAACTTGACCAAAAACTTACAAGTTGGTAGACACAAAATGTTAGACCCTTTGACACTCATAGAACATCAAACATCTTAATCTCTATATGTTTTAAGTCATTATTTATTTTGTTGACTTATGTGGGATATTTTTGGTGGTATATCATTTCTTATTTCACTTATGCATACAGGTGTCAATGTTACATCTACACAATTGACTTAAAAACATTATTTTGCAATTAACTTCATCATGTGTTTATTTTAGTTAAAATTTATTATGTTAAAACTACGAGAGTGTAACACCATTCTGTATTTGAAACGGGTGCAACCGACCATGACTAATATATTTTGAAAATAATTAATATAAGCAAGTGTGTCAATGGTTATACATCCAATAATCACGCATCTAAATTTACTAAAAGTTAATACACCCAAAGGTTATGAACAAAAGTGTGCCAAAAGTTAATACGCCTAAGTGGCATAAACAATTAGGAGTTCATAATTCTTAATATGCATATTTTTATGTAGGATTGACCATCTATACAAAATTTATCCATTGTGATAGCAAATCAGGTAAATTTGACAATCTACGAGTTAGCTTTAAAAAACGAAAAAAAAAACATAGAAAATAATCAAATGACCACCATTGTCCCAAATGAAGAACAAAGTATGCATGTTTATGACTTTCATAGTTATATATTATAAAATGAAAAAGGAAAATATCAGATGACTGAGATAAATAATCTAAAATATGTGAAACAAAAAGAGGTCAACCACATTCATAATAGTTATCGATGAAGGTAAAAAATAGGTAAACCTTATCCATATATATCTTATCTCTGTCATTTGATAAAATTTGTTATAAATAAAATTGGCTTCTACATGAAGAATACAATGACAAATAAACACGAAAACACCTGAGTTTAATTGCATACCCTACAAGCTGTTAATTTATATCTCTAGTATGAGCTTAATTGTTTTAACGATAATTTATGATAGCGGTAATTTTCCATAATCTCTTAAATTTTGGATAAATCGACAAACCAAACATTCAACTCATATAAATTCTCCACATTTAGAAAGTACAAATATTTTGTTTGTCAATGTTGCGCCCTGTATTTAGGGCACCAACCGATACTCAAGAATGAAGCCATAAAGTAAAGTTTTTTTTACCTCCCGAGTGTGGCATTGTTAACTCAAAAAAGAGGAACATGCTCTCATATGTAGCTTCAGTAATCTAGTAATTGCGACCCCTCTACTTATTTTTAGGGGGCGTCTGAGCTTCTTCTTTTTATATCAAACTATTTAGTTATTCCTTGATTAAAAAGAAGTAGTTTCAACACCTATTATGTTATAGACGAATGAACTATGAAAATAAAAGCATATAAAAGTTATATATTACATAAAACACTTGGAAATTAAAAGATATAACAAATGCATAATTAATGACCCTTTCTTGGACAACATCAACCTCTCTGATTATGATGTATTTTTATAGACCTATCACTGACCCAATTTCTACTAATGAAGACAAGCAAACATTTATAGGCATATTGAAACTTGGAAACATGGTTCACCATCTTATACATGTCGTACATTGACAGTTATTGTATCAATTATCACAGAAGGTAACATAATAAGCTTCGAACTAAGAATCCTCACGACTATAAGTTTTTATGTATTCGATGTTAACCGACTCATTAAAATGTTCATGAGTTGGAAATACTCCAAAAACCAATGGTGCAAATATAACTAGGCCTTAATAAAAAACGTACAAGTATAAAACATATTTTTGTTGAAAGGGTGTCCAAAAGTGTTTCGAGAATGTTAATCAAACGATAACTTATCATGAATATTTTATTGTTTTGGTAACTCACACAATGTCAAACTAAGATGATAAGGGTATCAAACTTGTTTTAGTATCACATTCAGGGTTCGACTACCAACCCTTAAGATATCGATCAACTTTCAAGGGTTTGGATATCGACTCTATTGACCTTGTTTGATATTCAAAGCCTTTATAGTATTTAGCTTTTGACTTATCATATTTTGATATTTTTTTATCTTTTGAGTTTTGTTAGTATGATCAATATTTTTTATAATTTGGTACCGGATAACCTTCTTACTAAACTTATTCAATATGGAAAATGAGAAGGTTGACAAACATTTTTTCATAATACTTTTTTCAATTTTGAATCTCGTTATTCTACTCTTAGGGAGTTGGTGATTATGCAAATAATATCAATTCAGTGAGCTAAGTAATGAACCATGAAAATAGTATGACATGTATTGATTGTCCTAGATCTAGTTCATTTTTGTTGATTTAGTTTAGATGTTCCATTCTACCTCAACCCCATCTAAATCGACCAACTCTACCTCAACTTTGTGTAAACCAGAATTCTATCTTATATTGTTAGGTCTCGTATCACTAAAAAAATAAGTTATTGTGTCATTTAGGTTATTCAATCCATAAGTACTCAATGAACCATTTTATTGCACAACATTAGTACCTAGTCATATTTATAAATATGTAAGGTTTTTGGTAAAATAATTACGCCTTCAAAAAAATATTAAAAATTTCGGCGATATTTGAAAGTGGCTCGATAAGGGTTTAGCATGAGTTTAACAAATTATAATACTAAAGTTTCTTTAGAAATTGTGATAATGGTTGTGAGGTCATAACTCAAGTAACCTCCATTGTATTGGTTAATGTGATGTATTTTCTGTTGAATGGTCAAGATATCTGTTATATGTTGTTTCATATGAGATGTCCAAAAATAGATTCTCTAATGGTCAAAGATATCCAAACTCCAATAATCACCATACCAAAAACTAAAATTAGAAAGTAAATAAAAATACACTGCTTCACTTTTAAATCTAACCACATGTCAACATTGTTAAGACAATCTAATAAATCTTATTTAATGGTATCATTAAATTTTGCACTCACAATGATTGAAAAACAAGTCACCTCGAACAATTGCTCAACTGCATCAAACTCAACATTTGTCCGACCACTTAAACCTTAAGATCGAATGAGCAAAAAATACAAATTTATTCTCATGCCAATTGCTAATTCATATATAACGTCGGTTTTTAACTTCATAAACATCAAACTGAACAAATGAAAATAAACGCCGTCATCAAAACGAATTTGAATTTGCTTCGTCAACTATATTATAAGATTATGATATATTTTCAGTCAATACATAACGTACTATTCTCTCATTATCTTATTATGTTTGCCATAATTATAAACTAATGATAATACAAATTATTATGGTCTAAATTTGATCCACATTGGAACTATAATAAAAAATTATATAAAATTTCAAAATAAACTACATATCGTTAAAGTTATTCAAATAAAATAAATTACATGTAATAAAATTAACGACAATTATATATTGGTTGTTTTCTTCAATGTATTCTATGTAAAACTAAAATAATATATATGTTATGCTGAAAAATCAGAAATAAACATAAAAATTATTTAAAATATTAAAATAAACTAATGTTTAAGACTATTCAAATAAAATAAACTACATTTAATAAAATCGACACAAATTAAATAATTTTGTTTTCATTATTTTATTTGATAATTAGCTATATGCAAAAGTGATAAATATTTTTATTAGATTTTAGTAGGTAAAATCTAATATAAGTATTCATCGTACTAGAATCATTGTCATACATAATAAAAAAAAACTATTACAAAAGTTTGGTAAGGTTCGATACATTGTGTGTTTAGAAATACAAATATATTTATCGTTTTTAAAAATAAGTTAAGTGTAATAACCTTATTTATCGTCGTAAAAACTTGTAATTACATTTTATTGTATAATTTTCAAATTGCACAAAAGTTGATGGTTGGAATAACATAATATTTGGAAACAAAAAATATTTTTTAAAATGTAGAAAAAAATATTGCGTATAATCAATATTTTTGTTTTAATTTATTTAAAAATATATAAATCACAATTATTTAGCGTGAAATTTATTTACTAGTTAAAAATGTATTTTTTTAATTAATAAATTAAAATATAAAATTGTAAATAAATTTTTAGTATGATTACCGACGAATAATTAATCAATTAAAATATGAAATTTTATATTAGTTAATCGATTTTTTAGTGTTAAATAATTGATTGCTTCAGAATAATTTGATCTTATTTCTTGATGTTCTTTGTTAATATGTTTGAGTATATAGAAGACTCTCCCGAAGATGAAATTGAAGCCAAGGGGTAACCTAAGTGTTTTTAGTTTTTTTAGTTTTTTTAAATAAATATGTATCGTAAAATTTAACTTATAAACTAACATATAAAAAAAATCATAAATCATTATCCTTGCAAAACATTAAGTCTAATATAGTAGGCGAAGGGTTTCTCTTCGATATGTATTGGTACAAAAAAAGAAGATTTCCTCTCCATATGTGAGTCGTGAAAATCTAACATGTGGTTGTCAAATGATCCAAATTTTGTCTCATTGTTGTTCCCCATAAATCGGCCCAATTATATCATTTCCTATGCATACTCGGATGCCCCCTGGTTTTACCATTTACTATATTTTTTTACCATTTACCATTTTACCTTATTTTTTTACATTTATTAACTTAGTTTAGTATTATGCTGGACCAGGTTGAACTAAAAACCTAGCAACTTAAGACAGAACCCAAACCCAAAAATCAAATTTAAGACAGAATTCTCAATTACTAATTCTGAAACCTTAATTTTACGAACGAACCGTTGTTAGTATTTGTGAATTATAGTAAAGTTTCTCATTTATAGAAACGTGTTGGTTTTGATTAACTGAAATCGTATAGAACAACAAAAAACTATTAGATTATAAAAACTCTTTTCTCACTTAATAACAATTTAATTTACAATTGTAAGTTCCAAAACGAGAAAAAAGAAAGGAGATTTGTCTCTCTTTTGATATCTTTATTTATTATTCATGTTCATAAACAACCTTGCTTACATGTACACATCAATGGCAATGACATAATAACAAAACTCTAAACAAAAAACACCATACAATCATCTTATTGACCTGTATTTACATGATATGAAACATTTACTATATCAGAAGCCCACGACTTAAAACATCTTTTAGCTCCCTCTCTATTTCCATTTCTTTCCTCCATAGTTAAAAAAAAGTTTCAGCTCCCTATTTAAGCCACAACAAAGATGCTCTAATGATATTGATCTATGTTGACGTAATCAAACCCTTCGACTCTCACCACTGTTGATTTATGCCAAAATTTCATAATCACACACTCACCTGCACTTATGCAATGTGATATCGAACTCAAATTTTTTATATTAAAATATAAGTCGTAGGTTACCGGAATCACAAATATATTTGGTGGATATCCATACAAAAATTAGAATAATATCAGGTAGAAGAAAGGTTCATGGAATGAGAGTTTCATAATTAGTAATTAGGAATTATGTCTTGAATTTGATTTTTGGGTGTGGGTTATGGGTAGTATTCTGGTTATATATGTTGGGTTAATTAATAAGGCTTAACTAAGTTGGGTTGTTGGGTTTATATTTTAACTCGGTCCAGCCCAATACTATACTAAGTGAGACGCTGACTAAGCATGAGAAAATGTATAATTGGGCAGATTTGTAAGGGACCAATAGTGAGATAAAATTTGGATATTTGGACTACCACATGTCAGATTCCCAGGACTTACATGTGCGGGAAACTAATAATGCAAATTTCTGAAACATAAGGAATGAGTGGGAGACAAAAGTGAAGATAAGGGACTAGTTTGATACAAAGGTGAAACATGTGAGAGTACTAGTGATTTTTAGCCCAAAAGAGAGAAATTTGGTATGAAATCAAGAAAAAACATGCCCTTTGTAGTGTAATTCAATTAATTCAAAAATAGAAATTGATTGTTTCATGTATCGGTCATTGCATACATCCCAACACCTAGTTATCGAATAACAAGAGTTATCTTCGGGGATAGAGAAAGTTGGAGTCCAATACTTTTGCTTCCATAGAATTTACAATACTTGGTTCACAAGTACAACAATAATCCATCATGTATTGTACAAGTTATAGGTCTTAGTTCATTACAACAAGAAAAATTGATTTATTTTTCCCCAAAAGCTTTATGACAACTATAAAATCTTTCTAATCAATCAATTTTTATAAGATCCCTCTTAAGTGGTCACAAATTTACCTCGAAGTATCAAATTAAGAGACTTGATAAAACTACTAAACACATAATGTATATTCAAGATAAATAGGTAATTAAAAAAATGAAAAGTCAATGATATATACCTAATATGAAGTACCTGAAAATAAGATACGTAGTTCACTTATAAAATGTATTGTTATACCAAGACATAATATCGGTCTTAATTCTACATTTAGGCTAAGGAAAATTATGGATGAAGTTGGTATTGTATCATTTTTCTCATTGTCTTATCGCTTCATAAAAGAGACAACAATGCTTGAAACGAAGAAAATTATGAAGGACTAAGTTGTACTATCTCACAAACAAGATGAACCCATTTAAATGTATTACAAATTCTTGATAGTTATAAGGATCTTTTTTAGGATTTTAGTTTATTTTACTTAATTTTTCATCATTAACGTGTGAAAAAAATATGGGTGCGGTTGTAACATGAGATTTCTTGAATATGTGGTGAAATCCTAACTTAAATATACATTTTAAATGATGCCACCAATTTTTCAGTTAGAAAATTTCAAACAAGCAAAAAATTAACATACAACGAGCTAAATAATTTGATAAATACAACAAGTTTTTAAAAACTTAGCAATTGTAATCATCATGACAAAATATGTTGTTTCAATAATGGAAAATAAAAATCAATTGATTTTTTTATTAGAATTTTTATCACATGATGATTTGAATTCAAATTTATGAGCACACAAGTACTAAGTTTGACCAACTCTTGTGCTAAGAATTGCATAATTTATACTTAAACAAAAGATAGGAAATAAACAAGCAAAATACAAATACAAGTTGCCTCAAAATATTGTTCCAGCTTGATACCTAACATTATTGCTCGAATTCAAAGAAAAATTATTCATTTTATAGCATTTGAACAAAAATATTACTGTAAATAACACAAATAATGTCTAATCAAAATCAAATGTATCAATAAGCATTATTTGAACAAGTTAAACATAAATTCAAGTTACATCTACAAAGTATTCCTCAACAATGGGTTGATACGAATTTTTTTACTTGTTGATGAGGTGAAAACTTGGTTGGAGGGTATTTTCGGTAAGCGTTTAGATGGTATATGTAATATATGCTGCAATGTAGAGAGATAATTCAAGCGTTTGTCTTTATTGTTTAGTGAGATAAAGTCCAACCTCCTTAAATGACGTGTGTTAGACATTTTATACTCTGATTTGGGGTTAATTGGCCAATCATGTCGGGTGAGGAATATGGGTTAAACCAATGTACCAAAGAAGCCCATTTACTAAAGATGTGCCAAACACACAACTACATCTACCATAAAGCTTAGTCAAAAGGTCGATGTTGAGTCAGTATTGGTATTTGTTTTTTTGTCTAAATTACCCCCTCAAATAAATCTGACCCTCTAGCCGACAGTCGTACTCAAAGAAATCTGACCATATCAACTAACACTTTATCCCTCTCAAAAGTATTATGGGATGACTAACTGACACATACCCGGACTGCATTAAGGTTACATGTGATTATTCCTCTATTTATGGTTTCCCAATACTCTTTCATTGAGCGTAAGTAGTGAATATATCTTAACCTCATCCAATGGAATTGTTCCAAAACGGTTACTACCCAAAGGTCAGCTTTTAACTAGTTATCTTTTGGGACACATGTCACTTATTAATTAGAGCCACAAACTTATTTTACCATAGTAAAACTATCAAATAAAAAAAAGACAGTTACACTCCTCTAGAGCCCCATAACTACTACTGTCGATTCCACTTCCCTAGTAGGGTACTAAAGCATTAACCAAAGATGGTTGGCTGAATTTTTCTGAACTCGAAGAGGAAAAGAAGAAAGCTAGAGTTGTTTTCGGGATGCATGTATCCTCAACCACAGTTAATGTAACCCATTCTATCAATTACAAATGAGTTTACCCATACATTAAGTGGAGTATTCCCTCAAATCCGTCTTCGATTGCCCATTTTTCACATCATCAAGTCATTCTCCTAAACCTCTCAAATCATCCCAACCCAAGGGGCCACCAGCTGCTGAAACCCCTCTACCTTTAGAGCCACGAGATCAGACTCTGAAGAGATTGCTTCGCATAGAACAACCAGGTTATCTAAAACCAAAACAAAACCTTGTATAGAAAAAGTATCAGCAATGCAAGGATCCGCTGCCAGTAGCTCTTCTATTCCAACAAGGGAATGAAACCATGTAGCTATTCGAAGGTAGTACATTCAAAGGGAATAAAAGATTTTCATACACCAGCCATTCGAAGGTAATCCGTTTGAAGGCAATAAAAACTTATCATACACAAAATATTCCAAGGTAATCCATTCGAAGACAATAAAAACTTATCATACACAAACCATTCGAAAGTAATTCATTCGAAGGCAATAAAAACTTATCATACACAAGAATTTGAGGTAATCCATTCAAAGGCAATAAAAACTTATCATACACAAGCCATTCGAAGGTAATCCATTCAAAGGCAATAAAAACTTATCATGCACAAGTTATTCAAAGGTAATCCATTCGAAAGAAATAAAAAATCATCATATAGGTAATCCATTCGAAAGTAATAAAAACTTATCATACACATTCTTAAAGGAAAAAATGGTAGATTAATAACAATTCGGACACCTCTTTAAAACCTCTATGCGCCACTAGTGTAGGAAAGAGTATGCCCCCCAAATATTTATATTGAATCAAAAGCAAATTAAATATTTACAATACAACTTTATTCTAGGTATAACCTTAAATGTTTGATGTTCCAAGGGTGCCTCAAAGCAATACCTTCTTGGTCAACTAATCGATATGTTCCTTGTTTGCACTTTTTGCACACAATTTATGATCCTTCCGAATTTGGAGCAAGCTTTCCAAACTTCTATCTTTGGTGTGCAAAAATACGTTACTTAAAACCTTTTCGCCCACTTGGAAATCTCTTATTCGTACTTCAGGCGGATATCTACTCCTCATTAAACCTTGATAATGTGTTGTTCTTATATGAGCCTTAATTCTTTTTTCTTCGATCGAATCTAGTCTAGCTCTTACTGCTGTTTTATTATCTTCTTCGGATAATTTTAAACCCTGAAAGAGGGAAGAGTAGCTTCTATAGGTGATATTGCATCCATTCTATTAACCAAGGCAAAAAGAGATTATTGTGTGGCAGTATGTGGAGTAGTTCGATAAGCCCACAACACTTCTTGTAGGTAATTAGGCCATTTATATGTTGCTCCTTCTAAGTTCTTTTTAAGACCCGTCAAAATGGTTATGTTTACCACCTATATATGTTTGTTGGCTTGAGGGTGAAAAAAGCGAGGAGAAACAATGGTGAATTCCTCTTGATGCACATAGATTATTCATATATTTGTTGTCGAATTTAGGGTCATTATCTGTAGTAATAAGTATAGGAATTCTGAACCTATAATAAAATATTAGAAATAATAAACTTGATTTCCGCTTTGGAAATCATTCCGGAAAGGGATGCAGCTTCTACCCATTTTGAAAAATAATCAATTGCCAAGATAATAGTTCGACATCTACCGGAAGCCATCGGAAGGGGTCCAACCAAATCAATCCCCCACCTATCAAAAAACACTGTTTCGGAAATTGATTCTATAGGAACTGGTGGTACATGTACTGTATTTCTATATCTTTGACAAAGATCACAACTTCTAACTAACTCTTTAGAATTTGCCATGATAGATGATAAATAATATCCTGCTAATAAGACCCTTTTAGTCAAAGCCTTGTAGCCATAATAGGCAAACTCTTCCCCATCATGTAATTTAGATAAAACAACTTGGGACTCTTCGGATCTGAGGCAGCGCAACAAATTCTTACTAAAAGACCTTTTATATAGGATCTCTCTCAAAAAAAAACCTGTGTGCTTTAAACTTTAGTTTATTAGCTAGGCTTTTGTCCTCGGGGAGGCTTCATTTAGTAATAAACTCTTAGATTCCCATCTTGACCGAATATGGCTGATATTTGGAAACTTTTGCATTTTAATTTCCATTTCAAATGTTATTATTATAGAAGGGAACTCTTGTACCAAAATCCAAGGAAATTCCTCGGAATACGCAATAGTGGCTAATGAGTCAGCCATTATATATTTTTTTTGTCTCGGCACATGTTCATATTTTACATATTTATAGTTGGTATAAATTTCTTTCAAAACTCGTAAATATTTCACCAACTATTCTTTTCTCATTTCAGATTGTCTGTGTACTTGATGTACGAGTAGTTACGAATCACTTAACAATCAGATTTGTTTTTTGCACCACATATTTTTTAGAGCCTCAAACCAACTATAACTGCTTTGTATTATGCTTCATTGTTTGATGCCTTAAAACCAAAACGTATAGTTTGTTACATCAAATCCCCAAAAGGGGAAAGTAAGCAAATCCCTGCCCCACAACCCATTATGCTAGACCTTTCATCTGTTTGAATCACCCATTCTTTACTATGGTTATACATACAAGATTCTTCATATATTTTCTTCAAATTGAACTCAACTAAGAACTCTACTACAACCTGAGCTTTTATTGTTGTTCGAAAATAAAAGTCAATATCATAATCTCATAACTCCACCGACCACTTGGTCATTTTACCTGATATATTTGGTTTTTGCAATACAT
Organism: Limnanthes douglasii subsp. nivea; assembly: GCA_036936605.1. NCBI lineage: Eukaryota > Viridiplantae > Streptophyta > Magnoliopsida > Brassicales > Limnanthaceae > Limnanthes > Limnanthes douglasii. The sequence continues at coordinate 187,085,973 of JAUPFV010000005.1, forward strand.
TTTTAAGTGGAAATGAAGTCTGAACCGTGATTGAATGTGCTTGAAAACAAGGCCTCATTTTCCTAGTTGCTATTACCAAGTCTAAGGACAACTTTTCTAATTTGAGGTATTTTTTTCTCAGTGCCTAACAAGCTCTTGCTAACATTATACATCGGGCAATGATAATTATCAACCTCTCGGACTAGCACCGCACTCATAGTATAAACTGATACCGTTAAATACATGTAGAGCCTTTTTATGATAACGAGTTTGAATTAAGTTTTAGACAAACATAAATAATTCTTGATTTCTAAGAATGCTTTATCACAATTTGGGGACCATTTGAATTCTTTGGCATTTCTCAATACTTAGAAGAACTATGCACATTTATCCGATGATATCAAAATAAACTTATTTAAAGCTACCAACCTTCCAGCCAATACTTGGACTTTCTTTGATGGTACGAGGAGGATCCATAGTCAACAATTCATCTAGTTGTGTTGTATCAGCGTGGATTCTTTTTTCATTGATGATGTACCCAAAATAAAATCTAGACTGTACCACAAAAGTACATTTTTCTGGATTCAAGTTTAGATTAATGGGTTCCAAATTAGAGAATTTTTATTTAGATCAAGTAAGTGCTCCTCCTCTCTTAGAATTTATATCATCATATCATCAATATAAACTTACAAATTCCTCCTAATTCGCATGGCAAATTCCTTATTAACTAAATGTTGGTAAGTAGCCTCAGCATTCTTCAAGTCGAATGTCATTACCTTGTAACAATGAAGCCCCATGTCACTGATAAATGTAGTGTGATCCTGGTCCTTCAGATCCATTTGTATCTTATTTTATCTAACAGAGACCTTCATAAAAGATAATAATTTGTTTCCCCAAGTAGAATCCACTAATTGAACTATTTGAGGAACTGAGAAAAGATCTTTGGGACATGCTCTATTGATATCTATGAAATCAACACACATTCTTCATTTACCATTTTTATTTTTTACAAGTACCGGATTTGCTGTCCATAGTGGATACTGAGATTACCGAATGTGTCCCACCTTAGTTAATCTATCCACCTCTTTAACAATGGCTTCATATTTTTCTTTAGAAAAAGCCCTTCTTCTTTAGATTATTGGACCCACATCAGATCGCACAAATAGCTTGTGACAAATAACACTAGTCGGTACCCTAGTAACATCCTCATTGCATCATGCAAAAATGTGCAAATTTTAAGACAAGAAAAATAACAATTTCTCTTTTAGCATTGATGAGAATCTAGCTTCAATTTAAAAAAAATCCCAACTACTAAACTATGCACTTCAACCTCTTCGATTGGGATAAAAAAAATAGTACTCTTTATGACAATCTAGCTCAAATTCTAAACAAATCCATCTGCTAAACTATGCACTTCAACCTATTCGATTGGGATCATAACACTAGAATTCTCTCGTGGATCATCTATTTTACTTGGATCCAAATATGACTCAAGTAATTGTTATTTATTCTTCTCTATTACGCTCTCTAAAGACTTTGGAGCAAGAGCAGTGCCATAACATTCCTTAGACACTTTTTGGATGCTCTGAACCATCCTACTTAACCTCCAACTGTATATTTCAAACATTGGTGAACTGTTGAGGCAATTGAAAGCATCCTTGATAGCAAAGATTTACCAAATATGGCGTTATAATGGGTCAAACAGTCTACCATCACAAACAATACTCTGACCATTTTTTTTATGACCATTCGCTAAGAATGACCTCTCCCTCGAACTCTCCAATAACATCAGCGGAATTACCCCTAAACCCCACTATGGTTCCATTTGATCGGAGTATGATAAATGGGTTCTCCATTTGTCGATAGGTAGATAAAAACAAAATATTAGCTGAACTACCTGTGTCGATCAAGATTATTTGGATCTTTGAGCCCTTAATAGATGCCCATATCACCAAAACATCCTCATGTGGACCTACAACGTCTCTAAAGTCATCTTGATCAAACATTATGAAAGGAGTGAGGGTTTGGTAGAAATGGGAAGACATTATCCCTTCCAATTTCGTGGTCAAGCTAACCACATGCCTTTTCCTAGTAAATTAGAAGGTGCTATCATTGTAGTTCCTCCGAAAATGGTTAACGATTTAAAGAATCGACACAGTTTAGAAACGTTTCCGGTATTTTCTGCCACCACATTGACTTGGCCCCGATCCAGGTCAGGATCTAGGCACTCTAAATCCACCTTGAATCGCTCATTAATCACTATGTTACTCTCTTGTTTTGAAACATCTGTATTTTTCTTTCAGACGCTAGGTGACGTAGTCTGAGCCCTATCTGTACTTGGTTATGACTTGTTGCTCATTTATCTATTACTCCCTTATAATTTTACAAAAGTAGTTAATTTTCCATTCTCGATCAATGTTTGTATCTCATGCTTTAGAGTTATATAATACTTAGTATCATGTCTCATGTCATTATAGTACTTACAGAATCTCGTGTTCTGATTTTCTCTTGGAGTTTGAATATGTGTTGGCCTTCAGAAATCGCACGACGTTATTGGTACTATTATAAATGGTTGCCATATTTTCAATCAGTTGTGTAAAATAACCAGACTAGACCCATTGATTCCCCATTGGCCTACATTGTTGACCCTAATTAGATTGGCTATGTCTTAGCTAATGAGAACCTTGCTTGGAGTCCCTAGGATGATAGCTAGTTGTAGCTTGTGATTGGCTACTAGCTTGTAGAACAAGGGCTGAAGAGGCATGTCTATAGTGTTGATGCTATCTTAGTCTCTTAATTTCTTCCATAATGTTTTGCTTTCCGACCTGGTTTAACAAACCACCCCCAAGTCATTGCTTATTTCAAGAGCTGAATCAGCCAAGTCGCCAACTAACAAGCCTTTGTTGAAGTGAAGTTATGGCCACCTGTTCGAAACAATCTGCCAACATGTTCTTAGTATTCACAAAATGTTTGATGTAATCTTTTGAAGATTCATTCGGATATTTCCAAAAATAGATTCTCGTGTCTCTATTTCCTTTAAATTTTTTAACTCCCACAAACTGCCTTCAGAATGTCATCCAATACATATAAAAATTATTGTTTGATCCATGTGGTAATATATTATACCACTTCAAGGCGCTACACTTAAAATTTTAAGAAAAAACTCTGCATAATAACATGTCATCATCATCAAATCTCATCATTAAAAATTCAATTACTCGACATGATTATCAGGGTCATGGCTCCCATCACATTTCTCCATTTTCGAACTGTCAAAACACCTGTGAAGATGTTCGGAACGAATTTTCGAAGACAATGGAGAATGCCTCCAATTATGCCCTTGACTAAACATGTGATCCTTGTTAGGCATGACAAAAATCCCAGGCTCGAATTGCACAACGAATTGATCACTTAACAAGTGATCTATGCTATGGTATGCTGACCCCTTCATCTTTTCTTGATACTTTTTTTTTTCCTTTTACACATTTGATCTTTTTTCTTTCGTGAAGAGTCGTGCTTACTGGATCTACAGTGCTTTTCGAATGTTTCTTTGTTAACTTTGCTTTCTTATTTCTATGAGATGATTACTACTCGAATATGAAGAAGAGAATTCTGACTCTGATTTAGTTGTTGATCCCTCAATAGACTCCAAATGTACTTGAACAATATTTAGCCCTATGTTCCTTTTTAGATTTGATGGTATTTTGGAAACTCGTCATTCGGACTTACTTCAGATTATGTTGGGAATTATTATCTAGCCCATCAGATTTAGGATACTCTCATGGATGTTTTCCCATAAATTCTTTTCACCCTGCCTCCGAGCTCTCAATACATCAATTTCTACTCTTGAATGATCACACTCTTCCTGCATGAAAAACCTTTATTCACATGAGACATGTGCACATGCTCCTTTTCGAGTCTGACCTCTTCATTTTCAAGTGGTAGTGGAGTGAGGGGGGTCCGTTTGCATATTGTTATCCATGTCTCAAAGAAATCCGAAAGTAAATTTGTATGTTAGGTTCTGGATAATGCTATCATGGTACCTTCCGCTCCCACTATAGTCGCCGATTTGATGAGATGAAAAATTGGTTGGAGGGTATTTTTGGTAAGCGTTTAGATGGTATATTTAGAATATGGTGGAAGGTAGAGAGATAATTCAGATGTTTATCTTTATTTTTTAGTGAGATAAAGTCCAACCCCCTTTACATGATATGTGTCATAGATTTTATAATTAGATTTGGGGTTAATGGACCACTGAAGTCGGATCAGGAAGATGGGTTAAACCCATGGACAAAAAAGCCCATTTATTAAAGATATGCCAAGCACACCACTGCATCTACCATACAACTTAGTCAAAAAAGTCAAGATATTGAGTCAGTATTGATATTTATTTTGGGTCTAAATTATCCCTCGAATAAATCTAACCCTTTAATTGACGTTGTATTCAAAAAAAATTGACCCTATCACTTGCGAGAGAGAATTCTTAATGTACGGTTGTAGTAAATATTTTGTGCTTGATTAAAAATTGTTCATTTGTCTCGGCTTTCCCTCATCGAGCTTCTACCTTTTAACAATTTGGTTCTCTTGAGAAAACATAGGTGTACCATAAGTCTTTTTAAGACATGCATCATGCACTGATTGCACAAGAGATACATAAATCATTGTCGTATATACTGTTATTTTAGGATACACAAGAGCAAAATCATGCATACATACCTGTATGTACTAACAAAGTGCGTTCCTTTGGGGTCTTGAGTCTTGATGACTGCAACTAACTTTTCTAGTGTGTTAATGGATTCTTTCACATACCAACAATCTTTCTTAGTCTGGTGTTTCTTATAACTAGTAAGTCATTTTTTACAAAATTCAATAGTTTCAAAGTGCAATAATCACTTCTCATTTAATTTTTGTCAACCGTCAATTCAATTTTAACATTCCTAGAATCTCTTACTTCTAATGCACCAAGTAAGGAAATATGATCTCAACAAGTAATCACTAATTTAATTTAGAATTAATTTATACACATCCATAAACCTAAAAAGAACCAACGTTGTTTTTTAGCAATCACACACCTATCAATTTCATCTTCATACTTGGTATTATCAAGAGAGATATTTGAAACAAATTATATCACCATAAGCTAGAAGAGAAACATTGATAAATTATATTGTGAACTATCTTACTAATTACTTAGTTTGTTGTCAAGGTCATTGTTGTTGTTGTGCATTGTCTTTGCAAGAATTAATGCATCACTTGTATATGTAGGAATGATCTCGATAATACTCTCAGTTTGTTAAAATCACCTTAAATCAAATGTTGTTTCAGCAACCAATATTTGTGCATCATCATGCAATTTCACATTTCCTTGGTTCCCAAGTCAAAATCCTAATTATGGATTCATGTAATTTTATGAATTAATAATGTCCATAATTTACTATATTTTAAGACAATTTGTTTGCTGAATTCAAAACCCGGGAACAACAAAATTCCCCAAAACTAAAATGCTATGCTACTCAAATCTAGGGAATGACCAAACTAACTATAATTTATAAAATCAATTACGTTGTAAAATCCTATTTTATTCTATTATAAAGTAATTCAACGAATCAAATACTTAAACTGAATACATTTGATTATAAAATTTGTTGATATGAAACAAGATATAAGATTAAAGATCTGAAAAAGGAATCAAAATCAAAATATAACTAAGAAAGAAGATAACATACTTGAAGACTCATTGCTTAAGGAAGTATCAGACAAGAACTGAACTTTTTTGTTTCTATTATTCATATTCATCATTCATGGAGTCAAAGGAAAATGTAATAAAGAATTTGTACACCTTATTTTTTGGTGAAAAAAGCATTAAATTAAATTAAATAGTTTATAAAAATACGTAGGGTATATCCCAATAAAATACATGCGGAAAAAAAGAGTCGACAAAAACACATGAACATTTGAAAAACAAAGAAGAGTAAATAAATTGAATAAGAGGATAAAGTGACTCTAAAAGCAATAATCGAAAAAAAAATGAGTCATCAGATAGTGGATCTAAGGTAGCTAGTAGCCATGGAGAATAATGAGCAAGACTGAGGAGGTGAGAGGATCTACAAGATAAAAAATGATAAGTAAGTAAAAAAATAAACTACACAGGCCAACAAATCTTGGTATCATGGAATCTCAACCAAAGATCGGAGAAGATCCGATAAGATATCAAAGATGCAACGGCCAGGGGAGAACAAAAAACTCTTGCGTTCCTCTCCCGCCAAACGTAGTAAATAACTGCGCCAAAGCAAGTACGCTAAATGTGACGTTTCCAGAATAAGACCAATTTGACGCCTCACAAACCCAATATTGCCAGCTACTGGATAAAATTATGGAACCCAATTTAGAACTAGCATTGTTCCAAAGACGCTTATTAGAAACTATAATCATAGATGAGGTGAGAAATAGTTTTAGAGTATGAGTTGCATAAGATACAAACTGGTGGATTATTAAAACCCTAGCTCAGTAGCTTGTCTCGGGTGGAAAGCTTGCCAAGAATGACAAACCATAAAATAAAATAATAACGAGGAATATTAAATTTATCCCGTATTAACTCGACACACCCCACGATTGGGGCGGGATTCCGAATGGCGTTGTAAGAGTATTTGATTGTGAAGTTAAGATTTCTAGAATTCACAGTCCATAAAGGAACATCATTAGAGTTGATGTTAGAAGGGAGAAGGGTGAGAATGAAATTGTTAATCTCCTGAAGATTAATATACTTCGTTGCTCTAAACGATATGATCTCGGAAGGCCAATTCTAGTGACCGTCGAGAATGATATCAGAGACCTTGAGATTATTTCCGAGCATTGAATCTTAATGATATTAGTGCCATGATGTGTAACCAGAAAGGTAAAAAGAAGCCAATGGTCGAACCAGAAAGAGGTATTCGAACCGTTGCCAATTGACACCCTGTACAAATTACCAGCCATAGGGCGGAGATGTAATATTTTCGTTCAAGTCCAAGATGATGAGCAACCAAAATCAAGGTCCTGGAAATTATCGTTTTTGATTTTTTCAGATTGAATCCATTCACACCATATGGAGTATTTTTTATTACTAATAATAGACCAAATATGTTTAAGGACATCCGCCCGATTCTAGGTTTTTTAGAACTAAAATCCCAAGGTCACCTTTCCTCGTGGGAGAGGTGAAATTGGACCATGCCACTTTAGCCTCGTGAATTTTCATAGTGGGGCCTGACCAAAGGAAGTATCACAAGTATTAGGACAATTCTTAGAGGATCATAAAGGGAAGGATAAATATAGAAGACCAGTATACTTGACCAACGAATAAGACTGACTTAATGAGTTGAAACCTATCAGTATAAGAGAGATGTTTGGAAGTCCAAGAATTCATCCTCAAAGTAATTTTGTGAAGGAGAGGACGACAGTCGGAATGGGAGAGCCAGTTAGTGAAAAGGGGAATACTCAGGTATGTAACATGAATGGTACCTTTCACATGACCCAAAATAGAGATGAACTCGTTGCAGAGAGTAAGATTGAATCAAGAAATAAATATTTGACTTTTGGAGGGTCTGACTTTAAGGTATGAAAAGTAGTTGAGTCATTGGGACCCTCTTTAATAAGAAGGAAGGAATTGGCTTCTCTATGATATAAAATCATAAGATCGTCTACCGTGAAAACAAAAGTTTTTGTTATTATTTTTCTCTTTAAGAATACTAGAGAGGACTTGCATGACAAGAATAAAGAGGAAGAGAGAAAGAGTGAAGCTCTTAGCCTGAGATAATTTCTACCATCAAAATTACCGTGTGGATCACCATTAATGATAATGGTATAGGTAATCGAGTAAATGAATTTAATGATCCAATTGATCATCTTTTTGGGGAAATTTATCATAAAAAGAATATCAAGAATGAGGTAACAACATACATTATCGAAGGCTTTTATCAGGTTGATTTCAAGGGCGACCATTTTACCTCTGCAATTATAATGGTAGCCCATCAAAAGTTATTGGGAAATGAGGATGTTATCAGAGATATTTCTACTCTCGATTAAAGCCGATTGAGAATTTTCAATCAAATAAGGAAAATAATCTTTAATTCTATTGGATAAATTTTTAGAGATAATCTTGTAAAAAAAATTGCATATATCAATAGGTTTGAAATCAACAGTCACATAAGGGGAATATTATTTGGAAATGAAAGAAATGGAAGTGTAACTCCAAGAGGAAACGAGATCTCAAAAGTGGAAGAAGTCAAAAACCCTATTGCAGATATCGTTACCCACCATATTTCAAGTGGCCTTGAAGAAACCGGAGTTAAAGCCGTTAGGCCCAGAAGATTTGTTATTATCGATATTAAATAAGACAGACTTAATCTCATCACAAGTAACCTCTCTGGTTATTGGGTCTTGTCAATATCATTAACTTTGGTGGAGAGAAGGGAAAAGACTTTCTCCAAGCCAGAGTAGCCGGGTGGATGCCTAGTTCCAAGAAAATCCTCAAAATAACTAACAATAACCTTAGAGACACTAGTAGAAGATGAAACAATGACATCGTGGTCATTTTTAATAGAGATAATCTTGTTGTAGAAGAGGCAGGTTTTAATACTATTATGAAAGAGTTTGGTATTCTTATCACCAAGCTTGATCCATTTTTCTCTAGAATTATGCTTGGAAAATGATTCTTCAACACGACTAAGACAGATGAAGGACAAGAAAGTCTTGATTTATTTTGAGACATTGTTAGGATTGAGGGGGTCAAGAGTGAGACATGATTGGGCGTGAAAAAAGGTTATTCTGACCTTTAGAAACCATAGAACTAATGTCATTATACTCTTTTCGATTGAGATAAGCTAGTTCGAGTTGAAGACGGTTGAGTTTTTGAGAGACAAGACTTATCTCATAAGAGTTGGCGGGGAGATTCCAGTTGTTGGCAATAATGTTTTTAAAGATGGGATGGGATTTTCACATATTAAAGAATTTGAAAGGTTTTTTCCATCTTTGACGGAAGGAGCCAAGATTTAGAGTAACGGTGGTATGATCAGAGGAACGAAGGAAACCAAAGTGAGTAAAAGACACAGGAAAATGATCATCCCAGTCTGGGTTGACTAGGACACAATAAATTTTAGAGAGGACACGGTGAGTTTCTTTTATATTGATCCAGGTGAATTAGAAACCGGTGTACCAAGATCACTTAATTCACAGTGGTAACAACAGTTATTGAAATCATCGATTACATGAGACTAATTATCGGAGAAACGTAGATGCTCCTCCAGTTTACGAATAACATTGAAATCCCCGATGAAGACCTAGGGGATGCCCTTATCATGGACGGCTATGGACGCTAATTAATTTCATATGAATATACGGTCCAAAACATCATTAAAATCATAAATGACGGTGAAAAAAAAGAATAAGGAATATTCAATCATTTGGTCATACAATGAATATGCTGAGAGGATTGGGAAAGCATAGAGACTGTAATAACGCCAAGGTTCCATATAATCCAAATTCTACCGAGAGGATGTGATTGAATGGTTGGTAATGACATGCCAAAATGGGCCATATTTATAATGATAGAGTTAACTTTATAGTTTTGGACTTTAGTTTCTACTAAAATTAATAATGAGATACTGTTACTAATGATGAAATCAGTAACATCTTTTTATCTAACGGGATCATAAGACCCTCACATTCCAAAGTGCAATTTTCATAAAGAAAAAGACTTACAATGTGTCAGACGATGGTCCTATCGGAGGACAAATCTTTTTTACAGAAATTCTTGGCTCTAGGAAAGTGAAGCCTCTTTGGAGGCAAATCAACTTCCTTGCCACTATCAACCTCCTTAACTTTTCAAGAGAGGCTGAATGATGTATGATGGAAAAATCATGATTAAGCTTGGAAGGATTGGATTCTTCATAAATCATAATAAAAATTATCAGGATATAAGTCATCTTAGAGCCTTTTTTGCAAAGGCGAGTACTATAAAAAAAAACATAATTGACACATGGGGAAGGAGGCCTTGGTACTCAAATTTGAGTGTAATATATCTACTTCTAATCTTGAAAGTAATCTCAGAGATAATTTCCGATCTCGCATTGATCATGATATAATACGAGCAAACCTTAATTTTCTTTCCTCTCGGTCTGATTATCAGCGTACAAAGAAGTTCCAATAGTCGAACCAATGTTACTAAAACCCTCTGTCGTTCATAATTTAAGATAGAGATTAAAAACCTTAACCCAAATAGGATCTTACGTATGAGGGTCTTCTATAAGAGTAGTGAAAGATTCCCCATTTTTTAGAATCATCAAAATACCCCCAAAGTGCAATGGGGCCAAATCTAAAACCTTTTTGGCCATCTCCTCGGACCCAAATTTAAAAATAAAGTAACATTCAAGAAAGGTTTTAAATTCTATAAGTTCGTATTTACCCCACAAAGACTCAACATTAACCTTTAATAAAGAGAGGTTGTGAGAGAAAGTAGCCTGAAAGACAAATATTGCATAAATCCGGAGGACCCATTGTAGAATCATTCATAATAAAAACATTACCTTCAAATGTTATAAAACAAATACCAATAACTAAATGGGGACGATTCTCGGGGTAACCCGCAACAATGCTAGCATAGAGAGATGGGGTACGAGGTAGGATGTGGGCTCAAATTAGAGACACCCTAAAAGATTGGTCTTAAAAGAGAGGATTTTAGATGACTTGAAAGGAAGGTTATGGATTTGTACTTGGTTATTTGATTTTTTTATACATTTGGGGCATTTCCCGACATTACCAAAGTTTTTTATTTTAAAAAAAGGTTTGTAACAAGGCCCAAAACCGTGCATCCATTTTCTTTTATTTTTAGAAGGCCCGATAATGGTTATAAATTTAGTTGGCCCAATAACCGTCTTGGATTGGCCCATATGAGAGAATACAGGTTGTTGTCTTAAAGATATGTCTTCAGATAAATAGGCTAGGGAGTTGAAAGTCATGTTAGGCCCAAAACCCGACCTAGAGACCCTATAAAGGATACCCTTAATCCCATGGTTGGTTTCCTTAGTGTTATCATTAGAGAGGGGAGACACATTGGCAGAGGAAACCCCAAATCCATGCAGTAGCGGTTTTGATCCCAACATTGAGAAGAAAAATTTCAAAAATTGGCGGAGGCCAGACCCAGGTTGGAAGTATTATAGGAGATTCTAGCAACGACAAGGTGAGAAGAGAAGGCCTAAGCAGTAAGAGGCTCATGAATTGAGAAATGAGAACCGAGAGGATGGGAAATCACATATGAGGTGGGAGCCATCAGAGCATCTTTGACAGAGTTCACCAGATTATGGTAGTCACCTAAGGAAGCAGATGATTTGACAACATCGAGGTTTGGAGATGGGATGCTGGGTGCGCAGAGGAGAACACCACCTTAGGGAAACCAGAGAGAATAATTGCGAGGGTAGGAGTATATACGAAGAGCTCATACGATAAGTTACTAGTGGAGGCTTGAAATAAGCATTAGCCCTGACCAGACTCTATATGATGTCTGACCATGTCCAAAGCATTCTTCATAAATAATTAATGGGAGGATATAATTATGTGAGGTTTAGAGTTGGATGATTCCTGGAAGGCCAGAGGAATACCCAGAGAATTACAAACGTGAATAGCCGGGGCATTGAGGAATATCCAGAAATGCATTTAGGGAATCGGTATGATTCTATCTCTTTTCGTTTTGTTTGAAGAAAGGAAGGATCCAAAAGAATCTGATAAGGAAAGATATTCCTTAGGGACTAATATGTAAATGTTAGGGATTAGAGTAATAATTCTTGTAAATATGGGATAAAATTAGACTTTAGGAGAAATATAGGGGTTAGATTGCAAATATGACAATATGTAACCGTTTCTCTAACTAACTCGCCCTGCCTATCTAAAGAGGCTGAAAAGGTTATTTTGACCTATGAAATATTCAGAGGTACTTTTCACTACTTGATTTTTCCATTGCAAACTCTCTGTTCTGAATTCACTCGTTACTACTTTAATTCACACCAAATTATTCACTCGTTACTACTTTAATTCACACCAAATTGGCGCTAGAAGGAGGGGACGAGGATACCTTGATCAACAGATCAAAAATCGACGCTCGAGTTCTCGTTTTCAAAGGTTTTCCGTTCGAATTTTCACTTCTCGTTTGATTTTTCGCTGTTTGAAGATGAATCCGGAGGAAGGTGACAATCCATCCGTTCGCAAGGTGATAGAAACGCTGAAATCTGATCTGCAAGAGGCAGGTAAATTTGTTCCAGTTCAACCTGTTCAATTTGACTTTGAAGGAAAAATGAATGAAATGATTAGGAAGGTGGCTGAGCTTGACGAATTGGTAAAGAAGAAGGGAGATAATAATGACGGTGCTAGGCTTAGATCTAAGATAGCAGGTGGCGATCGTAATGATCAGTCTGATCAGTCGATGGATGAAGCTGATGATCATTATGAGCAGCGTAGGGTACGATCTGAACAAAAAAAAAGAGTATAGCGGGATAAAGAAGAGGAAGGAAAAGTTGCAAAGGCGACTGTATGAAAATTTTAGTGATGAGGAGGATTTTGAAGATTCTGAATCTGATGAAACACCGAGGTATGAGCGTCCTCGAGGCCGTTCAGGAGGGGCAGAGCATGAGCTCCGGCCATCTAAAATGTACATGGAAGGAAGGAAAAAGAGAGAAAGGCGAGTATATTCACCTCGGAAATACTCGCCTCGGAGGTGTTCGCCTCGGAGGTATGAAGGTGAGTCCAGCTTGTATGCAACTGTGGGAATGAGAAATGAGGACCAATATGTCCAGGGGGTTGATTGGAGGGACTCACCATTGGTGAAGGAGATCAGATCAGTGCCATTACCGAGGCGTTTTGATATTTCTAAAGTTGAAAAGTTTGATGGGACTCAAGATCCCGATGACCACATCGAACAATTTAAGAACTACATGACTAATTTTGAAGATGATGATAGATTGGTGTGTAGAGCTTTTTCTCAAACATTTAAGGGAACTGCGCTAAAATGGTTTAATAAGATTCCTAAGGAATCGATTGCAAATTTCAGAAGTTTCTACACTGCTTTTCGCAGACAATTTGTGGGAAGCAAGGAGATGAGAGCCAATGGGGACACGATAATACAGTGCAAGCAGGCTGTAGGAGAGAAGCTGAAGGATTATACCAAGAGGTTTGTGTCAACAAAGGCTGAGCTGGATGACTGTGAGGAAAGTGTGGCTATGGCAGCGTTCAGGCAGGGGCTGTTGCCTGGGGATTTAGCCGATGAGACTACGAGGCGTAGAGCGTTAACGTTTGGAGCTCTTATGGCTCAGGTAGAGGACCAGATTAAGGTCGAAGAATCAACAAGGGTTCGAGGAGGTGCTAGTATTGTTCAAAAAGGGAGTGGACAATCTAACGTCTCAAACAACAATCCCTCGCGTCCGAAGAATAATCCAAATGTTTCTAACCGAGGAGCCTCGAACTCGTATCAAGGGGGATATAATCAACATAATTCTAACAATCAGCAGCAGTATAGGTCCAGGTCGAATGTGTGGGTGAGGCCGGATTACTATGCAGATTTAACTGAGAGTGTGGCTTCAATATATGAAAAAACAAGAGGAACAATCAATTTTAGAAAGCCACCAGCTATCAACAGGCCAAGAGAGGAGCGCAATAATAAATTTTGTAGGTATCATGAGGACATCGGCCATGATACAAATGATTGCATTGCTCTGAAGAAGGAGATGCAAGTTTTGATCGAAAATGGAAAGCTGTTGGAGTATGTCAGGAAGAATGCCAAGGCAACAGCTCCCAAAGGAGGTAATCCCAATTCTAAGCAGGAAACTGCGTTAATGATTTTAGATGTTGCAGGTGAGGCAGATGGTTTCGATGTAGCCTCGGAATATGTCAAACCAGACCCCAGTCGACTTTTGTTAATGTCGATAGATGAGCCGATGCGTCAGGGACGTGTTCGAGATCTGTGTGCCTTTTTCGAATCATTAACCATATTTGGAGGGGATTCGATGACCAACAACACCAATAATTCGAGGAAGAGGCATATAGTAAATTTAACACGACAAATTGAGGGAGGTGCATCGGCACATCTAGGCGGCAGAAAGGATGTGCCCTTTATAATATTCGATGGAGATGATTTGAGGGGCATTACAGGGCCACATGAGGATGCGGTGGTCATTGGAGCAGAAGTATGTGGGGTGGAGATTCGACGTGTGCTGATCGACACAGGGAGTTCTGCTAATGTGCTTTTTAAGTCAACGTATGATAGGTTGACCTCACCACCTCGAATAGAAAAGTCTGAGAGGACTATCATTGGGTTTACTGGCGCATCAGCAATTGTGATAGGTGAATTCGAAGGTGAAATTTCTTTGGGGAAAGGGCCTTTCAAGAAGAAAGTGCAGGTACTTTTTGTGGTGGTGGACTGTCCATCAAGTTACAACGCTATTCTTGGGAGATCATGGTTGGCCAAAATGTACGCTGTAGTTTCTACAGTTCATCAGTGTCTGAAGTATGTGGTCGAGGACAGAGTTGGTGTAGTCCGAAGTGACCAAAAGGTGGCAAGAGAATGTTATGCTGCTGCATTTAGGTTACGTGGTAAAGGTTCTGATGATCTCATGGAGAGTTAGCAGTTTGGAGGGTTGCCTTGTGGTGAAACAGACGAGGGAATTGATGATCCGAGGTCAACCCCGAGTTCTGTAGTGGTCAATGAAGAAATAGAGGAATATATTTTTAATAATGACAGGGTACTTCGAATTGGCACTCTGTTATCTTTGACGATGCGAGAAAAGTTGTTGAATTTTTTGTCTGAAAATTTGGATGTGTTTGCCTGGAAATCCGAAGATGTAGTAGGAGTCCCTAGCAACATTATATGTCATAGCCTAGCGGTTGATCCGAAGGTCAAACCAATTATCCAAAAAAGAAGAGCCTTCTCATTGGAGAAATCTGAGGCCATAGTTGCCGAAGTGGATCGGTTATACAAGATGGGACATATTAGGGAGGCCAATTATCCGAGGTGGACGGCTAATCCGGTGGTAGTAAAAAAGAAGAATGGAAAATGGCGAATGTGTGTGGACTTCACAGATTTGAATAGAGCCTGTCCAAAAGATCCTTTTCCGGTGCCTCGGATAGATCAGTTAGTGGATTCCACTTCGGGAAATAAAATTCTGACTTTCATGGATGCATTTTCGGGGTATAATCAAATTCAAATGAATCCAGATGATGAAGAAAGCACGACTTTTATTACTGATAGAGGTTTGCATTGCTATAAAGTAATGCCTTTTGGGTTGAAGAATGCTGGATCAACATATCAGAGGCTGATGAATAAGGCGTTTGCTTCACAGATTGGGAGAAATATTGAAGTATACATCGATGACATGCTTGTTAAAAGCAAAGGTGATGATGAACATATTGATGATTTGGAAGAAACGTTTTTGAATCTTAGAGCCATTCAATTGAAGTTGAATCCGGAAAAATGCACATTTGGAGTCCGATCTGGCAAATTTTTGGGGTATATGATTAGTGAAAGAGGAATTGAGGTGGACCCAGAACAGTTGAAGGCTTTGATATCGATGTCTTCACCTCGGAATATCAAAGAAGTGCAAATGCTAACAGGCAGGTTAGCAGCCCTGAACAGATTCATTTCTCGTTTTTCAGATAAGTGCTTGCCTTTTTTCCAGGTGCTGCGAAGGCCTAATAATTTTGAGTGGACTTCGGATTGTGAAGAAGCCTTTCTGAAGATCAAAAATCTTTTATCCTCTCCTGAAATATTATCGAAGCCTCGAAAGGGTGAACAGTTGTTTTTGTATATTGCAGTATCGGATTATGCAGTAAGTGCAGTTTTGATCAGTGAGGATACTAAAATTTCGAAGCCTGTTTACTATGTCAGCAAAAGTTTGGTTGATGCTGAGAAACGTTATTTGAAGCTCGAAAAATTGGCACTGTGTATAGTAGTGGCAGCAAGAAAGATGCGCCCTTACTTCCAAGCACATACTATTGTAGTTCGAACTTCATATCCATTAAAGAACGTTTTACAAAAACCAGATATTTCAGGAAGGATGACAAAGTGGTCTGTGGAATTGGGAGATTTCGATGTGCTATTTTCTCCTCGGACAGCTATCAAAGCTCAAGCTTTAGCAGATTTTTTGGTGGAGTTTCATTCGAGCAGACCCGAGGAGAAAGATACAGAAAAGGTGAATGAGAATCCGACGTGGACAATTCGAACTGATGGGGGATCCAGTAGTAAAGGGTCAAGTGCAGGAGTGGAATTGGTGGCACCAACGGGGGAATTTATGTTTCAAGCTATAAAATTTGGCTTTCATGCTTCAAATAACGAAGCTGAGTATGAGGCTGTGCTAGCAGGGTTAAGGTTGGCGAAGATTTGTGGAGCAATGTTTGTACGCTTGGAAACAGATTCACAGTTGGTAGTTAACCACGTTAAAGGGGTATCAGAAGCTAAAAAGGAACGTTTGGTTTTGTATCTGCAAGAGCTTCGGGGGATGATGGCTCAGTTTGAAAATGTCGAAGTGGAGCATATTCGAAGAGGAAGCAACACTATGGCTGATTCTTTGGCAACGATGGCTTATTCAGAAGAATACCCATGGATTGTAACCCAACCATCGCCTTCGATTAGATCGAATTCTGAGCAATGTGAAGTTGTTGATGAGGTAGTAAATAATCCGACGTGTGCTCGAGGAGATTGGAGGTTTGACTTGTTAAACTTTATTTCGAATGGAATATTACCTATGGATAAACACTTGCTCAAGAAAATAAAGTACAAATCCCTTGGCTATGTGGTACTGGATGGGGTGCTGTACAAAAGGTCTGCTTCGAAACCTTTACTACGATGTTTAGGCAAGGATGAATCTCAGAATGTTTTGTCCGAACTGCATGATGGAGATGGGTCAGCTCATTGTGGGTTTAGAGCTTTAACGCGTAGGGTATTGTTGGCAGGGTATTATTGGCCTACCATTTTACAAGATGCCAAGTCATTAGTTCGAAGTTGTGACACTTGCCAAAGGTATGCAAATTTAATACACAAACCAGCAGTACCACTAATGACAATTTCAGAGGCGGTTCCTTTTGATAGGTGGGGCATTGATTTGGTGGGACCATTACCTATGGCTTCTGGTGGAAGACAAATGATTATTGTTGCGGTTGATTATTTTTCGAAGTGGGCAGAAGCAGAACCCTTAGCTGGGACAAAAGCTAAGGATGTAATCAAGTTTATTCAAAGCAATATTTGCTACCGTTTTGGAGTACCTCGAAAAATAACAACTGATAATGGTCCTCAATTTAATAACAAGGAAATGGACTCTTTTTGCTCTTCGAAAGGGATACAGCAATGTTTTTCCACTCCTTTTCATCCTCAGGCAAATGGACAAGTGGAAGTAACAAATAGATCTATCTTGGATGGCTTAAAGAAAAATTTGGCTGGAGCAGCAGGGAAGTGGCCAAATTTTCTTCAAGAAGTATTATGGGCATATAGGACAACCCCTAGAGAGGCTACAAAAGAGACTCCTTTTTCTCTAGTATATGGGATGGATGCTGTGTGCCCTGCTGAATCTACACTACCTTCTTACAGACTATTACGATATTCCGATGCAGATAACGATGAGGCCAGAAGAGTGGAACTTGATTTGTTGGAAGAAAAAAGGGTCAAGGCACATTTAAATGTGATCCATTATCAAACGTTAATGAGAAGCAGGTATGATGCCAAAGTTAAGAGAAGGGAATTCAAAATTGGCGATCTAGTATTGCGAAAAGTGTTTCTTCACACCAAGGATAAACACCTCGGAAAATTGGCCCCGAATTGGGAAGGTCCTTACAAAGTTACAATGAGAGTCAAACCAGGTTCCTACAGGTTATCAGATCGAGAAGGGAGGATGCTCAAGCACCCTTGGAACATAGAGCACTTGAAATTGTACTGTGAGTAAAACTGAACTTCGAATTTTTGTAAAACAGACATACTCTTTCCTTATCTGTTGGCCCAGAAAGGTTTTAACGAGGTGTCTGATTGATATTGAATTTTTTAATAAAATTTCTTTTGGCCATTGGTTGTTTGTTATGATGTGTGATTTATTATTTTGGTAATTTGGCAAAGATTGATCATCTTTGGAAGTTGACCAAGAATAATTTTCCGAAGCGAAAGCTTTGAAGAAACAACCAAATTTTTCGAGGTGCCACGTCTTATGAGTGCATCTATTTTTCGAGGTGCCACGTCTTATGAGTGCATCTATTTTTCGAGGTGCCACGTCTTATGAGTGCATCTATTTTTCGAGGTGCCACGTCTTATGAGTGCATCTATTTTTCGAGGTGCCACGTCTTATGAGTGCATCACATTTTCGAAGTGCCACGACTTATGAGTGCTTCCATGATTAATAATAATCAGCTCAAACAAGTGTACCAGAAAATTTAAGATAAAAAAAAAGATAAGTAGTTTGTTCGTGGGATAACATACGAAGTTTACAAAAAAGAACTGAAGTACTTAGTCACATACACAAAAAACAAAAGCAAACTACTTGATCTATCAAGCATCATTTTCTTGTTCTTCATCTTCCGATGACGCCTCTTCGGAGGAGGAGCTTGGTGGAGCTTCGAAAGCTTCTTTTGGGCGTTGTTCTTCTGGAACTCGTTTCCAAAGGTTTGATAAGTCTAGCCTTGGACAAGCAGCATGAACTTCTCGAAGGATCTGAATGGATGTATCAATTTGAGTTTTCTTCATGCCTTCAAGCATCACAGAGCTAACTTTGTTTTTCGCCTCTTTAACTGCAGCCTCCTTTTCCTCTTCGAATCCTGCTCGAAGTGTAGTAATTTCAGTTTGGCTTTTTTCCAATTTCTCTTTAGTCTCTTTGATAAGCTCCGTCGCATCGGAAATAGCAGTAGAATGTTCGGCCTTTAGACTTTTAAGAGCTTCCAGATGAGTAGTTTTAAGAGCTTCGACTTCCTCCTTGTGCTTTTTAAGAAGCTGTTCTTTCTCAGCTTCAAATTTTTGGAGTGCTTCATTTTTAGAAGTCTTTTCAGACTCTGTTTCTTTTCTACTCCTAGCTAGCTCTTGGGCAAGACGCTCCAGTTGGGTTTGAGATTTGCTCACTTCTTCGTATAATTTGGTGACTGCAGAAATTAGATTGGGGAAAGGTTGAAGAATTGAAATTACCTCATCAGATTTCTCTGGCTGATGAATGGGAGCAAAAGGATTCGATGTGGAAGTTGTAGCAGCATCGGTAGAAATTGGAGGAGCAACGTTGGCATGTTGAGAACCAGGAAGTACAAAATCTCCACTTGAGTTGAAGTCATCGAGGTTTAGATAGTCATCTATTTGTTTGTCTCCAAGGGTTATACCTCCCTCAGGATTCACCTCGACAAAAGTTTTACCTCGTGCCTCGGAAGCTAGCACATCCTCTAAGAGATCAGCCTCATTCTTTTCATTGGGCTTGTTAGACTTATTATCTTTCTTTTTTGGAGAAGTTTGTTTTTTCTTTGTCTTTTTCAGGATGGGCTGGTCTTCTTCGGATATGGTGGGAAGCGAAGGTGCAGACGTTTTTCTCTTCCTTACACTCTTCGAAGTAGAGGGAGGTTTAGTTTTGCTGGTGGTGTTTTTCTTCTTTCCTTTCTTCTTCAAAGGAAGATGGCTGTCACTCCGATTCCGAAGTGGGAGATAGCACTTTCCATCTGGTGCAAGAATCCTTTGAACTACTAGAAGAGGATCTGGTGGCGTCATCGGATCTTCAGGGAAGTCAGCCCCTAGTGATATTCGCCAAAGATGGCTATTAACAAAGTTAATAGGATCAAATGCTGAATGGAAGCCATTTCCCCAAGCCTTTTCAGCCCACTCTGCCATCTTTTGGAAGATAAGCTTGGCTTCTTTTCGACGACCCTTAAACCGCCTCGGAATTTCTAAAGAGAGAAAAATAGTTATATAAGTAGTTTGAATCAAAAACAACTAAATAAGCAAAGGAAGGTATCACTTACTACTGTCTCTCCAGGTAAGGGTGAGTTTAGAAGGGTTGGCATCGGAGATTTCATGTCCATTTTCCCAGGCGCCTGACAGAAAGACGAATCGTTGTTTCCAGAATTTATCGGCTTCGAGGAGATCGTCGATAATTTTCAAGTCATCTTCAAGGGTTAAATAATAAAATGGTAGAACAGGGCCATTTGACACTTTGGTTACTGAGATGAAGTCCTCGATTTCGAGGGGAATACCTCCAAGTCTTGATACCATGATTGCTGAAAATAAAGTGAAGAGCAAGTTTGGAGTAACCTGGGTTGGGCACAGTCTGTGGATTTCGAAGAACTTTACGATCATCGGATCCAGGGGAAACCTAAGTCCCCAGTTAAAGAGCTCAGGGTACACAACCAGCTCATCTTTTTGGCAGTTCAAGGGTGTCTCTCCTTCCACTGGTAGCCGAAGTGTCATATTATCAGTTAACCCCCATAGCTTTCTGAGGTGCTCCTTCTCCGATTCGAGGTAGTAGCTGTAGGGTACATTCTTCAGGGCAAGAATGTACCAAGCAGAAAGAGGCTTGAGATTTTCCTGAACTAATGAGGCAACGTTCTCAGGCAATGTAATGAGACTTCTTTTCCCTCGGGGCTTCTTTGGAGGAGCTACGCCTTCAGCCTCGGATTCCTCCTCGGCATCGGATTCAGTAGCTTCTGAATCATCCTTTTTGTGACCTTCCTCGGAGTGACTTCGAATTTGGGTTTCTTGTTGAGTCACAGGAATTGGCTGACTACACTCTGGTGTAGTATCATCCACTTCTTGTGGGGGAGGAGGAGAGTGTTGAGGAGTGGAAGAGGTTTTTGTTTCTTCACCCATTACTAAGAAAGATGATTTTTTGGAACGTTTAGCTCTAATAGCCTCGAATTGAGGAGGAAGTGTTTTGGTTTGAGGATTTTTTGCCTCTTCGAATTGAAGGACAGGTGATTTGAGTTGTGATTTGTTATAAGTGGGTGGTTTGTCTAAAATAACTATTCTAGGTTTCCGATGAGGTCTTAGTATTGAAGGTTTGGTTGGATTTTGGAAAGAAGAGGTCGTTGAGCTACTTTCTGGGTTAGAAGCTAGAGGTGAAGACGAAGTGGCAAGGTTTGGATTAAAGTTGCCATATTTAAAAGTGGTGCAGGAAGAGTGAGGACCGTTATAGATCAACCCAGCAGCTTTGTATTCTTTGGCTCTTCGAGAAATACAAAGATAATCGTAGGCCCCAAATACTTGGTTACTGGAACCAGGACCAGGAAAGATATTTCTCTTTGATCTTACTGGTCTTCTGGGTTTAAATCTATTGTATCTAGGGTATCTTCTCATACAATGGTTTTTGGAATGAGAGGTTGCTTGGTGAGACAAGAGAAGATGAACAGATTGAAGATGAACAGGTTGAAGATCTGATGAATAGGTTGAAGATCTGATGAACAGGTTGAAGATGGATCAAGAGATGGTTTCACTAAAAAGTGTTTAAGGAGTGAGTAGCTGGGTATTTATAGAATGAAGAGGGACGTCGAGAATGTGAAAGGGTAGAAAAAGCAAGTTGTTTTCATTGGCCAGAATATGAAACGAAAAGGGAAATGTGTAATGTCACAGGTCTACTGTCAGGGGTCTAATCAATCCCCTAGGTAGGGATCAGAAATTTCGAAGTGCTATTAAACCATGTTTGAAGTGGTAATATTCGAAGAAGAAATAAAGCTATGCCACAAGAAGTCAGTTTCGAAGCTGAGTTAAAATCAAAGAGAAATCATAAACCATTGAGTTTAGTCACAACAAAGTCATAAAGTGATAAAATTGGTTTTGATACGAGGAAGAATCCGAGGAGTGAAGAATCCGAGGAATGATAAAATTAAGTTAATTCGAGGAAGGATTCGATGATTTAATAGTTCTTATAAATATCTATATAAGAACTAGGGGGGTTACTGATAAGGAAAGATATTCCTTAGGGACTAATATGTAAATGTTAGGGATTAGAGTAATAATTCTTGTAAATATGGGATAAAATTAGACTTTAGGAGAAATATAGGGGTTAGATTGCAAATATGACAATATGTAACCGTTTCTCTAACTAACTCGCCCTGCCTATCTAAAGAGGCTGAAAAGGTTATTTTGACCTATGAAATATTCAGAGGTACTTTTCACTACTTGATTTTTCCATTGCAAACTCTCTGTTCTGAATTCACTCGTTACTACTTTAATTCACACCAAATTATTCACTCGTTACTACTTTAATTCACACCAGAATCGATCTTTCTTTTAGTTGTTGAATCTCTCTTTGATTGATCAATGTGTGATATTCCGAATCCTCATTACTAATGAAATCAAAATGATCTCTGAATTGATCAGAAGATCATTTCAATTGGCTAGAATCCGTTACTTGAACGTGGTTGAGACATGGCTTTGAGAAATATGGTAATCATAGGAGGTTGGGATTAAAGCACTGGAACGAAAGGTGAACAAAGAGGAGGAAGGAGGGTGATTACAGATTGGGGAGAATGAGTCAAGTTTTTCGGTAGGCTTGACATGATGAAGAGAGGCAGGGGAAGGGGAAGACATTAAGGACATGAATATGAAAGTAAGTGTTTTTATCTTGTTGTAGTATTTTCTGATAGTTAGATAAAATAAAGATAATAATATTGTATAAATAGAGTTTGAAGATGGGGTATTTGAATTACCTGTGGGGCACATAGATATAGGAGAGTTCACATTAAGGGAGCCAAAAAAATGTAGGACAAAACCTAAATATCCTTAGACTAACAATTATAGTTAGAAATGGGGGGGGGGGATATCTGAGTATTGTTGGCTGTTTAAGGAAACGTAAGCCTTAGGATATCAAAGGTAGATAGCACGTGAAGAAAATAATGGTTTTTAGTTAATAATCCTAACATTAAAACTAGGGATAAGTTGAAAGAGACTCAGGACATGGAAAATATTTATATATATTGATTTGGTAATTTTTAATAAAATGAGCAGAATAAAGAGAATGGGGGGGGGGGGGGGTCTGAGAATACCCCAAAAAGGGAGATAGAGCAGAGATTGAGGATAAGTTTTGAGATTTGGGAAGGGTTGACTGGGAAAGATTAGAAAGTTAGAGTAAACATTAGGTGAAAGAGAAGTAAAATAGAAGTTACTGTTGATAATTTTGTAGTTAGTTCTGATAAGGAAAGATATTCTATGAGGACCTAAATGTAATTAGTAAGGACTAAATTGATAAGTTCTACAAATATAAGGTAAGATTAAGCTTTTATAAGAGATATAGGGACTAAGTTGTAAATATTCACTTATGTAACCGCTCTTGCAACTGATTCACCTGGCCTATTTATAGAGGCTGAGGAAGACAGTTACACTCATGAAATAATCAGAAGCACAATACTATTTTCACTACCAAAAACTCTCTCTGTGAAGACTTGTGTTCTTGATTCTCTCAATCCAACTTTAATTCATACCAAATTGGCGCTAGAAGGAGGGGGCGAAGATACCTTGATTGACGGATCAAAAATCGAGTCTCGAGTTTTTCGTTTTCTGAAGCTTTTCGTTCGAGTTTCTTTTCGTTTTCTGGAATATTTTGTCTAGTTTTTCACTGATCGGAGATGAGTTCAGAAGGAGGTGATAATCCATCTGTTCAAAAGGCTATGGAAACATTGAAATCTGATCTGCAAGAGGCAGGTAAGTCAATTCCAACTCAATCAAATCAATTCGATTTCGAAGGTAAAATGAATGAGATGATAAGAAAGGTGGCAGAGCTTGATGAATTGGTAAAAAAGAAGGAAAATAATGATGGCGCTAGACTTAGGTCTAAGATAGCAAGGGGTGATCAGTCGGATCCGACGAATGACGATGGCGACGATCAGTATGAATTGCGTAAAGCACATTTCGAACGGAAACAAGAGTATAGTGGAATCAAAAGAAAGGGAAAATTACAGAAGCAACAGTATGTGAACTCTAGTGATGAAGAGGATTTCGAAGATTCGGAGTCGGATGAAACACCGAGGTACGAACATTCTCGAGGCCAGTCAAGAGGAGGACATGAACTCCGATCAGCTAAGGTGTATAAGGAAGGAAGGCACAAGAAGGAAAGGAGAGTATATTCGCCTCGGAAATACTCGCCTCAGAAATATTCACCTCGAAAATATGAAGGTAAGTCAAGTTTATATGCTACGGTGGGGATGAGAAACGAAGACCAATATGTTCAAGGAGTCGACTGGAGAGATTCACCATTGATCAGGGAGATTAGGTCTGTTCCGTTTCCGAGGCGGTTTGACATTTCCAAGATTGACAAGTTCGATGGGACTCAAGATCCCGATAATCATATAGAACAATTCAAAAACTATATGACCAATTTCGAAGACGATGATAAGTTGGTGTGTAGAGCATTCTCTCAAACATTTAAGGGAATTGCACTAAAATGGTACAACAAGATTCCTAAGGAGTCAATTGCAAATTTTAGAGGCTTCTATACAGCTTTCCGAAGACAGTTTGTGGGAAGCAAAGAAATGAGGGCTAATGGGGACACAATAATACAATGCAAACAAGCTGTGGGAGAAAAGTTAAAAGATTATACCAAAAGATTTGTGTCAACAAAAGCTGGACTAGATGATTGTGAAGAGGCGGTGGCTATGGCGGCGTTTAGACAAGGATTGTTGCCAGAAGATTTGGCAGATGAGACTACAAGGCGTAGGGCATTAACATTTAGAGCTCTCATGGCTCAAGTTGAGGATCAGATTAAGGTCGAAGAGTCGACGCGGGTCCGAGGAGGAGGCAGTACTATTCAGAAATGGAATACTCAAGTGAACACCTCGAACAATAACTCATCGCGCCCGAGGGCTAATCAAAATGTTTCTAATCGAGGGGGCTCTTCGAGCTCATACCAAGGGGGTTATAATCAGCACAACTCTAATAATCAACAACAGTTCAGGTCCAGATCGAATGTGTGGGTAAGACCAGACTATTATGCGGATTTGACTGAAAGTGTGGCTTCGATATATGAGAAAACCAGAGGAACAGTAAATTTCAGAAAGCCACCAGTGATTAATAGGCCAAGAGAGGAGCGCAATAACAAGTTCTGCAGGTATCATGAAGATTTTGGGCATGATACAAATGATTGTATTGCTTTGAAGAAAGAGATGCAGATTCTGATAGAAAATGGAAAGTTGCTGGAGTATGTCAAGAAGAATGCTAAAGCTTCCTCGAAAATTGGTAATCCTAATTCTAAGCAGGAGACTGCACTAATGATTTTAGACACTGCAGGTGAAGAGTTTGATGTGGCTTCGGAATATGTCGACCCAGATCCAAGTCGATTATTGTTGATGTCAGTAGATGAGCCGATGTGCCAGGGACGTGTTCGAGATTTGTGTGCCTTCTTTGAGTCACTGACAATATTTGGGGGAGATTCAATGACTAACAACACTAATAATTCGAGGAAGAGGCATATAGTGAATTTAACACGTCAAATTGAAGGAGGAGCATCAGCATACTTAAGTAACAAGAAGGATGTCCCCTTTATAATTTTCGATGGGGATGACTTGAGAGGAATTACTGGACCACATGAAGATGCAGTGGTCATAGGAGCAGAAGTTTGTGGAGTGGAGATTCGACGAGTGTTAATTGATACTGGGAGCTCTGCCAATGTGTTGTTCAAGTCAACGTATGATAGATTAACCACTTCGCCTCGAATAGAAAGGTCAGAGAGAACTATCATTGGGTTCACTGGCGCAACAGCAAATGTGATAGGGGAGTTCGAAGGTGAGATTTCTTTGGGAAAGGGGCCTTTCAAAAAGAAGGTGCAAGTGCTTTTTATGGTGGTGGATTGTCCATCGAGCTACAACGCTATTTTTGGAAGGTCGTGGCTGGCTAAAATGTATGCTATAGTCTCTACGGTTCATCAGTGTTTGAAGTATGTGGTCGAGGATAGAGTCGGCGTAGTTCGAAGTGATCAAAAGGTGGCAAGAGAGTGTTACGCTGCCGCGTTTAGACTACGTGGCAAAAGTACTGATGATCCAATGGAGAATTAGCAGTTTGGGGGGTTGTCTTCTAGTGGAACAGATGATGGAATTGATGATCCGAGGTCAACCCCGAGTTCTGTGGTGATAAATGAAGAAATAGAAGAGTATGTTTTCGATAATGGCAGGGTACTTCGAATTGGGACTCTGCTGTCTTTATCGATGCGAGAAAAGTTGTTAACTTTTTTGTCTGAGAATTTGGATGTGTTTGCGTGGAGGTCCGAGGACGTAGTGGGGGTCCCAAGTAACATCATATGTCATAGCTTGGCGGTGGATCCGAAGATCAAGCCGATAATTCAAAAAAGAAGAGCTTTTTCGTTGGAAAAGTCTGAAGCCATAGTTGCTGAGGTAGATCGATTGTATAAGATGGGGCATATCAGGGAGTCCAATTATCCGAGGTGGACGGCTAATCCTGTGGTGGTAAAAAAGAAGAATGGAAAATGGAGAATGTGTGTAGACTTCACAGACTTAAATAGAGCCTGCCCAAAAGATCCTTTTCCAGTGCCTCGAATTGACCAGTTAGTGGATTCCACTTCTGGAAATAAAATCTTGACGTTTATGGATGCGTTTTCAGGGTATAATCAGATTCGAATGAATCCGGATGATGAAGAAAGCACAACTTTTATCATTGATCGAGGTCTGCATTGCTATAGAGTGATGCCGTTCGGATTAAAAAATGCTGGGTCTACATATCCGAGGCTGATGAATAAGGCGTTTGCTTCGCAAATAGGGAGAAATATCGAAGTGTACATCGATGATATGCTTGTTAAAAGCAAAGGTGATAATGAAGACATTGATGATTTAGAGGAGGCGTTTTTGAATCTCAGAGCCATACAATTGAAGTTGAACCCAGAAAAATGTACATTTGGAGTCCGATCTGGTAAGTTTCTGGGGTACATGATTAGTGAAAGAGGAATCGAAGTGGACCCATAACAGTTGAAGGCTCTGATATCAATGTCTTCACCTCGGAATATCAAAGAAGTGCAAATGTTAACGGGCATGTTAGCAGCTTTGAACAGATTCATTTCTCGTTTTTCAAATAAGTGCTTGCCTTTTTTCCAGGTGCTGCGTCGACCAAATAATTTTGAGTGGACTTCGGATTGTGAAGAAGCTTTTGTGAAGATCAAAAATCTTTTGTCTTCTCCTGAAATATTATCAAAGCCTCGAAAGGGTGAGCAATTATTTTTGTATATAGCAGTATCGGATTATGCAGTAAGTGCAGTTCTGATCAGTGAGGATACGAGAGTTTCGAAGCCTGTCTACTATGTCAGTAAAAGTTTGGTCGATGCTGAGAAACGATATTTGAAGCTCGAAAAATTGGCACTGTGTATAGTAGTAGCAGCGAGAAAAATGCGTCCCTACTTCCAGGCACATACGATTGTAGTTCGAACTTCATATCCTTTGAAAAACGTGTTGCAAAAGCCAGATATCTCAGGAAGGATGACGAAGTGGTCTGTAGAATTAGGAGATTTCGATGTATTATTCTCTCCTAGAACAGCCATCAAGGCTCAAGCTTTAGCAGATTTCTTGGTTGAGTTCCATTCGAGTAGATCCGAAGAGATAGATGGTGAAAAAATGAACGCGAATCCGACGTAGACGATACGAACTGATGGGGGATCCAGTAACAAAGGGTCGAGTGCAGGAGTTGAATTGGTGGCACCAACAGGGGAGTTTATGTTTCAAGCTATAAAATTTGGATTTCATGCTTCGAATAATGAAGCCGAATATGAAGCTGTGCTAGCAGGTTTGCGGTTAGCAAAGATTTGCGGAGCAATATTTGTGCGCTTAGAAACAGACTCGCAGTTGGTCGTTAACCATGTCAAAGGGGTATCAGAAGCTAAAAAGGATCGTTTGGTTTTGTACTTGCAAGAGCTACGAGGAATGATGGCACAATTTGAAAATGTCGAGGTGGAGCATATTCGAAGAGGTAACAATACAATGGCTGATTCTTTAGCAACAATGGCTTACTTTGAAGAATATCCATGGATCGTGACACAACCATTGCCCTCGATTATTTTGAGTTCTGATCAATGTGAATTTATTGAGGAAGTAGTAAATGATCTGATGCGTGTTCGAGGTGACTGGAGGTTTGACTTGTTAAACTTTATTTCGAAGGGAATACTACCTCTTGATAAACACTTGCTCAAGAAAATAAAGTATAAAGCTCTTGGTTATGTAGTATTGGATGGGGTATTGTACAAGAGATCTGCGTCGAAACCTTTGCTGCGATGTTTGAGTAAGGAAGAGTCTCAAGATATCCTATCTGAATTGCATGATGGAGATGGGTCAGCTCATTGTGGATTCAAATCTTTAACGCGTAGGGTATTATTGGCAGGGTATTATTGGCCTACCATATTGCAGGATGCCAAGTTATTAGTTCGAAGCTGTGATACTTGCCAAAGGTATGCAAATTTAATACATAAACCAGCAGTACCCCTAATGACAATCTCAGAGGCGGTACCTTTCAACAGATGAGGGATTGATTTAGTAGGACCATTACCTATGGCTTCTGGTGGAAGACAGATGATTATTGTTGCGGTTGATTATTTTTCGAAGTGGGCAGAAGCAGAACCTTTAGCTGGGACAAAAGCTAAGGATGTAATCAAGTTTATTCAAAGTAACATCTGCTACCGTTTTGGAGTTCCTCGAAAAATAACAACTGACAACGGTCCCCAATTTAATAACAAGGAAATGGATTCTTTTTGCTCTTCGAAAGGAATACAACAATGCTTTTCTACTCCTTTTCACCCCCAAGCAAATGGGCAGGTGGAAGTTACAAATAGATCTATTTTGGATGGTTTGAAGAAAAATTTGGCAGGAGCAGCAGGAAAATGGCCAAATTATCTTCAAGAAGTGTTGTGGGCATATCAAACAACCCCCAGAGAAGTCACAAAGGAGACTCATTTTTCTTTAGTTTATGGGATGGATGTTGTGTGCCCTGCTGAATCTACATTGCCTTCCTACAGGTTATTGCAATATTCCGAAGCAGATAATAATGAAGCTAGGAGGTTTGAACTTGACTTGTTAGAAGAGAAAAGGGTTAAGGCACATTTGAATGTGGTTCATTATCAGACCTTAATGAGAAGCAGGTACGATGCTAAAGTGAAGAAGAGAGAGTTCAAAATTGGCGATAAAGTATTACGAAAAGTATTCCTTCATACTAAGGACAAGCACCTCGGAAAATTGGCTCCGAATTGGGAGGGTCCTTATGAAGTTAGAATAAAGGTCAAGCCAGGTTCCTACAGGTTGTCTGATCGAGAGGGAAGGATCCTCAAACATCCTTGGAATATAGAGCATTTGAAATTATACTGTGAGTAAAATCGAACTTCGAATTTTTGTAAAACAGACATACTCTTTCCTTATCTGTTGGCCCAGAAAGGTTTTAACGAGGTGTCTGGTTAATTGTTCTCAAGTTTTTAATAAAATTTCTTTTGGCCATTGGTTGTTTAGTATGATGGGTGATTTATTATTTTGGTAACTTGGCAAAGACTGATCATCTTTGAAAGTTGACTAAGAATAATTTTCCGAAGCAATAGCTTTGAAGAAACAACCAAATTTTCGAGGTGCCACGTTTTATGAGTGCATCTAATTTTCAAGGTGCCACGTCTTATGAGTGCATCTAATTTTCGAGGTGCCACGTCTTATGAGTGCATCTAATTTTCGAGATGCCACGTTTTATGAGTGCATCTAATTTTCGAGGTGCTACGTCTTATGAGTGCATCTAATTTTCGAAGCAACAAGTTTAAATAAGTATACCAGAAATTTGAAATATTAAAAAAAAAGTTGCTTGTTTCATCGGATCAAACATGAAGCTTAAAAAAAACTACTTAATCAAACACACAAAAAACAAGCGCGACATGTCTAATCTATTGTTTAGGCATTTTCTTCTTCCGATGACCCTTCCGAATCATCGTCTTCTTCTGAGGAGCTTGGTGGCACCTCGAAGGCTTCCTTTGGGCGATCTTCTTCTGGAACTTGTTTCCAAAGGTCTGTTAAATCTAATCTTGGACATGCAGCATGAACTTCTCGAAGAAGTTTAATAGCTGTATCAGTTTGAGCTTTCTTGATACCATCAAGCATCACATAACCAACAGCAGCTTCGGCTTTCTTGACAGCAGCCTTCTTTTCCACCTCAAATTCTGTTCGAAGCGTTGTCAGTTGAGTTTGACAATCTTCCAGGTCTTTATGACTTTTCTTAGCAAGATCTTCAGCTTCGGTAGATTTTTTCTTTGCCTCAGAAATAGTAGTAGAATGTTGAGATTTTAGATTTTCCAAAGCCAATCGATGAGAAGCCTCCAGGGCTTCGATTTCTTCTTTATGCTCTTTAAGAAGCTTTTCTTTTTCAGCCTCGAAATCTTGAAGTGCTTTATTTTTCAAAGTCTTTTCAGACTCTGTTTCCTTTTTGCTCTTGACTAGCTCTTGTGCAAGGAGCTCCAATTGGGTTTGAGAGTTGTTCACCTCTTCATATAATTTCTTGGCTGCAGCACTTAAACTTGTAAAAGGGCGAAGAATCGAAGTTACCTCATCGGATCTGTTAGGATTGGGCAAGTTCGATGAGTGATGATAAACAGGAACGATTGCATTGGATTTTGAAGTTGTGGCAGCATCGGCAGAAGTCAATGGAATGGTGTTGATATGTCGAAAATCTTCACCAGTGGCTGCAAAATCTCCGCTCGAATTTAAATCTTCGAAATTAAGATAATCAATTTCCTGGCTATCTCCCAATGCCAATCCCCCTTGATGATTTTCTTCCACAAAGATTTTTTCATGCACCTCGGAAGCCAATACCTCCTCGAGCATATCAGCTTCATTCTTTTTCTGTGGAGTAATGGACTTTTTCTTTTTCTTTTTTGGAGTATTGCTTTCTTTCTTTTTCTTTTGCGCAGGTTCGTCTTCTTCGGATATGGGGGAAGTTGAGATGCAGATGCTTTTCGCTTTCCTGCAGTCTTCGAAGGGTTGGAAGGTTTAGCCTTGATTGTGTTGGGTTTTTTGAGGGTTTGCTTTCCCTTCTTCTTTGGTGGTAGGTGGCTTTCACTTCGATTCCTGGTAGGAAGGTAGCATTTCCCATCTGGTGCAAGTATTCTCTGAACTGCCAGGATAGGATCTGGGGGGATCATCGGATCTTGAGGAAAGTCAGCTCCTAAGGATATACGCCAGAGATGGCTGTTGACAAAGTTGATCGGCTCAAAGGCTGAGTGAAAGCCATTTCCCCGGGCTTTTTCTGCCCACTCAGCCATTTGCTGGAAGATGACCTTGGCATCTTTTCGACGACTTTTAAATCGCCTCGGAATTTCTAAGAAAAGGGGGGGGGGGGGGATAGACAGTTAGATAAATAAACTTGATTAATTTGGCTAAGTTTAAAAAAAGAGAGGTGTTACTTACTGCTATCTCTCCAGGTGAGAGTGAGTTTTGAGGGATTGGCATCAGAAATCTCTTTGCCATTTTACCAAGCTCTTGATAGGAAGACGAATCTTTGCTTCCAAAATTTATCAGCTTCGAGGAGGTCGTCGATAATTTTTAAATCATCCTCCAGAGTTAGGTAATAGAACGACAAAACTGGCCCATTAGAAACTTTGGTCACCGAGATGAAGTTTTCAATTTCGAGGGGAATGCCTCCCAGCCTCGACACCATGATAGCAGAGAATAAGGTAAAAAGCTGGTTTGGAGTGACTTGTGTTGGACACAACCTATGAACTTCAAAGTACCTCACTATCATCGGATCGAGGGGAAATCGAAGTCCCTAGTTGAAAAGTTCAGGGTAGACTACCAACTCGTCTTTCTGACAGCTCAGAGGTGTCTCTCATTCTACTGGTAGTCGAAGAGTCATGTTATCGGTTAATTCCCATAGTTTTTTGAGCTTCTCTTTCTCTGACTCGAGGTAGTAAGTATAGGATACATTCTTTAGGGCAAGAATGTACCGAGGAGAAAGTGATTTAAGATTTCCTTGAACCAAGGCAGCAACGTCCTCGGGGAGTGTAATGCGAGGTTTCTTCCCTCGAATCTTCTTAGGAGGGACCACGCCGTCAGCCTCGGAGTCCTCTTCGGCATCAGATTAAGTAGCTTCAGAATCATTTTCTTTGTTGTTGTCCTCGTCGGTGGCTTCATTAGAATGACTTCGGATTTGAGTCTCCTGTTGAGTCACAAGAATTGGTTGACTACTCTCTGGTGTAACATCAACCACTTCTTTTGGGGGAGGAGAAGAGGTCTCTGCATCATCACCCATTGCTAGAAAGGTCAATTTTTTTGCGTGGTTTAACTTTAACAGCTTCGGTTTGAAGGGTAAGTGATTTGGGTTGAAATTTTCTAGTTGCTTCGAATTGTGGGATATGCGATTTGAGTTGTGGATTTTTATCAGTTGATGGTTTATCAGAAGTGGCACCCTTAGATTTTCGATGAGGTCTTAATGGTGGAGAAGTAGGTTGATTTCAAAGAGGAAAAAGTTCTTGGCTAGATTCTGGGTTTGAAGCTAAGGGTGAAGACGAAGTAGCAAGATTGGGATCGAAGTTACCGTATTTAAAGGTGGTAAGGGAAGAATGAGGACCGTTGTAGATTAACCCAGCAGCTTTGTATTCTTTAGATCTTTGAGAAATACAAAGATAATCGTAAGCTCCAAATACTTGATTGCTAGAACCAGGGAAGAGAGGTTTCTTTGCTTTTACTGGTTTTCTGGGTTTAGATTTTTTGTATTTGGGATATCTTCTCATACAATAGGTATTGATCTGAGAAGTTGAACAGGATGAAGATGGCTTGAAGGTTTATGAAGAACATGATGAAGATGGCTTGAAGGTTGATAAAGAACAGGATGAAGATGAAGAACAGGATGAAGATGGTCTATAAGTGATTTCTCTAAAAGTTCTCAGTGAATGAAGAGCTGGGTATTTATAGTTTAAAGAAGTGACGTTGAGAATCTGAAGAGGCAAAACCAGTGAGTTGCTCTCATTGGGTGGAATGTGAAACGAAAAGGAAACGTGCAGTGTCATAGGTCTACCAATAAAAGTCTAGTCAATCAATCAAGTAGGGATCAGAAAATTCGAAGCATCAGCAAAACTATGTCTTTAGTAACAATATTCGAAGTAGAGGCAAGGTTATATTTCAAGTTGGAAAGTTCGAAGTGATTGGGAAACTTGTTTGCACTTATTAATAAATTCGAAGAGAAGTCGCAAGTCATTGAGTTTAATCATAATGAAGAGGCGAAGTGAAGAAAGTTGTATTTACTTGGAGTAAAGTTCGAAGAGCGAATAGTTCTTATAAATTGTTTGTATAAGAACTAGGGGGGCTACTGATAAGGAAAGATATTCTATGAGGACCTAAATGTAATTAGTAAGGACTAAATTGATAAGTTCTACAAATATAAGGTAAGATTAAGCTTTTATAAGAGATATAGGGACTAAGTTGTAAATATTCACTTATGTAACCGCTCTTGCAACTGATTCACAATACTATTTTCACTACCAAAAACTCTCTCTGTGAAGACTTGTGTTCTTGATTCTCTCAATCCAACTTTAATTCATACCAAGTTCCAAACTAGAATAGAATCCATAACTAAATTAGTTAGGGTGAAAAAATAACTAGTTTATTTACTGTGGTAATTAAGATGAAAATTTGACATGAGGTGGTAAGCCTAGTACATAAGATGGGAGAGAGGCTTTATGAGGGTAGAAATGTCTGAGATTTACGAGAGTGATTGAAATGGGACTTGCAATATTTAAGTTAAGTGATTTTAATATGAAGATCGTGATTAGGAGATAAGTCATCCCAAAGAGGCAGATGAGTATACTTGATATAACAGTGATAATAGATTTAGATGGATTAGTTTGTGGCAGAATACGACATAACTATAGATAGTAGATTGACCAAATGATGGGACATGTTTAGACAAATGAGAGGGTTGAAAGGTTGGAGGGGTCATAACCAAAGAGAAGCTAAATGGTACTAAGGGAGTGCTGGGCAAAAAAGACCAACACCTTAGGATTTGGGTTGGAATCAGAGAAGAAGAGGGACAAGATCATACCTGCAAGACCTTTAGAGAGACCCAGATTGATCCGAGAATCCAAGAAACTAACAATCCATATGTGATTGATGGGAAATGACCTTTGCATAAAGAAGCATCAGAAAACTTAGAGATCAAACGATATTGGGAGAAAGTGACTACGTGCTAAAAGAAGCACCATATTGAATTGGTAGTACATATGCAGATGAACTAATGGGGGTCATATTGAGATTACATTCTATGGCCAACAAGCCAGAGAATAACATTGGGCGCCAAGATTGGGAAGCTTTGTGATGAAGAAAAAAGTTACCGTTGAGATGGGTATAAAAAAAGAGGAAATAGTGTTCTAGTTAGCAGTAATTTATATCGGATGTATATATTGCATCTTCATATTTAGTTGAAGACATAGTCGAACCTCCAAAATCATCATAAAATTTAGATATGTAAAGAAAAAGCTCGACGATAAATAAGATTGAAAAATTAAATGTTCGAAAATAAAACGAAAAAACAAAACAATAAAATAATAATATAAAAGATACTTATATAAAAAAAAAAAAAAATCAAATAGAAACCATATATGTGATACAATCTGGTCTTCGAAAAATTTACGCTTTAATTTTATTTTAGATAAATTTTAGTTAAAAATCGAATTGTTTACGTATAAATTTGGATTTAAAATATTATTTTCCCACAAATCTCATTTATTCTTATTTTTATTAGTTTTTTTCACTACTAATATATTTTATTGCTAATTCCACCGATATCCATACCACAATAATAGTTTATATTATAAATACATTTAAATAACAAATAAATAAATATTTAAAACTAATTGTTTTCTTACATAATTTTTTTTTATATATTTTACCATTGTCACAAATAATTATTTTAACCATAAATATTTGATATTGCAAATAATATTGTTAACTGTAATAAATATTCTCGTAGTTTTGGTATTGGGTTTTCTTTTTATTTTATCACCAAGCACCCAAAACTAATGGGCTTCTATTTTTAGTTTCAATCTGATAGTATAAAAAATTGAAGAATTCTTTTCGTATAAATCTATATTGAGATGTGAACTTTTTTTTAAGCAACTATGAAACTTTTATTACTAAATGAAAGAAATACAAAAGTTAGGGATCAAAATTAAACAAAGAATAAACAATAAGGCCTAAGAACAAAAGAACGCGCCTATAGCTGAGTTTATATTGAGATGCGAACTTAAATTACAGAGTTTTCATTGTAACCTATCTAAAAAACAAATAAATAGATTTTAATTTTAATTCTAATTATTAATTCTAATTTAAATATGAAATAGATTTAAAAGGCAATGTGGAAATATTACTTGGAAATACCATATTGTAAGTTATGACATAAAAAGTAATTAAATACAACTCAAAATAAATATTAAATGAATCAGGTCAACATGTCTGAA
Organism: Limnanthes douglasii subsp. nivea; assembly: GCA_036936605.1. Classification (NCBI taxonomy): domain Eukaryota; kingdom Viridiplantae; phylum Streptophyta; class Magnoliopsida; order Brassicales; family Limnanthaceae; genus Limnanthes; species Limnanthes douglasii. The sequence continues at coordinate 187,121,366 of JAUPFV010000005.1, forward strand.
TCAAGTTAGTATATATCACTGCTAACCTAAGTGACTTTTAATTTTCATATCGTATATTTTCCTATCACCTTATTATCTAAAAAAACTATAATCATATTGTCTGTATATTTCATCTATCTTAACACTTGTCAAAACTGTTCTGGTGTTTCCGTGGATTTGTCAAAACTGTTCTGGTGTTTCCGTGGATCTTTATCTCTTTTCAGATAAGATCTTATCTGTTTCGCTAGATAAACACTGTTCTGGTGTTTCCGTCGATTTGTCAAAACTGTTCTGGTGTTTCCGTCGATCTTTATCTCTTTTCAGATAAGATCTTATCTGTTTCGCCAGATAAGACCGCTTGTTTTTTAGACACGTTATATTTAGTTTTAGGTTCTTGTTTTACTCTCTTCTTCGACCTATTCCCCATTAGCTCTCTTTTCCATGTTCTATTTGTTACACAGCAACAGCTTGTAATATGTTTACCTTCCACTTGAGTTTATAAATTAAATAGTTTACCTATTCTGACTATTTATTTTTACTTTTTAGGAGTTTGGATTAACTGAATTTGGTTTCTCTTCTATTGAAATCAGGTATGTTCTTCTCAGTTTTTTTCTAATTTGTTTTCATATTATATAAATCATGCTTCATAGTTTAGTTTTTTTGTTTGTGACAATTTTTTATGACTTTTTAAAAATGTTTATATGTAACCCAAATTGGTTACTCAAATCCATAGTTTAACATGTGTAAAAGTTTATAACATAAAAGATAATATATTTTTCTCAATAATTTTGTGGGTTTATTTATAGTATCTGGACTCATAACCTAAAATAAGTATGTCAAAATATTTAATAATATAAAGTTTTGGATTAATAAAATTTATAACAAATTATTAAATTTATATTTTAATTACCCTAACTTAAATGGTTATAGATAAGGAAACAAGTACTATTGTAAGTTTGGGGATCCCATTAGAAGTCCACATAATCAATATAGTTAAATTAAATTACTAATAAGTTTTGGTTGGGTAAAACTGTAATAGTGCCCAATTATTTCTTTTAATTATAGATAAAAGCTCAACATTTATTTACAAATTGAAATAAAATTTTACTGTTATATATTTTAATATACATATATCAATAGTACGACAGATCTTTTGATTGAACTCATTTGTCTTTTGATTGACCTCATTTGTATAGTCTGTGTATATTGTCCGAATTAAAAACTGATCAATAGCGGGGGCTTAAAGTTTAAGGTATTGAATTTAAATTATGAATCTGTATCGATTAATTGAGGTATCATTCAAATTCAAATCAAACGAAATAATTTTAATTTGTATAGAAACGAAAAATAATTGAATCATCATTTAAATCCAAATCAAAACTAATTAGATCTAAATATTTTCGACCATTGAAATGGTAACCCATTTCAAACAAATAATAATATGAAATATTTAGGATAAACATTCAAATGAGAAAATAATATTAAAAAAAGTAAAAATAAAATAATAAAATAACCGACTCAATTGTCCAACGAAATAGAAAAATCCATGTGACATATGTAAATTAAAAATCCAAAAACCGATTATATTCAAAATTAATAGCTATGCCAAATTCAATAGTAAAATAGTAAAAAACATACGTAGCTGGGATCCATAAATATCTTTGGAGTTTAGTTTTTGGAAACGAATGAGCAACGTAGCTGGGCCGATCGACAACTTGTGGTGCCCTTGGTCCATCGGGCCTATAGGCTATAACCACATGGTAAAATCCATTTGATATATTATAAACACGTGTTACGGGGGTCCACACCATATGCACGTATATAGCAAGTCCCGATTGGCTCAAACAAAATTACACACAGGAAAGCGGGAACTCTCGATTATAAAAAGAAACGAGTTCCCTATCTCCCAACACAACATCAACCAAACCCAATTCATTCTTGCCTAGGGTTCACTCTTCAAAAGCCATGAACGAGGTTAAGGCTAGTTCAGCTTGGGTAGCGGACAACTCCACTCACGTAACTGTTGATTCCGCAGGTTTTCTATCTTCTTCTCCTCCTCCTCATTGATTTTTATAATGTTTGTAATATCTGTTGATGTCATTTCGGGCTGTGTAGGGATTGAGAAAGTCGTGGAGGGTATGAATGGATCGATTCCTGAACTCGTTTGGGATTTCGAAGGGATTCACTACTTCGATAACGGACCTCTCACTGTTCAGTACCTTTTCGTTTTAGATGCTCTCAATTTCTGTTTCTGGCCTGGTATGCATGTCACTACACCATACATGTTTCTTTCGTCGCTTTCAATTTTTTATTGTTGTTGTTTGGTTTTGTGTCAGAATCTCTTAAGTTTTGTTGTGTAATGGTTTTAGTCTGTTTATTCTATATTATATTACAATGTAGATAAGGATTTGAAATACGATCATCTGGCCATGGGGCTAAAGGTTGCTTTGCAGAAGGACCAGTCTGTGTTTGATGCTGATCGTCTGCAATTGTTCACTGGTATTATGCTTCTTAAAATTTATTACTTTTGCTGTAGATATACTAATTGATACTTGATAGTTGATACCAAACTCATCTGTCTTAGTATCTTTAGCTTGTTTTGACCAACGTGTGTATTCTCACTAAAGCATTTATAGATTGTTTAATCTACTACGATTGAGTAAATAGTAAAATATATCGAGTGACATATGGTCTTCAGGTCCTCAATTGCGCGAGATGTTGGGATGGCCTAGACCACTACCTTTGGAGGACGAACGAGTTCGTCTGTTGCATGAGGTAGGAGACATGGCTTGGTAGAAAGCTTATATTGCCATTCTTTTAATGTACTTGTCTGTAATATAAGAAGGCTAACATTAATTTTCGTAACTCCGCCTTTGAAGGCAGTATATATATTACAAAATCTGTTACATTACAAACTTCTTTGTTACAACTTACAACCATTAACACAAAACAACCCTGAGCAAAATTCAGATTGTGAAAACTGATTGAGAAAATTAAAGGCAGTGGGATAAGGAGAGTTACATTTTAGGTTTGCTCTAATAATTAGTGTTTTCTCGTTAGTGTATAGGTTTTCCAATATTATTGGAACCACTAGCAAAGTGTGTTTTAAGTTGCCGATTGAGGACAGATGGTTACTTATTCTCACATGTTCCATGCAACCTTGGTTTGTTACTTTGCGGTTTCCTGCTCCTAAATCAGTTTGATGCAACCTTTTAGCTTAAATAGCTTTATTTGATAAGACCATTCGTCTCATGGCTCAGGTTGGGTGCGAACTCGAAAGAAACTTCGCAGGTAAAGCATCCAATCTTGTGGAATCTTGTGAAGGATCAGCTCTAAAGCTTGTTGCTCTTGTTACACGTCACTTTCCAGGTAGGTAGTCTTGGCAGAGTCTACCAAACCATTACAAGTATACTGTGTGCTGAACTGCCGTGTAACGAACTTGGATTAACTCCAAAATCAATTGATGTGTAGGCTTCAGGGATCATTCTGTCTACAAGGGCCACCAAGTGTTCTTGTATAAAAGAGCGCAAATATTTGCTGCAGATTTATGGGGTGCATTTAAGGGGAAAAGATACGGAGACTTCCATGATATTAGCTCTATAACTATATTTGCAGACTACATTGTTCCTGCCGTACTTAGGCAGCTTGGGGTTCTGAAGTACAGTCCAAGTCTTTCCAGCTCTATTGAAGCTAGTAATGAAATAATTCCTGGTAGTGAAGAAGAGGTTGAACTGAGAGCATGCTCTATATATGCCGTGGAGAAGATACGGGAGCTTTTTAATAGGAAATCAGAAAAGCAGGTACGAACTAATTTATTTTTGCGTGTTTTTGTTTCTTTGATCTACTGTTTAGCTGCATATTTCAGTTATCATGCATTTAATTTTTCTTCTATATTTACAAGCCAGAGGAAATTGGGTTACAATTTTTTTTTATGGTCTGGCAAAGCGACTTCATGTCTTTTGGTGATATTTGTTGGTAAAATTGTTTAGACTAATAGTTGTAATACAATATGATGTCTTTTAGTGTTTGTTATCGTAGATTTTCTTACTTTGTCATCTATTGTGAAATTTCTTCATTGTCGCTCTGATCTCGTTTGGTTTGTTAGGGTTACTGATGGTGGAAAGCCATTTTTGGCTGTATGCAGGGTGCTTTGTATGCAACTAAAGGACTGCATAGGTTGCACTTTAGTTTATCAACTTGTCCTATCTTTTTTCATTCACATTATCCCGAGTCTGTAACCACATAAACGTTCCTTACTCCTGCACATAATTTTCATTTTCTTTTATGCACCTACGTAGTTTCCTAATTTTTATAACTTATAATAATTGATATATGTTTTCAGGTTTTGACTGTGGAGTTAGACCTTTGGCTTTGGTCTGTTGGTATTCAATGTCCATCACTCCAACACCATCAAACCCTCTCAATATATTATTGATTGAAGCCTATGATGTCAAGGTCTCTACCATCGTCTACTCGCCTTCCTTTTGTCGGATATAATGTTGGTTGGGAGCATCCGAAGCTAGTGCATGTCAAGATTTTGAACATTATGTCGAAATGTATTAGAAAGTTCTACTTAAGAAAAATAATTAAAATATATTTCATGTTTCCAATTTGTTTAATTTTCTTTTGATGTTTGTAGTTCTCTTTTTGCCTCTCAATAGTGCAGTATACCGATAAGAACCAGTGATAAAAATATTATCAAAATGAGATTGGGATACATATTTACTGAACTTCATAAAATTCAACTTGGTACCAAATTATCAATAGCTATGACAGTTGCACATGCTTAATACAAAGCCATTTAAATTCTGTCATCCTCAGCTCGCAATCTTAACTTGGTTCGGCTGAACCGGAGCAGAACTTAGCATTGATAATACATCATTAGGTTTCACACATGATATGTCTGAGAAATTGCATCCTATAATATAATATGATTGTTTCTGTTTTTACTTGCGCCCCTTACGTCGAGGCACCAGGGTTCTGTGTAATGGGCAAATTTCCGTCGTAAGTGCATTTCAGGACATCCGGTGTCCTCACTACTCGAGGACCAACTGGAACCTTGCCAATCTTAGGACGAATATCCTGTTTGAGTATAGTATTACTTATGAACTTATTATATACTTTCATCTCTATTCTGTTCCTCAATCTCTACTGTTTTTATGATTAAACCACATATGTATATTAGTATATCTACCTGATCAAAGATAGCAATGGGGATTGCAAGAGTTGCAACAGCGTTCGGTGAATCAACTATCCCTGAAATTCTTCCTTCGCATGGGCAGCATGAAAGCAACAAGTATACCTGGTAACAATTGTGAATATCAAATTCCATTTTTAGTGTATAACCAAAAAGCAGTAGTAGAGCTATACTATCATAAGAGTAAGAGATTCTAACCTGTTCTTTGGAGTACCCGAATTTAGAGAGGTAGTCGATGGCATTGAGAACTGCACGTTTGTAAGCAACAGTAGCATCAAGGTAATGTTGTCTCCCACTCTCATCAACGCTGATACCTTCAAATACCAACCATTCTGAGAATTTCGGTTCAACGGGGCCTATTTCAAAGATTGGGTTCACATGAAGAGGAGTTGGTCCCATTGGGGTCAGGTACTCTTTCATCCCATCTCGAATGATGTCACACCTGGTACAGGTTGGAAAGTTTAGTTTCTTATATGATCAACTGTAACTGGACTGAATATGATGCGCATTTTTAGTTTCATTTTCGGAGGGTATTTCTAAATATTTTAACTTGTACGACGCACGTCACGCACCTACTTTATCATTAGAGGGTCGCAAAAATACGGCTACAGTTTGGACAAATTTTTTTGTAGTAAACAATAGTTTGTCAGATTCAGACCCGGATTTTGGACATCACATATGTCTGAATCTAAACTCGGCATGTCCACATGTCTAAATCGTACCTCAGATCGGACAATATGTGTAACAACATTAGGCACCAAATTATCAAAATATGGTTAAGGTCACTTGGTTATAGGCAAAAAAGAAATTTTACTTTTAGGACTGGAAAATTATCGAAGGTTTCCAAGCTGATACAATAGTGATGCTGATAAATTGGTTCAGAGATATACTTGAGTTCTAGAAAACCACTCATTTCGATTCCACCGCAGAACGAGATTTCACCATCACCCTGAGAGAAGTGCATATCACCTGTACTGAGGTTTGCTCCTTCTACAAATACTGGAAGGTATACTTTTGACCCTCGACTGAGATTTTTTATGTCACAGTTGCCTCCATTTTCCCTTCCTGGAATAGTTCTTGCTGCTTCCCTTGCAATCCTTTCCCAATCAGGTGTGCCCTCTTGAATCTAAAGTGACATCTCATATTTAAGTTTCAGGAATATAGCTGAGGTGTTACTCTTACGGCAGTCTTTAACTTCAGAAATTAGTTAGTTCTATTACGCACCATAGAAACCTTAGATTTATTTATAAAGAGTTCATTCTTTTTATGTTCATATTTTAAACTAGTGTCTTCTTTAGCTTATAAGCCGGGCGCGAAACAAGTTTGAGTATTCAGATCAACTAAACTTACTTTTCCAAGGAGACATCCTTTTGTAGTTGGTAGATTTGCCAGTGGTCGCTGATGCACAACCTCACACAGTTTCAGGGCCTGAGGACCATTTTCTTCTATTTCTCTTTCTCTTTCATTCCATATAGTGAGTAGTTCCATTGACGGCGCAGTTCCTATTACTCCAGGATGAGTCAAACCTGGAAATCGAACCCCTGCTATGCATAAGCAGCATGTGAGTAGAGTAAGGTAGAAACTTCATTTATTTTTTTTAGTATCATTGACCAAGTCAGTAAAATTCACCTGGAATTTGAGGAGATGAGGCATAAATTCCTTCAAAATACCAAATAGCTTTCGTGGCACAAGGAAAATGGTCTGTTAAAAAGCCACCGCCGTTTTCTCTATCAAATGTTCCTGTATAACCCCATTCATCTCCTGGTAAAGGACCCAGATTACATATTTCAACTGCGAGAAGATCGCCTGCCTTAGCTGGGATTCCATCCCGGTCAACCACTCTTATTGGCCCACTGAGGTAATGTGTCTGTTTAAATCATCACATAGAGTGTTATAATCATGTAGTAAAGCAACCACGAACTGAATCTGATGGGAAATATAAACACTTTCTATTAATAACCAACTGCTCTATTACCTATCTAGTTGAGACAACATATACTAAGATTGATGAATTGAGATGCCAAAGAACAAATGACTATTCTTTTATTAAACAGCGAGGACATAACTGGCTGCTACTTACAATAGAGAGGTCTAAGCATTTGATATCCATAGCTGAATTATCATCTTTGATGATGCCTCCCGTCCAGTCAACCATCTCTACCCTAAAGATCTCACCGACCACCACATCTGCAACCGATGGTACCTGAGGGTGCCATCGGTTATGAAGTGGCAACTTTTGCTCCCATGGCTTCTTCTTCAAGTCTATAGGCACAACTAGTCTTGGAGTTCGAGGAGGCATCTCGAGATCTAATGACCGTAGATATGTCTGTTGTATGATTGAAGATTCCAAGAACAAGTGCAAGCTAGAGTTGGTTGATTCTCGTACAAATCATTGACTGACAAGTGGAAGAGATAATCTTTTAAGGTAGAGGACAAAACTAAGTGTGAAAAGTCAGAAACATATATGTTACTAGTATTTTGCTGGTATGTCCGAAAAGATATGTGATCTAACTCATTCCTAAAAAGTAAAGTAAAAAGATATAGAAGTTACAACAGATAGATTTATATGTTTGATAACATCTGCAGAATAGTTGTGTGATTGCTCCACCAATTTTTACTTGTGAGGTATCTTAGTGTGCCACCTGTTATGGAGAGGTTGCTTTGCTTCTGTTCCCATGGCTGCTTCTTTAATCTGTTGGCACCACCAGTCTTGGTGTTGCTTCGAACTCTGCTTCGCTTGAGTAGAAGGTAAGTAGTATCTTAAGCATGGTTAGTACAAAAGACATGATTGGAATCAGTTTCCTGATAGAGCTGGTTGGGTTATATTGAAATAAAATCTATGTTAGTCCATTTCAGTTAAGCTGGGCCCAAGTAATGGTAAAGTTGTTTATGTAGTGTTGGTCCTATTAGAAAAATAAAGGTCCATCAAATCTAACCCTGACGCATCAAAAGTCCACCACTACAAATGTAGGCCCGTCGCCATCCAAGTTGTGTTTTGTTTTCACTAAATCTCACGTGAAATATTAGTTTTCAAATCTTAACAGATTATTTTTAACAATTAGTTGATGGATGAAGTTATTTTTTTTCAAATTGGATTTAATCCATTCAATTTAAATTCACCTGAAAATGATACAGCTACAATTTTTTTTTACAAATATATTATTTCTGAGAGTACATAAAATTTCCATGTTAAAACCCACCTATCCACCTATTCAAAAACATTTTTTCGTTGACTTTCTTTTGACCAATATTACTAGTTCGATAATGACAAAGTCACGAAGTTTGGATTCGAAATTCTGATGTTTAATGATAAAAATTTTTGTTTGTGTTTTATTATTTTTAATATTTTGAAAAATACGATTTATTATTAAAGTCGAATCTAACTGTATTAAGATTTTATTTGACTATATTTTAAGATATTTATTTTCTTTCATTGTATTTAGATTAAGCTTTTGAGTATTACTATATAAAGGTTCAAATGTTCTAAGTATTATACCGTTTTTATTGAATTAGAATTAAACACTTTGCGTTGCTTGTGAGTTCATATTATCCTTGGATTAAGCTTTATCTACGGTTGTTTATTTTCATCAATCCGCTGCATCAGGTTGGTTTTAGAGCAGCTAATAGCCTGTTTGAACCAATTTCACTTCAAATGCAGCTAGATATCGTTCCCACTTAGTGAGCTCGCCAAAATCAGAGGCTGTATGAATTCTAACACTGAGGTAAGAAACTAGGAACGTGGAAAATGAAGCAAATGGGGTTGAAGGATATGATGGGGTCTCGAATCAATACAATAAAGCGAAGTACAAAATATTAGGGGACCTAGAAAATTATGTAAAACAGTTTAAGAACAAAATGCTATGATTTAGCGGTGATGAATAACTATCCGAAGCTTTGAAGCATTGCGAACTTTTCTTAAAGATTAATTTAATGTTAGTAAAGTGATAAAAAGTGATATCAATTACGTAATACACTACAAGAAAGAGCCAAATGAGAGTTTAAATGATTATCTTTGGTATTTTGTCCAAACCAATAATAATTTGGAAGATTGTCACAAGGCTGTTGAATGTACTGCCTACTGGCAAATGATACGTGGTTTATTGGATAATGAATAATGAAGAGGAATGCGTTAGCTTTTGACGCTCTTCTAATCAAGTTGAATATCAGGTCAATGTGAATGATATGATACGTTTGAAAGAAATACCAAGCCGAAATCATCAGACCCTTAAGAGTTTGACCCTTATTTCCTACAATGGTGCAATACCAAGAACCTATAATAAATTCAACAACAATAATTAGAAGTCCCAATAAACTTTCTAATCGACATCCTTACCATCGTCAACTAAAGAGGTACCTTCCATGTTTGAGCAAGATCGATCTTTTGGACATGGTCAGAATGATCGAAATAGTCAGTAAGTTAGTACAATTATGGGATTTTGACACAACCTATGAACCAAGAGGCGCAAATAAGGCTCAAGAAGTGGTAGATTTTATAATCGAATTTCTTGAAAGACCAACTTATTCCAATGATAACCCATCTCAATTATAGATAATTTGTTGTGATGATAGATTTAACTCGACAATATGAAAATTCATTCGAGTGTAAATGAGTTGTATACATGGGAGACAAGTGGTTGTTCCTATGAAAAGATCTTGAATTACATAATAATCAATTTTAATATGCTTCGTTCTCTCATGAAAGACTTGATTATTCACAGTGTAGTCTCATTAAACCATCACCGTGAATACCTAGCTCACATAGTAAACACTTCATTACAACTAGCTCAATTGATATGTTTTCCATCACACGATATTCTGGCCATGCACTGGATCGAGATACAACTGTATGTTTTTTAATTTTCCAAGATATGAGATTACCAAAAGAATAATAATACATAATACCAGTAGTAGACCTTCGGCTAGTAGGGAAACTTGTCCAATCGAAACCTGCGAATATTAAGATCCTACTATGTCCATGATCAAAATATACAAGTCATTTACTCAGAGATCCTTTGAGGTATCTAAGGATCTGAATAGTTTCATCTCAGTGTGTAGTGTGTGAGGCTGACATGAATTAACTCACTAGACTTACTTGATACATAATATTCGGTCGAGTAATTGTTAAATAATTTAGCTTCACGACCAATCTTTCGTATCTCTTAGGATTATGCATGGATACTATGTCATCAAGCATAAGCTTGGTCTCAAAGACCATCAAAAGGTTTTTACCCAACAACCCACATTCTAAAAGAATATAAAAATGATTTTTTTACAAATAAAGATCTAACCATGAGATCATGGTACCTCAATTCTAAGAAAATACTTGAGTTTATCAAGATCATGTTTTGGTTCTGGTTTTTTGGTATATATAATCTGGTTGAAGTGTTTCGGTGCTGTTGTTTTGGTACTTATAGTGTTAATTGCTGTTGTTTTGGTATATACATAGTGTCATTTGCTTAAGAAATTCTGAGATCGCCAAACTGCCATCATCTTTAGGGAATTTAATATTAATGCTTACTTTAGATTTACGCGTTTCTTCTTATAAGAAGATAAGTATTCCAAATGTGAAAAGGAAGATGGAAAAGTTGACGCATCTCTACTTCTCCAAAAGCTTTATAGGTGAAACAAAGATAGAGTTGGGAAATTTGAGAAACTTAGAAACACTTGTGAATTTTGGAATAGGGGTGATGAATATAGAGGATCTATTCAAGATGAAATATCTTAGAAAGTTGAGTTTAAGATGCAGTGAACCATATGATATCGAAATGGGGCTTCAAATCTTAACTAAAAAGTTTAAGAATCTTCGGAACTTGAAGTTTAAATGGTCTATAAGATCGGATTCAACTGATGGTTTGTGAATCAGAATATCAGACATAGGATCAAATCCTAAAAATCAGTATTTTTTTCTTCTAACAAATGTATTTCTGGACAATGATTTTGAGTCTTTGTGATATAGATATTATATTGCTTATAGAATTTTTGGAACTTTTGTTGTATACTTGTATATATAATTTGTGTTGTGGTTTAGTATCAATATCAAGCTGAGGCCTTGATCTGAGGATATAATTGATTAAATGAAAGAGTAGTAAGACAATGGAAACCAGTTCTTCTAACACACAAGTTGCTTCGTCTACGTCTATAAAATCCAAAGACATTGGTTGGGATTATAGATTTCCTGCTGATCCTAAAAATAGAGATGCTGTTACATGTCGTTTTTGTGAAAAAACTTATAAATGGGGATAACTCGACTTAAACATCATCTACTTGGGTCATCTACTAAAGTTGCTGATTGTAAAAAAAATGTCCTTCTCATGTCAAAGATAGACTTTAAAGTGCAGCGGGAAAAAAGCTGGAGAGGAAAGAGGCAATGAAACAAGTGAATTGTGAGCTTATAGTTGAAGAAGATTGCGAAGATGAAGAGATGGAGAGTGTTCAAAGATCTGCCCCGGGTTCAAAATGGCCGCTAGATATGTATTATAAAAGGGAACCAATAAGTAAAAAGCGAAAAGGGTCAAACTCAAAAGTAGAGCATGAGAAGGTTAGGAAGAAATTAAGGACATATGCAGTTTAGTTGTTTTCGAGATGGATGTACGATGCCAAAATTTTCTTTAATGCGGTTACTTATGAGTCTTTGCAGGCTGCAATTGAGGCTATTGGACAGTATGGTCTGGGGATGAAGGCCCCGACATATCATGAAGTTAGGGTGATATTTTTGAAAAAAGAAAGAGAAACTACTGACAAATTTATTGAAGAAAACTCAGAGGAGGGTAGAAGAAATGGCTGCACATTGATGGATGATGGTTGGACCGATAAGAATGAGAGGGTTCTTGTTAATGTTTTGGTAAACACTCCTCGAGAAAGTGTTATTTTAGACACAAGTGATGCTTCAGGTTTTTCCAAAATAGGGTCCAAGATGTATGATATGATCGGCAAATACATAGATCAACTTGGCCCGGAGAATGTTGTTCAAGTAATAACCGATAACGCATCAGAGAATGTTTTGGCTGGTATGTTAACTAATCTAGTTTTTATTGCTATGTTCTTTAGTAAATGTAGTTCTTTATGCATTGTGTACAACCATTTAGTGTTGTGTTATCTAGTTTTTATTGTTCTGTTCTCTGGTGAATATTGTTCTTTATTGTTGTGCTCTTTTAGTGTTTTAATGTTGTAGTCACGTTGTTCGATCTATTTTTTGTTTCGAGTTGATTATCCAAAAATAAGGACTATATCAAGGGCTGAGAAATAATAACTACCCGTTTTGGTAATAAGAATTGTATCAGTACATTTGTTAGGGGTTCAAGTTCCTCACCCAGAATTAGAGACCGGTTTGAACTAGTTTTCTAATTAGAGACCGGTTTGAACTAGTTTTCTAATCAGATCTTTTAGTCTATGTGTTTGTTATCTGACTCATATGTTCTAAGAATTATGTAATTTTATGTTTAAGTTATTATTGTTAGTTTAAATGTCTAAATAGTACTATTTAAATTACAATTATATGCTATAAAATATTATTCAGGTAAGAGATCGCCGCATGTCATGTGGCCATCGCCGCATGTCATGTGGCCATCGCCGCGCCGCTCGCCTCGCCGTTGTGGCTTTTTTAACTCTCTTCTCCACGGACCGCCACTGACAACTATGATGTCGAGATATTCTCATCATTATCACCAGTCAGATCATTGACATATGCAACTAAAATTAAAGTCTTCCACTTTAAGTGTCCATAAATACTGAATGCTCATTAGCACTTTGGTTATGCCAAACTGACTAAGTGTGTATGAAAGATTTCCAAACCAATTATGGTGCACTTTTTCAGAGAATATATATATGTATATATATATATTATAAGTATAAAACTCTGAAACCTCCTCATGAATAACGAACCTAGGGGGTTGAGTCATATGAAACTCCTCCTCAAGAATGTTATTAAGAAATGCATTTTTGAAATCTAATTGGTGTAATGGCCAGTAGAAAGTAACAACTGGAGATATACAAATACAAACTTATTCTATTTTTGCAATAATAATTTTTTAAATCATAATCATCCTCTGGAGATTGAGAGTACCCTTTTGCAACCAAGTGAGCTATGAGTTAGTGTAAATACCCATCAGGGTGAACCTTGATTTTGAAAACCCACTTGCAACCAATCATTTTTTCCATGAGGGAGAGAACAAAGATCTCATGCTTTATTTTTCCATATAACTAGCATTGGATTATGCATAACATTATCCATCTCGGACTAAGCATGGCCTCTGACACATTCTTAAGAACAAAGTAATTGTCAACATTAGTAGTAAATGCTTGATGATATTAAGATAAAGCTAAATAATAATAAAAATGAGCGACAAGATATCTAATGTAGTTAGATGAACTTTTGTAGAGATCAATGAGAATAGTCAAGATTTTGAGAAGGTTGGATTTGAACATGACTCCATGGACTAGTTTTTGTAGGGTGAGGTGATTGTGTAAGAGATGGTGCCAATTTGGTATTTGGTTCAAGTGCAAAATAAGATATAAAAGTCTAATGATCTTACATGTGATAGACAAATTTAATGTTAATATGAATATTTTTACTTCGTCGAGTATATACGTGAGTAATATGAGGCACACGAGGTGTTGGAGTATGGTATTCTCGTGTACTGGTGAAAAACCAATGTGAAATTGAAGATATTTCAAAATAGTTATGCCATAGGGTGAATTACTAGATGTAGATGATGAATCAGTTTCTGAATACAAGTAATATGCTACATACTCTATAAAATAACATACGACGAAACAAATTACCTCATAAAAGTGAGACTATACCATCTATAACATTTTTGAGTTACAAAATAGCTTACAAAGACACAATGTAACAACTTGAGATCTAGTCTCACACAATCTAATTGATTATCATATACATAACAAACACAACCAAATAATTTGGAGGCAAAGAGAAATAAAGATGCATATGAGAATATGAAATTATAATAGATTTCACATTCAAATACATAAAATGACACCCAATTTATCAGATACATCGACCTATAATTGGTGAAGTATGGACCATCATGGTATAAACCACATAAAGTCTATGTATATTCTTTCGTTCAGACACTCTATTTTGTCGATGTGTATAAACATATGCCGAATTATGAATTATACCATTATTAGTATGCATAAATTCATTTGTAAAATATTATTTGTCATTGTCACTACGAGGAGTTGTGTTAAATTGGTTTTTCAAAAATGAAAAAAAATTAAAATTTTAGAAACATTTTATTGTCTATATTTAATAGTAAAAATCAAAGTTGTACCAGAAAAATCATCCACAAAAATAACAAAATAATGAAAGTTAGAGACAAATTTAACATGACAAGAACCTCATACATCAAAATAAACTAATTTAAATATATTGTCAGACCGACTAATGAATCTAGGTGGATAAGAAGCACACACATGCTTTCTTTGGATGCATGACTCATAAACTAATTATGAAATAGACTTGTTGAAACTAGAAAAAGATTTACTATAAACTAATAAGTTCTGTACAAGTTTAAGTCATATATATATAGGCTGTGAATATATTGTAATATTATTCTAGCCTACTATAATAATATCTAGTCTATTATAAAAATATATATAAAATAGTATCTTTAAATATTGACTATAATAAACCATTTAGTCAATATCTCTTATTATTTCCATTAACACTACCCCTCAAGGTGCAAGCTTGATCGAAATGTCGTAGCTTTGTGTTACCTTTGAAACTTGAACGTAAGTACTCGAGGTGCAAGCTTGATCGAAATACTGAAACGAAATCACAGTCCCCGTCAACCTAGAACATATATAAATCATGCCCAACTTTTTAAAAATATAAATTGAGCGCTTTTGTAACTTTTTTGAAGCCTAGAATATCCAAGAAAAACACATTTTAAGGATTTGGGATCTAATTTTGTGCGAGTAGGACTTACATCCCTAACAAAGAAAGTGCAACAAAAAATGCATGGTTCAACAAGAAATAGAGGTTTAAATGAAAAACACGTAATATGGAATCTTATTTGAAATGACAACAGACGACATATGATTAATTAAAACACAGGTAGTGGAAACAACATCTGCCTAAAATAATCTCGGTACTTTCATTTGAAAAAGAAGTGCACGAGTAACCTCTAAAAGAAATCTATTTTTTCTTTCAACAACACCATTTTGAGATGGTGTGTCCACACACGAAGTTTGATGAAGCATTCATTTTTGTTTCATAAATAATTGAAATTCATTTGAGCAATATTCTTTACCATTATCACTTCTTAAAATTTGAATTGGGTATTAATTTGCGCAGTAAATGTCCAAAATATTGAAAATAACTCAGAGTGGTTTTTATTAAATAAAGCCATGTAATAAGGGAATGATCATCAACAAAACTAACAAAATATTTAAAACCAGTTTTGGAAATAACATGACAAGAACCCCAAACATCTAAATGAACTATTTCAAAAGGAGACATAGCCCGTTTATTGATATGAGGATATGATGAAAGGTGATAATGTTTAACAAATTGACATGACTCACACTCTAATGATGTCAAATGTCAAAATTTAAGATAAAGTTATTTTAAAGAGATTAAGGATGGATGATCCATATGAAAATGTGCTTCAAATAAAGATGTGATACTAGAACATGCAGTAGATGTATGACTATCTTTATTAAGATAGTAGAGACCTCCACTCTTAGTTCTCTACCAATTATTGTATTCATTGAAAGATCCTGAAACAAACAGTGAGAGTAAAATGTGACAAAAATTTTTAGTATTGTAGTGAGTTGGCTAATAGAAATAAGGTTAAATGAAAACTGAAGGAGATGTAGAACATATGTCAAAAATATATTTTTGGTGGGATTGACAGTCCCCGAACCTAAAACACGAGATGATGATTCATATGCCAGTGCTACATTAGAATGATACATATTTAAAAAAGTAGTAAAAACTTGTTTATTACATGTCATATGTTTTGCGACAGCGGAATCAATGACCCAATCAGAGAAAGAAGAAAGAAGACATGTAGTTGAGTTACCTGACACACAAGCTGCAGGATTTGTAAGATCATGTGACTTTAGAGACTCTTGGTACTTGGAAAATTGAGTGTATTCCTCAGCAAAAAGCATATAGGGTTCCTCTTTAGTTGCTATATAGAAATTGCTGAGGTAGTTGTGGATAATTCCACTTTGTATGACCATGTTTATGATAGTAAAAATATTCTACATTGTTTAGATCTCAAAAACCACGTCCTGAATAACTATTCGTATCACCATGGTTACCATACTCTCCATGGCTGTTGTGTCTATTCTACCCATCTTTACTATTATAACCACCACGACCACCGTGATTATTGTATCCAACACGACTACCACGATCGTTGTATTCACCACGACCACCACAGTCTTTATATCCACCACGACCACGACGAACACTAAATCTGCCATGATTATTGTAAACATAAGCGTTACAACCACCGCGACCATCATGACCATCTAGATTATCAGAAAAACCAGGTTTACTGTTGATGATTAATGCACTAGTGACAGGTTGTACTGTCCGTGAGTTTTCGGTTCGAAGAAGTCTTGAAACAATTTCAGGTAGAGATGATATCTCAGATCCAGCGAAAAGTTGAGATTTTGCACTTTTAAACTCTGAAGGAAGATCAACAAGAAAACTCATTACAACCATTTGTTCTTGTTGCAATTGTTAAATTTTAATGTCAGTACTGAAGGGTAACAAAATATTAAGTTCTTCGTAGATGCGTTTGAAATCTATAAAATATACCGTAAGAGACTTATCTTGTTTTTAGTACAATAAAAATACGTACATACATCATAAATACGTGAAATATTACCTTTACCCACATATAGAAATTTTAGATACTCCATTAACTCTTTAACATATTCACAATGATTAACAAGACCAAGTATCTCAATGGTGATCGTGTTTTGTATTTGAAGAAAATAGAGAGCATCATCACGTACCTAACTTTTGGTTGTGTCATCAGTAGGAAGATCTTTTGTCAAGTGATCATCGTTTCTATACTTCGTAAATATATACGAATCGTTTTACTCCAATCTAAATAATTCGAATCGTTCAATTTTTGTTATGTGATTTTATCATCACATGAACCAAATCAGACACACTTTTTTCTTTTTTCCATCTATATTTTTTATGGAAACCCGAATGGCTCCGATACCATGTTGAAACAATAATTTTTTTTATTATAGACTAATAAGTTATGTACAAGTTAAAGCTATATATATGCTCTGAATATATCATAATATTATTTCAGTTTACTACAATAATATATATAATAAATTATCTTTGAATGTTGACTATATTAAACCATTTAATCAATATCTCTTATTATTTCCGTTAACAAGACTAAATTTTAAAAAGTATTTTTTTTCAATACTTAGTGTGATGGATGCCCCAACTAATATAAACCTCCTTAGAAATACTAGTAGTCAAACATATCACTCTCTTATGTGAGCTCTTGGGTTATATGAAGTATATCAACTTGTTAGTCCTCAGTTCTCGAAATATGTATTTGATTAGGGTGAAACTAACATAACAATTTAATTGTTCTATTATTTATTTATAGTGAAGATTTTCTGGAAAAAAGGATGCATAAGACATATGATAATGGTATGTTTGGGAAAATTCAGATGGACCAAATGTCTTCTACATTATAGTTGGAACCATCAACTATTTAAATATGTACTTGTGAGATAATGGCTAGTGCTAACGGTATACTTTTGTTTCGAGTCATGTGGTCAACAACATATGAATCAACAATCAAAGATGATTTTGAAGTTATAAAAAAACTCAGAATCATATTGCATGGTATGAAATAGTTTATGAAAGATGTGGCTGAGAGATTATGTAGTCATCGGAAAAACCTAGTTGCTCAAGTAGTTGAACAAGTATAGTAATTTCATCCAAATATGAACTACATAGTTTAACATGAATTTTTAATTTCTAGATGTATATCGATTGTTGAGTCATGTTAGTAGATTGATTATCCATCTATAATAAATTTTAGGATAAAAAAACAAAATTGGATTTATTTATTTTAATTCTAGAAACTAGGTTAATTCTATAACAATTAATGTTCAAAACTCATTTTACTAGTCCGAATATATCCAAACACACAATTATTTACTTGTCAAATGGTATACAATTTCGAGAAGATTTATAAGATGCACAATTATTTCGAACATTTAATACAATTGTTACCGTTATATTTTCTCTTTCAACATTAAGAAAAAAATTACTATATCTGAAAAAAGATATTAGATCTAAACAAACGTTACTAGATCTGAAAAATATATTCGATATGAATAAATATTGACGAGTCCGGATCCTGTTACCTCTTCGGACAGGGACAGTTCGGACAAAGACCACCTAACCGGACAGGGCAATTCGAACACCTCATCCATTGGACTGTTCGAACATGAACTAAAGTACTTAAAAACCTAATCACTTCTTGACTAAGCTGACTGCTCTCCTACTAAGAGCTCATGGGTCCTTAAACTTGACCCGGGTCCATTAAACATAACCCGAAAGCCCATAAGGCCCAAATGTAAGGGTATAAATACCCAACCACCAACATTAAATGAGGGTACTGAAAATTAAATACAACCAGGCTGCTTAATTCTCCCTCTACTCTCTACTCAGACATTAAATACTTACAAACTTCTACAAAACTCCAAACAAAAATTACAAACTTACCCTCAGACGAAAATAAACCTCACCAAGTTGGCGACCACAGCGGGAGCACGACGGTGCCTGAATCAAGCATTCGAAACCAACAGGAAAAATCAGTCCGAATGAATCCGGACGCCCCGTAAGTACCACCAGCTTTGCTTGAAGTGGTGGGTGAAAACGATGAATACACCATCGAGGAGCGTGATAGATTAAAGGGCGAGATAGAAGCTCTGAGGGCAAAGAAGTCTAAGATAGGCATGAAAGAAAAGTCAAAAGCATTAGTCGCTCATCATACCGACAACCCTAAAGAGCATGAGCCTTCAAAGACTCATGTGAGTACCAAGAAGACTCACGCTAGCTCCAAAAAGTCTCACCGGTCTAAACTAGTGGAGAGTTCTGATTCAGACTCAGGGTCTCCTGGTAGCTCCTCGGATGAGGATGGAGTTGAGGAGTCCTTGTCCTCCAGCAGCGATGAGGGCCGATCCAAAAAGAAGCAAAAGTTGATTAAAAAGTATTCAAGAAAAAGGGATAGATATGGGAAATTGAAGAGGAATATAGGCAAAGGATCATCTCATAGCCGGAGGCATGTAGACCGGATGCTGATGGATCCTTTTGCCTTCCACGATGAACCAGGTATCTTTGTAACTCCCAATGAGGATACTGTGTTCAGTCGTGTCCGGAATTGAAGGCAATCTCCATTGTCTTCCAAGATTCTATCCGGAAACCTCCCTAAGAGGTTCGATAGCACTAAAATGGAGAAGTACGATGGCAGTACTGATCCGGACAACCACTTGGAACAATTTAAAAACTTTATGATGAATTTCGATGATGACGACAAGTTACTCTGTAGAGAATTCTCCCAATCATTTACGAGGAGTGCTCTAAAGTGGTATAACAGCCTACCTCAAGGCTGTATCAAGAATTTTGATACCTTTTGGGTAGCCTTTCGAAGACAGTTTGTTGGGAGTAAAAAGTTGAAGGGGAATGGGGACACAATAATCCATTGTGCCCAATAACCAAACGAGTCATTGAAAGATTACATAAGTCATTTTGTAAACACCAAAAATGGCTTGGCTGATTGCTTCGAGCAAGTAGCAATATCATCCTTGAGACAGGGCTTAAACCCTAGAAATTTGGCTGATTTAGTGACCAGAAAGAAAGCCATGACTTGGGGAGGTTTGCTGAATCAAGTCGGAAAGCAAATCAATGTTGATGAAACAAAGAAAACTAGGGTGCACAAGCAGGTGAGGTCTGCCCCGGTTGCACCAAACCCAAATCAAAATCAGTCCGGGAACAAAGCAAGAGAGACCGGACAGGGGCATAATAGGGCTAAAGCTCAATCTCAGCCAGCTGCACCTGCCCAGAGTCAACAATCCAGAAATAAGAGAGGGCCTTGGGTCCAACCGGAGTGGTTTGCAGAGTTAAAAGAAAGTGTGGCCACCATTTATGATAAAACAAAGGAAGAAGTGCACTATAGAAGACCGCCCGCACTGCAATATCCTAGGGAACATCGTAAGAACTCTTTTTGCCAGTACCATAATGATATTGGCCATACCACTGATGATTGTATAGTCTTGAAACAAAAAGTTCAGAACTTGATTGAAAGAGGAAAGCTGGGGGCATATGTCAAAAGAAGAGGAGGAAATAGGCCTGATAATGCTCATCGGGTTGGTCCAAGCAATGCTGCTCCGGAGGAAGCTATGGTTATAATCGAGAGATTTGATGTAGAATCAGAATACTTAGATCCTGATCCAACTCGGAATAGAGTGGGTACCATTGAGGAACGTTGTAAAACGGTCTCCGGGCTTATTAAGTTTTTTGAGTCACTTACATTTTTCGGAGGGGATACTATGACAGCTCCTACTGCTTCTTCAAGGAAGAGACACGTTCATACTTTAGCCACCCAGCTGGAAGGAGGCATGACCTTCTATCAATCACAAATTCTATTTCCCTTCATTGTTTTCGATGAAGATGACTTGAGAGATATAGCTGGCCCTCATGAAGATGTTGTTGTCATAGGAGCATCTATTGGGGGCAATGACATAAGACGAATCTTGGTGGATACTGGAAGCTCAGCCAATATCCTTTTTTTAAACACTTACAAAAAGATTAAAAATCCAGCCGTAATTCAGCGTTCGGACATATCAATTGTGGGCTTCACTGGGAGCTCAGCATATGTGATCGGGGAGTTCAAAGAGGAAGTTTTATTGGGAAAAGGCCCTTTTAATAAGATGGTCAGGATACTTTTTATTGTGGTGGATTGTCCCACTTGTTATAATGCTATTTTAGGGAGGTCTTGGCTCTCTAGGATGCATGAAGTGGCCTCGACAGTCCACCAATGTTTGAAATATGTTGTTCAAGGGCAAGTGGGAGTTGTCCGAAGCAGTCAAAAGGTTACAAGAGAGTGTTATGCTACAGCACTGGCTCCGCAGACGTTGGGGGCAGTTCGTACCAACGAAGAATAACTGTTTGAGAAGTTTAAGATGTTAAAGTTTCTGAAAGACCATCAGCATGTTTTTGCTTGGTGCAACGCTGATATTACAGGGGTTCCAGCAGATATTATATCACATCACTATCCATCCGGAGAGACATAGCACCCGTGGTACAAAAGAGAAGGGCTTTCTCCAAGGAAAATGCTGATGTTATTTTTCAAGAAGTTGACAGGCTCACAAAAATGGGGCATATAAAGGAGTCTCAATATCCTTTGTGGACTGCCAATCCGGTCTTCGTGAAAAAGAAAAATGGCAAGTGGCGTATGTGCATTGACTTCACAGATCTCAATAGGGCTTGCCCAAAAGATTTATATCCAGTCCCCCGGATTGATCAGCTGGTAGATTCCACTTCTGGAAATAAGTTACTATCCTTTATGGATGCTTTCTCTGGGTACAATCAAATTCAAGTAGATCCGAAGGATCAGGAGCATACCACATTTGTCACTGATAGGGGTCTTCATTGCTACAAGGTGATGCCATTCGGATCGAAAAATGCTGGGGCTACTTATCAGAGATTGGTGAACAAAGCCTTTGCTGATCAAATTGGAAGAGATATGGAAGTATACATTGATGACATGATGGTGAAAAGTATGGATGAACAACTACACTTGGAAGACCTCAGAGAAAATTTTGCTAACTTAATAAAAGTGAATTTAAAGCTAAACCCAGAAAAATGTGTGTTCAGAGTCCAGTCAAATCCCAGCTTAATGCTTTGTTCCAAATGGAGCCTCCTCGGAATGTTAAAGAAGTACAACGGTTGACTGGAAGGTTGGCTGCTCTAAATCGATTCATCTCAAGGTCTTCGGACAGATGTGCCCCATTTTTTCAAACTCTAAAGGGTGCAAAGGGATTTTACTGGACTTCACAGTGTGATGAGGCCTTCAATGAGATTAAGAAACATCTGTCCTCCCCCAATACTTTATTTAAACCTGTTGATAGAGAGACACTCTTCGTATACCTGGCAGTTTCAAGTTGTGCCATCAGTGCTGTATTGGTAAGAGAGGTGGATAATTACCCCCATCCGGTGTACTACAGTTTCAAGAGCTTGATAGATGCAGAAAAGCGTTATTTGAAACTCGAAAAGTTGGCGTTAGCCTTGGTAATTGCTGCAAGGAAGATGAGGCCTTATTTTCACGCTCATCCTATTATCGTTCGGACGTCTTTTCCCTTGAAGAATGTTCTTCAAAAGGCAGACATTTCCAGTAGAATGACTAAATGGTCAGTGGAATTGGGGGACTTCGATATTGATTTTGCTCCTCGAACAGAAGTCAAAGCCCAAGCTGTGGCTGATTTTTTAGTTGAATTCCACTCTGATAGGGATTCAGAGCAGACTACTGAGATGAAAGACAAAAAGGTTTGGTTTGTCCGGACGGATGATGGATCCAGTACTATGGGATGTGGTGCAGGGGTGTGCTTGACTTCTCCCTATGGTGACAAAATGTACCAGGCTATATGTTTTGCTTTCAGGGCTTCCAACAATGAATCCGAATATGAAGCAGCTATAGCTGGTTTAAAGATAGCTTATATTTGTGGGGCCAAAAGGGTCAAGCTGATGAGTGATTCCCAGCTTCTTATCCACCATGCACAAGGTCAATCTGAGGCAAAAAAGGAGCAACTAGTGAAGTACTTACTTCTTCTTAAAAATGAGGCTCTTAAGTTCAAAACTATTGTTTATGAGCATATACCCCGAGCTGAAAATGAACTAGCAGATTCGTTGGCAACCATAGCATACACTGAGTCATATCCTTGGATCCATGTACTGGAGAGCCCTTCCATTCAACTTGATATGGGTAAAGAGGAGAAAATTTTCGATGTACAAATGAAACAACCTCAAGATTGGAGATTTCCTCTCCTACAGTACCTCTCCGATGGCATCTTGCCTCCGGATAAATCACTGGCAAGAAAAATGAAGCACAAGGCTCGTGGTTTTATCATACTAAGAGACGTTTTGTATAAAAAGTCTTACAGTAAACCTCTTTTGCGATGTTTGGGAGATGATGAGTCTCAAGTAGTCCTCTCCGAATTGCATGATGGTGAGGGATCAACTCACTGTGGATTCAGGGCTCTAACACGGAGAGTTTTACTGGCTGGATATTATTGGCCCTCTATAATGCAAGATGCTAAGGAGTTGGTGAGAAAGTGTGATCCATGCCAGAGATATAGTAATGAAATTCATGTCCCAGCCATCCCTTTAGAGTCAATTTCTGAGCCTATACCTTTTGCTCGATGGGGGTTAGATTTGGTGGGACCTCTTCCTATGGCGTCCGGAGGACGCAGAACTATAATTGTCGCTATAGATTACTTTTCGAAGTGGATTGAAGCAGCCCCTCTGGCAGGAACAACATCAAAAGCTGTCATAAAATTCATTTTATCCAACATCTGTTGCAGATTTAGTGTTCCACAAAAGATAACGACAGACAATGGGCCACAGTTCGATAACAAGGAAATGGAGAGTTTCTGTGCCTCAAGGGGTATACAACATTGCTTATCTTCACCTTTCCACCCGCAAGCGAATGGTCAGGTTGAAGTGGCTAACCGAACTATACTGTCCGGTTTAAAGAAGAATTTGGAAGGGGCTGCTGGGAAGTGGCCTAGCTATTTACAAGAGGTTTTCTGGGCCTACCGGACTACACCTCGGGCTGCAACTCAAGAGTCACCTTTTGCCTTGGTATATGGGATGGATGCAATAGCCCCCATAGAAGCAACTCTCCCTTCATTTTGAGTTCATAACTTCTCCGAACACACTAACGAAGTGGCAATCAGAAATCAGCTTGACCTAATAGAAGAAAGACGATTTAAGGCTCACCTTAGAGCTGCACACTATCAAGGTTTGATGAGAAGCAGGTTTGCTTCTAGAGTAAAAAGAAGAGATTTCCAGTCGGGGGACAAGGTATTGAGGAAAGTCTTCTTACACACTAAAGAGAAGCTCCTCGGCAAACTGGCCCCAACTTGGGAAGGACCTTATATGGCCATTGAAAGGCTTAAACCTGGAACATATTGGCTAGAATACAAAGATGGAAGGGTTTTAAATCACCCTTGGAATATTGAGCATCTCCGAATATACTTGGAATAGAAGCTATGTAAATATTTACTTGTTTAAAAATCCATGTAAATATTTGGGGGCATACTCTTTCCTACCCTGGTGGCATGGGGAGGTTTTAATGAGGTGTCCGAGATTTTTAATAAAATTTGATGCCTTCTTAAATTTTTTTGAAGTGTTCTTACTTTGTTTTTTGTCATACCATCCGGATTGAATTAAGGGAATGATGACTACTTAAACATTTGTCGTCGGAGAATTTAAATACTCTCACTTTAGAATGCTTATGAAATAACTAAAGGCTATTTAAACACTAGCCACCAAAATTGAAACAAACTATGGAAGAATGCAAGAGTTGTGCAAAACAAAGATATTCATTAAAATAACCTAAGTACCTTGGCCTTCCAAGGACTTTTCAATTGTCAAACAAAACAAAAGGTCTATCCGGTCAAATGCCAGACACAATAACAAAAATGCCTTGGCCTTCCAAGGACTTTAGTTCAAGTAACATGAAAAGTGAAAAGATAATTCATAATTTAAGACTGAGCCTTTGAAGATGGCTCAGCCTCACTTGTCTTCTTCTTCTTCTTGGAATCGTCTTTCTCTTCGTAAAGGTCATCCTCGGTTTTTTCTTCTTCTTCAGCGGAGGAAGCACTGGATTAATCATGCAAGTCTCCATCATCCATGGTGTGGAAGGGAAGGTCTTCGTACTCTACATGAAGCCACAAATCCCCCAGGTTCCTCTTCGGGGACTTCTCATGAAAGAGCAGGACCATGTCCGACTTCACCTTGGCATACATTTTCTCTTGAGTATCTATTACGTTGTTGGCATAAGCATCGATCTTGGCCTAAATTTTGGCCTCCTGCTACTTTAGCATATCAGCTTTCTCCTCTGCAGCCTCGGACACTATGTTCTCAAGCGCAATCTTGTCATTTGTCAAGTTGTGGATGACTTGATCCTTGGCCTTTGCCTCCTCTTTTGAAGAGGTGAGATCTTTCTCTAATCCGGAAAACTTCTCTCGGAGCTCCTTGATAGTGTCTTCTAGTGTGGCAGCTTTTGTGGTCCACCCCTCTTGGCTCTTCTTTAGCTCCTCGTTTTCTCCCTTTAGAATGTCAGCATGTTGAGTGGCACTAAGAAGATCATCAGGCAGTCTCTCTTTGTCAGATTTGAGATCTTTGATAGTATCTGCCTGACTTCGAACTTGTTTCTCCAACACAAGCACTGGCTGAACACTACTTAATATGGAGTGAGCTATAATATCCCTTTAAATTGAAACAATAAAAGTCTTACCATTAAATGTGACGGTGTTCGAAGTAATCGAAGGGAGGTAAGGCCCATCAAAATCGTCTCTGGGGAGGTTGGCAAAATAGTCACCAAGTCCATCAAGCCCGATGATGTCAACCCCATCAATGCTAAGGTCTCCTCCTCCAACCTCGTCGGTTTGAAAATTACCAGGGATCTCCTCTGCTTGTGTTGGATCAGCAGGATCTATAGAGGGGAGAGGCTCCGGAGGCCGGAGAGAAAGTTCATCACCTCTAGATGTCTTTTTCTTCTTAGCCTCCCTATCCTTGCTTTCCGCTCCCCGTTTTCGGTCTCTCTTGGGAGCCCTTGGGGGTTTTGGGGATTGAACCTTTCCCTAACACTCTCCTACTCCACCACTTCTAAGAGAGCAGCATCGATCTGGCTTGGGGCTGGCCCCTTTGGATTCGTTGGAACAACCTCCTCCACCTCAGCAGGTTTAGCTTCACCTACAACTGTCTGGCCCTTCTTTTTCTTGCCTTTCATTTTACTCGGGGCCTTGGCCCGGCCTGGCAAGTAAAGTGACCCGTCCGGTTCGTGTGTTCTCATGAGGACTACATCCGGAGGAGGTGGAGTGGTGAGTTCTTCCCAAGTCAAGTCCCTCCGGCCAGTAGTGTTCCAGAGGTGAGACCGTCCAAAGTTTCCTCCTGTGAAAGCATCGTGAAACCGGTTTCCCCATTTTTCAGCAGCCCAAGTGTTGATATTGGTGCAAGTAGTCTGCCCGGCCTTCAAGTAATCACTAAAGTCTTTGGGTAGCTCTGCTAAGAAGAAAGACAAGACCAATCAATTTAAGCAAATTTGATAAAAGTAGAAAAAAGAATATAAAGTAAGAGCCTTACGATCACTCCTCCATCTGATGGTGAGGAGACTTGGATTGACTCCGGCTTTGATTTTCCTCCCGTTCTCCCAAGCACCACTTACGAACAGGAATTGGGTCCTCCAATTCCTCTCCGAATCAAGCAGGTCATCTACTGATTTATAATTATCACCCATGTTAAAGTGATAGAAAGGAATGTGGTGGTTCCTGCAGAGACTGGCCACATCTGCGAATTCCTCCATTGGTAGAGGGATCCCGGAGAGCCTGGAGGCCATGATGCAGGCCATAAATATGTACCAGGCGTTGGGGCTTAGTTGACTGGGACAGAGTTTGATAAGATGGAAATACCTAACTATTTCCGGATCCAAATGGAACCTTAAACCCCAGTTAAAGAGCTCAGTCAAAATGACTATTTCACCGAGTTTGCAGTCCATTGGGGTTTCGGGGTCTATGGGGATTCTTATCTTCACATTCTCCGGAATCCTCCACTTCATACGCATCCGGCCCAAATCAGTTGTATGAATGAAGGAATAATTAATCTTTTACAAGGCAAGAAGATATTTAACATTGACCTTGTGGAAACAAGGTCCTACTTTCCCTTCAAGACACTCCGACAGATCCGGATGCCTTAAGCATAGCTTCTCCTTGCCTTTATCCTTCTGAGCAGCAACAGCACCACTGGTCTGTCCGGAAGGTTCAGACTCAAATGGAGCCTCTTCGATTGAGTCCTCTATTATTTCCTCCATTATTGAAGAAGGATTTTCAGTTGTATTAATGAAAGGGGAGTTTGGAGTTGGTTCAGTCTGACCACCAGACTGATGAGTTTCAGTGCTCTCCTGCACTCTAGCCTCCGGCTGGGGCTCAGAGGTGGAGATTTCTATTCGGGGGCTTGAGCCACTGGCCTCCGGACCGGACAACCTGTCCCTGGGTGCTTTTATGGGTACTTCTGACCCTGTATTGCTGTCCTTGGCACCTGATTTCGAAGGGGTGCCCTTGGAAGCTTGCCCTTTGACCAGCCGGCCTTTTCTTCGATCAACCAGCTTGTTGGGAGAAGTATCATCATCTGACCCCATGGCTATGAACGGGGAAAGTTATCTGTTAAACCTGGTTCAACGGTGGGTTCTGACTCTTGAACCGAAGAACCTGAGATGATAGGGGAAAGACTGGTTTGAAACAATTTCTTCGGTTTGACACCCTTTGTGGAGGAAGAACCCTGGTCAGACTCTGTAGCTGAGATTGTTGGTTTGTCTATGGGGGAAGTGGGTAAGCCTGCTGCAATGCGCCTTTCCCTTTCGACTTTTTGTGCTTTTTCTAGTTCAGATAGATTGAGCCACCAACCTTTGATTAGAGCGTTCCTAGCCGTGAATATAAACAACCTAAGTAAAGAACTTGTGTTTGAGAGAGAGAGCTCTGAAAATTAGCAAAGTGAAAATGAAAATGATAGTAAAACAGTAGAAAAGCATCTTAATTTATAGTAAACCTCAAAAAGAAGTCTTGATTCCTAGGAGAATTCGAAAAGATTAGCAATGATTAAGAGACAGCGCTGACGTCACCTTCATTAATGAAGAGGTTGCTTTTCAGAGAAGGTGGGTGCGAAATTCAAGGTAAAAAAACGGCTAAAGCAACGAATCAAAGAGTGACATGTGTCCCATGAACTTTGGCAAAAAACCGTTTAGATTCCAAGAGCTTTTTCAGTCCGGATAAAACCATAACATAATTCGAAAGACCTGTCCGGATAAAACTGCTACTGTCAACAGACTGTTTTTCAGGTTTTGACAAAGGTTATTTGAGCAAACACCTAAAAAAGGGGCTACTGATGAGTCCGGATCCTGTTACCTCTTCGGACAGGGACAGTTTGGACAAAGACCACCTAACCGGACAGGGCAACTCGAACACCTCATCCATTGGACTGTTCGAACAGGAACTAAAGTACTTAAAAACCTAATCACTTCTTGACTAAGCTGCCTGCTCTCCTACTAAGAGCTCATGGGTCCTTAAACTTGACCCGAGTCCATTAAACATAACTCGAAAGCCCATAAGGCCCAAATGTAAGGGTATAAATACCCAACCACCAACATTAAATGAGGGTAATGAAAATTAAATACAACCAGGCTGCTTAATTCTCCCTCTACTCTCTACTCAGACATTAAATACTTACAAACTTCTACAAAACTCCAGAGAAAAATTACAAACTTACCCTCAGACGAAAATAAACCTCACCAAATATAATAGATCTGAAAAAATTACTGGATTTGAAACAATATTGGATCTAAAAAGAACGTTAGATTAGAAAAATAAAATGGTAGATCTGGAAAAAAATATACTGGACATTAAATTAGAATATTGGATCTGAACTTTTGTTCAAAGAAAAAAAAAATAAAAAATTTATTGAGGAGAAACAATGAAAGATTTGAAGAAAAACAATGGATTTGATTTTTTTGCTTAAGAGAAAAGAAATAAATAAATTCGTTGGAAAAAAGAAAAATAGTTGATACCGCAAAAGACTTACTAACAGTTTTGTATGGATGAGAATGAAGAACATACATAATAGAACAAAAGCTTATGTGGCTATGAGTATTATCATTACTACTTTATATAGATATTTTATTTTTTTATCATTAATATCGTTCAAGATTTACCTTTGATTGATAAGGTGGTCGAACTCTTGTTAGGTATTGTAGCAGGAGCCTGCTTAGTTGACCTAGAAGTTGATAAAAAAATAGTGATCCAAAAGTACATCTTGTATGGAATGTTACCCATAGATAAAACCACAAATCGTAGCCTTAAGATCTGAGCTATAAAATATACGATGTTAGGTGGAACCCTGTATTGGCAAGGACTGACTCAACCCATTATTTTTTCTCTTCGCATCAAATGTTTTTTTGTTTTTTAGGATCTTCATGAAAGGGTAGTCTTTGCTCACCCTAGGCATAAAATTCCTCTCAAAATGGTTTTTCTAATAGGTAATATAGGCCAAAGATCATGGTAAATATTTACAAGATGGTAAAAAAAGTACAACACATGCCAACGATTTGCAAATACAATCCATCGCCCAACTGTGCATTTGGAAGCCAAATATGATGCTATTCTTTTAGATCAACATAGGTTAGATATCATAGGTCATTTTCCTAAATCTTCTAGAGGGTTCCACTACATCCTTGTTAGAGTTGATTATTTTTCAAAATGAATAGACACAGAACCATTGGCAAGGATAAAGACCAATAAATTACTTAAATATAACAAAAATAATATTTGTTTTAGGTTCAGAATGCTGAAAATAATCACAACATAAAATGGTTTATAGTTCAAAAACACTAAAATAGCTTCTTTCTATTGAATGTGAAGGGGTGGGTATATAATAATAAAAATTACCTCATTTTCACCCCAAGTCAATTTAAAGTTCTAAAACACTAAAATAACTTCTTTCGATTGAACAGGAGGGGGTGGGGTGTATAATACAACGTTTTACTTCATTTTCACCCCAAGCCAATGGACATGTCAAGGTTTCAAATTTAATCTTACTTGAAGGGTTGTGTAAAACATTGGACGTGTTGACGAGAGAGTTTCTTGGCTTATTGCAAGAAGTTATGGGTGTACATGATGACCCTTCACATTGGTGATAAATCATTCGCTCTTGTTTATAGAATTGATGCAAATATTTTCACTGTACAGTTCTACCATTCTTTTGAATAATCAAAATCTCTAAAGAATAATGTCATTTTTTTAGGGAACCCGCAGCCGCTACTCAACGAGTGCGTATTGGGTAAACCCTCAATCTGACGTAATAGCATGCAAACCAACGCTAGAAGGTAAACCACACAAGGTGACAGACTCAACCAAGAAAGCGTTTGTAGAGGGATTCGGACATATGACCTTTGGTCACAAACATGTCGTACCCGATACGGTTTTCCTACCAAACCTCTTAAATAATTACCGTTACCAATTATTTGGTATTACGAAATTGCGTATTGTTTCTCTACCAAAATTTCTAGTATATATTTTTTTGGTATACCAAAATATTTGGTTCGGTACAGTTTGATATGGTTTATTACCGTAAAATAAAAACAAAACTTAACTATAAAAATAAAAGATACATTTTAAACAAACAATTTTATTTTTAGAGTAATATTTTTTTGAAGTAGTTAAAAATTGAAAGATGTCAAACATATCAAGAAATATATGATTAAACTAGATATATATTATTATTATTTCAATTTAATTAGTGTAGAGTTATAATCTAATTTGACATTTAAAAATTATTGTTGCAAAATCGTTTTTTTGTTAACTTCAACAACTGTTACGAGAAATGTTATATTGTTGTCTAAACTTTTTATATTAATATGATATTTTTAGGTTAAAAACTACACCCGTAGAAATTAATAATTATATAAAAAAATTAAATTTTTAACATTTTCAATCATTTCAAAATTACATTTCAATTTGATTTAAAGTCTGTTGATGTAAAATACGTTTTTGACAGCTTCAACAATTATTAATAAAAATTCCTTATCTTTGTCTATTTATATAATTATTTTAATATGATACTTTTTTAATTAGAATTTAAAGTTATCAAGATTTTAAACATATATTGAGTTAAATTTTTAATATTCTAAATCATTACAGAATTAAAATTCAACATTATCTAAAATTTATTGATGCAAAATAGGTTTTGACATCTTCAATGATTGTTTCGAGAAATACGATAACTTTTTCCTAAAAGTTTTATTTCAATACTATATTTTTTAGATTATAAATTAGACTTTTATATCTTCAAAAAATATATAGAATTAAATTTTAAAATTTTAATAAGTTTAGAACTAAATTTTAAATTGATATAAATTTGTTGATGCAAAATTGGTTTTTGACAACTTCAATAAGTGTTATGAGAAATATAATAACTTTGTCTAGAAAGTTGATTTTAATATGATATATTTTTTCATTAGAAACTAAAATCTTATATACTCACTACCATATATAAAATTAAATTTTAAATATTCTCAATAATTTTATAAGTAAATTTAAATTTGTGTAAAATATATTGATGCAATATCGATTTTCTACAACTTCGACGACTATTACGAGAAATACTATAACTTTGTACATTGTTTTAAAATTTAATATGATATTTTTAAATTAGAAACTAGTTTTAGTTATAGAAACGAATACCATATCTTTTACAAGTCCTATTTGTTTATAATTAAGTATGAAACCAACGTAAGATAAGATAGTTATATTAAAAAATTCAAAAACATTGTTTTTAGACTTTATATATTTAAATAATATATTTGATTTAAAATTTTGGTAAGAATAGTATTACTCTACCAAAATAAATTGGTACAATAATTTAAAATTATCTTATTGTACCAAAAATTTGGTAAATTATCAGCACAGTTCGATTGTGTATCGGTACAATATAAAAATATAAAACAATATTCCATCTTTATTTTTAGGAATAAAGGCTGAACCTTATGTAATAAAGGAAAGGCGTACCAATGCACACCTAAGGCAGCACCATTAAACCCTAATACAAAGCGGATACGCTTTAAGGACCCGTCTTCAAAGCTATGATGTTATGCTCATAATTTTGTTTCAGTATACAAGATGTCCAAAATATAGTAATCTTGGTCCTAACTAGAATGGACCATACATTATTTTTGAAAATATAAAATTTATAACTTACAAACTTGTTAAAATATTGAACATTCAAGGCTTTATGAAGTTATAGTATTTTTTAATATTTTATAAGGTTATGTAATTAGTCGTACTCACTGGTGGTGTAATTTTTCCTACATAGTTGGTGTGATAATGTATTAATGATGCACATATATAACTAATCTTTTAATAAAATCTTTATCATCTATTTTTTGTCTCATTTTGATTTATATATTATGTCGAAGGTCTCACAAATGGTATGAAGATAAAGCATGAGAATTCATTTTTAACTCTATGAAAGTCCAAATCAACAATGAAATGTTAGCAAACCGACTCTCCCAGAAATTAGGTAGGAGATTGCAAGCCGAATCCTTCAAAAACAAATGAAGAGTCGTCCAACCAACTCCCTTAGAAGACAGGAAAAGGTCGAACAATTTTCTCCATTAGAAAGCAAGCAGGGGTTGGCCAACTGACTCCCTTAGTAAGAAAGATGAGTTCGGCCAACCTACTCCCTCAAACACGCAAGCAAAGATCGGCCAACCGACTCCCTTAAAAAGTCAAAGAGAGCTCGGCCAACTAACTCTCTTAATCGCCTTTCAATTTAAGATTGATTATCTCTTGTGAGAATGATGAGATCCTGCTATTTCATAGACATTAAAAATATTTTTAAAAGAAAAATAGTTTTAGAAAATGAAAATAAGCTAAGACATCATTAATATCAAAATGAGTTAAGGATCTCACTAAAAATATCAAAGGTACCCCGATCATAAATTAGGTGAAAATAAAATAAGCAACAACAGAAGTGAAGTCACCATAATATATTTTAGTTCAAATAAAAAAAATTGAGAGGATGATAACTGACTAGAATAACTTAATCAAGAGTAGTAAAAAGATCGAGTTTCTTGTTTGGTGAAGGTCAAAGTTATCCATTTTATATAACTTAAAGCCGTAAAGTCCCCAAGGCTAAATCTGTTAAGATGTTGTGAATAATTTCACCATGTCGACCCAAACTTTTGTTTTTGTCCCTGGAGTGAAGAAGTCATCACCATCTGATTCCATCAAAGTTTTGACTACCTAATTATTTGAGGGACTTATCATTAAGTGCATTCTTATTTAATTTATTCACCTGGGGTTTCAAGCCCATTGCATCAAGTCTGTAATGACGAGTACTTAATATCTCATCTATCAGTAGTTATTAGAACTTTTTGCTAGTGTTATTATGAGCTTCGAGCCGAGCCTAAAAGGTATTCCAAGAATTGAGATTAGTAGTATTTTCCATCTTGAGTTATGCATCGACTTCCTCGACATCATTTAGTCTGTTTATAGGATCCCACATTAGGATTGGAAAATATAAGAATGTCAAATCATGGCCTTTAACTACTCTTTGAAGAGTGCCGAACATGTAGTATAGCGTATCTGCTACATGAAAATGATATAAGTACTTCATCATAAGAAATTATATAAAATGGAAAGAAAAGTAAGTAAATATAAAATAAAATCCAATCCCCAATGAGATTTTCCATGCACATGCATCGGCCAACTTCCTCTTAAAGATAATAAGAAACTTCTTGCACAACCGGGAAAACTAAGACTCAACCTGGACCACGTTTTTAACCTTAATATGGCTTGACTGAATTCTTTTTCCTCCGTTCCCTTCCCGTATCTTGATTGATGTCGACTCTGATTGAGTGCTTTTGTACTCTGGAGCTCTTGATATGGGTTAACCCAACATCGGTTGAATCATTCTAATCGTTGTATATCTTTATCAATGCCCGAATCCCTGGCAATTTTCGTCTTACTCTGAGTCTACTCAGCTCATGTATGTGATTTTATTCTCACATGAGTCCCTTTATTTTATCTTTTTGGTTTAGAAATCGACCCGTAAATCTTTGAACGTTTACTTGGGAATCGATGACATGTCAGTAGGAAAACGTTCATTGAGGCCAATTTTATAGAATCTTCACCTGAGTCTGTCAACTTTAGAAATGTGGGTCTGGTGCGACTGTCTACATTGATTGACACATATTGCTTTTCTGAAACCCAATCAAAAGAACTTATCATTAATAAAAAGATTGTGGAACTTCTTGGCAGAATGCTTGGAAATGTACGTGCCTAAGTCTTCCAAAACTTCCTCACCTCGATGCTTTCTACTTGGAATAAGGCGTTCAAACTCAATAAGAAAATAAAAAAATTAATTTAAAACTTAAACAAGAGTTTCAAAGTAATATAAGCTATGAAAATAGTCAAAAGTTAGTTAGATAAGTAGCAAGGTAGACATCCAACTCATAGTCGGATACCTTATCGATGAATCATCCAGCTACTGTGCGTTTGACAAAAGGTTTGACTATATGCTGCTTCCATTGTCTCCCATGTATTGTTAATAAAGATAAAGCTCTTCTTCCGGTTCGTTTCCAACTGTAGAAGGCCACCAGTATTTTTGTGTTGGTTTTGAAAGACAAGGTTGTAAAAATGAGAAATTGGCATTCATTAAAAAATTACATACAAACATTCACTTCTCCATGGTGATAAAGATATTTGATAAGCTAGAGGACACTATGGTTCCCATTAGGATCCTCTAAGTGTTGGGTATTATTTGCCTCATATATATATAGGATTTAAAAAAATCTTAGTAGTTTGGTGTACATGAGGAGTTGAACCTCATAGTCGATGATATTGGTGTAGTAACCACCTCTATAAAAAGGGTCACGATAAGTGGAGTTAGACCTCAACGTCTTCAGGAATGTCCCATTTGAGCCAAAATTTCTCTAGCTCGACAAGGTCGGGGTATATATACTTAATTCTTTATAAAGTGGAAAATAATACATGTTCAGTGATCATGCTTATTGTTTGGTTCTCGGTAGATTCGATGTCTTTGGCCTCCATTTGGATGACTGGGTCTGGGTTCTAGTTAAGATTATATGATATATTTTTTAAGAATAAAGGTTGAAGACTTAACATGAGAGATAAAATATTTTTGAAGAGCTGAAAATTTCTCAAGGTACTATTCGACTTTGGTGTGCTTGGAGAAGGATTTTGGATCCCTCACGGTATCTCTAAAGTTTCTGACTTTTGTTTTAAATTCTTATCATAATGAGAATTTTATTGGATCTTTTTATATTGGAAGACCTATCAATCTTGGTAACAATCACTAAATGGAAGTTTTCCTCCTCCTCATTTGTAAGAGAGGAATGTATAATGTAGTTTAACTTGATTTTTCTGATCTACCTCGAGAATGTTTGAATTAGGGTTTGGCGGTTTAAACCATTTAGTATAATAGACTGAGGTTCGGCTACCAAAATACATATTAGCTTTGGGGTTTGGCGAATCACATCTCTATATACAAAAAGAAACTCGAGATCCTAAAATCACGACGCTCTATCATGTCCAGAACAACAACACTACTACACTGTGATCCACGTCCTAACAAATTTTATAATTGTTTTACTATACTGCAACGTTATTCATTTATGTATTTTTTCACTTGAAAAAATTAAGTTTTATTTAAAAAAATATCGATGAAGATTTTAATAATACAAACTAAAAGTAATGGCATACATACACACTAAAATCCTACCATATCAAACGGTTGAGCAAGAAATGTTATAATCCTCTTTCGTGGTACATCTTACTAATGGATTACAATTGGGTTGTGGATCACTAATTTTCTATATAAAATAAAATTTTGTGCACACTATCCACTAGAAGTTATATGTTTGTTATGAAACTCATTTCAAAACATATATATATATATATATATATATATATATATATATATATATATATATAAAATAAGCTGATCACAATTTGAACTTTTCATAATAAATTTTGATCCTATATTTTTAAAATTGTTTTAGTAGTGATATAGAAAATAGTTTCATTTTAAAAAACATGAGCTTTTTTTTATCTCCAAGAAAGCTATAAGAATCAATAAGGCTATTTCATCTCTTTTTCATGTCTTTTTGATTTTCTCATTACGATCTTGTTGCATCAATTACTCTTGCCAGTATCTGCATCTCTTGATACTCTTCCTCTAGTTGCATCTCGGATTCTGCATTGATTTCTATTATTGCATCTCAGATTCTGCTACTCTTCCTCCACCTGATCTTGTTTAGTTTCTTGGCATTATATACTCTTCATAGGGGTATTCAACAATGTTGTATTTGAGGAAGAATATTTTCCAGTTCTTCAATCGATAAACAACTCTCTGAATATCAACAAAGCAAACCTCAAATCAATAACACCAAATAATATAATTAAAACCTTCGATGATACTGTTAGGAAGATAAACAACCAACATGCATTCAAACTCATCAACATACTGGAGAAAACATACCACATCTTTTTACAGTACTCTCAAAATGTTAAAGATCAGTTTACCCTTGTATCTAAATACACACTTTTAGACAAGTTTTCTCAAACTTTACTCAAAAAATATTGTTTAATCAATTCTTGGATTCGTTGAAATTCAAAGGAGAATATAACTTATCTGTCTGGGACTTAAGGCATGTTCTATTGGAATTTGATTTAAAGGAAGATATCTGCAAAATCAGGGCAAAAAATGTTTGGACCATTGGGGAAAAATCAATGAGGCTGTTAAGATGGAAACCATGTTTTAATCCAAAATATGAAAGTGCTTTTACTCATGTATGAAACAGAACATAGAGTATTCTTGAGTATCTCTACAATGAAAGCATAATTAAAGACATAACATGATCTATTGGGGATCAATATTATAGTATCAGATAAAAACAGAGCTTACTATAGCGCATGTTATGCTATGATTGAAATTGATGTTTATAAAAATATCCAACACCATATCTGGATTGGATTTGGTGATAACCAAGGATGATGGTTAACAATCAACTATAAAGATCTTCCAAAATACTATAACAATTTTTTTCACATGGGTCATAGTCAAGAGATGTGTAAGAAAGAAACTACCAAATCTCAGCCTAAGTGATCTAGTCCAAAATTGAAATTGAAGGTAAAAAAAGTGATTTTCAAAGCAACATTATCACCGAATCTAGAGAAACTTACAAAGACAAATTTCATCACCCAAAATTCCAACATTTGATTATTAAACCAAATCAAAGAATAGAGGAGAAAGTTATCAACAAACATTCCACATAGAAGCTAGCATTAGACAAGAATCATGTTACCAACAAGGATCAAGAGAAAACCGATAACTATGCTATTAATATTCAGAATGATACTCAAAATCAAGACATCAAATCCTCAGAATCTGATGAAATAATAGAAACTATCCAAACTTTAGAGCAGGGCTACAATCTATATACTTCACAAGATTATGAAAATATGATCTCTGGCAATGTCACCCCCAACTAGAAAAATACAGGAAGATTACCTATTTCTCATACTCTTAAATTCAAATAAATTGATGTTGGATTCGATGAAGTTCTTAACAGAAAATTAAAGGATGCTAGAAGAAAAAAGAAGCCTAACAGTCTTATAATCAAATCCCTGAGATACTCAGAGACCAGCAAACCATCTATCTCTCTTCCTAATGATGATAAGAGGCTTAGTTTGAGTATTAGAGGATAAATCCTCTATCAAAAGACTTAAATCTATTATACTCAAAGAAAAGATCAAGTTATTAGAAATTTAAGAGCCTTTAGTTAGCATTGAGAATTTGGAGAGTATTGCTACCATGATTGATTTCAATAATTACGCTGCAAACACTATCAACAAAATATGACTTTTTTGGAATGATAATTTTACCATTAAAAATTTTCTTGATCATTCTCAATGTTTACATTTAGAAGTTTCATATATTGATTTAGATAAAAACATAATATTGAAAATTGTGTATGCGAAATGTCAGAGACATAACATGAGAGAACTTTAGAATCAACTCAGGAATATATCAACTACTTTTATTGAATGTCTAATCATTGGATATTTCAACATAATTACTACATTTAAAGAGCAATTAGGATGGTCAACTTTATGTTACATCAACATAGAGGACGACTTCAATGATGTTATTAGGGACTATCATTTGGAAGATGCTAGTTTTGTTGGAACCAAAGTCACTTGGACCAACAACTCCAAATGGAAGAGACTAGATAGAGCCCTCTATAACTTTGCATAGTCCAACTTCTTCAATTAAGCTCAGGTTCTTCACATGGCCATAACTTGTTCTGACCATGATTCTTTATGTGTGACAATTACTATTAATAATTTAAACACTAAAAAAGCTTCAAGTTCTTAAACATATGGACTCTGGATGATGATTTTATAACTTTTATAGAAAACAATTAGAATCAAAGAATGAATGATTATCATCTCTACATATTTTGGCACGAACTTAAAAGACTTAAAGAAAATCTCAAGGTTTGAAATACAAATTTATTTGGTAATGTCTTTGATAAAGTGTAGGTAACTGAAGAAGAAGTCAAGAATTTGGAGATTAAAGCTCACCGTGACCAACAATACTGAAACTAAGTGTGAGTTAGCTAAAGCTAATGGTATTTAACTTCAAGATTTTATAATGGAAGAATCATTTTTGCAACAAAAATGGTAGTGTGACTGGATGAAAAATGGAAATAGAAATACTAAATCCTATCATGCCTATGTCTCTAAAAAAGAAGAAAAAACTCATTCAAAAGTATTAAAGATTGAGATAACTGGCTCTTTGACTCCAAAAATATTGGCAATTCTGCTGAAGTTTACTTCAAAAAATACTAATCAACCTTATACTAATATTAAAGATGGAGCCAACAAAATAAAGGACATGATATTTAACAACATTCAAAAATTGATCATTAATGAAGATAATACCTTAATGATGTTGCCTCCCTTAGATGTTGAGATATTTAACATCACCAACAACCTGAATTCCTCTAGTGCAGCTGGAGTAGATGGCTTCAACATTTGCTTCTTCAAAATCTGCTGGAATATAATAAAAAAAACATTTGTCATGCTATGTCCTCCTTCTTGCTTAGCCATAATATTCCCTAAGGAATCATGGCCACGGGTTTGTGCTTAATTCCTAAGTCTATCAACCCTACTAAGTGAAAGAATTTTAAACCTATTAGCTTATGTACCTCACTAAATAGGATCATGTCTAAGATTATTAGCAATAGGCTGTCTAATATTCTTCCTACAATTATCTCTAAAACTTAAGGTCAATATATGAAAGATAGACTAATCCATGATAATATTCTTATTGCTAAAAAGCTTTTCTATGAACTAAATATAAAGTATAAATCTGGAAAAATAATAATTCAATTAGACATGTCCAAAGAATTTGACAAAATATCTCATTCGTTCATTATTAAGGTGCTCTTATCTTTTGTATTTTCTAGTAACTTTGTCAATCTTATAAGAAAACTTATTATATCTGTTTATATTTCTATGGTGATTAACGAAAACGTGATTGGCTACTTCAACACCAAGAGATGTCTGAGACAGGAAGATCCTTTGTCTAATAGTTTATTCATCATTGGTGAAAAAGTGCTTATAAAGGGATTCTCTAGTTTATTTAGTTATAATAAATCTATGCAATTTGCTTCAAAGACTAATTTCATTATTCCTTGTTTAGCTTTTGCGGATGATATTCTCATCTTCACAGATAGGCTTCATTCTACTATTATCAATCTAAGTAGTTTTTTTTTACAAAACTACCAAGATGATTATGGTCAATCCATTAACAAAGACAAGAACAAAATAATTATGTCTAACAGATTTCTTCAAAACAGGGTATCTACTCTTATTGGTTAAACGTGATTTAGTGTTGATCATCTACTAACTGACTATCTTAGAATCACTTTAAACAACAAGAACAAATCTAGCAACTACACATCTAATCTAAACAAAATCAACAACAAAATACAGGACTCAGAAAACAAACATTTTTCCTATGGTGATAAACTGACTCTCATTAACTTTGTTCTGATAAATATCCCTTTATATTGGATGTAAAGTTACTACACATCCAATAACATTATCAATGTGCTAGATAATAACTTCAATAAATTTATATTGGGTTCTAATCCTAATGATCATAACATTTACTGGTCTAACTGATCTTCTCAATGTAAGCCTTTTGCTGAAGGTGGAGTGAATATCATAAAAACAATTAATGTTCAGGACACTTTATCTTGTAAACTGTAGTTTATTTTTAGGGAGAATAAAAACTATTGGGCTAACATAAAGTACAAAATCTACTACAATAATGCTCATAATCTTAAAGCTTATTACAACAACGCTGGCTCATTAATTTGGAAAAGATTGGTTGGTATCAAGGCTATTGCAGAACCTAATATTTGATGAAAGATTATAAATGGCGAGATGGATTTCTAGCTAGACAATTAACACAACCACTATCCTTTAATTATTATAGATTACAAAAAAGATAACAACTGGTTTTAGACTACAAAGTTCAACACATTCTGGTTGAACAATTCATGGGATATCAACAGGTTAAAGGCTTTTAATCTTTAAATAAAATTAACCTTATTAAGATTACAAGTAACAACATCAATAAGGAAGATAATATGATTTGGAAGCATCATTATTCTTGGAAAATATGGATTTACTTTGCTAATTCAAGATCAAAATTGATAGTTTATTCCTACCATTATTATCTAGGTTATTTGGCAAAATAGAAATATAGCTAAGTTCAAAAGAACATATTTCTCTTCTTGGTCTTGTATTAAACATATTAAATACATCATATGTGGTCTGGACAAATCTAGTCTCTTCGAAGCTAAGCGATGAAGTTATCAGATGGATGCAGTTATAGAAATTGGGTGTTTATCCTACATCAACTGGACAAAAAACGTACTTACCCCAAATGGAGTGCTCCAAAATCATGCATACTTAAGATGAATACAGATGGATCAAGCCTTATGAATGGAGACCCGAGTGGAGTTGTTATCATATGTAATAGCATGAGATAAATTGTTCATGGATCCCACAATCTTTACGGTAAACATTCTCCTATTATGGTTGAATCAAGAGCTTTTTCTAGATGAGCTTCTTATCTGCAATAACAACAGATGGTTAAAGTTGAAATTGAATTGGATTCTTTAATTTTAGTCAATTTACTCTCAAATGGTTTCTTGGCTTTTAACTCCACTTCTAAACTGTTGTAGCAAGTTAATCAATCCTTTAGTGATCATCGCCCATATTTTCATAGACCGAAATAAAGCACCCGATTTGCTTGCCAAATGGACTCTGAAATGTAAGATGAAGATAGAATTTAATCACCTTCAAGCTCTTACTCAGCTGAATGCTATAGTTCTATTAGAAAGTCTGGGTTTGGGCTACATATGTAGCAATAACTAATTGTTTTTTGAGTTTGTATTTGGTTTGTCCTAACTAAAGCTATGGTGACTTGTATCTTCTCTATAGTTACCAAGAATTTCTCCTGACTAGCATATTTAGATTTCAAAATTAAGTAATAGAAAGATTGGTGGAATAATACCGGAGATAATCTATGATGTTGCTGCTCTATTTCTTGTTCAAGATGGTTGTCGCTTCTCATTTTAGTCAAAGTGGATTCATGGTCTCTTGGTCTATATCCTTGAAGCATTTCATCAAACAGTCTCCGCCATTGGTCTAACATTAAGAAATTAATCGATTTTCTCTGAAGATGTCTGCTATTAAAGATTTGTCTATACTCAACCAGTTTGAAATCATCATTCTTTGAGGTCTTGATTCTTTAGGTTGATATTTGAAGAATATTTAAAGATCAGATTCAGCAATGTTTCATAGAAGTAATGAAGAAGATGTTTTAGTCTCTAAAGACTTTTCATTTCTGAAATCAATTTCAGTGTTGTTTGAGGGTTCATATTTGGTGTCTCTTTTTCAAAACTTGTATTCTTATTTTCTTTTAAAAATAAAAATATATTAATTTTTATTAGAAAAAGGTTTTCGAAAATGATTAATAGTTTATGAATAATTACCGAATTGATAAATCAAATTTTCGTCTAACATTGTATTTCGACAATCTCCTCAAAATAAAATAAACATCTTACAACTAAAGATATTTTTCTATTCCAAAGATAGCCATGTGTAACTATTTGGGAAATAGTTTTTTTTCTTCTATATAAATTCGGGTAACATCAAAAAAAAATTGTGGGTAAAAACATTTAAATAAATTGAAAGTTTATACAAATACCTGGGGAATACCCTGAGGAGTTACATGAGTACTAGGTGGTCGAGTTATAAATACTAGTAATATCGGCACAACTACTTAGATAGAAATAAAAGCACCGAGGTGGGAAATAATATCCCTAAGCATCCAGAGACCCCAATACGACCTGAAGAAAGCTCCAAAAGAAAGGACTCTGTAAGATCCAAACTAAGTGTCTGGGCAATCGAGAATACCTACAATAAGAGAAGGAGATAGTTAGGGATAAGTAGTTACGAAGGCCATCAAATCTTGGAACCATGGAATTTGAACCGAAGATCAGAGTAGATTTAGTGAGAAATCAGAGAGGCGATGACTGGAGGAGAACCAAAGATTCTAGAGTTCCTCTCCTTCCAAACGTGGTAAATAACCGCACCAAAACTAGTGCGCCAGAGATAATGGTTTCGAGATTGAGACCAGTTTGACGCTTCATTAATCCAAGACTGCCAGTTAGAGTGAGTTAAAGGAAAACCCAATTTTGAGCTGGCTTGAGTCCAAATACTTTGAGCCAAACTATAGTCAAAGAGAAGATGAGCTGAGGTTTCCAGTACAAAGGACACAGTTAGTCGGGGTATTGTATCCCCAAGTGAGCAACTTATCCCTAGTGGATAGTTTATTTTGGATAGCAAGCCAAAGGATGAAATAATTTCGAGAAATATTATACTTATTTTATACTAACCCGGCCCATCCAACTGTTGGGCTGGGCTTACGAATGACATTGTAGGTGTCCCGGACGGTGAATGTGTTGCAGCCAGATTTTGTATTCCAATAATGGACGTCTTGATAAGATATGTTAGGAGGGGGAGGGAGATGAGGAGCCTGTTGATCTCCTTGAGATTAAAGTTGCTTCTAGCTCGAGCGGATCAGAGGTTAGATGGCCAATTCCAATTACCATTGAGAATGATCTTAGAGACTATGAGGTTCTTCCTGAGTCTGGAATCGTCAATGATATCGGATCCATAATGATTTACAAGGGAGGTGGAAATAAGCTATGGATCAAACCAGAAAGATGTATTCGAGTCATTCCCGATAGCCACCCTGTACAAGTTGCTCGCCGAAGGTCGAAGCCGGAGAATTTTCTTCAAATCCAAGAGGGGGAGGATCCGAGAGGAAGATCCCAGAAATTTTTATTTTTGATTTTTTCCATTTTAATCCAATCACTCCAGATCGAGTGCATATTATTACTGATAACAGACCAAAGCTGTTTGAGGATAGCCGCTTGATTTGAGATTTTAAGGTCTAGGATCCCAAGGCCGCCCTCTTTTGTGGGAGAGGTAATTTTGGACCATGCTATTTTAGCCCCGTGGGTTTTCATGGCCGAACCCGACTAAAGAAAACGACAAAGGTATTGAGAGAGCTCTTTTATGATCCTGGAAGGGAGAATAAAAATGGAGGACCAATAAACTTGTCTAGCAAAAATGACAGGTTTGATGAGCTGGAGTCTGCCCACATAAGATAGATGTTTGGAAGTCCAAGAGTCTATCCGAGCGGTAATTTTGTGAAGAAGGGGTCGACAGTCAGTATGGGTAAGACGCCTTGTAAGAAGGGGAACTCCCAAGTATTTGACTATGAGAGATCCTTCAGGGAAACCCATAATGGAAAGAAGTTCGGTTCTCAGGGGGTGGTTGATATCCGAGAGGAAGATGTGGCTTTTGGAGCGGTTGACTTTGAGTCTAGACAGGGCATGAAATTCAATCAGGGCCTCTTTGATAAG
This sequence comes from Limnanthes douglasii subsp. nivea, assembly GCA_036936605.1. Classification (NCBI taxonomy): domain Eukaryota; kingdom Viridiplantae; phylum Streptophyta; class Magnoliopsida; order Brassicales; family Limnanthaceae; genus Limnanthes; species Limnanthes douglasii. The sequence goes on from JAUPFV010000005.1 coordinate 187,165,439, forward strand.
AAAAAGAGAATTAACATCTTCATGACAGAAAACCATGAGATCATCAACAAAGCAGAGATTCGTAATTTTGAGTTTGTGGCATTTCTAGTGAAATTTAAAGTTTTTATCGGAACTCTTCTCCTTAACAGTACATGAAAGGACTTGCATGACGAGGACAGAGAGGAAGGAGGAGAGTGGGTCTCCTTGCCGGAGACCTTTTCTACCTTTGAAGTTACCATGTGGGTCTCCATTGATGATAACGGAGTAGGAAGGAGAGGAGATGCATCTGATTGTCCAATTGATCATCTGATCGGGAAAATTCATAGACACCAGAATGTCTAGGATTAGGTTCCAACGCACGCTATCAAAAGCCTTCTTAAGATCGATCTTTAAAGCAACCCTTCTGCCATAAGCATTAGAGTGATAGCCTCTAAGGAGTTTTTGGGAAAGAAGGATGTTGTCCGAGATGTTTATTCCCGAGACAAAGGCGGATTGAGAATTGTCAATAAGATAGGGAAAATAGTCTTTAATTCTGTTGGCTAATATTTTGGAGATAATCTTGTAGACAACATTACAAAGAGCAATAGGCCTAAAATCAGCTGCCTCCGAAGGGGAATCCTTTTTGGGGATAAGGGAGATGGAGGTGGAGTTCCAAGCGGAATCAATGGTACCAGTTTGGAAAAACTCCAGGACACCGTTGCAGAATGTCTTCCCCAACCACATTCCAAGAGGTTTTGAAGAAGAAAGAGTTAAAACCATCAGGTCCAGACGCCTTGTTGCTATCAATGCTAAAAAGGGTAGACTTGATCTCCTCACGAGAGATCTCGCGGACCATATGGGTCTTATCACAGTCTTTGACTTTGGTAGTAAGAAGAGATGCCACTTTTTCTAACCCTGGGTAATCCTCAGGGTGATAGACCCCTAAAGAGTTTTCGAAGTAGCTGACAAAGATATTTGAGATGCTAATAGGAGAAGAAACAGAGAGTCCCTGGTCATTATTGATTGAAACAATTTTATTACTGAGGAGTCAGGTTTTAATACTATTGTGAAAGAATTTCATGTTTTTGTCCCCAAGCTTGATCCAGTTTTCTCTAGATTTTTGCTTGAGGAAAGACTCTTCGGCTAGACTCAAGAAGATGAAATTTGAGGAAGCCTCTACTTCGTTGGACACCAGAGAAGGGTTGCAGGGGTCATTGGCAAGTGCTTCTTAGGAAAGGAAGAGAGTATTTTGAGCATTAACGACCCTAGTGCTAATATCACTATACTCCTTTCAATTAAGAGTGGCCAGCTCAAGTTGGAGACGATTAAGTTTGTCGGTGACACGACTCATACCGGAAGAATGAGTAGGTAGGTTCCAGCTGTGAGAAACTATGCTTTTAAAAAGAGGATGGGACTGCCACATATTGAAGAATTTGAAAGGTTTCTTTCTCCGAGGCCTGGGGAGACCAAGATTGAGGATGACAGTAGTGTGGTCAGAGGAGCGGAGAAAACCAAAGTGGACAAAAGACATAGGGAAGAGGTTGTCCCAGTCAGGATTGACTAGTACACGGTCGATTTTAGAGATGATGGGGTGAGTCGGTTGCTTATTGATCCAGGAGAAGTTGAATCTCGTTGATCTAAGATCACTAAGCTCAGAATGATAGCAACAATTATTGAAATCATCAATAGTCGCAGACCAATTGTCAGTAGAACCGATTCGCTCATCGTAGTGACGGATAGCATTGAAATCCCCAAAAGAGTCTAGGGGTGCCTTGATTGAATTTGGAAATGGTGATTAGATCATTCCAAAAATAATACGATATGATGTCTCATTGAATAACATCAAATTATTTTAGATAACGCTAAACTCAGATCCGGCTATATAAAAGATTTTATTTTGAATATATTTTATGCTTTAAAAATCTCAATTTAATAATAATAGATTTTATTTTAATATAACCCAATTATTCTAGATCGGTAAGGATAATGAATGGTATCTATAATAAGTTAAAATATTACTATTAAAATTATGCCATTTTAAAGATTCACCGCAAACGGAAGCGAAAATAGTAAAAACGAAAACAAGAAAACATTTTTACTTTTTAAACAAAATCTTCAATTCCAAGGCGATCTTAGAACTGCATTATCAGAATTTAGGGTATTGATTTCTCAGTTGACCCTACAAATCAGAATCTAGGAGATATTGTCTGCTATTTTTGCGTGGTGGTATAAACTTCTTGTTATTGAAGAGCAGAAAATGTAAATCTTTTTTGGCTTTACAGGCAACAAGTGGTCTTATAAGTTACTTATGTCTCTGTTCATAGGGGGCACACACACCTATCTAATTTGACTTGTCTTTATTTCCCATTCTCATCCTTTTGACTTGGTCCAGTTTTTAAACTTCCACCTAATATGAAATGTATTACTCCATTCCATATAGGCCGCATAAACCATTTACAAAACGGTGATGCAGAATTTTGATGATGGCGGTGTTATTCGATGCATCTTTTATATAGGAGAAATTATAAAATTGAGAGTTGAAATTAGGTAAAAACATTATTTGATTTTTATAAAATATAATTTTTTTATAAATCTATTTAACATTTTATAATCTAAACTATACTTTATATACTAAAAATGAAAAATCAATAATATAAAAATAAGTAAAACTTATAAAATCAAACAAAAAACGCATAATAATATATATTTATCAAATCCAAAAAATAAAAAAAATCCAGATCTTCTGCTAGAGGCTCTGACTTTGCACCTCGCCAGAGGCACCGACCCTTGACCATGTTAATCATGATATAATTTAACAAGTGTGCATTCCGCACTCTACGACTTATTCGATAATGTATCATAATTAAATTGGTCAACTAGTCGATCCAATTATACTAAAATATCTAACAACAAACACGCAATCTTCAACTTTCTAAGTCAAACTATAACATATACGCTATTTCTAGAAAACCAAAAACTAAGAAAACTTAACGATTTAATTTCTTTTGTTTGTGAAGATAAATTTTGTTGTTTTCTTTAATGTCGACGAGTTGAGTCGACATTAGAAATCGTTATCACCTACAAAGAATTGAGCCGAAATTATTTTTTATTGATTTTTTGTTTCATTTTTTTAATAACATAAAGCTTAAACATGTAGTGAAAAACGTTTAACACCAAATTCAATGAAACAACTCTATAAACTCAAGATACATGATTAAATAACAACTTGTATAAACCTAAAACTAATTTGAACAATTAAAAATTCAAATATAGATTTTTTAATTTGTGTAAAAAAAACTAAAAAACATAGGTTTTTTTTGGTGAAAAAAGACTTTAAATAAATGAAAAGGATCATACAAATTCCTATGGCATACCCCGAGGTAATACAAATAACAAAAGAGATAATAAAGTCGAAATGTCGTAAACCGGATTTGAGATGATAAAGAAAAACATAAACTACGCAAATAACATGCTCTGATGACTGGGAGGAAGTTAGGTGGCTCCAAGATCAGATCGGGAATCCAAGCTCCTAGCTCCACGCTATACTGGTGAGACCTATAAAGATAGAGATATAGGTTATTGATAAAAGATAAGTATGATTCATGATACCATTATTATATAATTCGGTTTGAGTATAAATTTAAAATTTATAAAAATATTATTTCTGTTTTCAGGTATGGAAGTTTTGAAAGAATGATTTTATTGTAAAACACAGTAATGAATTTAATTATATATATATATATATATATATATATATCCAAGGGTAAAAGATAGTTTCCTACAAGATTGGACTCTAGGCATTGAACAGTACATCGTCCCTCGACTATCGCGTTTGGTGGTAGATAGTCCATTGACTTTCAAATGTCCGTTGACAGTCCATGGACTATTGCATTTGGATAAAGTTAGTCCACCAGATCCTTTGATCCATGAGAGGCTGCCACCTGTCACCATAGTCCCCAGATTTTTGTACCACCACTAGTCCTTTGAGTTTAGGTCAAACCCAAAATGTAGAATATTACGGATAACTAAACTCAAGGGACTAGTGGTGATACAAAAATCTGGGGACTATGGTGACAAGTGGCAGCCTCTCATGGATCAGAGGATCTGGTGGACTAACTTTATCCAAACACGATAGTCCAGGGACTGTCAACGGACATTTGAAAGTCAATGGACTATCTGCCACCAAACACGATAGTCGAGCGACGATGTACTGTTCAAAGCCTTGGACTCTATATACGATAATGGAGTATATTTTTTTAAAGTAGTATATAACATGATTGGATTGTATATAGGATAATGCAGTATAGTATCTTAAAATAATTAAACAAAGTTACATAAAAGTATTTTTTATTAAAGATAATTATTGTTTTGGATAAAAATAAATTTTAAAAAATAAAAATATAACTATACTTAGTAATTTCTATTTTTATTTATAGCTATTTCAATTATATATATATATATATAATAATTTCATAATTTATTATTTAGATTTAACATTATTATTAATATTTAAATGTATCTTTTTTTTAAATCTCAATACAACCAATTAAAAATTAAAAGAATTATTTTATAAATATAGTAAAAAAGAAAAAAAGTTAAAATACTTTGAAAAACTAAATATTTAGATAATTTATAGTTTTAAGAATTATTTTTAAAAATTACAATATTTTATTTACAAAATTAAAGTCGATTTAAAGAATACGTTGGTTCGTTGTTATAGTTATAAATAGTATGGTTCGTCGCAACAGATAACATGATTTATCGCGGTTAACAATGAGTGGCAACCATTTAAGCAAAATTTAGCATATAACATATTGTTTCCACGAGCATATCCATGAGTGCACAAGGGAAACTTATATTTATAATTATTCATATGTTGTCTAGAAATTATCGTGGCAAAGTATGCTTATTGTCATGAAAAATGGATCAGTCCTAGACATTCAGCACGTTCTTACGTACTACACCACGACTGATTATGATGCCTCGATGTGCACGTACCAACTGGTTTTATGTATTTCCATGTGCGACACGTTGTATGATTCATTTTGATATACATCTATTTGGCTCGCTCGAATACCTTTGAGAATCCTATTATGTCACTCTAAGTATGTCATCTTTGACTTCTCAGAGATTTTTTTATCCGAACTCGTCGTCAAATTTATTTTTATGATTAATTTATTTAATCAAAATTCCAACAATCACTCACTTGATTAAATGTTTATCTCATTTCTTTATTGAGACTACAATTATGTATAAAATAAAATACATTTTGATTCAAAATTTCACTTCAGTGTAAAAATAACAAACTTGGTCATAAACATTAAGAGTAGTAACTTTAAACCATTTATTTCTCGTGACCAACTAGCGATCTCAGATACATAAACATTTTCACTAATTTTCTTATCATCAATTTCACTTAGCACAATTATGGTTTGCGAGTATCCGTTAAAGAACTTTCACTAAGATGAACTAATTCTGTTATAAGAGGTGACACAACTCGTAAAATTTTAGGTTAATTTTATAGTGTGTATGTTATCTTTAAAAATACACGTCACACATACATTGAAATGCATTAAAACTTTTACAAACGTATCCATTCATTCGATAATGAGAATCATACAACAATTCTTAGATGAAATTCAATCTATTTATATATCGGACCTTTTATTTAGTGATGTGTTGTTATCCATTAAAAAGTTTGATTTGTAGATGTTACTGTGGTCGAATCAATTATATATATATATATATAGTTTTAGTCTTATCATTCTAATAGTTAATTTTACCAATTATCGAGCTAATATTTGGTAAACAAATATGTCAAGTCCTCACTCGAAAGCACATACGTGACCGACATGATTCCAACTTGAATCAATTATCTAACACACGTATGTCTAAGACTTGTCAAAGTAAAAATAGATTTTTTTATCAGCGCAACTTCAATCTACAAACTAAATCTCTATATTTAGAAGCTTGGATAATTAGATAATATATTCTAATTATATTCTAATCTATGTTAATCATATCTTAGTCTACTCTAATTATATACACAATAAAGTAGTTCGTTGACAATTGACTATAATTATATACACAATGAAGTATACCATTAATTATATTCTTTCAAACCCTTCCTCAAATTGATGGTGGTACGTCAACCAATAACAGTTTTCTAACAAGAAACAGGTTTCGTTGGCGAGTCATAGCTTTGGTGAAAATATAAGCCACTTGAAGATTAGAAGGGATGCGAGGAGGAGATATCACCCGATTTCTAAGGTTGCCGAATAGAATGACAATCAACTTCAATATGTTGGGTGCATTAATGTAAAACATGATTGGTTGTAATCTGAATAGTACTAGTGTTATCAACATGAAGAGAAGTAAAAGTTATATAAGGAAATCCAAGCTCATAAAGAAAACCTTGTAGCCATAAAATTTCAGAACAAGCACTATACATGGCAAGATTCTCAGCCTCCTTAGATGATTTAGAAACACAATTTTGTTTCTTACACCTCTAAATAGTTAGAGAATTACTTAAAATCATACATAAACCCATAGTAAATCGACGTGTTTATAGAAATCTAACCCAATCAGAATCACTATAGGCAATAAATTGAAGAGATGAGCTGATAGAAAAGAACAAACCATTAGTAGATGAATTGTGAAGATAACGAATGATCCGTCGAACTTCATCAATGTGGAGATAACGGAGATAGAGCATAAACTGATTGACATGATGAACAACATAGAAAATACCATGATGCGTAAGGGTCAAATAGATGAGACTCCCAACCAAGCACCGATAAAGAGTAGGATTATCTTAAAGGTTCTCTTCAACTATCCTATATTTTAAATTTACCTCCATATGAGTATCTACAGAAGAAGTATCATTCAAACTATAAAAAGTGATATAATCTTGAATAGACTTATGTTGGTTCACAAAAATACCATTACCCCAATGATAAACTTCTAATCCTAAAAAACGTATAAGTTGGCCAAGATCTTTCATATGAAAAGTTACATGTAACTGTTTTTAAAGCTTAGTAATCACACTACAACTATTATCAATGATGATAATATCATCCACATAAACCAATATAAGGAATACACCCAATGTAGACGTGTGGAAAAATAGAAAAGAATCATTATGACTTTGTGTAAAACTAACAGAAAAAAATATAGGAAGAAAGTTCTTTAACCAAGTTTGGGGTGCTTGTTTGAACCCATACAAAGTATGCCTTAGCTTTCTAACATCATGATAAAAATAATTAGTCATACAAGAGGAATGTTGCATGTAAATATCTTTCTGAATCTCACCATAAATATCAGTATTCTTCACGTCCATTTGATGCAACTTCCACGATTGTGAAGTAGTACTAACTAAGATGGTTCAAGTTGTGGTTATTTTGGAAATGGGAGAAAATGTCTCGTCATAATAAATCTTTATTCTTGTTTATTACATGAGCTAAAATGAGAGCTTCGTACCGGTACAGAGAGCCACTATAACCAAGTTTTACAGAGAAGAAAACCCACTTACTCCCCAAGTGTAATTCTTCTCAAGTGCTTGAAGTTCTACTTGCATTACAATTCACCAACACTCATGTTCCATGGTTTCTTTGTAGCTAGAGAGAATTGAAATAATGGATAATTAGTTACAAGAGAGACATTAGAATAGAAACCATACGAGAGGCGGAGATACGTGGGTTCCTGTGTGGGGCTAGGAACCCACTCTTTTATGTATATGATATATTTAGTATTAAATAATAATAAATAGATTTTAGTCTCGTACAAATCATCAAAGTCGGAAACCCACAAATCATTTATATCATATATAAATATAATACATTTAAAGAGATTGCAGAACTATTAAGGAAAGTAATAATAACTTCTATTCTGTATAAAATAAAATAAAAATTGATCTAAAATAATAAAAGCAATATATGTTTAGAAAAAAAACGACTTTAATTATTCATGAATACTTTATGTTATTTAATATTGTATTGGTACACTGAACCACATTTAATTTGGAATTGATTTTTTTCTTAAAATGTCAATTGTTAAGGAAGAGAGAGATTAATATAAATAGATATATTGATTTAAAAACAATAATATAGATTTATATATTGAGTATATCATATATATATATATATAGTTTGTTTCTGAATATATATAATTAATAGATATATTAAAATACAATATATATATATATTCAATAATATTAGTAAGTCGTAAGATAATAATAATAATAATAATAATAATTATTATTATTATTTACTTTTCCAGCCCACCATCAAAGCCCGAGAGAATTACGATCTTTGATCCTGGAACTCAATAATTTTCTTAGATGGAAAAGAATTTCCAAATTAATAAGAAGAAAGTGTAACCGGATTCATACTATGCAATTATCAGAGGAGAATGTATAATATATTAATGCATATTATTACAGTAGATCGAATACAATAATATATCATAATTATAGGAAACTGAAATTATTATAAAATTATATATAATTATTATCCGAGACTAAAACTTATATATATATTTGGACATTGTAAACACGACTTCAGAATTCAATAGATTATTTTATTTTATTTTTTGTTTCTATGAGAATAAAACAAATCTTCTATGATTGTCACTATAACCGTGAGGTCCATGACACCATAGAGTTTTTGTCCTGGCTACGCCATTGAACTATACCTATTAAGGGGTCGAGAATGACGAGTAGATCGAGATAAAGTTGTTGAATAAAAATCAATATTAGGTGTCAAGTCAAGATTAGAAAGGGCCACAAAATAAATGAGACCATAATCATATGGATTACGTCTTTTATACACAAAACTAGGTTTTGCACTTTCTTTATATGTTGGAATATCAGAAAAACTAGGCATAAGAGGTAAAGATACAGAAGACATATCAACATGAGATGAATAAAAATATTGAATTTTCTAAAATTCATATTCATAGACACTTGAAAACGATGAGTATGAGGACCATAACAAATATAACCCTTATGAGGAATAACAAACCAAGAAAAACATATCTTACATATTGAGAAGTAAGTTTATGACTTTCATGAGTAAATAGGTCTACAAAATAAACATACCCCAAAGTACAAAAATTAGAATATGAAGGAAAATAACCATACAATTTAATGAAAAAAAAAACATGATTTAACATAGTATAAGGTAGACGATTAATAAAAAAATTAGTATAAAGTGCTTCACAAAAAAAAGTAACAGTGATTCAAGTAAAATAGTTCTTACTACATTAAGAAGGTGACAATTTTTCCTCTCGCCAACACCATCTTGTTGTGGTGTCGAAGGATAACAAAGTTTAGAAAGATTTATTTTAGTTTGAAGAAAGTTCTGAAACTCATAAGACATGTATTAACCCCCAGAATCATATCATAATTTTTTTTATTGGCATAGAATTGAATTTTAAGAAGTGCAACAAAACAGTTAAAACTGAAAAAACTTCAACTTTAGCCCAAAAGAAGTAAACCCAAGTAAAACTACTAAAATCATCAATGAATGTAACAAAACACTTGTAGTGTTCATGAGAAACAATAGGTGTAATCCCCCAAATATCACTATGAATCACATTAAAGCATCATGAAACATGAGATGCATGATGCAGAAAATATAAAAACATATATCAAGAGAAGAACTTGTTTTACCAAGTTTGCATGATGTACAATAAAAACATATATCAAGAGAATAACTTGTTTTACTTCCTAAGAATTCAGGAAAAAAAATTACGAAGTACATTAGAGTTTGGATGACCTAGATGTATATGTCACATCTAGTTTTGGAAACCAACAATATTACATGCAAACAAAAGTAGAGCAAAACTAGGAATACTAGTAGAATAAGAGTTATAAAGTATAAATAATCATCCCACTTTAGGACCCTTCACGATCATTTTTTTCGACACTTGATTATGCACAACACAACCAAACGAGAGAAATGGACATGAAAATTATTATCGACCAATAGACCAACAAAAATAAGATTTGTGGAGTGATCAAAAGATACAAAAATATTAGTAAGAGTGGAGGAAAAATCACCAACAACACTAATAGGCATAAAGCTACCATCAACAATGTAAATATCCAGATTTCCATAATAATTTATAACATTAGAAATAGAAACAACATTATTAGTCATATGCCTCGAGGCTCCAGAGTCAAAATACCATGATGTAGAATAATTTTTATGAGTACATGAAAGTCCAAAAGCACATAATATAATTTGTTATACCATTTCAAGAGTGAATGTGCTTGGATTTGTTTTTGGATAAGGAATATGAATAATCAGTGAGGCATTAGGCAATGCAGTAGAACGAGAAGAACTAGTGAAGGTATGATAGAAAGTCTCTGTCGTCATTCAATTCAAACGAGTGAAGGCATGATAGGAAGTATTTTTCGTCATTCAATTTGAACTATATAATTATAGATGATATGGCCCTATTTATTATAGTAGTTATATACTTTTTGGGATAATTACGAGCAATATCACCGAAAGCATTACAATATAGCATTATAAAACACATGTGCCTCTTTTTTATTTCTATCTCGTGTTTAATAAGCCACCTGAATAAATGTACTAACATTAGCTTGATGATTCATGGATGTATGACTTATCATTCACTGCTCCTCAAGAAAATGTTCACCCAAACATGCATCCATAGATGGTAGAGGATGACACTTCATATGATTATATACAATTTCAAGATCATTTCGTAACTTCATCAAGAATTGATCTCGCTTGCTAGTTTCATGTATTGTATAGATAGTAGAAGGCGATGCAACGATAATATTAGTATAAATAATATTTGAATAATCAGCTCAAAGGTTTTAAAAACCAGAAAAATATTCTTCTATCGAAAGACTTCCTTGTGTATAATTAGTCATCTCATACTCCAATTGAGATCTCCTAACAAAGTTTTTTTAATTGTAAATTGTCTCGAGATAATTCCACATACCAACAACAGTTTTATACGGTTTCAAGATGAGAAGAAACATAGGGCAGAAGAGGTCAGACATATCCGAGGCGCTTTCCCTATCTTAGTCATCGCTCAAATATCTTCACAAGAATCGGGGGGCTACCGATAAAGGAAATAATTATCTGGAACAATAGTCAAATTGGTTAAATAAGGGGAGGGGGTGATGATTTGGCATTATAAAATTCTTGTAAAAGAAATCCAGCAAATGTGTAACATTGAAGGGGGCTTATACAATAAATAATAATTATGGTTGAGATTAGTAAAATAGTAGGGTGAGGTGCTCATAAATGGGGTAATCATATAATTTTTGGGCTCATCTCTTGTACTATATAAAACAACATCCCTTTTGGAGAAATATGATCAACCATTACTCAATCATTACTTTATTACTATTTTTGTTATCTCTTTCTAGATTTCGAGTGTTTCTTTTTCTAAATATTCTCCTCCAAACATAGCTTAGACATATAATCCCTCTAAAAAATTTGGAACTATTATTATTTTACCTTTACAGTGAATAAAAATAAGTCTCTTGATTATCTACTTATTTTTCAATTACAATAAAACATGATGAATCTAGTTTCTGTAGTATATTTAGATATATATGTTTTTTATTTGAATATAATGAAATAACACCACATGCAATGTAAACACCCATCCCATAGTATATTTTTTATCGGTTAGGTGGTGATCTAAATTGTATATATGTATACCTCAAATACCTCTAAAAATTATAACATTTAAGTTGTATGTCCTTGATATTTTTCAATTATCTAATAAACCCGACAGTAGTATTCTAACCATATATGATTATATTAATAGTTTACTGACTCAATTTACTAACCGCGAAACCAATATTAGATATAATGCATATATCTGCATATATAAGGTTTCCTATGAAACTAGTTAATTCCAATCAAACTACTATTTTCCTATATCTCTTTAAAGGTCAAAATTTTAATCAAATGATTAACTTGTTTTTTGTACAATTAAACTTATCAAATACTATTTAAATAGTGAGATTTACTAAAGGTATAATCATCACTATTTTGGATCCTCTTACTCTGAGAATAGTTTATATCTTTTTAATATATTTCATCTTAAAGTTCAAATACATCCACATCTTTCTTTCCATAATTTATTTTTAGTCATTTATAAAGATAAGTAAATCATCTATATATGTATACATAACCAGTTACCACGAATGTTAATGTATTAACACTTGTTTTCCATATTGCGTATAATTTGTTCAGCTAATATGACATTATCCAAATTTTAATGTTATTTATTAGATGATTAGTGCAAGTTATATTACTATATAACAAGTATGTACACCTTTGGTTCATTACCCGATAGTGTAAATTCTTTAGGTGGTTCTATGTACCACAATATTTTTTAAAGTATATTTAATGAATCTTAAGATCATATGTTGTTATAATCATAAAAAAATTCTTATGTCTGCGGTTTTTGTAATAAAAGCACATATGTCAAAATAATATATGTGTTATATATTACATAAAATCTTTAACTACCAATCTATCATTGAATGTTTGAGTGGTACCATACTTGTGACACATCTTTGAAATATATACTTACAATCAATTAGTGTTGAATTTGAAGATAAATCAATCAGTTTCTAAGCGTGGTTAGATGTTATTGAATACGTCTCATCATTTATGGTCTCTTGCTAAAATATGGATCTTTAAAAAATAGCGTCTCTTTGTAAAATTTATGATTGTCTCCTAAATAGAACACATCCAAAATATTTTAGATGAGTTTTTAACCATTTTTTCCTCTGAGTGAAAATCAATTTTTTTGAGAGTTTATCTTAACAAATCTTAGAGATGTATATTTGTTCTTTTGTACTTCTAAAAAACACACAAGGTTGTTCCACAATTGAAGTTAATTTTTCAAAAAACTATTTATGCAACAATTTCAGTCTTATTGTCCTTATATAGTTTGAACTTAATTTTTTTCTAATCTAAATTTAATAACCATGATGCGTTTAAACTATACCAATTTTTATTTGTTGTATATTCATAAAAAATACATCTTATGACTTTTAAACACAATTTCAGTCTCTTTTGGGTTCATGTTCAAACAAATTAACAATACCTTACATTTTTAAGTAACTCATATTTTGTTTCTTTCCATTTTATAACTCATATGAAGATATTTTAAATTTTTAGAGAAAACGGTTTAATAGTATTACACATCGTTAAAATGGTTTCCCTAAAATCTATTATGTAGTTTAAAATTAACTAGCATGAAATTATACATATCAATTAAGGTTTTATTTTATTCACAATCAATTCATTTTATTGTCGTGCAAAAACACCAAACATTAATGACTAATAAAATATTCTTCACAAAAAATAAATTATTTGTGAAATACTATCGCCATCTATCTGATATACAAAAATTTATACTTTACTTCATTAATGATGCGAAACACGTCATCATCGATTAAATGTGGAGTGCTAGAGCTAATTCTCCCTTTAGGTGGTAATTGGCTCCTAAAAGTCGAAATACATGATGTATCATGATACACAACCATACAACCATACAAAAGCAGTTGTAATTGCTATGTGAGGCAGTATTTGACTTCTAATGTCATCGTACTGTCTTCGGTTGCTCATCTCTAATCTCATACGTGGAAGATAGAGCTTGCCAGTAAGGCATCCTGGATTATATCTGAAAATAAGCTTACAAAAAATCCAAAAGAACAAAAATAAAATAAAATAGATATAAAAAAGAATACTAATAAAAATATAAACAAAATAATTACATTAAATTATATAAATTTCGCACTAGTTAAGCGCTACTTAAATAAAATATCGCATCAATCATTTCAAAAAAAAAAAATATTACATACGAAAAAATTAAAAATTATTATAAACACAAAATTCGTTCGAAATTGCGCATTACCGCTTAAAAAAATCCTAAATCCTAAATCATATTATATTATATATATATATATATATAATATTTTAATGATATAATACTTCAAACTCATATATTTCTACATATATCAATTATTTTTAAAAAAAAATATATATATATATATATATATATCATAAAACTGATGTTAATTATCTTTAATATTATTATAGGGAAATCAAAAATTTTAAAACAGACCCTTTCAAAATGTTGTTATTGCGAGGTTTTGATTTTAAAAAATAAGTAATAAAATTTCTAACAAAACAGCCTTTTATAGTTAAGTGTAAAATAAATCTATTCAAAAAAAGGAAATCTAGCGGTGGGTAAAAATCCCATTAATAAAAGAATAAAATATTAACCTATATACTCCATTGTAAGTTTGTAACAAAAACAAAAAGTATTACTCCAACAAAATATCGACACGTTACAGTAGTCGTTCTAGACCCTGTCCTTAAAAATGATGTCAAAATATCATGTCAAATAAGCGAGTGGCTTCCTTACTGAAAACGACTCCCATCCCATGTGTGTGGACTGTGGATGTACTAAAATGACTGCAATTTTTATTTCCTGAAGAAAGAAAAATCCAGATGATAAATAAGTAAAAATAATATTGGATTCGGATTTGGTTTTGGTTTGTCTAAAGTAAAATGGCTTATACATACGCGCACACACTGATAGATATTATTAAGACTTCGACTTCTAGATATTATTAAGACTTCGACTTCTAGAGAGAGAAAGAAAGACTACTACTGCTACTACGCTGTTGCTCGTGAATGATAACCTTTCGTTTGCAAGTGGAAAGGGCGACGAACAAAATCGACAATAGGATAAGGATGTCACGTAAGCATGGAATACGACGTACCTTCCTTCTTACCCAGCTGGTCCCAACGGGAAGAAAAACTGAATCGACCATTACCGACTTGATAGCATCGACGCATTTAAAAGATCATTAACAAATATATGTATATATTACATCTGTTTATATGGAATAATAAAAATACAAATAAATTTGTTATTCTATCTTCTAGGTACTATCTACAGTATGTATTACAAAATCGGGACCATGATCAAAATCAAGTATATCGTGCAGTCCTCATGTTCGGCTTTATTACTAAAGTTAGAAGATAATTAAAACGAAAAATGAATAAATTATATGCGAATTTAAATGGATTTGATCATCACGAATCCGAAAGTAATTATACTTTAAGTTATGGATATTTAATTTCAGAAAGTCATGATTTGGGTGATAATCTATTTGTTTCATCTACAATTTTGCTACATTATAGTTATATTTTTATAATAACCGAATAGTTCACTCCAATGTATATATATATATATATATATATATATATATATATATATATATTGTATGTATGTTTGTATATAATATATTTATTACAAGCATATATTCATGATATTATAGTATATTTCATAATTTTTATATAGCATATTTAAATCAAACATATTTGTTTTGGTTGTTAAGATTTTTATATATGTCATGTTGGCCGATGTGCTATATGGTTAAAGATTTATAATTATATAACCCTATTATGTACGTATTGAGAAACATTTAGATTATGAATGTAGGGTCTCAGGACCAGATGTGGATACCCATGGATTGTTTGTTTCAGGTTGTAGAGTTTGATTGACATTCATCTCCCTTCATATGTCTGAGCACTTGATGAGATATTTCACATCCTCGAACTACTTCAAAGGCTCAAAGAGTATTGAGATATATCGCATTAACGTCTGATATGTTATAGATAAACGATTAAGTAGTGTTTATATACTTATAATGCAAGCATTTCAGAGGCCTATTATCTAGAACTGATTAGCAGACATGGTACCATACCTATGTCGGCAATGCCATGTGAGTTATGAAAGGAAAGGAGTTTGAGGCCTCATAGCTTAACAAATCGTTATTGTGAGTGTATGTCGTCCCCAACAGAAGACTACCTCCCATATTTCATGATGGTGAGCATATGTTGCATGATGTTGTTGCTACATTTACATGCATCATACTCATGTATAACTGGTTTTTTAGTGTTGAATAATATATCTAGTTTACCATGTCAAGTACGACCTAAATGGAAGGCTTGAATGGTTTCCGATATATCCTACAACTAACAATGTATACCTTAAAGTACTGAACCCAGAGATAATGTATAACACGCTGACACTAAATATATACGGTAATGATTATAACGAGCGTTCGAAATATGAATACCTTATAACTACTTTAAGACAAATAAACCTCAGTATATGTGTTTAAGTACGGTTGGTACAATTCATAAAATGTTTCACTAATTCTATTTTTCTACTTTGATTGTGTTCAACTAATGACTCTCAACTAAGAAACTCACTTCAGGTTTACGTTCTGCAATTGGGAAAATATAAAGAGTCGAAATAGGAAATTTTACTTATGTTGGGTCTGAATGACATTAATTATTGTCTTAGAAATGACCAATCACTTGCTCTTATAGATACAATCTTGAGGAAATTATGCGATATGAACGGTATGAATGTTCTAATATTCTGAGCAGATATGTCTTACAAAATGGAGTTCCACGTGAGTTCTTAAGTACTGAGACCACCGATATAAAGCTGGTTAAGGAAATTGTTGCCCATTTATAGAGGATTTTTGTTAAATCTCCACGGGTTGAAATAAAAAACCTGATTGAAAAACTACCCACTATGAAATACAGGGGCAATATTAAAGTATATGAGCACATATTTGAGATAACCAATTTTCATGGAAAACTTAAGGCACTCGACATTGAGGTCTCTAATACTGTTGTGATATCTTAGATTTTTTTTTTATATTTTCCTTATAAATCAGTGTCCTAGAGACAAAATATGATTGCTTAGAGAATAAAAGGTACATAAAAACTCTTATTGCAAATATAAAAAATAAGTAAGCAAATTAACCTCAAAGTAATTTAGAGGATAATATGGTTAATATGAGCCAGGATGTTCCTCATAAGAAGAAGAAACACTCATGTATTGTAGCTGCACATGATAAATCTTCAGGATCCAACAAGAAATGGGGATCCCAAAAAGGCAAAGAGAAAAGGAAAAATAGTAGCATGTTTTCATTGCAAAGGCATATATCATTAGAAGAGGGACTACCCAAAATTTAAGGCATGGTTGGCAAAGAAATGTAATCTCTCGTTTGTGGTAACTTCATGGGCTAATTTAGTTACAATGTCAAAGAACACATGGTAGGTTGAAACAACATTCACATCTTACGTGTGTGTGTATATATATTTGCAAGGCTCAAGGCAAAGTAGGCCTCTCAATGAATGAGAAATTCAAATTTACACTACAGACGATTTGGCTTGCCAAGTTAAATGATATGATCATATATCTTTGGAGGCCATAGTGGTAATTCATATTTTTGCTTAGAAGGGTGATTCAGATCTACTCATCAAAATTTGATGACTAATCAGTTACCAAAGTGAAACAGTGACTCAGTTACATGCCTAGTACCTTGAAGTATGGGCTTGAGCGCTCATAAAATAGACCCAAATACAATATTTAACTCGAAAGGCCCATGAATATCCAAAAAAGTATAAATATCCCAACCAACTTAATGAAAAGGATCGACTTTTTTCTAAAACATTAAATACAAGCATACACCTCATTTATCTCGCTACTCTCTACTAAATATTTAATATCAACCAACTGAGAGATCTTCCGATTTTATCCTTAAATCATATTTTCCATCACCAGATTGGCGACCACAGTGGGAGTGTAAGGTACCTGAATAGCTCCATTCAAAACCTTAGTTGTAATTTGTGATAAGGGGGGATTCCCCCAAATATGAGCGAGCACGAGCAAAGATCACTATAAGTTTGGATTATGATAAGCAATGAAGAAAATAATGAGTTCTACGGTATTGACGAGCTCAAAGGTGGATCAAAACCAAATCTCTTCAACGGACTGAGCTCAAGGACACATACAGCATTTCTGAACTCAAGATCAGGATGAGCTCGAAGACATTGGGGAAAAAGTTGATCGACTGGATGAGGAACGTGATGAAAGGAAAAGACCTAAAGAAGATAAGCTGAGTGCATACTCAGTGAGCTCAAGCTCTGAAAACCAGAACTAACCTGATTTCGTTTAAAGGAGTAGTTCAGCTCGGATTAACGTACAGATTATACTCAGCTTTTTTGTTATGTAAACACACGATTTGACCCATGAGTCAAACGGTGTTAGTTATTTATTCCACATTTATAGGGATAACGAATATGTTAGTTATTTGTTTCACAATTATAGGGATAATGATGTAAAAGCGTAAACAAATGTAACTACCCACTAATTTGTGTATTATAAATAGGGAAAACCTATCGACGAATAAAGTGATCTCTTTCTTGACTAAAAAGTGTAGGCTTACTGTGGTAGAACTTGCTAGTTCCTTAACAATTTGAACTTCGGAAATCATTGAGACATGGATGTCAATATGCAATAAGTTCTACCTCATGAAAATAAAGGAATAAAAGATGATAATGAGCATGCTACTATATCTCATGTCAATCACAAAACAGAGGAAAAACCATTCATGCAAGAGGAACGTGATCAGTTGGGGGATGATATTAAAGCTCTGAGAGCCCAAAGGAAAATTGAAAGAGCATTAAAAGAAAAATCTGATGTTATAGGTATATCTACAGATGAGCCTGGTGATAATAAAAAACAAGGTGAAACTGATCAGAGTCTAAAGGCTCATATTAATTCTAAAAAATAATATTGGTTTAAATAAGCGATGAGCACGTCAGGGATCTGCTGAAAATTCAACCACAATATCTGACTCTGATGAGTCCCCTTTATTAAGTAGTGAATATGACCACCAGAATAAAAAATAAAAGTTATATAAAAAACATTTTAAGAAAAGAGATAGAAATCGTAAAGGGAAGAGTAAGAAGTATCAATGGAAAGTTAAATGATCGGTTGATCACTATATTGATCATTTGATAAGTGATCAGTTTGTTACCCAATTCGAACCAGGTATCTTTGCCACTTCGAATGAGTATCACATGTTTAGCCGAAGTCACAATTGGAGGCAATCTCCATTGTCTCAAAGATTTTAGCTATGCATCTTCTGAGGCGTTTTAGTAGTTCTAAAATGGAAAAGTACGATGGGACGAAAGATCCCGATAATCACCTTGAACAGTTCAAAAATTTCATGATGAATTTTGATGAAGATGACAAGTGTTTATGTCGGGCTTTCTCGCAGACCTTCAAGGGAAGTGCATTAAAATTTTATAACATTTTACCACATGGATTTATTAAAAAATTCGATGTATTTTGGATGGCCTTCCGGAGGAAATTTTTGGAAAGTAAAGAACTCAAGGGAAATGGTGATACCATCATCCATTGTGCGTAGGAACCGAATGAATATTTAAAAGATTACATCAACCGTTTTGTAAATACAAAAATAGGTTAGCTGATTGTTTTGAGCATGTGGCTATTGCTTATTTAAGACAAGGTTTGAATCCGAGTGACTTAGCTGATTTAGTAACTCGGAAGAAAGCAATGACTTGGAGACGGTTACTCAACCAGGTCGAAAAACAAATCACAGTGGATAAAACTAAAAAATCTAGAGTACCACGCCAGAATAATACTCTTCCAACTACTTCAATTCCGCAAGCCAGTACTCAATCCCAAGCCAAAGTCAATTATAGGCCTAAAGATTCCAGACAGGGTTCGCATCAGGCTAGGAAAAATTAATCAAATCAAAACCAGCAAGGTAGACCCAGGAGAGGTCAGTGGGTTCAACCTGAATGGTCTGCCAAACTGGGTGAAACTGTAGCTACCATCTATGAAAAAACCAAGAATGATGTATATTTTCGTAGACCAACACCAATTCAATCTCCCATAGAAAATTGAAATACTCGTTTTTGTAAATACCACAATGATGTGGGTCATGATACTCAAGATTGTATTGCATAAAGCATGAGGTAGATACCTTAATTGAAAAGGGAAACTAGCAGTGTTTGTTAAAAAAAGGCAACATGCGAGTTAATACTCACTATCATCCTAGTGCAAGTACAACACAAAAAACTTCGCAAAGTGCTCCTGGACAGAATATTATCATGTCTAGACGAGGAGATACCATAGTAATTGTAGAAAGGTTTGATACGGATTTAGACTACTTGGATCCTGATCCAGATTGGAATCAAATCGGGATGATAGTAGAAAGAACGACCACGGTATCCAAACGATGCAACGTTTTTGAATCTTTAACCATATTTGGAGGGGATATCATGACAGCGCCTTCAAGTTATTCAAGAAAAAGACATGTCGATAGTCTCACCACTCAGTTAGAGGGATAAATTTCTTCACGTCTCTATAAGAGTCCTGCTCGAGTCATTGTCTTTGATGAGGATGATCTGAGAAATATTGCGGGCTTACACGAAGATGTTATAGTAATAAGGGCGTCCGTTGGGGGTAATGACATACGTCGAATCCTGATTGACACGGACAGCTCGACAAATATTTGTTCTTATCAACGTATAAGAAAATAAAGAACTCTTCAATCATCCAACACTCGAACCAGCTATAGTAGGATTCACCGGTAGCTCAGCCGATGTGATCGTAGAGTTTGAAGGAGAGGTTTTGTTGGGGAAATGGCCATTTAAGAAGATTATGAGGGTTTTGTTTGTAATAGTTGATTGTCTAACACCTTACAACGTTATATTTGGCAGATCCTGACTATCTAGAATGTATGCAGTGGCTTCAACAGTTTATGAATGTTTGAAATATATTGTGGGAGGTCAGGTAAGCATTGTCCAAAGTAGCCAAAAGGTAGCTCGTGAATGTTATGTCAATTCTCTTGCTCCAAAGTCGTTGGAAGCAGTGCAAATTGACAAAGAATAACAATTAGTGAAGCCTTCTTCCGAACCAAATGAAATTATTGATCCAATGGAGGCTTCCGGTGCGTTGATCCCAGTTAAGTAAATTAAAATTCATCGATTGACATAAGTAAAAGTGTCACTGTTGGATCTAAATTATCGTTAAGATTAAAAGAAATTTTGTTATATTTTTTTATCTAATAATCTGCATATATTTGCATGGTGTAATGACGATGTAACTGGAGTGCCAACCAATGTGATTAGTCACAAACTGTCTGTTCGATCCGATGTTGGGCCAGTGGTACAAAAAAGAAAAGCTTTTTCTAGAGAAAAGTCTGAAGCAATAGTCCAAGAAGTAGATCGCCTAACCAACATGGGATATATTAAAGAATCCCAATACCCTCTTTGGACAGCTAACCCCATTCTAGTCAAGAAGAAAAAATTGAAAACGACGTATGTATATTGACTTCACGGATCTTAGTAGGTCTTGTCCCAAGGATCCATTTCAGTACCGCGGATAGATTAACTAGTAAATTCTACCGTAGGGAACAAGTTGTAGTCATTTATGGATGATTTGTTTGGATATAATCAGACACAAATGGATCGGAATGATCAAGATCATACTATGTTCATTACTTATAGGGGGCTTTATTGTTATAAGGTAATGTCTTTTGGGTTGAATAATATTGGTGCCACTTACCAACGACGAGTGAATAAAGCATTTTCCAATCAGATTGAAAGAAATGTAGAAGTGTATATCAACGATATGATGGTTAAAAGCCATAAGGAGGAAGACCACATATCTGATCTCCAATAAACTTTTTTCTAACTTGCAAGCCATCAATTTGAAGTTAACTCTTGAAAAACGTACCTTTCGGGTTGGATCTGGTAAGTTTTTAGGTTATATCATCAGTGAGAGATGAATGCGAGCTGACCTATAGTAGTTAAATACTTTGTTGGCCATGGATCCACCTCAGAATACTAAAGAAGTTCAGATATTATTGGCAGCGTTGAATCAGGTTTATTTCAAGATTATCAGATAAATGTGCTCAGTTTTTCCAAGTCTTAAGAAATGTTAAAGACTTTAATTAGTCTTCCAATTGTAACCAAGCTTTCCTTGAAATCAAAAAACATTTATCCTCACTCAAAACTTTATTTAAACATGTTGACAGGGAAAGGCTTTACATGTATTTAGCAGTAGCGAAATACATTATAAGTGTTGTATTGGTACGAGAAGTTGACAGTTATCATCGCTATGTTTATTATATAAGTAAGAGTTTGTTAGAAGATGAGAAAAGATACCTAAAATTAGAGAAATTGGCCTTAGCACTAGTAATAGCATCTTGAAAGATCATACCTTACTTCAAATTATATTCTATCACAATTCGAAGCTCTTTTCCATTGAAGAATGTGCTACAAAAGGTTGGCATATCGGAAAGAATGACTAAGTGGTCATTTCAGCTTGAAGATTATGATATTGACTTTGCTCCCCGGACTGCAATCAAAGCCCAAGCTGTAACTGATTTTTTTTATAAAATTTCAGTCTAAGAAACTTTGTGAAGAAGCTTAAATGAGTAAGACCAAAAAAGAATGGTGATCCAAACTGATGGCGGATCTAGTACAATGGGATGTGGAGCTGGAGTTTGTCTAATCTTTCACTATGGTGATTTTATATATCAAGCTATACGTTTTAGATTCAGAGCTTCCAACAATGAGTTGGAATATGAGGCAATAATAGCTGGACTAAGGCTAGCTCAGATATGCAGTACCAGGAGAGTCTGATTGATAAGTGATTCTCTGTTACTCGTCCATCAAGCTTTAGGGCAATCCAAAACTAGGAAAGATCACTTGATAAAGTATCTAGAGGTATTAAGAGAGGTTTCAATTGTATTTAAACGTGTTGAATATGAACATGTTTCAAGATCGGAAAATTTTATGGTTGATTCCTTAGCCACTATAGCTTACTCTGAAGCATATCCTTGGATCATAGTGCAAGAGTGTCATTACATAGCCACAACTATAGAAATAAATGGTGAAATGGAAGAAAGTCTACATGTATTAAGCACACTTTCTATAGATTCACCATTATCCGAATCTTTTTCAGCATCATTATCAGACTCAGAATCATGTGAAAAAACACTTAGTTTATCACCTTGTGCCATAGTATGAAAAATGATTTTCTCATATGGCACAAATTCCCACAAATTTTGAAGATACCTTTTGGGAAAGGTTTCATGGAACAACAATACTATATCCGATTTGATAGATTATTCTATTTGATCTATAGACTTTCGTACACCATCAATGTATGTATCCATAGCGTCGGATATATCTTTCGCCTTATTCGCTTTAAGATTAGTGATTTTATTTTCTTTCTTCTTCAAGAGATCTTTCATTTGTTTTTCTCTTCCGATAAGTTTTGGATGTTAACTTTTTTTTAATGTTGTTCTTTCAAAGAATAGATCTCTTTTTGCAAATCATCAAACTTAAGTTGCAACTGATTATGATCGGATTTCGATTGAGCCAGCTCATCCTTAAGGGTCTTCATCTTCTTATTCAGACTTTTCACTTTTTCTTTCTCAGCACGGATGTCGTTTTGTAGAGTTTCATTTTCATTACGAAGGGAAGTAATATCCTTGAATTGAGATCTGATATGCCTCTAAAAGTCAAGTATTGGCCTTTTGTATCCCATAATATTGTACCTTAGGGCATCGTGCTCACTGGAAAACTCAAAAGACTCATCATCACGTATCACACAATTGGCAATGGTGGTTGTTTTGAGGAAATCATCATTGTCGAATTCACTCAAATATAAGTTTCCAAGGTCATCCAAATTAACATCAACCTCAATGGAAGGCTGGTCAACAGCAGGAAACTTTGGGGAGGAAGGGTCAGTAGGTATTTTTTTCTTATGAAGGAAACCCTGTAGGAATTTTGGATGGAAATGTTTTAAATCGAAGTATGAACTCCAAACCATAAAAAACGTTTTTTTCCCGATCTCTTGTCAACACCATTTGTGCTCTTTTTTTACCTCTATGTTTCTTAATAATTGGGGATTTTGAGGAATTTTTAATTTCCCCTACAATAACTGATACAACTTCCAAGAGTGTTGCATCTATTTTATTCGGAGGTCCCATATTTCCCACCTTGGAAATAACTGAAGATGGATCCTCATTCTTTTTCTTTTTCTTTTTCTTTTTGTGCTTCTTAATCTTATCAATGCGACTGGGATCTCTGTATCTGGCTGGAAAGGACAGCTTGCAATCAACTTCCTTAGTCCTCTTAAAAATTTCAGCAGGTGGGGGAGGGGTAGTAAATTGTTCCCATGAGAGCTCACGGATCAGATTTTTCCTCCATATATGAGTTCTCACTATGTTTACTGCAGTAAAACAATTGTGAAAATTATTCGACCACTTCTCAGCTGCCCATTCATTTAACTTGGTGAAAGTAACTTTTCCAACTTCAAGATTTTGTGAGAATAGCTTCAAAAACTCTATGAACAAAATCCGATGTGAAAATCAATGTTTAAACTTGACAAATGAAACTTTTTTTTATTAAAAAAGAGATGCTTATATGAAGACTTCCAGTATATGGTAAGCATACTTGGATACCCTTAGAGGTAATTTTTCTCCCATTCTCCCAGGCACCACTAATGAAGAGAAACTGAATCCTACATGGCTTATTAGCTTCCAATAAATCATTGACTACTTTGTAGTCATTTCCCATATTAAATTAATAAAAAAATGTTATTATTCCAACACAGACCAACCTCAACATCAAATTATTCCATGGGCATTGAAATCTTTGAAAGTTTTGAAACGATAATGCTGGCCAAAAGTGTAAACCAAGAATTGAGACTAAGTTGTCTCGGACATAACATCACTAATGAAATTATCTTACAATCTCTGGGTCCAAAGGGAACCTAAGACCCAATTAAAAACTTCGGGATACACCAGCAATTCTCCCGCTCTACAGTCCATCAGAGTTTCTTCATGGATTGGAATCTAACTTTGATTGATTCGGGGAACCCCCACTTGCTCCGATATACATAAGATATTCTTTGCATAGCCAGAAAATATTTGACACTAAGTTTAGTAAAGTTAGGTTCAACCTTCTCCACCGGACATTCTAGAAGTGGTTCAGATTCTACCAGAGGGGTTTCCCTTCTTTGTTCTCGACTTTCTTTTCGAGTGCCTCCAGTATAATTGAATGTCTCCAAAGGTGTGTCTTCACCACTATCATCCATTTTTTATTCCATCATTTTTGGATACATCTTTGCAATATTACAAATCGAGTTATCATGATTATTTCTCTCAGTATAGAGATATTAAGCAAAGGAAGATTTTGGGAGAGTTAAACCAATTTTCCCCTTCAATTGATTGTTGTTGGGGAAGACTGCTGAAACCTCTTATGGTTTCCATTTTTATTTTTCTGATGTAAGAGGCTTGATTTTAGCCTTAGAAAGTCTGGTAAGTCTTCGAGGAGTATTTTCTCAAATGTCTGACCTCATGGAAACAAAAGTTGATATGGGTTTGTGATTGATAATATCTTGTTTTAAGAAGTCTCAGTTGGCAGAGCATGTCGATTAATGATTGTGGGAGAGTGATCAGAAAGGATGAATTTAGAAGCAAAGGTTTGTTTACCAGATGAGAAACTACTATCTGGTTCTGGGATTTGAGTCACCAGAGAAGTGGGTAATCCGGCAGCAATTCTAGCTTGCCTCTTTTCTTCCTCCAACTCTGATAAGTTAAGCCAGCCCTCTCTAATAAGTGTAGTCCTTGTTATGAACATACAAAACTTTAATAAGAAAAGAATAAGATGTAATGATGAATTTAAGTGAAAGTTATAGTGTTTATCTCTCTACAACTATGAAAATCGATTTGTTACTAACTCTAATAGTAGAGATTAAACTTATATATGAGTAAATAAGACTAATGAAGTGCTTCCCAAGGGAATACAAACTAATCATGATAATTAGAGAATACTATTAAATAAAGTCGTTAGTTTCATTTTTTAGCAATAGATGACGTTTCCAAGGAAGAAACCGTTCGGTTTCTCCAATAACTATGTGTCACGTGTCATGAGAAAACTAACCATTTAAATTTGTGAGCTTTCAATAAAAAAAGTTTTAATAACCCACTTCGAATGCTGTTCGAAAATCCTTTGTAGTATTATCTCTCCCGAAATACTTCGGAAAAAGCTACGAGACTATATGATAGGATCAGATATCTTTGGAGGTCCGTAGTGGTAATTTGTATTTTTTTCTTAAATGGGTAATTCGGACCTATTGATCAAAACTTGATGACTAATCAGTTACCAAAGTGAACCGGTGAATCGGTGACTCGGTTACATGCGTAGTACCTTGAATTATGAGACTGAGGGCTCATAAAATAGACCCTAATAAAAAGATCTGATTTGAAAGGCCCATGGATATCCAAACAAAGTATATATATCCCAACCAACTTCATTAAGAGGGTTGTAATTATTCTAACACATTAAATACAAGTATACATCTCTTTTTTTTCGCTACTCTCTTCTAAATACTGAATATCAACAAGCTGAAAGATCTTCTGATTTTACCCCTAAATCAGATTTTTACATCACCATGAAAGATAAACTTACTTAAGCTTTTCCACTCTCGGGCCACGACTCATATTATTCTTCCTTGAGATTTCCTTGTTGTTTTCCCAGCAACCACTAACGAAGAAAAAATGCTGCTTTTAAGTCTTCTCAGCGTCAAACAAATAGCTCACTACTTTATAGTCGTTCCATAAAGTGATAAATTAGAAATGAATACGAGGGTTCCTTAACAATGAGGTGATCACCACGAACTGCTTCATTGACATCTCAATCGTAGACAACCTTGACGCAATGATACACGACATTAATGTGAACCAATTTTTTGGGCTCTCCTGACTTGGACACAAATTTACCAGCTCAAAATAGTGGATTATCACATGCTTTAGTGAGAACTGGAGCCCCCAGCTTAGCACATCTTGATAGACGACTAATTATCTCTATGTAACATAAAGAGGTGTCTTTCCTACTTTTGGTAAGCATATCTCCACTAAGCTCAGAATTCCCCATCACGCCTGAGAGTTTAGATTCTTCCCCCCTCAGAGTAATAATTATACTTGTTCTTGTGACGAGCAATCAAAAATTTATTCTCAACATGACGAAAGTTGGATCCTAGGACCTCAGCTATGGCAGGACGCAATTCGACTTTTGCTTTTTGGTGTTTACCGTTTTTTGGTTTTGGTATATTTTATTGTCTCTCTAATATGGGATTTTTTCTTCCTCTCATCATCACTTCATAACTGGCCCGACGTACCAGCCTTTGATCCCACATCAATGCGCTTCTCTGCCTCATTCTGGCTCATCGACCAACTGCATCAAGTTGTTTTCAGGAGTTAGTAGTCTACTTTGAGACCCATTTGGTTATGTGGATTGATGGGTCGGAACCCCTTCAGCTAAACATCAACACCACCCCTATCCAATTGCTTCAGGGTGTATCTAGAGCTGCATAAGTAGTATTTTCCCATTTCTTCCTCTTTACGTGACTATCATAAGAATGCTTCATTTTTTACGAATCCATTATTGATTTTATCATAGGATAATTCTATTTGTTATCCGAACATCCCATTGTAATAAAACGTGGTCATATTTATTGCGCACATTTGCTATGGATTGGGTTGGTCTAAAGGATAAGTTTTTGGCACCGAAGAATGAATAGAAGAAATGTTAGAGGATGGAGGGTCAGCCGATTCAGGCTGCCTCTTAAAGGGAAATTTGCTTCTGTAGTCGAATACTTGAACAATTTTAACGGGCTTTTCGTCTGGAAGCCCAACAACTCTTATGAATTCTATTTTCACCTAGGCTTGTTTTGTGATATATAACGAATTTTAGAGCATTGTTGATGCGAAACATATAACTTCGAAGATGATAAACATCACGGAAATAAAAATGTTGAGGTTGTTACCATAGAAAATTATGTGACTAAAAATAAGGTTTATGGTGGCTGAAAACGAGAGCTTCTCTCTCTATCTATATCATTAATAAGAAATTAAAAATAAGTAAGATACGGGTGACGTATTTATAGTGGAAGATGGTGAGGCCTAACAAGCATCTCTTTGGCTCAGCGAATACTAGTGCTTAAGAGTGAAAAGGTCACCTCCAAAAGATACTTGCTTGGGAAAGTGGAACATTTTATTTTCCCATTCATCATAGTTCACCACTAAAAATTTATTTCGTGCATCTAATACTTCCATAACCTGTGTACATAGGACCAATGATATTCAAAGCAATTATGATTAAAAGCAAAACAACACACCCACAGTTGATTTGGATCAACTGATGTTGACAATAATCTAAAGCACGAGTATGATTAATTTCGAAGCACCATTAGAGATATTACTCTCGAATGACCTTTACAAGGACGGTAGAGACTAGTGATAAGGACCGAATTATTCGATCGACGAGTCAGATCGATAAACCACTCGATCGGAATTTACTTTGTGGTACCAATCAAATAAATATGTAATATTGTGGGTACCTTATGTAATAAGAAATAAGTGTATTTAATATTAATAAATTAATAAGGGTGGGATAACTCATTATAGGTTATCTATATGGACCTATTAACAATGTATGCCCATAAGGGATCAGTGTCACATATAAAGCATTTTTATGCTTAAGAAGAGTTAATGCATATTATCTCAACTACTTTTCTGTCTAAACCATTATGTCTTTCTAAACATTAATACTTAACCTTCTCTCTCTAAATATTTGTGTAACTCTGCTTGTGATCAATTTTACATAAGTATCCTTGGGATATTTTTGGAAACATCAATCACATCCTAAAAAAAAGAAATACAAATTATATTTTTTATCTCTAGAACCAAACTTTATTTAACATTCAAAATATGGTTTTGTTTACAAAACTGCCTCCAACACTTAATCCTCGGATAATGTATACAAAACATTGTTTATCTCTTTCAAACACATAAATTAAATTTGAGTTTATTTTTATAGGTTTATAACTAGATTAATATTGTTTGACGTATGAAACAAGTTTTAAACTTTTTATATGAGAAATTTTGGCCATCAAATCGGATGAAATTGAGCCAAAATAAATCATATTTTGCTTGTGTTTGTTGATAACGGTATGGGAAGAAGATGACAAAATTTACCATACATGGGAAAATTATTCCATCATTAAATACATCATATTTCACAACTCAAATATACCATCAAAATTGAAATTATATCAGGTTTCCCGAATGAAACTATATCATGTTTCGCAAATGCAATTGTATTAGGTTTCACATTTGAAATTATATTAGGTTTAGTTGATGCAAAAAATAGGTTTTGTTGTAAACATTATATAAGGTTTGTAACTTAAATAATAAAGAAAGAAATTAGAGATTCGAAGATTTGATCTAGGGCCTCCCCTATGCTAGGAAATTATTCTACCATCCAAGCTACATCTCCTTTGGTATCAATTCTAAGATACCATTAAATTTATGAAGCTCTGGTGAAGAACATTAAAAATTCGCCTTTCACTCGCGAATTAATTCAATAATTATTTGTTGTTAAATAATATATTTTAGGTTTTAAAATTGATACCAAACAGTATATAACTCAGACGTAGAATACTTTTTTACCAAATGGGAGGCCCCATATCAAATCTATATCTTTCCAATTATTTATTTATTTATTATTTAATCTACAAAATTTTGTGTAATTTAAATTATGCAACATAATCTAATTGTATTTGCTAAATCTAACATAATTTTAATTTGCGATCGTTGTATAATTCAATTGTGAAACTGGATTTAAATGTATTTGCAAACCTGATATAAGTCTGATAACGAAATATAATCTAATTCAGCTGTGAAACATTATATATATGAATTATGAAAAATGATGTGTTTAATGTTGTAATATTTTGCCCGTGTATGACGAATTTTATTATATCCTCCATATACTTTTAGCAACGAAAAAGCCAACAATGGTTTATTTTAAATCGATTCTATTTGATTTGATGGTAAAAATTTATAATGTATGGAGTCTAAAGCTGTTTTCGATATCAAACAAAATAAATCTACCTTAAAACCTATCCAAAAACAAAAAATCAAATTTGATTTATAGTTTTATCTAGAAAAAATTTAAACAATTATGTTTAAGAGAAAGAAAATAAAAAAAACTTTGCATAAATTAGCTTAGAATTAAGTATTGTAGGTGGATTTGTCAAATTGAAAAAGTCAAAATTTTGTCGAATGGTTTGTTAGATTGATTTAAAACTTTAAATTTTTCAATTCTATGGATTTTCTGATTTGTAATTATATTTAATAATATGTATGTAAATAACTAAAATAAAAGGGGTTTCGGGGTTTTCATTTAGTGAATTTTTTTTACATAGTAAAAAATTATTTTGTAACTACCCATAATATAAAATACCTTTCATATAGAAGCTCCCTACAAATATACATCATCGTTATTACAACAACAACTTCAACAATAAAAATGATGAATTAAGCCCTTGTTCACCTAGAGAATTTTAATTGTACCAACTTTACAAAATGCCAAGACAAGCTCACATTCATGGTACCACTCTCAAAATGTTTTATATTTTTTACTCCAAGTTGGTTGAAATGCATGATCCAATCCTAGAAGATACCCTATAAATGAAGGAATAAATAAGAAAGCACAAAAATAAGATCTCATATGTCAAAGACATATTTTGAACGTCATTTTCGATTATTTTTGAAATCTTTACACCATCGAGTCTTTCGCGCTTAAGATTTAGAACGTTATCAAGAAAAAATATAAAATAAAATAATAATATACGAATAAATTCTTAATTTCAAAATACTTTGAGTACAAAATTATAGAATGAAAATTAGAGGAATAATAGAAAAATATCACTTTTATAGAATAAAAGTCTCCAAAGAGAAATTTCTATAAATCATAAAAATTATCTTTGGAGTAATTACTAAAATATTTTATGATTAAACAGAAGTGTCGTGTGAGAGATAAAACAAAATAAAAATCTGAAATTGGAATTTCTATGAGTGTTAACACGATTGAACCCGAGATGAAAATCTACAAATTCTCTCATAAAACCCTCATAACCATAAACAAAACAAGCATAAAAATAGTCGACACAATTGGTAAATTTACGACAAACATGTGAATTTTGCAAGAGACTGTACTATTTGCATGAAAAAATATAATGTAAATGCAATAGAGGAAGATATCATAACCATAGTGATTGAGACTAATGTTAACAAAATCAATTCTTTGGTGGTGATTTAACACATATGCTTCACTTCATGTTGCTATCGAAAAAAATTATATTCCAAATATTTGAAGAAGGAGATGATGCATTAGGCGTGCAAATAGACGACGCCAATAAATCTAAACTTATAGAAAATGGTACAAATGGAAGAATCATTGACCAATCGTAATAAATTTTCATATAATAAGCTTTATGTATGTGACTATATATATATATATATATATATATTATGGCATATATTTTATTTGTTGTTAATAAATTGAGTGTATTTATAAAAAAACTGAGTGCACAATATTGCAACATTATTAAAAATATTCTCATATACTTGAAAATATCAATAACATGTATCTTTAATATTTCAGTTTTCTAAGGGATACTTGAGGGGTACATTGATGAAACTTGGATCACCATCCTAGCCGATAACAAATCATCTACTGAGCGGGTGTTTACCTTTGAAGGCAATGATGTTTCTTTGAGGCCAAAGAAACAAATATGTATATCTCATTCGACTAAGAAGTCATAGTTCATAATGTTAGACGTAACTTAAAAAGAATTTGAATAATCTAGAGAAATATTCCTATATATACCATTTAATTATAACGGAATAAATGAAGATCCAAATGTATTGTGATATTCAAACAACTTTAAGTATATCCTATAACAAAATCAACAATGAAAAATTTAGACATAATAGTCTTAGACATGGAAACATAAGATAATTGAATCATGATGTAATCTTATTGATCTTGTAGGTACATTTTAGTGATAACTTAGTAGATATGTGTACCAAACAATTCTCTCGAGATTTAGTAAACTCAATATCTAAAAAATGAGATTAAGACTCTTATAAGTATATTATTAAGTTTTTTTAAATAAATCAAATAATTAGCTTTCAATTATTTTAACTACATGAGTAATATTTTTATAAATAAATATAAAATTCAATTATCATTGCAGGTCCAAATCTCTTGATTTTGGTGGAGGTTGTAAAAGAGAACTGGTATAAATTTTGTTCACAAATGCGTTAACCAGTTGATAATTTGAAAATTAGCATCTATATATTGAAAATAAACCAGTTTAAAATTAATAACCAAAGAACTTTGTATATAAATAGCTGAAAACTAGAAACAATGTGGGACTTTAAAAAATTAATTAGACATTGATGAGAAAAAATATCTTCAAGGTCTAATTCTCATTATGAAAGGATTGCCAAACTGAGTATGAAAGAATATACAATTTATTGATTAAACTTTTTGTGTTATGTGTATTTTTTTCCTTCATTCAAATATGGAGGATGAATGGTCTATTTATAATATAATAAATCTTAGAAATAGGAATGTGTAACATGTTCTAAATAATATACGTGACGGTCATCCATTGGACTTTTCTATTTTATGATCATAAACTAGATGTCTTACTTCATATGTGTATCAACAACGTTAAATTGAGATATCTTACTTCTATATAAGTTTTTGTTTGTTGAGGTCTCCTATAGTCGGGTGAATTAAAAAGAAATGTAACTGATGTACCTCGTCATAACGACGCATGCCCAACTATTGAGATTCACATTAATTTATCCTTAATTTAAGTTATTTTCTTACGTTGTTTGTATTGTAATATTTTCCATTAGGTAGAGAATCACGTAAAGACATATGTATACCTTGTACTACATTCGTCTTTTGGCCCTTACAAGTAGTAAGTATAACCTGTAAGACATATGTCTCATGTTCCTTACAAGTAATATGAATCATTACGAGTATAAATAATGGTGTGCGTTGTACCACGAGATATAACTGTATCATACATTAACACGATCGACTAAAATATTTAAAAACAAACCCGCTGAAAATGACAAATCAGTCATAATTTTGAATTTTTTAGTTTGTCACCTCGATATTTATTATTCAATTGAAAATTCATTTTTTAAAAACTACAAATGTAGTAGCCAATTGAGAATTATCAATTTTCAACTAAACACTTCTAAATAAAATACTACTCATAAAATATCAAAATGATTGTTTTTCTTATTAGTCTACTAATGATGATTATTTTGATAGTTTTGATTTTTGTATCTATATATTACATTCTGTATATCATTTTAATAAAATTAATTAAGTTTGTTTGAAATACAATTTTTTATGTAGTTTAATTTTTTTTTAAATGTTGTTGATATTTAACCTCCACGTGATTTGAAATGAAAAATATTTAAAATTTAACTTAAATGGTATCTCCAAATAGTTTAATCAAAAGAAAAAAAATATATAAAAATAATTTCGAAACGAAAAAACAAATATGAGAGAATTGATATTTGGTCCCATATTACATATGTTCTAACAAACATAACACACATGTATTACAACAAAAATAACTATTGAAGTGCCTATGATGTGTCATAAAAAAATGCAACTACATATTCATCACTATTGGATTTTTTGTTAATTACTTTTAAGTATAAATTAATCATCATAGCAATGATTATAACTCATCGTAAAAGCTTTTAAAAAAAATACAAATATCGTGTTTTTGTGTTTACCACTATAACAACGAACCTGATTTATTGCAATTGTGCAAATATTAACCACTTCATATGATTCATCACAATAAGTATAATTTCAAAAAAAAATTAAAAAAATTATATTAAATTTATAAATAATATAATTTATTTATTTATTAAATTTATTAAATAATTATTATTTTTTAATAATCGATTATATTTAAAAAAATGAACAGAACTTCGAAAAACATTATATTTTGGGATGGAGAAAGTAGCCCGGTAGAATTGACTTATTATTATAAAATATAATCGTATCCCTATATTCTTTAGCAGCTACTTTTAATTGAGTTCGCCAAACAATGGTTGCTGATCTCAGCGAGAACTAAACCTTTAATCATTGATCTAAATAATTTCAATATAAGAAAAAAGAAAAAAAAAAACTTACAACAACTAATACGAATATTTCGTGTGCATGTGCTGCCCACCGTGAATCGTATGTCATCTTATATAAAATAAAATAATATGGAGCAGCCCATCCCATCCATATCCACATCATTTAAATATATTTGTGATAACAAAACAAAAGTAGCCGAATTAAATATCAACCGAAATAATACATTTATAATACTAATATTATCCAACGCTGGAAGGACACCTATTCGCGGAGACACGGAGCCGTTTCTGCCCAACTCCTTGGAATCTAACCCTTCTCAGTATCCAACCACTACTAAACTAACCCCAACTTTACTTAATTTTGATTTAACCATTTTTAACACTTAGTCCTCCAACTATTTCAACTCATTCTTTTTTCCCATCTTTATTATATTTTCTTGTACCTTTTTTACCTGACATATTAGTGTACTATTGGACTAACAATTTGTTGAATAGATTGCTAATAAAATTACACAACTATGCATGATTCGCATAACAGATTATTATAAACAAAACCTAGGGTGGATAATTCAGTCCTTCATAATTAAATACATATATTACTGGTTATTAATAATTAATATTATGTTAGATTCATTCATTGAATGATAGTTTAGTAAGTATAATTTTTTATTGGGTTAAAAATAATTTGGTATACAAATAAAAGATTACAAGCTTTCGGATTACAACCAAACACAATAGGAATTCGTTTTAATAAATGATATGATATTTGAAACTTTTATGATAATTAAAATGATATTTATAAAAATAATAAATTCATGTTATTAATTTTAGTTGATATTACGTTGTGCCATTTTTTATTAAAAGAAATCTCAGTTCTAATCTCATACAAAAAAATATCTCGTTTGAGAAGCTAACTCGATAATGAATTTTTGAAAAGTGATTAATAGTAAAAAAAATATAATCTTTTTATAGGTTTTATATTCATCACTTTATTATCTCTATTGTGTTCGGGTTTTATGGGATCTTGGTTAGAAAAAGAATAAGATGTTTTGACTTTATACAATGATCTTGGTTAAAAAAAAATAAGATGTTTTGATTTTATACAATGATTTTGGTTAAAAAAAGAACGAGCTTTACCTCTAAAACAATAACTATTATTACTGGCGTTAGCACGTTATTTTTCTATGTTTTAAAAAAACACTATATTTCTTTTCAAACCTCACATAAACTCTCACTCAATAATTAATGTCTTGCAGAAAAATGTGACTTTAATAGAGAAAATAAGTTTTAAATGGTAAAAATGTAGTTTATGTATCTTCTACCATCTTTCATTTATCATATCTCTCTTTCACGTTGATCTACCGCAGTCCAGTTGAGTTGTCATTTTTTTGCCAACCAAACCTCAATCTCGTCGTCGATTTTATATTTGTCTCTTAACCTGTAACGAGACTTGTTTTTGTGTATGCACCGGCCACCACCATCGACTACCTTTGCTGCTAGCGGTAATAGAGATCGTGCCACCGTATCATGTCTTCTACTTCTTAGCTCCAGGATTGGAGAATTTCTTCTTGTACAACGACGACTACCTCTCATGTCACTCTCGCTCTTCTATCTACATCTCTATTTTCAGTGAAGACGAAAAAATATTCGTGAGAATATTTATCTCCACCCTTTTATGGGGGTTTAACGATATCTTCTTTCTCTAACGCCTCTCATTTTTTTAGATATAGAGTTTTCATATCTAAATATTGTTGTTCTGTACTTCAATTTCAGTTGTTGTTAGTGGGCGACGACCACTAGTTTTTTATTATATTTAATTACCGGAGATTCGATATTTCCGATCAGAGTTGTTATTGGCGGGCACGACCATTAATTTATATTGTATTTTTTATAGACTCGTTGTTTTTTATCGGGTAATACCTCGAAGATCTTGTAAAGTATCATTTAATTTAATTTAATACTTTAAAAATACCCAAAAAATATTCAAACTAATATAAATAAAAATGATTATCTGTGGAATGACTAAAATAATTTATCGATAACAACGAGATCTTTTATATTTATATCTATCATATTTTTACAATTTTATTCTATCAAGAAACAAGTTTGGAAAAATCCTATTATATCTAAAAAAACAAAATATGATGAACATAAAAGATGTCTTGACATGAACATACATATATTGCTTACAATGATTAGAGACTCTTCTCTCCCAATATTTACAACCTCATCATAAAAAGTATTAGAGAGATCTGAATATACAACTCATTAATGAAACATTCTCGTATTATAATATGATCATATACCCAAGCCTCAAATTTGAGATGACGATTGAATGGGGCTCATTGAACCTCACAATAATAAATAATATTGATGGTGAACATTGTAAGAATTGAAATCAGGATAAACATGGTTGACTCTATCATAGTAAGAGAAGTAGATGTATATTCATAGTAGGAGTACATGACCACCAAAAAATAATATGATTTTTATCTATGATGTTTGATGTTTTGTATTATTTTATCTTATAGAGGCCATGACTCTATGATATATGGGATATGATTTAATTGAAACACGAATGTATTATGGTTGTCAACATAAACATATGTATCACCATGAAAAACTTATATATAAATATATAATTATATTTATTTTTACATATACTTTTTTACGCAAAGTATCTATAATCATTCAGGCATCTTCATAAAAATTATCATGTATTATTTCATAGTCGATTTCTAAATGCGGTTTATTAAACATGAATAATGTTATTTTTAAAAATATAATATAAATAAGTGTATAAAAGTGGAGGTAGATTATCTGAGTTAGATCTACCATATCAAAATCTCCATGTACATGATACTAATGGTAAACTATATACAAATATAGAATAAATATGATATTGGTTTATGTTTTTCGACTTTACAAACTTTGACAAGGTATGTATTTTATCATCTTTTTATGGATACAAACTCTAGATAAAACCATACTAAAACAAATATGGACGACCGTGAAAGAATATCTTTCAACATGGACGGAGGTGGGAAGGGGAATAAAACAATTTAGTTAAAATGCTATAACTTAAAACCTCTAACCTGAAAATAAAAAGGGCACCTATAAAAAATGATTAGTAAAATTGGTAATTAGTTTTCATCGCCACATAAAAGCGTCCATAAATGATATTCTTTTCAAGACCCCTTAAAATTGTCAATATTTCGCATAACTAAAACAATTCACTAACAAGTCAACGCAATATGGACGCTTTTAAATATACATTTGAGGCATGGATTTATAAATTCTTGGACTATATGGTGAGTGTGTAAAAAATCAAAGTTGATCTATATAAACTAGTAAAATTTCCACTAAAGCCTCATAGAAATCGCAATAAGATACTTAAAATAGTAAAACGTTAGTTGTATCATTGGTCATGACAGGTTGACATATATGATCAGAATTCTAAGACAAAATTATAATCTTGTGAAATTTATTCCTATAAAAATACTATAAATCATATGATAATTAGAATTCGTGTACTTAATAACTCGTCGAGCTAAAATATTCTGTTATCAAGTTTGAATCGTGTATTATCATCAAATCTCATGAGCCTGTCGATTTTTTAATTGAGTTCCATAAAAAAAGCATAAGACCATATAGATAAAAACAAATTATATATGGGATCCAACAAATAATAGACCAACATATAATTTATTTTTATCAGTCTAACATATAAACGATCAAACAGTCGTGACAAACTACGAATGACAAACATCTACAACAAAAGAATTCAATATTTCAAGAAGTCGCATAGTTGGCGATAAAATTATATATTAAGATAATACTAAGCTAGAAAGGACCACCTCAAGAGGTGTATTTACATATTAAAATATCATTACAATTATTTTAATATATTAATTAACGAGAAAGTATTATGAGCGAAAAATGAGGTAACATACATCATCGCCAATCTTATATTGAATATATACCCCGATCATCCTAGAAAAGTATTTATCTAAACTACTAAGACATATAACGATAATATCATGGTTTTAATAGCTAACAGTTTTTGGAAAAATGATATAATATTATGCATCATCCATCTATAACATCGGGCCGAAGTATGAGAATGAAAAATCCAAACCACTATATATTTCATGTTAGAATATATCATTTACCATGAAGGAGTTGCAAGACTTTACTATATTGTACCGGTGTAGACAAAACCCTTATTCATCATTAGAGAACTTAATAGTAAAGAGGAAGTATTCTAGTGCAAATGTACGTTTTTACTCAAAGATATCGTCCTATTATAATATTACTACCTCACTATTACTTGTTATATGTTTTCCATACCCTACAATGATATATGATCCTTTTACGAGCCAATTTTTGAATTCGTCTATCCTAAAAATATATGAATTTATAGTAAATTTATGTTATAATATGTACTTTTATAAATAGGTTAAAGTGCATCATTTCTCCAGGTTCAAAATTTGAGTCTAATAAGTAATTGGCTTTTTAAAATTCACGTAGGATGCATGTTTGTCACTTTTAAGATACTCATGGTAAAAATAATTACTTACATTTATAGACTAATTGACTCATAATTTTGTTTGAATCCAAAGAAACAAAAACTATTTTTATCATCTCACCAGTCTTTAGGCCAACGACCAATTGAAGATCACCAATAGTAATTATTAGATAGACTCAAACCGACCTAATACTATGTAGTGTTAATGATCGTATACATTATAAGAATTCATATGGATTTATCGCACAACATAACAAACTATTATAACAGATATGTTGGTTTCCATTATATATTACATGAAAGCAATAGTCTCGATGAAACTCACGATTATATCTTATCGATCCATAATTATTTTGAACCAAAAAACGATTTTGTCAGAGAAAATATTTAAAGATTTACTTTCACTTCGATGTGTTTATACTTTTAATTAGAAAAATAAGTGTACATATCATTATCTGAAATGACGTCTCGTATTCAAACTTGATCACCGTATATTGAAAGAAAATTTCAGTATGAAGAAATGATAAAATAAATTTATACATCTTTTTTTTAGAATTATTAAAGATGTTCGAGTATAACTAAAGTGAGGTCTTCTAAAATTTTAAGTTGATCAATCCATAAATGTTACAAGATCATGAGAGAAACAAACAATACTCATAAAATAACCAATATATTTAAAAATAATATATCATACAAAGACCAAATAAATATAAACAAAAATATAATTTAAAATATTAGTAAATATCTATTACATATCATTTATCTATTCGCTAATTTTGCACTAATGCCAACTTTGGATTACATATATCAAAATAAATATTAAGATGTAGATTTTAGTAGACATGCATAAACAAACCCATACCATGTAAAAAATAAGTAAATATTAGTGTGATGATATCAAAAGATATACTAAGTACAAAATAAGAAAATAAAATTCATCAAATAACAGCCCATATAATATCCAAAGAATTTGATCTAACAATAATTTTTAAAAACTCCACATATTTCATCTTTATTCCTCTTTGAGGACTCCCGGTCAACCAAGTCTTCATTTTTTATGACAAAAGGCTAACAAAACATGTTTAAAACAATGGACCTTAGAATGAGTGAGGTTGGTTAGTACTTAATCCTTTACCATCCTCACATCACCTTTTAAATATTTTTCATCGTAATTTTTCAAAATATTTAAAAAAAATAACTAAAATTAGGTATAAAATTTATCTATAGGGACAGAGACTTATAAATCTATGAGGGTCCATATAAGGATAAACATCGTGAAAATAAACCTTATTCTCAATGTAGATTTATTCATCACGCATTTAAAGATTCATTAACCTACTCCATAGTTGCGATCACAACATCATACTTCACTATCTCGACTTGTACCTAAACTTTTATCAACTCTGCAATCACAACATTATGTATTTTTGTGACCGTGATTCAAACTATATTAAACTCTTTCATATGTCATATATTTTTGAAAAAAATATTCATGATTTTCTAATATAGTATCCTTATTATTTTTACTAAAAGTTAAAGCTTTTTTAAATATATCCTGAAAACTTCTCAAGTTGTTTACCAAATAATTATATTTTTATGAGTATTTTAGTTTCCGCTTTAGAACAATGAACATCTCTAACCGCTTCAAAAAAACTTTCAATATGACATAGAAGTCTAAAGACTTTAGTACCACATGACAAACTTAAATTTTATGTACAATCTCATAAATATTAACAATATTATATAAACTAAAGCTAGACAAATACAATTCCTATCATTAACGCATAAAAATATGAGAAGGGTTAAAGACAAACATTTGGATTTTTTATATATAAAAATCAGAATGTATCATAATTTATCATATATTTTCAATCTAAAGTGGAATAGGAACCACTCTCTTAAATAATAGCAGATGTGGTGTGCACTGCAGCATTGACCAACTAAACCATATAATTTTCAAACCAACATGTATCATTCATCTGAACGCTAATAGTAAACAAGCCATATCTGACATTGTGCAAGCAAGACAAAACTAACGTATCATCAAGGGTATTTTATTTCATTATGTTTTAATATTTTTCTATTTTTCGGATCCTCTGCTTGTACCTTTATGTTTACCCTAACCACACATGAATGTGAAAAGCATTATGTGATTAGGCCATGATAACTTATCATGGCATGAGATCTATGTTTTTGTCCTCCAATTAACAATTCCACATTTTGTTACATTCATGCTTATCGGTGGATATAAGAGTATAATATGTTATAATGGTTGAATACTTTGTGAAAATGGTTTTGCTAATGTTCCAATAGAGATAATCCTAATGTCACAATATTTGTTTCGATTTTAACCTTAAGTTCTTGAAAAAACTTATATCATATACAATCAAAAGTAAATATTTAACTTAAAAATAGGTAAAACAAAATTAGCGACAATCACTTATTGTACTTGGTAATCTTCAAATTTTACTCGTTTGGGTTGTCTCGCCATATATACACTATTTTATACCTTGATATATATATATATATGGAATAAAAATAAATTCAGGAATTTCGGATTTAAAAAAAATAAAAATATTAAATTCACACTCCAAGTAAATAATACAAACTTTTCAAAGTTAATCAACGTTAGTAACTTCACATAGGTTTGAAATCGAATGATTGCAACTATTAATAACCGATCAAAAATAGTAGAGTTAAAGTATGTGTTTTGTATCCAATATTATTTATGTCGATTAAATGGGCTAAGTTCTCCAAATTTGGCCGATATTTTTCCGTATTCATACTTTTCATTTTTAAGTGTGTTCTTGAAAACAAAAGTCTACTAGAATAGTATATTTGGGTCATTGATTAAGCTTAATTATTGCTTTTGCTCTTATTTTTTTTATATTTTTTAAAACCCCCGATCACTCATGTTAGGTTCTCGAGCCAAATTGGCTAGTTTTACCATCTCAGTTTGTTATGTTACAAGATTTTATTACTTCCAAAACAACATGATAAGGTAAAAAAAATTATCTATCACACAAAAAAGTAAAATATATGGTAAAAAAAATTATCTATCACACAAGATGTGAAATAGTTTTAACCTAAAATATTTTGGTATAGAATTTATTTCAATATATAATATTAAATTTTAAAATATTTTTTATCATAAAATATTAATATAATATGTATAATCATTGTTGTCAAATCATAAATTAAAATATTGATAAAAATAATAAATTACGTATATCATGTTATATCAAATAAATTGAAGTATAGATCAAAATGATAAATTACTTATATATGATTGTTTTAGGAAATCAAAGAGTATTTGTACCTTTAGTTGAACAAAAA
Source organism: Limnanthes douglasii subsp. nivea (assembly GCA_036936605.1). Lineage (NCBI taxonomy): Eukaryota > Viridiplantae > Streptophyta > Magnoliopsida > Brassicales > Limnanthaceae > Limnanthes > Limnanthes douglasii. The sequence goes on from JAUPFV010000005.1 coordinate 187,207,234, forward strand.
GTTTAGTATGTGATTATTAAAAATGTAGTCCTACATACACTAGCGAGTCTTTGTACATCTAAAAGTGTAGGATGATTCCACATGTAGTCTTAAAAGCTTCCTAAGTCTTTGTACCACTCAAACAAATAAAAGGCTAAGTATTTAGTTATTCTAAATGTAGACCTTAACATTTCGAGAGAGTTTTTGTACCCTTCAAACAAACAAAAAAGGCTAATCGTGAGATAGTTTCAAATGTAGACCTCTACATTTTAGGGAGTCATGAATCCTTAAAAAAACTAAAAAACATCTTAAAAGCTCCAAAGGTTTCAACAAATATGTATAACTTGTATGAGACTATGCATCTGGATAGAAATTACAAAGTTACAAATAAAAACAAGACAACAAGAACAAAAGAAAGAAAATATCTATATTTCAATTATTTTCCAACAAAAACACAAACTAAAAAAGTAATTCATTCAAAAAATGTCTCAACCATTTGATGATTTTGGTTCAAAGCATTTGCTTCATGGCAAAACAAGTACATCAAAAATAAAAACACAGAAACCAAAGTTGTGGCATCAGTTGTTCAGTAAAAACACAGAAACCAAAGTTGTGTTATTGATCAACGATAACAATATAATGAAGTACAAGAGTGACATTTGTAGAATAAAAATGAATTGTATTCTTAGTGGAAACAAATAAATAGTTCATTTATTCCCAACATCCGAAGTGGAAATGCCAATAACATTAACATCGGTTGTAGATGAAAAAATGGGCAAAGTCTTGGCTTCAAAATAAAGGAAAAAACTCTATATCCATCATTTATAAAATTCACAAAGAGCATACTCTCACCAATAAAACATGTTAATTCACTATGTTTTGGTCTACAAATAACCAAGACATACAAAAAAAAAATCCAACTCAATTTCTTAAAATTCTCTATGGATTTCAAGAACCAACTTCAGTTAGGATTTATAATACATGGACTCTCGACACTGGAAGTTGAGAATGGCGGTACTACTTGTAAATTTTGAATTTTCAGAGCAAAAGTACCAATACACTTACATTATTCTCCAAATATGCATCAAGGATCTCCAAAGATGGACTATTACCCAAATTTATCACTATCAAAGACTTTATCTTCATCATCAAAAATGTGTGCATTCTTTGTTTTAGCCATTTTTTGGGAAGAATTTTTTTTAATTAATAAAATTTATAAAGTGCAATGAAAAGGTAATTCCAAAATAATAAAACTTAAAGGGAAAATACAAAATATGAAAACACAAGGAAAAAACTGAAAAGAAAGAAAAATGGTGAAAACTGAAAAGGAATGGAATAAATGAGAATGAGGTATTATTTAAAGGAAAAGTTAGTAAATCAAAGCCTTCGATTTTTAAAATAATAAAATATGTATATTGTTCTACGTATGATTGTTAAGAGAGATAAGCGTATGAGGTAGCACCGCGCGTGAAAAAATAATAACGTCTGTACACGTATGTAATACGTGTAATGCGACCTTCTAGATGTCGAGTGCATGCAAAACAAAATCCAACATATTTTAAAAAGCTTCACAATTTTTTCTTTTTTAAAAATAAAAGATTTACATCAAAACAAAACAAAAGTATGAGAAGTCTCGACAATAACGTGTTACTACAAAAGAAGTCTTGGCGCTGAAATGCAAAGTCTTACCTTGACTGTGAAATAATACATATTTAACTAATAACCTTATATTCATATTTTGATAAGACTAGACATACATACACAGACAATCTGAAGCTATTTTTTCAAATCATTTCTTCTTAACTTCCAAATCATAAACTAATAAAATGTTTATTCTTATCAGTCACGTACTAGTAAATCAGAAACATAATAAATTCTACTTATACTTGTACTCTTTTCCTTCCCAAAAAATAGAATTTTAGTCATTAATGAAGGTTTGGATCGGCGAAAGGTTTTTAATGAGGCAAGTATAAAGTCAGCAGATCTTAAGATTCTCACGAGTCCAAACATAATAAGCTTCGTAGTCTGGCTCAACTGATAATCAACAAACATAATAATGTTTAACTCTTTCTAAGTCAAACACCCAAAGATCTTCTCCTCCAACAATTCTCTCGTTTTCTCAACAACTAACCTTTATGTTTTCTTGATATCTCTCAATAAATTCTAAACTCCTTTATGTACTACTCAAGTCTATGATACTATTGTAAAAAAAATCACCCAATTTTTAAACTCCTTTCTCTCGTAATACACTATTCAACTCCAAATCTACCTCATTATATATAATATGTTTTTTAAATAATTTATTTTTAAATTTATTTGTATCTTGGTTTATAAATAATGTAAATTATAAATTGAATCCAACTTCGAGAATGTGCAAAAAAAACTAAAATTGCATTTTATAATGTCATGTTCATAAAACATTACCAATTTTATCCAATTTTCACCAAAATAGGTAAAATTTAACAAAAATATCATTTTTGTCAAAAAATATAATAAAAATTCAAATTTCATCAATCGTCTAATAAAAAGTTCATGGGCCGTCACATGAAATAATTTCAGCATTTTTAAAAATCTATTTCCCCAAAATTATTCAAAATATTTTGGTTTAATATAAATATGAAATAACTTGTGCATTTTTTAAAGGAAAAAATCAAACAAAGGTATCCAACACTAGTATTTTTACTCTCATCTAGTACCTCAAATTTTATCATTACATATCCATCATCTATTTTATGTACTTAACTCATTCAAGATACCCAATGTTCTAATCATACCTCAATATACATACTTTATCACCAGTCACGTAACCGCTTATGCTTCTTTAACCCAACACTTATCTTTCTTACTTTTTTTTGAAAAAAGTATATATCTTTGAAACCGGAGCTCGAAAAAAAATGAAAGTACCATAGACTTTATTTTTTTTTAAACGAACAAAACTAGATCCATTGGTAATATTTTTTCAAATTTGTTTAATTTATTTTTTGCCAAAAATCATACGAGGCAAGACATAATAAATCATGTAAGACCAGACATTATACAATCAAACAAAATAAGACATAATAAATCATACGAGACCGGACATATGCGAGATGATGCATAACAAAGTTAAGAGACCAATCAATATTAAATCTCATGTATGATTAAGTTGAGAGACCAGACATTATCAAATCATGTGAGGCCAGACATCGTAACGTTGAGAGACCATACATTACTAAATCATGCGAGACCATACATGATAAAGTTGTGAGAGCACGCATTACTAAATCATGTGAGGCCGAGCATGATAAAGTTAAAAGAACAATTAATAAAATTATTAAGTCATTCGAGACCTGACATGACATAGTTGAAAGATCATGCATTATTAAATCAGGCTAGATCTTACATGAAAAAGTTGAAAGATCATGCATTATTAAATCATGCAAGACTAGACATGATGGGATAAATAAATTTAAAACCGGTTATAAATAAATAAAATTTCAAAAAATATCACCAATAGATCTAATTATTTGTTTTAAAAGCAAAACCTACCATACTTTCAAACTTTTTTTAAACTACACTTTAAAAAACACGAACATAAAAAAAGAAGTTTGAAAAAAAAATTGTGATTTTTTTGATTTATTATAAAATTATATCTATCGTTTACATCTAACCACTATGTATATTAATAAGTATAAAATATCATAATGATTACTTTTTATGATATAAAACGTAATCCATGATGCGGAAAACAGAGATCAGGGTCTACATTTATCTTAAATATATACTCAGATCTATTTACGCATACTTAATTTCCAACATGGTAGTATAATTTTTAGAAAATTATTAATAAAAAGACATAGTTGTTTTGGATAAAACATATATAGGATGGACCACACAAATAAAATTTAAACTCCAAGGGCCAAACGTATAATAAAACTTATAAAGCTCAACTTGACCCTTTCTATTTTCTCCTCTTTATATATATCTTCATTTCCTTTTCTATGTAAACCTGTTCTCTCTCTCTCTCTCTGCTCTCTCTACTTATTCATTTCTTTTGCTTGAAGTAATCATTCATTTTGCAAGAGCTAACAGATAAAAGAACTTCATTGTTCTTGTGAATGTTACATAAATCCAACACAACTTTATAAAATTTCCCAAAGAAATGAGCTGCAATGGTTGTCGAGTTTTACGAAAAGGATGTAGCGAGTCCTGTATTTTACGCCCGTGCCTCCAGTGGATCGAAACTGCCGAGGCTCAAGGGCACGCCACTGTTTTCGTCGCTAAGTTTTTCGGCCGTGCCGGTCTCATGTCTTTTATCTCCGCCGTGCCTGAATCCCAGCGGCCTGGTAATTAATTACTCATTTCTTTTTTACTATAAATAATACTCATTGATTAGAGACTGATTTTGATTTTGATTTTGTTTCTGTTTTTTTGTTTAGCTCTTTTTCAATCGTTACTATTCGAAGCTTGTGGAAGAACAGTAAACCCGGTGAACGGAGCGGTGGGACTTTTAGGAACAGGGAATTGGCACATGTGTCAAGCGGCGGTGGAAACGATTTTACGAGGAGGAACCTTACGGCCGATTCCAGAACTCCTCTCCGGAAGCGATGTAAGCTTACCGTCACCGATATCCGACGAAGTTTCCGAGATCTGTACAGACACGTGGAAGTTACAACATGATCGTACCGCCTCCGCCGGTAAGGTCCAAAACCTTAACAACTGCCGGTTTTCTACCACCACCACCAGATCTAACTCTAAAGCCTCGCCGCTGCCGAAACGCAAGCGGTTAGCGTCGGAGGAGCATGTGGAGAAAATAACGATGTCAAATCTAGATCTTACTTTAAATTCGAGTTTACCGAGTAAAACAGTAGCGTACACGAGGGAGATGGGGCGGCCAGAAACTCCATCGATGAACTCGGAGGAATCTGGTACGACGTCGTGTTGGGAAAGTGGATTAGGAGGAGACCCGTACTGTTACGGAGAAAAAGGAGATAGAAAGTTGTTGAACCTGTTTGTCTGAAGAGTTAACGATAAACCTAGGTTTTTGTTTGTGTGAATCTGACGTTCACAAGTGAGCTTTTTGTTTGTGTAATATTTTTTTCTCGGTTATTTAGTGTTTTTCTTATATCGATCGACTTTTGGTTTTCTTTTTTTGTAAGGAAGTTCAAATTTCCGAGAAAATTAAATCATCGAGTTGTTGTAAATTACCTTCAGGTACATGATTTCTCCTGTTAGCGAGAAAGATGATAATTTGTAGGTGATTAACTTTTGTTTATCTTGTTTTTTTAGGTAACAACATAAGTTTGATTTCTGGACCAGCTTGAATTTATTTTATTCAGTCAATCTTAAATGCAGTAATTAAATTGTACTCCACTTGTATACTACTGGTGATAATTATCACGTTAACCGGACCAGCTTGGATTTACTTTATCGAATGAAATACGTGGCGATGAGTCTACGAATTTATTTTAATAGGATGTCGCAGACAGCAGCAGATTTTGAATGGAATTGGAATACTACTTTTGATAAGAAAAATGCATAAAATATTTGATGGAGATGTTTCTAAATTTCTCCCCATGCTTATCCTTACCACGAAGTTGACGACCAATCTTACCCTTTCGATGTGGTGCTCAGTGCTTTGCCCTTATCATAACACTATATTTTTGTGAAACATGTTTATAGATACAAAATCCAAAAGTCAAGGTTTTTTTGTTTTCAAAGGGTTACGGACTTAATTGATAGAAGTAAAAATAATCCAAATAGGTTAAGGATCCAATTAAAAAGAAGCGGAAGATTTTAATTTTTTAAAGTTAGGGCACTAATTTTCTACTCATCTCTTCCGTTTCTCATGTTCGTCTTCCACAATTTCACCAAACAAATGCTTCTTTATATCAAATAAAGATTTCTCCAGATCAGTATATTAAGTTCTAAATCATTGATTAAACTCAAAAAGAGCTTAAATTTCCAAACATCACGAAGAACGAATCACTGTCTCCAAATTTGATACAGCTAACTTCCGTCAGTAACTAGGTAAGACTTCGAACAAATCTTATCAGTTCTGTTCATCCATCATCTTCAATTATGATGTAACCCGTGTCAAGACTTTCCAAAAAATTATTGCCTTAAGCTTACTTGGTAGATTTCGAGGATTGTAGTCTACATTAATCCCTGATTTCTAGTTTGCTTCGATGCCCAATCAGCTGTTGCGTCCTGCTCACGAAATACATTGATAAAATTCATTTTTAAACTTATGAGTCTCATGCATCAACTTATTAGGGACTCCAAATACCATGGGGCTTGACCAGTTAGAATCATTTCGGTTAATATTCGTGAATCAGATTCTATATCAAGGTCAGTGATGTCAATCTCTTTACACATTAATAGCCAGTCCAGAAGATCCCTACACTCAGCAACTATTGAAGATTTATTTCCATAAGTTCTACCCAAACCAGCAATTAACATACCATCTTGATTTATGATCAAACCTCCACCACCAAACTATCCCTTATAGTTGCTAGCACCATCTGTATTCAGTTTGTATCTTCTAGATTTTAGGGTGACTCTATTTTAAAGCAATAACAATTCTGGGTTTAGTTAGATGATAGACACAACTCAATTGTAAAGCTTTATTAGAGTCTTTGCCCCAATGCCTTCTAGTTAGCAACCATTATTTGTTGGCAATAAATTTAAAATGAGAATAAAGTTTGAACGGTTATGTATCATTTTAAAGGCGAGAGATGAATTATTTTAATGATGAATTTGTATCGGTTGTCTCTATAATGTAAATTTTTGAAATTGAATAATAGTAATACAAAATATTAATATGTTGTAAAAAAATAATAAATTCGTGCATGTTATTAAATTACCATGCAATTATCACAAAATGACTCAAGCAAAAAATATATGCGAATGAAAGATTTAAATGAACATAAGATTTAATGTGGTTGGAAAATTGTCTACGTCCACGGGCGCCGCCAGAGAAAAAAGTTTCACTACGGTTAAAGAGGTACAGATTTCAGATTGTGTTTTGTGTCGCCCTAGTAGTCTATTTATAGGGAATTAATAGACTTACTAGATAATGGGTCTAATGGGCTCATACCACAAGACTAACAGCAATACTGTCACAACACTTATTTGTACTGCCGAACACAGTACACTGTCAAGGCACAATATCACTATCACAGACACAAAACTGTACTGCCGGACACAGTACACTGTCAAGGCACTATTCGACTCATTCACAACAAATCTTCCTCTTGAGGCGAATATCATTTCTTCGCTATCAACAAAGAAACTTCTCTTTTTTTGACTCACCAAATACCCCTAAGATATTCACTTTATACTGCGAACACCAATCCAGTTTAGGCACTCCCTAAACTGTCAAGGCCAAATATTACTAGATTATCCCGTGTTCTTTACAAAACCTATATAATTTCTTAAGAAATATTCATCAGCTCTATCACTATGCAATATTTTAATCTTATTGTCTTATTGATTTTCCAATTTCACTTTGAATATATTTAATATGCTAAATGTATAATCCTTATGTTTAAGCATATAAACATAAGTATTTATAAAATAGTCATCTATAAAAGTTATAAAGTATATTTCACCTACACGCATCAAGATATTTTTTAACTTAATATATCAATATCTACCAAGTATAATAAAATCTGTATATCTTTAAATGATACTATAAGAATCTACACACAATTCATATTTGTCATACAACATTATATCATAATTTATAAGTTTAGTTTTAACCATTATATGTGCAAGCCTACTATGGTACAATAGATAATTTTGTATATAGTTTCATCATATTCCTGCAAGAGTATCCATTTCCGATAAAAATTCCATCTTCTTTTTAAAAAGTTACCATATTTGTACACATATCAAATTATGGATTTTTCCAATAGGTCACCATAAAGGTTTTTTCCCGGAACATACAATACATTTACATGACTTATCCCTTTATCGCTTATAAATACTAACTAAACTGTGTTATGTACTTCACAAATATTTTGTGATATTTTATCTTCCATTACTTTGAATAAAGATTTATCATATGAGACATGAACCGGTGCACATATATCATACAACCACCCAAAACTCTTGTCGTCATTTGAATTGATCTCTTTATCATTACAAAAATATCTTCCTCTATAAAGTATATACTTTCACCATTTTTCTTATGATTTCAATCACAATAAAAATTCTTTTTTTTGTCACAATAGAAGCAATATATCTTTGTCTTCTTAAAGATAGTATTGCTCTTAATGTCAAATAACTTTGTCCTAAAAACTATATTTCTTATGTTTAGAATACTTTGCATTCACACTTCTACAAGTAACCATATTAGATTCTTCTTATACATCTCTCAGTGGATGATTATTTGTTAGTCATCAAGTATTTTTGTATTAGTTTCAAACTATACTCTTCGGATTTGTGAAGTATCCTATTCTAGTAATGCTTCCAAGAAGGAGGAAATTTTGGTATAGTTGGTATACTTGGAATTTCAACAACACTATTTTTACAGACACGAGCTTATTGGATATGATTTATAACTCATATACTTATGGGATACGTTATTTTACATCAACAAATTAATACTCAAAATTATGAGAAATAATAAAAAAGTTTGTACATTTTTCTTTGGATTTGTACATCTCCTCGAGAGTGTTCGATATTTTTAGCGTAAAAGTCTCGATGGTGTATAAATTATACACCTGATCCGAAAATATGTTCAAGATATGTCTTTCATATATAAGATCATCTTCTTCTAACTTGCAACTTTCTCTTTGATCTCGGAGGTATACCTACTAGCAGGCTCTAAAGCTTATCCAATTTGATATCAAAGATGTAGTTAACTTCAAAAGGAGTCAATAAGAATATCAACTTCTTTTACCAATATGTGAAGTTTGCACCGCCAAAATGGTCCAAACGAATTAGATTTTAGTTACTAATTTTAATAGCTACCAATTTTGTTTCCTCTAACATGGATGTTAATTAATTATTATTAGTAGAAAAATAGTATAACATAAATAAAACTTACAGAATCATCCTAATAATCATTTCAGAAAATCATTGAAAAAGTAAAGACTCAAAAAACTGATTGAATATGTATTCCAAACATAGTTATTTTGATTTTTTATTGTTTAAATCTTTTTTTAAAGTTCTTTTGGAATATAACAAGTTTTTTTACTTATAATACAATGAGTTAGAAATTTTAAAATCAAACTGACAATAATTTAATATATAATTTTTAGAGAGAATTAGTATATACGGGTCTTCATATTTCAATTAGTAACCTACTATTAAGGTTCAAAAAATTATACATAAGGTTACATATGATCATTAAAAATATCATTTCTAAAAAACAATTCAAATAATCACACATTTCCGAACATGAACTAATTTTTCATTGTTTTGGTGATAAACATCGTTTCCTTTAATGAGCTTACAGTTTGAAGTCGTTTCCTTGCAAGTTGCAAGCATCATCGTGGCGACCACATATTCGTCTTCTACTATGGGAGTGTGATTAAAATTATAATAGTATATATCTTCAACTTTGCCGAAACGATGCTTAGCCAGACCATCGATGGCAACGCATGGCCTAACATCCTGATTGATGGTCTATTAGCTGTTTTTCTTGGTCGATGCCTCTTGACCGATGTCTAGTCTTCGACAAAAATTACAATATAAATGGAGATCGGTTATAAAATTAGAAAGGTTTTGGGGATTTATATTTTATTATTTATCAATATTTGTATATTAATGTACTCATCCATTTCGGTCTCTTAAAATTAAGTGAGAAATCAATACAAATGAAATATATGTAACGCGTTACAACATCTTTTATATAAATGAGTGCAATTTATCAAATAAATCAATCGACGCATAATTGATCTATCATCTAATCAATAATTTTACTACTTGTTTAATATACTTTTCTTCCTTATGTCTCAAAAAATAATTCTAGATCTATCGTATTTCTATCTATACTTTATGTATTACTTTACTATATTTTATACTCATCAAATTGACGATTGCACTAGAGACGATTGGTTTATTGAGAAGAAATATTTTTCTATGAAAATCATTAAAATTTATTGCTAAAAAACCATAAAAGAAATCAAATAAGAAATCCACCAAAAGGTGAATCAATAGATGACAAAGGCAAATCAATTGATTATAAAAGTGAATTAGTAGATTCCAAAAATGAATGAGTAAATGGAAGATCTGGACCCACGGAAGGCAGATCTGGATCCATAGTCATATAAGTCGAAATTGAGTCTTTTATTTTCTTCTCTCATATATATTGTGTTTGTACTTTTCGTATGTTTGCGCATGTGAATCAAGTCCAAGATAAGGAGAAATATCAAACGAATGAACATGAGCATTCCAAATTTCTTCTGCTGAGAGATCGTGAAGATCTATCGTGCCCATTTATCCTAGTCGAATAAATTGTTTCCAAAGCTTAGAATTTGGACGAAGCCGATAAACACCTCTGATTCAGACCCTTGAAAATTCTTATATTTCTATTTCCCCTTTTTATGAGCCAAAAAACGAACAAATGGATATAGCAGTTGTCGTGGATGAAAGAGAAATGAAGGCGAGACTGTCTTTTGCATCAAATGAATGTGTGAAGCTGTAGTAGTTGTCGTGAACAAATTAGAAAAAAATCGCGATTCTTTTTTGCAGAAGCTGGCCGAACGAACGAATCTATATTGGCAAAGCCTTTGGCTCTGACTAATATCTTCTACTGATGCAATAGAAGCAGTGACGTTAGAGCTGAATGGTGCTACGAAGTCGTTCCAAAAAGTAGACGAAGAAAAAAACTTGTTACATAATTCAGTAAAGACACTTAAACGAGATCAATGAATATGGTGAAACTTTATGTATAAATTCAAAGCCGTTTTAGAATCGGTAACGGAGCTGCACAAAAGTCTTTCTATTTTTATTTATTTTATTTTTTGCAGGTCGTTGGATTTTTGGTTTTCAGATCTTTTGTGAGAAACCACATGTTTATTTTATCTAAATCTTGGATAATGTGTTAAGGATATCTAAGGCTTCAATTTGAAAGTTTGGATTGTGATTTGGTGCTATGGTTCAAGAGAAATCACTATTGAAACGATGCAATATTTATATTCTGGTAACGCTTGCATCGACAAGTAGGAGAATATGACATAACCGGAAGGATCCTACTCCAAGATTTAAACCTATGGTATTGAGCATATAAGATAATATAGTCAACCGTTAGAACACATTGCACTTGGTGTTTAATGATCCAAACAATCGACATGTGTTTTGGCTTCAGCTTTACAAAGCTAAGTACCCTTTTTCTACCTTTTATTGTTACGATATCGAATGCACATTATGATTACAAGGTGAACACTATTGTGCAATAGGCTTACGAGCCGACAAGAAATATCAACAAGGCTTACAAGCTAAACTTTAATACAAATTAGGCTTTCGAGCCCAAATTACAAAACTATTGGGCTTTATTTAAACTAATTTACCTTACGCCAATTGTATGTCTAATCCTACCATATTTTATTTTTGGTTTCACAAAAATAAGTACATATACCTTAATATTTTACGAGTGACGATATTCATTATTTCACAAACTACAGTAAGGATAAGTTAAAAATGAAAATGTAGTCTACAAACCTTATGTACTACGACATTACTTTTTCTAAGGATAAGACTGAGATATTTCAACATCCATTTTTGGTGAGGTTATTTATTTTTGCAGGACTAAGACCGAGATCTCTAAACACTCTCTCATAATGCTCCGATATTCATTTTTTCATGCTACAACATTCAACGAATATCGTCACTCTAAAGTTGAAGCTATATCAACAACAATCGACAATAATGATTCTAATCTCTTATAGTTTTAAGAGCTCTTAAAGAAAATATATTGGAAGTTGTAAACTAATAATATGAGGAATAATACCTCACATATATATATATATATATATATATATATATATATATTTCATAAGAGAGTTACATTCTTAATTTTTATTTAATGTTTAATCACTTATGTTTTGAATTCACATATCAAAAATGAAAATTCAAAAAGTACAACTCCATGATCCAAAAGTTGAAGTTATTGACTATTTATTTCTAGTCATTCCCTCATTCTTTATCAAAAACTAGAGGGGCCACTCACCATGCCAAGACCAAAGATAAAAATCTATTTTTTTAGCAAATAAATTCCTTCATACATGTTTTGAAATGACTATGGGAGCATTACCTTATTTTCCAAAGCAATTTTAAAACAAATTCATCATTATGGGACAACCGAGTAAATTTAAATTAATGCCTAAAACTTTAACAACATGCTACATGTTTCGATACTCTTTTACTCATGTCAAAATAGTTTTTTATCTTTAATAGAGGTTTTTAGCCGGTAATCGATTTTTAATATAGGTCGGAACAAGGCCCTCACAAATTTATCAAGAAATATCGTGAAGTCCAACTAGAGTAAAGAAACCAATCTACCAAGGTGTTCAAAGACTCTTGAGAGTTCGGCCAAACAAGATCGTAATATTTTGTATAATATATGATTAGAATTTTACATCAACCAAGAAAAGTATTATAGAATACATTCGACTAGGTTCGAAAACACTCATTAATCAAAACACTGAAGATAAGTAGACAATACTAACGTATTCCTTCCTCAATTATTTTGCAAGGACTATGAAGGTTACTGATAAGGGCGTATATCACCCACTTGGATGATGTATCACTTGACATGACCATCAGCAGAAGCACCTGGTCGAACCTCATAGTCGTTGCCTCATGGTTGATGTCTTCTCGGTCGATACCCACCTACTCGTTTCTTTATGGATGATGTCTGGATTTTGTCAGGAGTTATGATATTAATGATGATCAGTTATAAAGTCATAAAGGCTATTGGGAGTTATATTTTATCATTCATAAATATTTTTATATTAATGTCCTCATCTATTATAGTCTCGTATAATTAAGTAAGCAATCAACATAAATGCAACAAATATCATACGTTACAATATCTCCTATATAAAGGAGCGCACTTCATTAAATAAAAAACGATACATAATCGATCGATCATTCAATCAACAATTATACTACTTGCTTAATATATTTTTATTCCTTCTATTTGTACAAAGAACTGTAGATCTATCGTCTCCTCATTTACTTTCTATTTACAACTTCACTATATTTTATACTCTTCAATATGTATGTATTTAGTCTTCCAAATTATAACATAGGATATATCATATATTATTATTTAACATAATATTTTATACAATAAGATACATAATACATGATATTGATATGTTTAAATTTTTAAATCCGAATAAATATTTTGTACACATAATGTTTTTGCAAATTTGAACCTTTTTAAAATTGATATATGTTTTATTGTTTTTCAGACTTTAAATATATTTTCTTATGTGTATATTATCATATGTTATGGATATATATTTATAGATATATAGATATATTTAAATTTATATATATTCTCATATATAATATATTATTATGGTATTAAAGTCGATATATACCTAAATATTATGTTACATACATAAATAATACATTTACTTATATACGTATAGGATATGAGCCTTAGAATAAATTTTGAGAGGCCTTCATCGTACAAAGAAGCATGATAAAAGTTTTCTGATGGAAGAGAAAATGTAATATTTTGCTATGATGATATATAAGGCATGGTTGCATGAAGTACGTGGAGGACCAGGAGAAGAAAATACCAACACTAATTGGATAATAGAGATATACCTTAAAGTCCGAGTAACTTATTAAGAAATTAACATGGTGTGAAAATTTTATTACTATACTAGGTGGAGATGCAAAGAGACATAAATGTAGGTTCTGCAACTTGATATGATTATTGTGTGAGGCACGAGCACGAGAGCTTCAACTTGACTAATTATGATAAAATAGCTCACTCATTAAATGGTAAAGAATATCACACCAAACTTTATCCACATACCATAAGTAAGATCTATGGATCTCTAACATTTTTTTTAATTTTTTAAAGAAATTTGAAAAGTTATATTTTAAAAAATATTTTTGAAATTAATTCTCAGATAAAAATATAAGTATTGATACCGTTTTATTTTAGGGAGTGTTAAGAAAATAGAAACTTAGAACTCTCTCCGTTCCATATTAATGAGTGTTCTAGGAGAATTTTCTTATTTCATATTAAGAGTCGCTTAGGTTACCAAGAACTTATTGAATACTTCTTAATACTTTTCACTTTTCACAAAAGAGTCAGGGTATTTATTACCATTTGACCAATTGCATTCATTTTTTTTCTTTATTTCCATAGAATAAAATGTAATAATTACACTTCTTAATAGTTGTGCCTCCCTCTAAAACGTCCATTAATATGGAACGAAGGGAGTATATTTTTTTAAATGCATGGTCTAAAACAAGCTCCTACATAATGGTATAACAATAGTATAGAAAGTATGACAAGTTTATGTTTGTTATATATTTTACTATAAGTTAAGATAAAAAAAATCTTATTAGATCATTAAATATTTTGATTTTTGTGTATTTGTTGTTATATGTACATGACATGGTAGTGATTATTAAAAAAATTGATTTCTATAAAAAATAATATAAAAAGTAAGTTTGAAATGGCATATTTATGACTAGCTTATAAAATTCTAGATGTATAAATTACTAATGATAAGAAATACACTAATTTCATCTTAATTAGATGCATTACCTAAATAAGATAGTTCAGACATTCTCAATAGAAAACTTAGAACCATTTAATGTACGATTAAAAACTCATTTCGTGTTGGCATTGTACCTTACCGAAACTCGAGATATTAAGTTTACAGGACTTGTTATGTATGCTAGTTTAGTACATTCAATTATGTATGCAATGTTATGTACTAGTTTAGATGTAGCATGCTTTATTAGTGTGTTGTCATATTACTTATCCAACCTCACAAAAAAAACATTTGAGCATTATAAAGTAATGCCTATTATATGTATGCTAATGCTAGATTGAGTTGTTTTAATCATGAAAAATATTCTATTTTTAAGGATTTTATAGATTCAAATTTTGCATGTGATAAAGATACACTTAGGTCAACTATGGTCTTTTTCGTTTATCTTTTGTGGTTGTTGTATAAGTTAAAAAAACCAATTACATTTCATAGTATCATTGTCCACCATAAATATAAAATACATAGTTATCAATGGGTCCATTAAAGAATCTGTGTTTTTAAAGTGTTTAAAATGAAAAAAAGTGTTTGAGATAAAAATGATTTGATTTTTCCAATAACAATAGTGCACACACGTTTATGTAAATTCTAACTTTTAACTTTCAAAATATATTAAGATTATACATTATCTCTAATTGGGTAGTTTATGCGGAGAAAATCCATACATATGACAATTCTGTTGATACGAAGACTAAAGTAATATCGTTTAGAAAATGTGGACGTTGTTTTAATTTTCTTGTTATTTTATGACACGATTTGACATTACTAATGCAATTATGAGATTTTATTTTTTTCTAAATAAATAGTATTGAAAGTTGTGTACAAATTGTTTCTGAATTATCTTGTTTTGGATGAAATTTGTTATATACTAAAGTATTGCTAATATATCCTTAAATTAGTTGTTACAAGACTTGTTATTAATTGTATATCTAAACAACACTAACTTAACATTTAAATATCTTTACGTGACTAGTTGTTATTAGGTGGAAAATAAGAATTATTTTTCCATTTTGTTTTTTTTTAATATTTATGTTCTCACCATTTTTTAATAGTAACAAATTTGAAGAGAGAAAAGAATATAAAACAATCATAAAAAACAAAAACTAACCTTTTATATAAACAAATATGATAACAAAATATTTTCAACTACATAAATCTATAACCACACTTTTTGTATTATGTTTTTACAATCCCATCTTAGATTATTGATACCTTCAAATTTATAAATTTGTCTATATTAATATGTAAGAACACGATCTATTTTATTTTATAAATCAATCAGTATTTTTATGTTCATATATATATTATAAATTTTTTTGGTAAATAAATTTGCACTATTTAATATTTTTGTTTGGAAAATACTTTTAAGTATTTTTTGGGGACGCGAATATTTTCAAATCCATAAATAACGATCCTAACTAACAACAAAACTAGATAAACACCTCTTTCATTGCAGGCCCGAAAGAGATAGTCGAGTTAGCGGAATAAGCAGAGCTCGTAACCAAAGATTACGAACTCAATTCCATTTACAAACGTTTTTTAACCTGAACATGTCATCCTGTGTGGTTTACCTTCCTGCGTTAGTTTACAAGCTATTGCAGTAGACCGACGATGTATCCAATTAGCACTTATCATGTTTAAATAGCGGAAATGGATTTAAAAAAAACTAGTCACTCAACATAATTTTACAAACAAATTCTATGAATGTGTAAATATATGTTTCAAAATAAAAATATTAAAATCATAAAAGGTAAAAGATTATGGTATTTTATTTGCATTTTGATTGGATTTAATGGAATTGAATAATAAATTTTAATACAAGATTAAATTGCATACCTTATCCTAAGGATAAATACTCCTAACATGGTTGGCGTACGTGTATATTGACTTGAGGAGGCAATGGAATGGGAGGTGGCTTTTAGAGAATACAAAGAGACGTATAGAAAAGCTTCATTATTAGTAATAAAAAATAAAATTAGAATAAAATCGTACTAATAAAACCTAATAATTAATTAGAAAAGTAAAAAGGGGGACCCACTTAGATTTCGCAAGCTTCTATGTTCCATTTCCAGGCAATGGGATCCAAATACTACGGCTCCATGTCGACGTCGGTGAAGATGTTTTTTTTTGGGTCTATTTGCTTTGTCTGTATAGTTCTTATACTTATTTTTTTTTAAAAACAATTTTTAATATTATATTTTGTGTCAAAGATAATTCGATAATCATACAAATTATATAATTATTTTTATGAAATTACTAATAATTATTTAAAAAAATCATAAAAATAATTATATAATTTGTATGATTATCGAATTATTTTTATCAATATAAATAAAAACACCTAAAAAAGAGAGTGAAACAATATAATAAAATTATATTAAAACTCTAAAACAATATTTATTTGGAAAAATAAATATTTTTTTAAAACACTTCTTAAAAACTAAATACAATGTTTGATAATTTTAAAGGCAAAGTTTTGGCAAAAACAAAAAACTGCGAAAATCAATACTTTATTTTTGGCTTTTTGATCTACAGTCTCCATTGCCCTGCTGCTGAGCTTTTTTTTTTGGACTGACCGTCGATCAGTCACCATCAGCGGTGGGTATAATTGATCAAAGTGAAGTCTCTTCACCAAAGAATCAAGCATCATCAATAAATTCTACTTCAAAAACTCTGCTCAACATACCATACCCTACTTTAAGAAACAGAGAGTTTGCAAATCGAAAAAAAAATACAAATTTAAAAATCAAGGAAGAGAATTTTCCGCCATGAGCCTTCAATATCAAAATTGAAATGTTACTCACAACTCAGATCAAATAAAAGAAAATAGGATAAATCAAACATTTGAAAAATATCGTCAGTATCAACTACAAAAAACAGAGAAAATCTCTTATGAAGATATCACAAGGATAAAACTCAAGGATTTCCAACATAAAAAGGTTCAAGTTCACTAAAAAAACCAAATAGCTATTCAATTCCAGTCCCAAGATAAAAAAGACTCCTACTAAATTCAAAACACACCCTTATAGGTAAGTTCACAGCAGGAAGACCTCAAATGTCCTGAATCCATTTTTTTTATATTCTTAGGATAATACAATTTATCACGTTGGGATGCTAGGCATATTATCACAGAGTTCGATCTTATGGAGGATCTAAAAAGTCTATGGAGGAGAAATATCTGGTCCATTGATAAAAACCACGAGACTTTTGAAATGGCAACAATTTTTAACACAAATAAAGAATGTCTGATAAATCTTGTTTGAATTTCTCTTCCAAACTTACTAGAGTATATGTTCAATCATGACACTATAAAAACCATTGGAAATGATATGAGTAGGCCTCTGTCAGTCTGGGTCCCAATCAAGAATCATGCTAAACTCAACTACAATAAAAATTGGTTAGAGCTTGATGTCTCTTAAGCTCTACCTACCGATGTTTGGATAGGATTTGGTGAGAAAGAAGGATTTTTGGAGGACATTCAGTCATTACCTCATAATTTTGTCATAGTATTTTCTTTTATGCCATGATAAAATGGTCTGTAAGAAACCGTAAAATCTTAAGAAAAGCCAAAACACTAAAAGCAATCAACCTAGACCTATTTCTCCTAGTAAATCACTTAACCAAATTGAAACTTGGATCCCAATAGTGAAGTCTATTATTATAAAAGAGGAAAGTACAGAGAATCAATCAAGTTAGAGTAAAGATTTAGTGCACAAATCTCACTGGATGTCTTAAAAGAGCAAGATATTGTCATTCAATCAATAGTTTGCAATAAACTTATATGATATAAAAATTACAAGTCAATAAAGCCCACCATAATATACAAAAGATAATCTAAGGAAATAATAAACACTAATGATACATAAATCATTGAAGCACTGCAGACAATTGCAATAAATGCAATGTTATTGGAACAAAATGAAATAGAAATCTGAGTATTGGAAGTTGAGTCACCAATCCAAAAAATCACAGGGAGCCTTCATGTTTCACCTGCTCTTAAGAAGTTAGATTTTAGTAAATAATTTAAGAGGGTCCTTAGTAAAAGAATAAATAAATCTAAAGTTAAAAGTCTTAAACTCATATGCCATCAAAAGCAATGTCTTCTAAAGGGTTTAACGGACCCACTATTTATTTATCTAAATGACCATCAACATTCCGAATGTGAGGGGCCTAAGCAATACGGAAAAAATATGAAGACTCAAGATAATTAAAAGGAAGAAAAAAGTGGAGTTAATTGCTATACAAGAGCATATGGTTGTTGTGGAGAACTTAAATACAATTTCTCTTGAACTTGGTTTAAAAAAGTATACTTCAAATATCGATAAAAAAAACTTGGTGTTTTGGAATGAAGAGTATACTGTGGATTTAATTGCTAATTATGAGTAGTTAATTCATCTAACCATAAGACACTATTCTTTGGAAAAAAAAATCTCAAGTTATTGTTGTGTATGCAAATTGTCTTAGGTACAAAGAATGGATCTCTAGGACAATTTGAGGCAACTAAAAGTTAATTCTAATGAATGGATGGTAATGGGAGACTTAAAATTCATCCTTAATGAAAAGAACAACTCTCTTGCTCCACCATTTTCCCAAGAAGTATAGATGATTTCAGTAAGGTCTTCTAGAGTGTCACTTAGAAGATGCTGGTTTTCAGGTTCTAGGTTTACCTGGACCAATAATAGGAAATAGAAATGCTTATAAATGATTCCATATAATTCTGAGTGGTTGGAATACTTTAATAATATAAGATTTAAACATTTATCTCGGACATGCTCTTACTATACTCCTCTATGCATTTCAATCTATGCTAATAAAAACAAACTAAAAGATTTCTTTCAATTACAAAACATGTGTAATCATTATCTAAAGTTCATAAATATGATGGAACATAATTGGAAAGAACGTTTTGATGGTCCTTTTATTCAAGAATACACGCACAAGCTGAAAAGACCAAAGATAGTTCTAAAAAACTTGAACTGTGAGGTTTTTGAAAACATATTTGAAGTTGTAGTTTAAGTATAATAAGAGGTTAAATTTAGAGAAGTATGCTAAAATCTCGGAAGATAAAATTATCCTAGATAAGGCTCAGTCAAATCTACTTATTTTGTTGGCCAAAGGGAAAACCTTTCAGGAATTGAAGAGCAATATACGTTGGGTAAAACATGATGATAAAAATATCTATAGTTTTCAAAAATTTGTTAAGAAAATGAGGAAGAAGAATAAAATTCATGGGATAGAAAGTGATGGCAAATAGATAAGGTACAAATCGAAAATTGGAAAATCTGCTGAAGACTATTTAAAGCTTTATTAACTAGCCAACGAAATAACTTAGAACTAAAAGAGTTGTATAACTATATACCAAGAATAATTTTTGAGGATGATAATAATATTCTCATAGATCTTCCTTCAAAAGAGGAGATTCATGACATATTAAAACTCTAAGCCTATATAGTGTTGCAGGATTTGATGGTTTTACTGGAAAGTTTAATAAAGATTGTTGGCATATTATTGTTAATGATCTACGTGAAGCACTAATTGTTGTATTTAATGGTCATCATATACCTAATGACATTATTTCCACAACCATCTGCCTCATACCTAATAAGGGGACTAATATATCTTTTAAACCATTACCAAGAAACAATGCTGAATTCCTCTTGACGTACAAAATACTTTTATGTCTTTATTGTCAAATTGAGGACCATTATCTATAGTGATGCGCTTGGGAATATCAAATCGACATAATATGTTAGATATAATAAACTTTATTAGTGTTTTAGATGTGGTTTCAGATAAAGGTATAAGTTCTAAACACTTGGAGAAATAGTATATTGCCAAAATTATAGTGCGACAACCCCCCCCCCCCCCCCCTGAAGCCATTAGAAGAGGTCTAAATAGATCAAGTCCACGTATGTCAAATGGTATTACTTCGGATATAAGAATCCATAGGGACTGCTGGTACATGGATTACATTTCCATACCTTTGACAAGGGTCACATCTTCTCACAAAGTCTTTAGCATCTGCCATAATAGAAGGCCAATAATACCACACCAACAAGACTCTTATAGTTAAAGATTTAAAACCACAATGTGCTGATACTTCTCTATCATGTAGTTCTGATATAACACTGAGATTTGTTGGATCCGAAGTAGCGAAACAAAGGCATGCTGAAGGGCTTTTTATAAAGAACCCTCATTAGAAACAGAAACTTACGAGATTTCTACTTTATATTTTTTGCAGAAGCCTTTTCTTGGGAAAATTCATTTAGTGATAAACTATTGGATCTCATTCCTCCAATGTTTAGAAGCCATGGAGGATACATATAGACTTTCTTCCACTTCAACCTTTATATCTGAATTTGTGACTATGGAAGGATATTCATGCACAATGATCCAAAGATACGAATAAGGAGTCAACCATTGAATTTTCTGATCTTAGGATATGCTCATATTTAACGTGTTTAAACCCGATTGTGATATTTTTCAATACTTCTGGATACTTTATCAAGTGATCATTCCTAGTTTCATATTGCCCATGTGCTTGATGAATGAGTAGTTGTGAATCACTTATCAATCAGACTATTCTAGCACCACATATCTGAGTTAATCTCAATTCGGTTATTGCTGCTTTATACACTGATTCATTATTGGATGTTCTAAAACCAAAATATAACTTGGTATAAAGAATCCCCAAAGGGGGAGATTAGGAAGATACCAGCTCCATACCCCATTGTACTAGACCCACCATCAGTTCGGATCACCCATTCCTTTTTAGGCTTACAGGTTTGATCTTCTTCACGAAGTCTTTTGAAGTGAAATTCAACTAAAAAATCGGCTACAACTTGAGCTTTGATTGCAGTTCAGGGTGTAAAATCAATATCATAATCTCCAAGCTCAACTGACCATTTGGTCATTCGTCCAAATATATCGGCCTTCTGTAACACATTCTTCAATGGAAAATAAGTTTGAATTGTGATACAATGCGCTTGAATATAAGACCTCATTTTTCTTGCTATTATCACTAATGTCAAGGCTAACTTTTCCAACTTTAAGTATATTTTCTCAACTTCCAGCAAAATATTTCTTATGTAATAAACATGGCATGGATAATTATCAACTTCTCTCACCAATATTGTACTTACAACATACTTTCACACTGCTAGATACATATAAATTATTTCCCCGTCTACATGTTTAAATAATACTTTTGGTGTGGATACGTGTCTCTTGATTTCAAGGAAAACTTTATCACAATTAGGGAACCAGTTGAAGTTTTTGCCATTTCTTAAGACTTGGAAAAACTGAGCACTTTGTTTGATGATATTGAAATAACCATGTTCAATATTGTCAATCTTCCAGTCAATATCTGAACATCTTTAGTATTTTGAGGTGGATCCATGGCCAACAAAGAATTCAACTAGTCTGAGTTAGCCTGAATCTTTATTCTCACTTATAATGTAGCATAGAAATTTTCATGATCGGACGCCAAAGTTATACTTTCAGGATTTATTTTCAAATTGATGGCTTCCAAGTTAGAAAACGTGTCTTGAAGACTGGATATGTGATCCTCCTCATTAGGGATTTTAACCATCATTTCATCGATATACACTTCTACATTTCTTCCAATCTGGTTAGCAAATACCTTATTTACTAGTCACTGATAAATGGCTCCAACATTCTCCAACCCGAAAGAAATTACCTTATAGCAATAAAGCCCCCAGTTAGTGATAAAAGTAGTGTGATCTTGATCAATCCGATTCATTTGTATATGATTATAACCAGAAAAAGCATCCACGAAATACAACAACTTATTTCCTAAGGTGGAATCCACGAGCTGAGCTATCCGAGGTACTGGAAATGGATCATTGAGGCATGCCCTATTGAGATCTGTAAAATCAATGCACGTACGTCATTTTTTATTCTTCTTATTGAGAATGACCAGGTTAGCAGTCCAAATAGGGTATTTAGATTCTCTAATGTGCCCCACCTTAGTTAACCGATCTACTTCTTATATAATGACTTTCGATTTTTCCTTGGAAATAGCTCTTCTTCTTTGCACTACTAGTCCCGCATTGGATCTAGCAGATAGTTTGCGGCTAATTATACTTTCCGGTACTCCAGTCACATCATCATCACACCAAACAAACACATGTAGATTTTTAAATAAGAAATATAATAATTTTTCCTTCAATTCTAAGGGTAATTTAGATTAGACCCTAACATTTTTGCCTTCTGCCAGGTAGTGAGCTTCAACTTCTTCAACTAGTATCACGACACTAGGAGCCTCTCTTGGATCATCTATCTCCTTTGACCTGACATAAGACTTCCTTAATTGCTATTCTTTACCAATTTTCACCGCTTTTAACGATTTCAGAGCTAGAGCAGTGACATAACATTCCCTTGCAACTCTTTGGCTACTTTGGACGACACCTACTTGACCACCCACAACATATTTCAAGCATTGTTGAATAGTGGATGCTATTGCATGCATCCTAGATAGCCAATATCTGTCGAGTATAGAATTGTAAGACGTCGTACAATCAACTATTATAAACAATACATTCACCAACTTCTTAAACATTCATTTTCCTAACAACACCATTTCTTCAAATTCTCCAATTACATCAGTCGAGTTGCCAGTAAACCCTACTATGGTTCTATTGGAACATAGGATGACCATAGGATTTTTTATTTGTTTATAGGGTTGATAAAAACAAGATATTTTCCTAACTTCCTGTAGCAATCAAAATTCGTCGTATTTCATGACCTTCAATAGACGCCCCTATTACCACAACATCTTCATGTGGGCCCGTAATTTCTCTTAGATCATCTTCATCGAAGAAAATGAAAGGAGCAGGTTTCTGATATAGATGTGTAGACATTTTCCCTTCTAATTGAGTAGTCAGACTGTTCACGTGTCTTTTCTTGGAGCAACTTGAGGGCCCATGCATACTATCTCCCCTAAAAATGGTCAAAGATTCAACGTAGTTGGACAGATCACAGACTTTCACAATTTTTATATATTATCACCCCAACTTGATTTTGATCTGGATCAGGGTCTACGTACTCTAAATCTACATAAAATTGCTCCACAATTACCATAGTATCCTCTTGTTTAGATGTACTATACTTTGTGTTTGAACATTTGGTGATATAACTTATGTTGTACTTGCACTAGGTTGGGCACGCATATTAACTTCCATGTTACCCTCTTATTTTTTTAATAAAAGCAGACAGCTTCCCACTTTCAATCAGGGTTTTTACTTCTTATTTAAAGGCAATGCAATCTTGGGTGTCATGACCCACGTCATTATGGTATCTACAAAAGCGAGTGTTTCGATTCTCTTTTGGATATTGAATTTGTGTCGACCTTCGAAATGCACAATATTCTTGGTTTTTTCATAAATGGTGGCCATATTTTCACTCAATTCGGCAAACTACTTAGGTTAAACCCAGTGATTCTTTCTTGGTCTAGGTGGTTGGCCCTGATTTGACTGACTCTTTCTAGGCCGATGTGAACCTTTTCTGGAATCTTTAGACCGATAATTTACTATAGATTGGGACTGAGTACTGGCTTGTGGGATATAAAGTTTTGGAACATACCTATTCTGGCGCGATACTCTAGATTTTTTGGTTTTCTCTATTGTAATTTTCTTTTCGAACTGATTTAATAATACTTCCCATGTAATAGCTTTCTTCCGAGTTATTGAATCAACCAAATCACCTGGAATTAAACCTTGCCTTAGAGAAGCGATGACTACTTGCTCAAAACAATTAGCCTATCTGTTCTTTGTGTTTACAAAACGGCAGATGTAGTCTTTTAAGGATTTATTCGGTTTTTGTGCACAATGAATGATATTATCACCGTTTCCCTTAAGTTGTTTATTTTCCGCAAATTGCATTCGGAAATCCATCCAGAATATACTGAAGTTTTTAATAGATCCTTGTGATAAACTGTTATACCATTTTAATGCATTCTCCTTAAAAGTATGCGAGAAGGCTCGATATAATAGCTTATCATCATCATCATCAAAGTTCATCATGAAATTTTTAAACTGTTGACGGTGATTATCAGGATCTTTGCTTCCATCGTATATTTCCAGAGAGAATCTTTGAAAACAAAGGCGAGCGCCTCTAGTTATGCCTCAGACTAAATATGTGATCCTCATTAGGAGTGATAAATATACCTAGTTATGACTGGACATCAAACCGATCTCTTAACAAATGATCAATACCGTGATCTAATGATCTCTTTACTTTCCCTTGATATTTCTTCTCTTTCTCTTTAACCTTTCTATCTCTTTTCTTTGAATGTTTTAGATAACTTTATTTTTTCTTCTATTGGCCATGGTCATTGCTCGACGAGGAATAATAAACATCATAGTCAAATTCTATAGTTGAATTTCCAGTAGAATCTGGTGTGATTAAATTCTTAGTCCAATGGTTCTTTTTAGAACCTGTGTGATCCTTTGGGGGACTGATCACTTTCATCTTGTTTGTTGTTGTTACCAGAATCATCTATAACAATACATGTCGCATCGAACTTCCCTTTTAATTCTTTTTCAGCTTGTCTTTGTGCCCTCAAAGCTTCAATCTCAGCCCTCAACTGATCACGCTCCTCTTGCATGATTTGTCTTTCCTCTGTATTATGATTAACATGTGATATAGGAGCATGCTCATTATCACCACTCATCCCTTCATTGTCAAGAGGGAGAACTTTTTTCATTTCGAGATCCATGCCTTAAAGAACTCCGAAGTACGATCCACGAGTATGGTTCTGAATAAAGCTATCCGGGCACCTCACGTCCCCATTGTGGTCACTAATCTAGTGATAATAAAATATGAACCATGGGTAATTCGGGAAGATATTTAATTTATATGGTGTTAAATTTTGTAATATAAAGTAGAGATAAAATGGAGGTTCTTGTAGTTATTATTGAGATAAAAAAGTCCAAACCCTTTAATGTTGTTTGTTAGGTTGTTTATATTTGTTTCGGGTCTAAGGGATTTTCGGGTCGGGTCATAGGTTTGGGTCAATCTCATAAGCCCCCAAGCCCATAAAATATACTAGGCATTCAACTCAGTCATTAACCCTATAGCTTCGTCATCGAATCTAACTGTTTGGTTCGAACTGCCCCTCTAAGTAAAATCCGATCCGATCCAATTTACTGCTTGGTCTCTCAAACATAATCCGACCCTATCAATATATATGTGGATTTATGTGGAATCTGTCATTCAGCAAAGAATCTTCTCAATATCATCTAAATTTTAGTTTTGTGAGAATCAAGAAACAATTCAACACATGTGTGTCAAGTGTAACAAAACTTAAGAGATATAAAGCTATTTTGTGGGTCTATTTGGGATCTTAATTTGTAGACATATGACTTTTCCTCATATAATAAAGAACTAGTTCTTGTCTTTAAGAAAATATATTCATGTAAGAACTATTATTCCTTCAATAATTTGTTGGTTATATGGCAGGTCAAGAACAAGAGCAAGCATCAAGAAGAGAAAATAAGCCTTAACTCTATTCAGGACCATATCAAGATCATCCTAACAACCTTAGATCATGAAAATGTATTTAAAATGAATAATTGGACTCATGACTCAAACTCAAAAGTTGAACTTGGATGTTTTTAGCATTTAAAAAACCCAAGGATTTGCCTCTCCCTCAAATGTAATCATCCTACATGAAACAAGTTTAATCTTAACACTAGTGGTGCATGTAGTATCTTAGACAAGACATGTTGTGGCGTTCGAGTTAGGGATAACAAGGTAGACTTAGTTGCTGCTTATGAAAGAATTTATGGCAAAAAATACCTTTAATAGATGAATGTATGGCATTGTTGGATGGTCTTTTAATTTGCAATGATAAAAGAATAAGAGTGTTAGACATTAGGACATATTAAAAAATTATTACATAAATGTTATCTAAAAGGAAGACACCCTGGTATCTTGCCCCTCTCCTAAGTTGTTGTATGAAACTTATATCATCTAACATGATATTATTCCTCATATTTAGAGAGAAAAAAATAAGTTTGTTGATTGAATGGCTAAATGGTCTTTCAAATACAGAGAAAACTTCATTTTAATCAAAATCAAGCACTAACTTCTTTAAGGGCTACAATTCTGCTTGAAAGTCTGAAAGTTGGATATCTTTGAGCAGAAAATTCTTAGTATTATGGT
The DNA here is from genome assembly GCA_036936605.1 of Limnanthes douglasii subsp. nivea. Classification (NCBI taxonomy): domain Eukaryota; kingdom Viridiplantae; phylum Streptophyta; class Magnoliopsida; order Brassicales; family Limnanthaceae; genus Limnanthes; species Limnanthes douglasii. Next base: position 187,234,137 of record JAUPFV010000005.1, read on the forward strand.
TTTCTCATTCAAATATATTTTGTAATTACTATTTTTCTTACAATTACAACAAATAATTTACCAATCATCTTTATATTAACTAAGTTTCTCTTAATTTTAATATTTTCAATGAGTCTTACTACCTAATTTCTTTAAATTTGTAGTTTTTTTTTTAAATTTGCAGGATCTCAACAAGAAATGAGAAGGAAACAATACATAATATTGCATAGAATCTCCAAGCTAGTCATGATGAACCTTGTCTTTTACAATTTATTGCAGCAAAATCTTCAAAGAAATATCATAAAGATTAAATCCTTAAAAAACCTAGAATTCATCAAGAAGCAATAGTAGGATCAAATTAGGATAAAGCTCGAAGAACTCAAATGCTCAAACTGAATTCTGAAGGAAATAAATAGTTTTTTATTACTGAAATCAATTTATATAGAAAATAATCTCATAAAGCTGCAAACTAAGATGAAGATCTTTTTGAAAGTCTTCGTCTTTCTGGGCTGCAAATTTTTCTAGTGCTTATTAGAAGATGTAATACACAAAGACGAGCTCCAACCGTCTGTGACTCTCTGATTTATAGAAAATTTAGTTAAAATATTTCACTAGTTATTTGACATATTCCAAATATTCAAGTTTGACTGCTAATTTTTATAAGGTTAATAGTAGTAGTAAAAAAATGGTTTTCCCATTTTATTATGTAGCTAAAGGTAAATATTTTGATGGATCTCTTTGTATATGGATCCATTATAAATAAAATTGTACTTTCTTGGTAAAAAAAATAAAATATTTAATAATTTACGCGTACATATTTTTTGGGACGTATTTTTACCTTCGTTATACCAAAGTTGGTAATTATTATAGTAAGAAACATAATATAACTAAACAAAATTTATAAAAACATTATAATTGTTTGTAAGCGGCGAATAATTATTATTTGTAACTACTGAATGGTTATTTATATATTTTCATGGTTGTTTATATTTCTTGTGAATTTGCATTCGGCTTAATGGACTTTGTTAGAGTGTGACTTCGGATGATCAGGTAGACAATTTTCATTCTTATCTATAGTCTCTTAGTCGTTGCGAAAAAATTAAGTAAGGAATATTTAGATGGTGTTGATCATCTTGTTTTTGTATTTGTTCATGAATGTCTACCAAAATTTGTTGAATGCTTATCAAATCATGTATAATAATTGGTACAGAATATCAAGTCTAAAGTATACCAAACTATAATACAACCTTTTTCGGCTGGATTTCTGGAACTCTTTCAAATAAATTGGTAGATGTGCTTCACAAATCTAGCATAATTAAACTTACAAACGTTTCCATATTAATTCGCGTTGACCATGTGCCTCCCTACGTTGGAAATTCTTCATTGGTCGAAACCTCAACTAAGGATAGAAAACTTTATTTTACAAAAGTAAAAAGAGCACCAGAACAACTAGCAAGATGATATATAGACGTTGTGTCGTATGAGAGAATCGTCATTGTTACTTGAAGATGGCTTGAAATATCTTAGGATTTTTTCAAATTGTTTGAAGTTATTCTGGTTGTCGGATGAGCTTTATACGGTTTGAATATTTCTTTAGATTTCTCTTGGATATAATATAATAGCTCTATAGTCCTTTCAAATTATGTAGGAATGACTACCATTGTTGTTGCATGAAAGGAAGAAACAGTCTTTTCCTTCAGGCTTCAGTTGATTGACTACCAAGTGTATTGGTGAAGATGTTGTTGAGTAGTCCCCATATGTATTTCAAAATATGTAAAAAAGACTAAATATAATTTTGAAGATGTCATGTGGTGGAGATTGAGGCAGTCTGATGGAGTAGCGGGCCGAATCAATTAATATTCTTGGAATATTTTGTAGCTTTATTTGAGGTCCTGGTCTATAGTTGAAAAATTAAAATGTGCCAATTGGTAAAGTGCTAGAAGGTAAGGGGCATTTTTGTAATGATATAAAGCACGTGCACCTCGTGGTTATCATTTGTCCCAAATTGAGTAAAGCTGGAAACAAACATATGTATAAGTGTTTTATATATTTTCATCTTGGCCATTGATTATAACGCATCCCAACCGTTGAACCTGATATATTTAGAACGTTGAATCTAGTAAAGGCAGGGTTAAATGAAACTTACATTGGCTTATATAAAATATACTTCTTATCCTTTTAGTAAGGGGTTGAGGCATTCCATCTAATGTGGAGATTCAATTTCCGACCAAAGCTCATGTGTCATTTGATGCCAAAGTGAAAGATGTGGTGCTCTTCACCTATGTGGGAAAACACGATCTATTTTTCCGGTTGAGCCTAAATCTATTGCGGTTTTTTTGTAGTAACCAGGATATACCATTCACAATGGATACCCAACTCTTGAAGGCTTCTAATGAAGAATATTTTTATTTCTGTATATTTTTTCTAGAGTTTCAACCTTAAAGATTATTTTTTTCGTAAACAAACTAACTGGTAAAAAATAAAATTCTTAATTTTACTTTATATATGAGAGCGTTGGAAATTTCTTCGATGATGTTCCATATTGTAACAAATTATGGAAGAAAAAATATATTTTATGTATCTGGATGTTGGGAGAATGGTCGTGATCAAGGTTCGATGACATGTATCCATATCTAGAGTCTGAAAGATAAGAAGTACTTTTGGATGAGTTGTGTTGTCTTACTTTGTAGGTGAAACACTCATCATGTGCCAGTTTCCCCCCTCTTTTAACAACACATGATTTGGAATATAAGCGGTATGTTAAGGTTGTGAAGAGAAAATATAGGTTAATGATGCTTTAGGAGAATCCTTTAATAAGTTGTTCAAGAAATTGTAGGTTTCGAAGATACTTCATATTGGTGACATATAACCCAGTCGATCTGGTATTTGCAATTTTCATGTCAAAGATGAAATAGATGGATAGAAGACTCCAAAAAATAAAATATGTAAGACTGCACGTCGGTGGCCGAAATGAAGAAAACATCTCCTTTAAAAAATAAGAAGGCAATGCAATTCCCACGGAAAAGGGGTTTTTACATAATTGTGAATAACAAAATGGTGCATCCAAATATTAGGAAGAGAAAGGGAACGATGCTCTCACAAAAGAGGTTGTACTGATGATAACGTTATGATTGTAGAAAAAAAAGAAACTTCCAGTGGTCAAAACTGAACCTAACCCACCAAAACATCCAAGACCATGTGAGACAGTTCTAATTGTGTGTGGTGAGAAGGATGATGGTGTCCCGCATGAGGTACGATATATTGAGGATATGGAAGAGGTGAACGTTATTACATCTTTGAAACATAAAAATCAAAAGAGTAATTCTTACGTAACGAAAGTTGTGATTGATCTGAAATGGGCGTTAATTGGGGCCAGCATTGAAAAAAGTTCAAATCTTAGTAACGAATGAAGGTTTTTGGTAACTCTTGAAGGTAAGTTAGAAGTTGTTAAAGTGGTGGATACTTCTCCATCAAAAAATAATAAATTGACTCTATTTTCATCCAAGAGTAGTCATTTGGATTAGTCACTCCCAAAGTTTGACTATGAGGTTATGAAGAACTTTACGAAAACTATACTTTAGGCCATATTGAATAAATTCCATGAGAAAACATCTAAAATAAAAAATAGGCGTGATTGGTTAAACCAAAGGCGTGGAAGCCAAGAAGCAAAAAATGGAGAAAAGTAATATTTCACCCAAGACCCGAGTTGCACCAACTATAGGAGTGACCGATATCACATCAGAGTCAGGATGATAATAACCTCCAAGATGTTGGTAGAAAATCAGGTTGATGAACGCAAACCATAACAGAAAGAGAGGAAACCAAGGACGCTTCACCGAAGACCAAAAGGAAGAGAAAATGAAGAAAGTAAGGGTAACTAAGCCCCAATATTTATTTAGTGCATGAGGAAATATTGATGGTAAAGTTGGTATAACAGTAAAAAAACCTGAAAAGAATGAGCTGCATATGGATTAATTGTTAGAGAGTATTTCGATCAAGCAACTTCTATTCAGGTGTCTTCGTTGCTCAACCAGTTTCTTGATATGACCAATAACAAAAAAGTTCATGTTGACATGTCTACCTTCTATTCATCAATTAACCTAACCAGTTTTCTTGATGAACCTCGGGTTTGAAGTAAGTGCTTTCACTTGTTATTGTTATTTGGATAATCTTTGGTATCATTAATATATTATTTAACTGTATATGGGATATATTATTTGTGCAGATAATCTTGAATTCCTTTGTCCTACTCTATCACAACCCTAGTGAGTTGCACTCTCTAGTTCCTAATATAGGTACACTAGTGGATCAAGCTACACAATCATATGATACAAGTACAAAGATGAAGACCAACATATAAATACAGAAAAAAGTAAGAAAGAAGATACTCATGGAGTTGTAGGTCAAAGTTTATGTTGATAAAGAGTATAAAGGCTAAAATGTCAAGCATAACTGCTTCCAAGAAACATATGGAGTTGGAATTGGTGAAGAAGTGTGAAGTCAATACTCTGTTAAAAATGAACTATACAACAATTCCCGTACTTTGGTACAAGATAAACAAGTTTTTGTGAGTCTAAATATTCAACTAGGTGAGTATAAAGAGAAAAGTTAAAGAATGTAAACGTAATAACGAATACAGAGTGACTTAGCCAAACCACAAACCAATTGGAGTTTAATAGTAAACTGGTTAGGTTGATTGCTCCAAAAGATGCCTTGAAAGATAGTACATGTATTATAATTAAAGATAATTCGGAGTTAAGTACCGTACTAGATGCCGAAATGTCTAATTGGACTGATACTGCTGCAAAGTTTGAAGCCTTTTTGTTGGATCAAGTCGAGGATGTTGTGCAGAATGTCAAAGCTTTTTTGATACGTGAGGATTCACAAGTGGTTTCCATAAATTAACTTGGAGTTTTTTGGAGTTTTATTTCTATAAAAGATAGGCATGATACCTATGTGTGCCAATCGTACTCCAAAAATACCTCTATTGCTAGATCTAGAAAAAGTGGAGGTTTAATGTAGGCGAACTTCTTGCATAAGTTCAAGATCATAAATTTATTGAGGGAAATATATGGGATCATGAAGCCGAAGTGACCCCGATATTGAAATTTAATGATGTTTTTGGTAGAAGTGGCATTCATACATATGACCCACTCTAATCTGTTTCAGTTGTTGTCGCTGTCCCTTCCAGTTTAGGATCTGAACCTGCAAAACAAGATAAGACTCTGGTATCAGAAGGTGAGTGATTTGTTATAATTTTATTTTATATTATGTTGAGGACTTGTGAGCCGAATGACCTATATTTTGTATTAAATCCCTATAAAGGGTAATTTTGATGATGAAATTAGGCTCTCCATTTCCTTATTTGTTGTGGCTAATTCTTCATTCCTCTTTTGGATAATATTTTTATCGACATACCTTTTTGCCAGGGATTTTGTTTATCCATATGTAGTGATTAACTTTAAAGGCAAAAATCTCTAAGGGACACGTGGTTCTCTTGTTGGGTTATATCTAGATTGTCAAAACTTGATTTATTTTGATAAAAAAGAGAACACGTTGTTTCCTTTAGTATTATAAGAGGGTCGGATGGATGCTCTTTACGTTAGTGTATTATCTAATACTTAGTTATTTTTAGAAGTTGTATAGAGCATAGAGTGATGGATATTTTCTAGGCTTAACTTTTATTTATTTGTGATTGAGAGATTAATAATTTCCCAAGCACTAGACTTATCTTTAACTATATATTGATACATCAACTATATTATATATTGTTGAAGGCGTAAATATCGTAGTATTGAAGGTGTTGAAGATATTTTAAAACTTCATATTTATCCTTGATTCTTCTATTCAATGTCTTAGTATTAGAGATGTTGAAGATATTTTAAGATTTCAAACTTACCCTTCACTTTTTTATTGAATATTGTGTCATTGGGGTGCTAAAGATATTTTAAGACTCCACACTTATCTCAACTTTGTTTTTGGTTGTATGTCGTAACTTATCTTATACTATGAATTTGTCATCTGCCACAATAGATGCCGAAGTTATGTATGCTATAAGTTTATTTTTCTAAGTTTCCGTACCATATATATCATAAGTAAAAGAATGTTGGAGCTGCAGAATTTATGTCGCAGCTTTCCTCATCTTAGAAAATAGTAATTTTTTTGCTTAAACTCTGAATTTACAGTGAATGGTCCTTCCAAGTTTGGGGCAAGCTTGCCTAGACGCTTCTCCTTTGCGTGGAGGAATACCCTTCAGAGACATTTATATCATAGTTTGAAGCTATATAAAATTAAACCTTTAAATTGTATCTATTTCATATTAAAGTTTTATAATATTCAGATAAAAGATGAGACTCGGCTCTTTTCTCTTCTACAACATCTAGTTCGGCACATCAGGATTCTTTATTCATTTCCTCGTCATAGTTGGAGATTTTGTAAGAGCTATAATCTTTTTAGCTGGGACAACCGACTTCATTCCATAATTTTGTGTTTCATTTGTTGTTGCACGTGAAGCTATTTTTTATTTCTTTCCGTTATTTTATGTTGGTTGCTACGTTCGGTCATGCTCCCCTTTTTGTCTTTAAATCTGGGGGTTCGACTCATTTTTTTCTTATTTCACATACTATTTTGGTGTTTGCCCTTTTTCCCAAACGGCGCGTGATTTGAATCACCGAAATTCATTACAATTCTAAAGGAAATGTTGCATCAGTTGGTGATGTTTTGATAACAGTATCTAGCCATGTGGTTGTCAGCGTCATCTTCTTCTTCCTATTTTATTTTGGTATTCATTCTCAGGTTTCTAGATTTCGGATTTCACTTTCGGTTAAGGAGTCGAATACACGATCTCTTGTAGTTTATCCAACATTTATGTTTGCTCCTCTAGTAGATATCTCATAGACTGTTAAAACTTTATGGTTAGAACCGCTCGGATAATGCTGACATATCTTATTGTTTGTTGTGATGGTCATCATATGTGATTTTTCATTGATCTTTCTTCATGATTGTTTTTGTATTTTTTTTTATCATTTTTTGGTTTTTGGATTAAATTATTGTACCAAAATTTTCATCCCCATTAGAGTCCCCTACTTGTACATATTTTACAATTTGGGGAATTTAAATTTATTTTCTCTTAGCACGAGACTACATTTATTGCTTCTTAATAGCATTAACTATTGAATAATAATTATTATTTTCACATCCATTTATGTTTTGTAGTTTTGCTTTCGGTGAGATGATAATTGTTTGTATCTATCGAATAATAACAAATCTCTTCATCTGAATGAGCTTTGGGATTCGACTGAACAAACTTCGGTCAAACGAACGAACAAATTATTCATTCTTATAAGTTAACATAATTTATATTTATACATATATTTCAAATTAATGTAAATATTATATTTAAAACAATTTATACAATATTAATATTATATATATATATATATATATATATATATTATTTTATAGTATGAATATGATAAATATTTATTTTGGTTGAAATTAACTACATTCATTTTATATTAAAATTTTAAATTAATTTTATTGATAATAAAATACGATAAGGATGTGAGTTAAGCTTAGTATTTTGTTATTTTTTTATTGATGTTGAAAATATTGGACTAAAATCTATTATGTAATATAGTCGAACTAAGATCCTTGTATACATACAACAAAACTATGTTGCTTGTGAAAGAACCAAGACTACTAAACACCTATATTTTGGGATAAAAATTATATGCACAGTATAAATTTATATTACGTTAATAAACATATAGTTATATAAATTATATAAAAAATATATAAAAAAATTATCTTCAAATGTGATTCATTTTTATTTATATATGTATACTAAATTACTAGTAAAAAATATTATAACTAAATATTTAAAATTTGTATCAGTTTTTATTTTGACTAACCAATGTTATTTTTTTTAATATAGATAAAAAATAAACTATAAAAAAAACTTAGAGTTATAAAAACTATTGTATTTAAGTTATTCTTTTTGTAAATTTGATTTATCTTTTATTTTTTTAAATATATGTAAAAACATTTGTTTTGTTTATGTATAAATAATTTTTTCCATTGTTTTTATTATATCAGTATTTATCATGTGGTTCATGATGAATTCGTTGGTTTCGTTGGGATAATTGAGTTTGAAAAAAAATAGATTACAAAATTTCAAGTTATTTTTATAATGATATTGAAAATAAATTTTGATGAGGGGAAATCTATTCAAGGTATAATGCAAATGATGTAAAAAAATTATAACTCAATAATTAAAAAGAGATATGCTTTACTGAATACACTCACTAATATTACAACTTCATCACTTCTGAATATGGAAAAAAGTCTTCTAATCGTAATACAAACAGATTTAAAAAAGAAGAAGATAAATAATACATGTAGCGACCATCAGTTACACTTTCCCATATGATAATTACCGATTAATCCATTTATTTCACGAGTTGTCTTGTAATTTTGTCGTGGATCTAATTGACTAAATTATTTTTCATGCGCTCTTCAAGGTATACTTCGTACTTCTACGATGCTTGTCATATCATATTTTATGTATACATCGTACTTCTATGATGCTTGTCTGGTAACCCTTATTTGATTCGTACTCCATAATATTCATCTACATCTCGTATCATCATGTCGTCTTCAAAACATCTTACTTACACGGGGCTCGTCTGGTAAGCATGGGTCATTACATAAGTGGCAGCATGTCATGATATTATTGCAAACCCTTACCTCTATAGTAAATGTATAAACCACCTAGTCTCATATTATATTATAAGGGTTTCTCTAGTCCTTTAACACATATATGTTATTTATTTAAGGATTATATATACCAATTTGACGAAGTAAGATTCATCATTATTTGTGAAATTCTGACATTACTAATACGATTTAGTTTGGTGAGGGTTTGCGTGATAAAATAGCTTTTTAAAATGAAATTTCAAAAAAATAAAAATATTTATGATGTGATCAAGTTCGGAGCATGGTATTTTGAAACAATATTGTTGCTCATCAAAAAGTGAACGCTTCTATAAATCATGATTAGTTTAATTGAATTAGTTATTTATGTTCCGATCAAAAGTTTACACCTCTCTTGCAAAAGAATAGAACAAGGTATGATTAAACTATATAACTAGTATGCAAATAAACCCATATGTATTGATAAGAACATCTACAATGGGCATATAAACGGATTGAATCATATTTGTATGGATATTAGGATTGACCAACATGAGAGGAATGCAACAATCATGATTTGTACGTGTCACTCAACTAAAATAAAATTTAAGTATCAACACTCGGTCCCTCTTCTCTCTGGTAACATGATATTTACCTGGTTTATGGACATCGGTGACAGGACTATCCTAATGTTATAATAAATGATTATGGAAATAAAAATATATTAGAATAACATGGAGCGTGTGTGCAATGAAGTTATTATAAAATAAGTTATGAGAAATTATGACAAATGAATCACAACCATTTCATATAGTTTAAAGACGAATTGAAACAACTTTCACAAAACCTGAGTTAAAATAATGATAAATTACAAAGACAATCATCGTCATAATAAAATAATTTGAAGAATAAAGCATTTAGATATTTGAAATAATTTTGTTAAATATAAAATCTCACCTCAACTACATGACATTGGGAATAATTTAGATACTTTCATCCAGACTAAAAAGATGTATTAAGACCAAATGAAATGGAAAAGTTTTATAACTATTCTTTAAAAACCTTAATAAAAAACATTTTACTCATATTATTAATAAGATGATCGAGCCTACGGATAGTGTTATTAAAGCCTAACAAGTCCTATAAAGTTTTCATCATAACTTAGAACATAGTTGGTTTGACTATCTCGTGAAGACTATATCAAACTTAATCGTGCCTATAATTCTTTTTTATGTTAAACGTTGAAAATGTCTTAAGAACGAAGATTGAAACACGTTATATTTACATAATAGTATAATAATAATATAATTTGAAAATAAATCATTAACATAGAAATTAGAAAAATAGTATTATGATTAATCCCCAAATATGTACATAGCCTCATTATTTTCTACTAGAATGTTTCTATGTTAATAAAACAAATTGGGCTATTATGATAGAGACAAAGTTGTGAGATTTGTTAAAAATTACCTCACCAATGAGATGACTCATGCAATGATATGCTCTGTCACTGATGAGGAAATAAAAGTAACATTTTATGGCATATCGAACATCAAAGTTTTGGATTCTCGTGATATTTCATCCAATTTTATTAAAATATATTAGACATGTCATTAATGATGATATTTGTGAGGTCGTGAAGGAATTATCCACAAATAAAATCTTTTCAAGAGGTTGGAACTCCACCAAACTCAATCCGATATTTAAGGCTATACACTTAATTTGAGGATATAAACTCAATATCGGTTTCAATATCACTTATAAGATAATATCAAAAATATTGACTAAACGAATCAAGTGTGGCACATTCTACCTCATAGAAGATTTTCAATAAAAAAATATCTTATATACCCATTTGAAGTTTAAAAGCTGTTATATACAAATTGACATCATGAAACTTTAGAACAACGTTAGATAAAAACTCATCTTTTATGTTTGGATATTTCGTGTAAAATGTAAACGAAATCACTTAATTGCTTACTTAATTTATAAAATTTTACTTTAAAAATTCACAATTTTAAATAATAATAATAATATGAAACAATTATAGATAGATTTTGATGTATTTTATCTATCTATCTATTTAGATGTACAAATATTTTATTTTATATTATTAGAATATATGATGATTTTTATTTTATTTTATTATATCATTAGAAATTCAAAAATTATAAAGTTATTATTGATCTAATTTTTTTAAGAATGTTATTCAGCTTCAAGATCCATCCAGAGCATCTCGAAAGGTTGAACGTAATGTCAGAGTCCAGTTTGCAGGTGGGGAGATTTATTAAGCAGAGTTGTGTAGCTTGAAAGTGTCATTGGAACCCCGTTGGACAAACGGGTGTTCCTCTTTTTCACCGGTGAGCTGAATCGATTACCGATATAGCTCTCTCTTTGATGAATCTTGTCTTCACTTGGTTGCTTATGGTGCTAAAATCGGCACCGTTAAACACACTCCCGTTTTTTGGAGCCTTCTATTATTGATCTCGTGTCGTTCATTCTTGAACATTCACTTTTTTTTCTTTTTTCGGACGATTCGATCCGTACCTGGATAGTTGTTTGAGTGTGGATACTTTGCTAGTGAACTTTGTGTCTGCCTCTGCTCGTTTGGTTTAAAAACATAAATTATTTTTCTTCTTTAGGTTAGACTATTGAGTGAACTCCTCTCTTTTTTTTGATGGGTTACAATCCCATTTGTGCCAGACTTAATGTTGTAAATCAAATCCTTAATCTCAATATATTTATCGATAGACTTAAGTGTTTTTTAGATGTGAAAAATAATCTTCATTTGTTAGCGCATTTACCACTCTTATCGAATCCTGATATGATTAAAGATGATGTTCATTCTCTTTAATCTATTGATGATGGAATTTAGGACATGGATAATAAATTTTCTAACACTTGGATTGCCAAATTTGCAAATGATCATCCCTCTTTGTCGCGAATTAACGAATTCAAGTCTAACATTTCCACTTTCTAGAATGCTTATTGACCCGAGACATATCATAATTTTCATGAAATCTCTCAGAGGTTGTATCAAAGTTCTTGCGAGATAGTCAAGACAGTTGGTCTCGAGATAATCGAGACTTCAAACTGAAGCGTGACCTTACTCGTATGTCAATTTGGATTAGGCCTTTGGGTATGTCATTGCGATATTTCAACTATGTGATACTCATTACGAATGGTGATGATGTTTTTGAATTTTTTAGAGTTGATAATAACACTTTAAAAATGACTTATGTAGTGTATGCTCAATTATGTGTTGGAATTGACATTGCAAAAACGGAATAAAGAAATCTGGATATCCACTAGAAAACATTCGGATTCTTTTTTCAAATCATTGTTTATGAGTCACAACTATTATAGTGTTCCCGTTATCATATTTACGGGCATGGACCCGTAATTTTATGTCTTTCAGCCTTCTTCAAAATTTGTTTGTCCAAAAATACATTGGTATTTCCTGCCAAGTTAATACGAGCGCTGAAATGGACTGTAAATCAGGTTAAAAGTAATATGTGATCTTCTTCGATTGTTATCACATCCCATATACTTCAATTTACTGATTGTTTTACTTATGTTTTTAAAAAATTCAATTTATTAAACGACAATATTCATATTTCTTGTTACATAAAACTATTTTATAAAAGTACTAAATATTTTATTTTTTAATTAATCTTTTTGGTATAAAAAGCAATAGTATAAAAAATGAGTGTTTACAAATACTTTGGAGTATTCTATGTAGCCTAAATAAAAACAAAAGAATATAGTTATACTTGTAGTAGAAGGACCTACTCGGTTACACAGAAAACATAAAAGGATCTAAATGAAACACACAAAATAGAAAAAAAGTATAGTCGAACAAGCTATAGTTAACAAAATAGTCGAACAAGCTATAAATCGAATCATATGGACCATAAAAGTTAAGACTCTCGTTCAATTGAATCGGTAACAGAGATTCGAAAAAAATATGATAGACGATAGGCAATCCTAGAGTTTGGTTCTTTTTAAAAATCATAATATTTCTTTATTCCGATCGTAATAAATAACCTGATCATTTATATTTGCAATAAAAAAATCCAGCAAAACTAATCCTTCGTTGGAGAAGGATATAATCAACTTACTTTTGAAATGGTTTTTCAAACTTATCTCGTAAAAAAATAATTTAACAAAATATAGTTAATAGCATTAAGAGAATTATAAACACAAACAAAATCGGAATTTGGTGGAAAAGATAAGGTTTTCGGAAGTAGATAAAAAAAATTCAAACAAAATCGGAATTTGGTGGAAAAGATAAGGTTTTCGGAAGTAGATAAAAAAAATTCAAATTTTTTATAGAACGATAATTTTTTCTGGTGAGTGGTGTATCCTATATTTATAGGGAATACATGTGACCGCACCGAAGAAACCCAGTCGACTTTAATTTGAATACGACTTATATTTACTTAGAAAATAATTAAGTGTAATATTAAGAAGTATTTATGTTTGTGTCTTTTATCCTTCTAAAAAAGAAACAATTTTTTCTACTCCACAATCCAGATGAGATGAGTGGTAGTCTGAGTCTCTATCTCTCCTACCTTCGGGGATTGGTGGGTCCATGTTCTCCATCATCCTCGTCAGTCCATTACTTGTCTATTATTATTCTTTGTACTTATCGATTATTATATCCGTATATCTGGATACGACGATCAATCCACCTTTTATACTCCATTTTATTATGCCTTCCTATTTTCTTTCTTATAAATATATATATAAATATATTTAGTTTGATGTAGGAGTATTCTACTATGCGGCTTCGCCGCATTTTGAGTGGGCCAAATCCATTGTGCTTTACTCCACCACCCTCTTCTTCCCATCTGATGGTTCTTTTAGATTATACTTGCAAAAATTATCATCTCGTTACCGCAGGGCATGTAAATATCGATAACGAAAAAGCTATGGTCTGAAACTCGATAGATAAACCGAAGTAAATAGTAAATAAAATTTTATAAAAATTGTTAAAAATTTATAAAGCAGTACTAATAATGTATTTAGTTATTGTTATAATACAATACAATTAATAAATAATGAGATCATTTATATAATTAGGAACTGAACTAATATATAAAAAATTATTATCAAAATATAAATAAAAATATTGGATAAAATTTGGACATATATTTAACATAAATATTAACACTTAAAACTGAACTGATAAGTTTATAGATTAAATTGATTCCAAAGATGAGGCGATGGATATTCCAAGAAACATTTTATAGACTAAGGTGATGCATTTGGCCAGGTCCTGCTCAGATCATAGTCTTATATGCATCACCATTAGTAATAATAAAAAAATTATCACAAAGTTTCAAATTCTTAGACATGTGAATTTTGGATTCTAACTTCTTACCTTTTGTTAAAAGCAGTTGGGGTACTCATATGGATGGTTCCCTTCTCTTTAAATTATGGTTTAAATTAACTAGACTTAAAAATGATCTTAAGAATTGGAATATAACTTACTTTGGCAATATTTCTGTAAGGTGCAGGAGGCAGAGACTTAAGTTACCTACATGGAGAATCAGCATCAACTTCTCAATAATACTGACTCCAAAATTAATCTTTCCAAAGTCAATGCCACTCTTTTCCTAGCCCTGAAGATGGAGGAATTTTTTTTGTTACAGAAATGTTATACATATTAGAGACTTAAGTTACCTATATGGAGAATCAACATCAACTTCTCAATAATACTGACTCCAAAATTAATCTTTCCAAAGCCAATGCCACTCTTCTCCTAGCCCTGAAGATGGAGGAAATTTTTTTTGTTACAGAAACGTTATACATATTAGAGACTTAAGTTACCTACGTGGAGAATCAGCATCAACTTCTCAATAGTACTGACTCCAAAATTAATCTTTCCAAAGTCAATGCCACTCTTCTCCTAGCCCTGAAGATGGAGGAAATTTTTTTGTTACAGAAATGTTATACATATTATAGACTTAAGTTACCTACATGGAGAATCAACATCAACTTCTCAATAATACTAACTCCAAAATTAATCTTTCTAAAGCCAATGCCACTCTTCTCCTAGCCCTGAAGATGGAGGAAATTTTTTTGTTACAGAAATGTTATACATATTGGATCGAGAATGGGGACAGAAGTAGTAAGCTGTTTCACAATTATGTGGAAAAAGAAAGAAAAAGAATGATATAAACAACATCGATGATGGTGGTCATTGGATTAGTAACAAAGATGAGATAAACTATTTTGCTGCTAAGTTTTTCAAAACTTTACTCACTGACCCTCCTTATTCTGATCAAACAGAGAAAGATAATTTGATGAACAATAACATATTTAATTGTATTCATAAGCTTGTTACTGAGGCTGATAATAATTCTTTGTTAGATATTCCTAGTGAGAAAGAAATTTATAATATAGTTACCAACCTCAAGTCCTCTATAATGAATGGATTTAATGGATGTTTTTTCAAAACATGTTGGAAGATTATTAAGGCTGATTTTTGTTCTGTCATGGCTGACTTCATCAAAGGTAAGAAACTTCCTAAAGGTATTCTCTCTGCTGGTATTTGCCTTGTGCCTAAATCTGTTAATCCTACTCAATGGAAAGATTTCAGACCTATAAGTCTGCAAGCCTCCTTAACAGAATCATGTCTAAAGTAATTAACAACAGATTGATTCACATTTTGCCTAAAATCATCTCTAATGTTCAAAGTGCATATATCCCTAAGTCATCTATTCATGATTATGTTCTCATTGCCAAAAAATTTATTTATGATTTAAGTAGAAATAAAAGTAGCAACAACATGATGATTTAGGTAGACATGTCCAAAGCTTTTGATAAGCTGGCTCACAAGTATATTCAGAAGGTGCTGGAGACTTTTAGATTCTCTGAAAGTTTCATTAATTTGATTAAGAATATTATATGCGATGTATACACTTCATTATTGATTAATGGTAAGGTATATGGCTTCTTCAATACCATAAGAGGATTAAAACAAGGCGATCCTCTGTCCCCCAGTCATTTCATTCTGGCTGAAGAAGTCTTTATAAGAGGTCTGTTTAATTTGTTTCTTAATAACAGAGAGATGTATTTTCAATCTAGTAGCAAACTTCTCATCCATTGTCTCTTGTTTGCTGATGATATTTTGATCTTTTCTAATAGTTATAATCATACTATTGATAAACTTAGTACTTTTTTATATACTTATCAAAAAGTCTCTCGGCAATTGATTAACAGAGAGAAAACAAAAGTTTTTTTATCCTCTAGAATAAACAACACTAGCATTGCTGCTATTACTAACATTTCAGGGTTTAACCATGATACTTTACCTAAAAAGTACTTGGGCATTACTCTGAATTCCAACAACAAGTGCAACAACTATTTTTCCTATGATTAACAAAATTATTGAGAATATTAGAGATTGGGAAGACAAAAAAATTGTTCTTTGGTAGCGGAATCACTCTTATTAACTTTGTGTTAATGTTTATTCCTACTTACTGGTGTCGAAGCTGCCTCATTCCCAAGTCTATTATCCATAAATCTCACACTATCTCCAATCAATTCTTGTGGGTGTCAAACTCTACTGAAAGAAGAATGTATTGGTCTAAATGGGAGGATTTGTGCAAAACTCACAAAGAATGTGGTCTTAATATTCGCAAAATCTATGACCTTCAAACTACTTATGATTGTAAGCTTTAACTGAACTTTAAAAGCAATAAAATTCTTTGGGCTAATCTTATGAATGATATCTATTGCAATCCTCTTCATCCTCTTCAAGTATCTTACAACAAGGTTGGCTCAAGTAACTAGAAAAGACTTTGCAGAATCAAAAACATTACGGAGCCAAACATAAGATGGATCTTAGGTAAATGAAATATTTAATTTTGGCTTGAAAACTAGTATAGTTCTCCTCCCCTTGTAACTCCTAATAATAGCATGAATAACTCTGGTTATAGAACTCATAATGTTATTGAACTTTGGAAAAACAACACATGGGATGACTACATGCTCAAAATCTTCCTCAATCAAAATAACATTGAACTTATTTATAAAACATCTATCAACTTTTAGAAGGAGGATTTTATAGTTTGGTCTCTCTCCAATGACAATAAATTTAAAACTAAGAAGACTTGGAATCATGTTAGAAATAAGCATAATAAATCAGACTTCTTTGCCAAAATGTGGAACTCTGTGGTTCCTAAAATATTTTCTTTTCTAGTATGGAAACTGATGCATAATTTCATCCATGTTGATACCGTAATACAAAAAGGTACTTCACCGTTGTTTCTAAATATCAGTGGTGCTGTAATATTGAGTCTCACATTCATCTTTCATTTCTTGTGAGTTTTCTTGGAAACTCTGGGCTCACTATGGGTTCATGACTAAGATAAAAGTCGAAAGATACATGACTATTATTCACATGCTGTGTTCTTGGTTTTGGTCTACTAATAATTATGTTCATATAAGAACTATTGTTCCCATTATTATTATCTGGTTTATATAGAAGGCCATGAACAACATGAAATTCAACAAAATATTATAGTTTTGCTACTGCTACCACGTATATTAAATATATTATAATTAGTCTAGATCATTCTAACAATCTTAAAACCAAACATTGGCTTGAAGATGTGCACATAGCGAAAGATATGGGTTGCATTTTCTATATCACAGAAGAAATGAATCCTAGCTATAAGAAATAACATATGCCTAAAGAGGATTACTCAAGCTTAATTATGATGTGTCCTGTCATTCAAATGGAAACTCGTCCGGTGGCTTCCTAACCCGTGACCAGAATGACAGCATTGTTAGAGGAGGTTCGAATCTTTATGGTAAAATGACCCCCCATTATGGCTGAGTCTCACGCTCTCCTCGACGGTTTGCTTCTCTGCAAAAATAATGATATTAATAAAGTTAAAATCGATGTTGATTCTTTGTAGTTAGTTAACATGTTAGCAGAAGGCAAGTATACTTTATATTTAAATTAGATTCTTACGTGTTGCAGAGGGTTTATTTCTTCTTATATGAGTCTTGGTCACATTTCAATGATCCAAAATCAAGCGGTCGATTGGCTCGCTAGATGGACCTTGAAATGTAAGATAAGAACTGACTTCAATAACTTTAATGCTCATTTTCCCTTAAAGGCGATTACTAGGTTAGAAAACTATAATTTAGGATACTTTAGCGCCCAAGCTTAGTTCTGATCTTCTTGTGTATTCCTTCATTTAGGATCATTTTTTTACTAACTGGCAGCAAGATTTGCTTGACACGACCATTTTTCTTATATTTAGAGTTCCTGTTGAATAGCCTTGAAGATATGATAGCAGGAAAAATTTGAAAGTGATGAAGTTCTGAATGATAGAATCTTAATTCTAATATCTAGAAGAAGATTTGGATGGATTTCTTCAGCTTGATGATGGAGAGCCTATGTAGATTGTTTCAGAGAGTTAAAGGAGGTTGTTTTGCTGCTGGTTTCGAAGGATAAATTGATTCATGAAGTCGATTGTGCTTCACTTTCCTGTTTCTGTATTTTGATAGAGCGGGAGTTGAATTTTTTTTATTTTATATCTCTTCATTTAAGAGGGAAATTAAATTTTCAAGTCTATTTTCTACTTCAGGACCTAAATAATGGTGGTCCCCTCTGTATTCCTTAAGCCTATTAGCTGTTTTATTAATAAAAAATATATTTACCTAAAAAAAAAGTTTATAAACTAAACTAATGAAAATCAACAAAGTGGGTTATGATGCTTAACCCTAAAACGAAATAAATAGATATTAATGAAATTAAGTTAGAGATTAAACGTCACTGTATTATCTATATAACTAAGTCACATGATACAATTCTTTCACCTATCATACAATATTTTGTATGCCGGTTTGTTGGTTAGAATCACCACAAAGATCCTAGCTCTTTTTTTTTTCTTTTTTTGTAAATTTCTCTTCAAGATCGATCAAGGATACAATAACAAGATTGTAGATCAGATAGGAACATGGGACAAGATTGATAAGACTCAATCCTTCACTAAATTCAGTAGACTCACACGAGCATGATCAAGAACAGAAAGAAGACATTTATAATTCATTATTGTTAGGATGTATAACTTAACGAGTTAGTAAATTCCACAAATTTATTCATAATAATATAATCGATAGATACAAGAGACGATTTGTTACTTATATATAATAGATATATTGAGTTAATCAATATAATCCATCAATCATGTGTCGGAACTAATAATTTTATTTTATTTTTAATCTTTGAAAATTATTTATTTTTAATGTATAAACTAATAATTTATACGTTTGTTGATAAGAAGATTGTTGGTTGGATAATCGTTGGATTTTAGATATTGATGAGTCCTAATTCAGCATGACTCCTCGGAAGGGTAAATCAGTCTAAGTCTCTCCGAACACCGGACAAACTACAAGGACATAAATCGGACAGATCACTTCCGGACAGATTACTTTGGACACTATAAACTTAAGACTGTTCGAACTATGACTAAAGTACTAAAAAACCTAAACACTTCCTGACTAAGCTACTTGCTCTTCTGCTTAGAGCTCATGGGTCTTTAATCATGACCCGGGTCCATTAAACATGACCCGAAAGCTCATAAGGGCCCAAACATCATACTATAAATACCCAACCACCAGCATTAACTATGGGTAATGAGAATTAACTGCTACCAAGCTGCTTAATCATCTCTCTACACCCATACACCACCGTTAAACACCCATACACCACCGTTAAACACCTATATACCACCTCGAAACTCCACTTGAAATTACTAGCCTACCCTCAGGAAATTATTATCCTCACCAAATTGGCGACCACAGTGGGAGGCGACGGTGCCTGAATCAAGCATTCAAAACCAGATAAAAAACTCTGTCCGAATGAATCCGGACAATCCAGAAGTGCCACCAGCTTTGCTCGAAGTGGTGGGAGAGAATGACGAGTACACTATCGAAGAGCGTGACAGGGTGAGGGCTGAAATAGAAGATTTGAAGGCTGAAAAGGCCAAGATAGGCGTGAAAGAAAAATCTAAAGCATCAGCTGCTCATCATACCGACAACCCTAGAGAGCCTGAGGCTTCGAAAACTCATGTGAGCACCAAAAAGACACATGCCAGTTCTAAAAAGTCTCACCGGTCCAAGCCTGTGGAGAGCTCTGACTCAAGCTCAGAATCTTCAGGCAGCTCTTCGGACAGTGAGGGAAATGAAAAATCCTTGTCCTCTAGCAGCGATGAGGGTCGAACCAAGAAAAAGAAAAAGCAGGTTAAGAAATATTCAAGAAAAAGAGATCACCATGGAAGAATGAAAAGGCATATTGGAAAGGGGTCATCTCACCACCGGAGGTATATGGACAAGATGCTGATGGATCCCTTTGCTTTCCACGATGAGCCAGGTATCTTTGCAACTCCCAATAAGGATACTGTGTTCAGTCGTGGAAGAAATTGGAGGCAGTCTCCACTGTCTTCTAAAATTCTGTCCGGAAACCTCCCCAAGAGGTTTGACAGTACTAAGAGGGAGAAGTACGATGGCAGTACTGATCCGGACAATCATCTGGAGTAATTCAAGAACTTCATGATGAACTTTGATGACGATGATAAACTACTGTGTAGGGCATTCTCCCAATCTTTTACGATGAGTGCTCTGAAATGGTACAACAGCCTGCCTCAAGGTTGTATTAAAGATTTTGATACGTTTTGGGTGGCCTTTCGAAGGCAGTTTGTAGGGAGTAAGGAGCTGAAGGGCAATGGAGACACAATAATCCATTGTGCCCAGGAGCCAAATGAGTCCTTGAAGGAGTACATAAGTCGTTTTGTGAACACAAAGAATGGGTTGGCTGATTGCTTCGAACAGGTGGCAATAGCATCCCTAAGGCAAGGTTTGAACCCAGGAAATCTGGCTGATTCGGTGACCAGAAAGAAGGCCATGACCTGGGGGGGATTGCTAAATCAGGTTGGCAAGCAAATAAACGTTGATGAAACAAAGAAAACCAGGGTGCACAGACAGGTGAGATCCACCCCGGTGGCACCAACTCCAAATCAAAACCAGTCCGGGAACAAAGTAAGAGAAACCGGACAGGGGCATGGTAGGGCAAAAGCTCAGTCTCAGCCAGCTGCTCCTGCCCAAAGTCAGAAATCCAGAAACGAAATAGGGCCATGGGTCCAACCGGAGTGGTTTGCAGAACTCAAAGAAAGTGTAGCCACAATTTTTGATAAAACGAAAGATGAGGTGCATTACCGGAGACCGGCAACCTTGCAGTCTCCCAGAGAGCATCGTAACAACTCCTTTTGCCAATATCACAATGATATTGGCCATACCACTGATGATTGCATAGCATTGAAGCAAGAGGTTCAGAACTTGATTGAAAGGGGAAAGTTGGGAGCATACGTTAAGAGAAAAGGAGGTAACAGGCCTGGCAACACTCACCTGGTTGGTCCAAGTAATGCTGCCCCAGAGGGGGCCATGGTCATAGTTGAAAGGTTTGATGTGGATTCTGAGTACTTGGATCCTGATCCGACTCGAAACAGGGTGGGTGCTATAGAGGAATGTTCTAGGTCGGTCTCCGGGCTCATTAAATTCTTTGAGTCACTTACAATTTTCGGAGGGGACTCTATGACAGCTCCTACTACTTCTTCGAGAAAGAGGCATGTTCATAATTCAGCCTCCCAGCTAGAAGGAGGCATGACATCTTATCAGTCACCAAACTCATTCCCATTCATAGTCTTTGATGAGGATGATTTTAGAGATATTGCTGGCCCTCATGAGGATGTTGTTGTCATAGGAGCATCTATAGGGGGCAATGAGATAAGACGAATTCTGGTGGATACTGGAAGCTCTGCCAATATCCTTTTCCTGACCACTTACAAGAAAATGAAAAATCCAGCTGTGATTCAAAAGTCGGACAGATCAAGCGTGGGCTTCACGGGCAGCTCAGCCGATGTGATCGGAGAATTTGAAGAAGAGGTGTTATTGGGCAGGGGCCCTTTCAAGAAAATGGTTAGAATACTCTTTATCGTGGTGGATTGTCCCACTTGCTACAATGCTATACTAGGGAGATCTTGGCTCTCTAGGATGCATGCAGTGGCTTCAACAGTCCATCAGTGCTTAAAGTATGCTGTTCAGGGACAGGTTGGGGTTGTCCGGAGCAGCCAAAATATTGCAAGAGAATGCTATGCCACTGCCTTGGCTCCTCGAACGCTGGGGGCAGTCCGTATAAACGATCAATAGCAGTTTGAGGGTCTTTCTGGGGGTGAGGGTGAAATTGATGACCCCAGAGAGACCCCTGGAGTGTTGATTCCAATTGAAGAGGTTGAAACACGCTGTTTGGAAGAAGGCAAAAGTGTCAAGATAGGGTCTAAGATGCCACCAATGTTGAAAGAAGAGATGTTGAAATTCTTGAAAGACCATCAGCACGTTTTTGCTTGGTGCAATGCTGATGTTACTGGAGTTCTATCAGAGGTGATATCCCATCACCTATCTGTTCGGAGAGATGTGGCACCAGTGGTTCAAAAGAGGAGAGCTTTCTCAAAAGAAAAGGCTAATGTCATAGTACAAGAGGTTGACAGACTCACAAAGATGGGGCACATCAAAGAATCTCAATACCCTTTGTGGACTGCCAATCCTGTCCTGGTAAGAAAGAAAAATGGCAAATGGCGCATGTGCATTGACTTCACAGATCTTAATAGAGCTTGCCCAAAAGATTTGTATCCGCTTCCCCGGATAGATCAGTTAGTAGACTCTACTTCTGGGAACAAGCTGCTCTCCTTTATGGATGCCTTCTCCAGGTACAATCAGATCCAAGTAGATCCAAAAGATCAAGAGCATACCACGTTTGTCACTGATAGGGGTCTACATTGCTACAAGGTGATGCCTTTTGGCTTGAAAAATGCTGGGGCTACTTACCAAAGGTTAGTCAACAAGGCATTTGCTGATCAAATTGGAAGAAATATGGAGGTTTACATTGACGATATGATGGTAAAAAGTGTGGATGAGCAGCTACACTTATCCGACCTCTGAGAAACTTTTGCCAACTTGGTAAAAGTGAATTTAAAATTAAACCCTGAAAAGTGTGTTATTGGGCAGGGGCCCTTTCAAGAAAATGGTTAGAATACTCTTTATCGTGGTGGATTGTCCCACTTGCTACAATGCTATACTAGGGAGATCTTGACTCTCTAGGATGTATGCAGTGGCTTCAACAGTCCATCAGTGCTTAAAGTATGATGTTCAGGGACAGGTTGGGGTTGTCCGGAGCAGCCAAAATATTGCAAGAGAATGCTATGCCACTGCCTTGGCTCCTCGAACGCTGGGGGCAGTCCGTATAAACGATCAATAGCAGTTTGAGGGTCTTTCTGGGGGTGAGGGTGAAATTGATGACCCCAGAGAGACCCCTGGAGTGTTGATTCCAATTGAAGAGGTTGAAACACGCTGTTTGGAAGAAGGCAAAAGTGTCAAGATAGGGTCCGAGATGCCACCAATGTTGAAAGAAGAGATGTTGAAATTCTTGAAAGACCATCAGCACGTTTTTGCTTGGTGCAATGCTGATGTTACTGGAGTTTCATCAGAGGTGATATCCCATCACCTATCTGTCCGGAGAGATGTGGCACCAGTGGTTCAAAAGAGGAGAGTTTTCTCAAAAGAAAAGGCTGATGTCATAGTACAAGAGGTTGACAGACTCACAAAGATGGGGCACATCAAATAATCTTAATACCCTTTGTGGACTGCCAATCCTGTCGTGGTAAGAAAGAAAAATGGCAAATGGCGCATGTGCATTGACTTCACAGATCTTAATAGAGCTTGCCCAAAAGATTTGTATCCGGTTCCCCGGATAGATCAGTTAGTAGACTCTACTTCTGGGAACAAGCTGCTCTCCTTTATGGATGCCTTCTCCGGGTACAATCAGATCCAAGTAGATCCAAAAGATCAAGATCATACCACGTTTGTCACTGATAGGGGTCTACATTGCTACAAGGTGATGCCTTTTGGCTTGAAAAATGCTGGGGCTACTTACCAAAGGTTAGTCAACAAGGCATTTGCTGATCAAATTGGAAGAAATATGGAGGTTTACATTGACGATATGATGGTAAAAAGTGTGGATGCGCAGCTACACTTATCCGACCTCCGAGAAACTTTTGCCAACTTGGTAAAAGTGAATTTAAAATTAAACCCTGAAAAGTGTGTTTTCGGAGTACAGTCCGGGAAATTCTTAGGGTATATCATAAGTGAGCATGGAATACAGCCCGATCCGGATCAATTGAATGCTCTTTTCCAGATGGAACCTCCTCGAAACATTAAAGAAGTACATCGGTTAACGGGGAGATTAGCTGCCTTAAACAGATTCATCTCGAGGTCTTCGGACAGGTGTGCTCCTTTCTTTCAAACTTTGAAGGATGCGAAGGGGTTCAAATGGACCCCGCAGTGCGATGAGGCATTCAATGAAATCAAGAAACATCTTTTCTCTCCCAAAACTTTGTTCAAACCAGTTGATGGGGAGACTCTTATTGTGTATTTGGCCGTTTCAAGTTGTGCCATCAGTGCTGTGTTGGTAAGAGAGATCGATGGGTGTCCCTACCCGGTGTACTACATTAGCAAAAGCTTGATTGATGCTGAGACGCGTTACTTGAAACTCGAAAAACTGGCGTTAGCTCTGGTGATAGCTGCAAGAAAGATGAGGCCTTACTTTCAGGCTCATCCTATCATCGTCCGGACATCTTTCCCTTTAAAGAATGTCCTTTAAAAAGCAGACATTTCGAGCAGAATGACTAAGTGGTCAGTAGAGTTGGGGGACTTCGACATAGACTTTGCTCCCCGGACAGTGGTAAAAGCCCAAGCAGTGGCTGATTTCCTGGTTGAATTCCACTCTGATAAGGATTCGGAGCAAGCTACTGATACAAAGAACAAGAAAGTCTGGATCGTCCGAACAGATGGTGGATCTAGCACTATGGGATGTGGTGCAGGAATATGTTTAACTTCCCCTTATGGAGACAGCATGTATCAAGCTATTTGTTTTGCTTTCAGGGCATCTAATAACGAGTCTGAATACGAAGCAACTATAGCTGGTTTAAAGTTGGCCCACATCTGTGGGGTTAAAAGGGTTAAGCTACTAAGTGACTTCCAGTTGCTTGTCCACCATGCCTTAGGCCAATCTGAGGCTAGAAAGGAGCAGTTGGTCAAGTATTTACTCCTCCTCAAAAATGAAGCGTTAAAGTTTAAAGCTGTTTTTTATGAGCACATTCCCCGGGCAGAAAATGAGCTAGCAGACTCATTGGCAACAATAGCATACACGGAGTCCTACCCATGGATCCATGTGCTTGAAAGCCCCTCAATTCAACTTAGTAAGGGTGAAAAAGAGGAAGTTTTTGAAATACAAGTGAATCGGCCTCAAGACTGGAGATCTCCTCTCATACAATATCTGCCCGATGGTATTGTGCCTTCAGATAAATCACAAGCCAGAACATTGAAACACAAGGCTCGTGGTTTCATTATGTTGAGAGAAGTGTTGTATAAAAAATCCTATAGTAAACCTCTCCTACGTTGTTTAGGGGATAATGAGTCACAAGTGGTCCTCTCCGAATTGCATGATGGTGAGGGATCAGCCGATTGTAGATTCAGAGCTTTAACAAGAAGAGTGTTACTCTCCGGATACTATTGGCCATCAATCATGAAAGATGCTAAGGAGCTGGTGAGAAGGTGTGATCCATGCCAGAGGTACAGCAAAGAAATTCATGTACCAGCCATTCCTTTGGAGTCAATTTCTGAGCCCATCCCTTTTGCTCGATGGGGGTTGGACTTAGTAGGGCCTCTCCCTGTGGCGTCCGGAGGGCGTAGAACTATAATTGTGGCCATTGACTACTTCTCGAAGTGGATAGAAGCAGCTCCCCTGGCAGGGACAACATCAAAAGCTGTCATAAAATTCATTCTGTCCAACATATGTTGCAGATTTGGTGTCCCACAGAAGATAACAACAGACAATGGGCCACAGTTTGACAATAGAGAAATGGAAAGCTTCTGTGCCTCAAGGGGTATACAACATTGTTTTTCTTCACCTTTCCACCCACAAGCCAATGGGCAGGTTGAAGTGGCTAATAGAAATATACTGTCCGGTTTAAGGAAGAATCTAGAAGGGGCTGCTGGGAAGTGGCCTAGTTATCTGCAAGAGCTCTTGTGGGCCTACCGGACAACGCCTGGGGCTGCAACACAAGAGTCTCCCTTTGCCTTGGTCTATGGAATGGATGCAGTAGCCCCCATAGAGAAGACACTCCCTTCCTTTCGTGTTCATAACTTCTCCGGACATGCTAATGAGATGGCCATCAGAAATCAACTTGATTTAATAGAAGAAAGACGGGTTAAAGCCTGCCTAAGAGTGGCACACTATCAAGGCTTGATGAGAAACAGGTTTGCTTCTAAAGTTAAAAGAAGAGATTTCCAACCAGGGGATAAAGTATTAAGGAAGGTCTTCTTGCATACTAAGGAGAAGCTCTTCGGAAAGCTGGCCCCAACCTGGGAGGGTCCGTATACTGTGGTTGAAAGAATTAAGCCTGGGACTTATTGGTTGGAAGACAAAGATGGCAGGGTTCTAACTCACCCTTGGAATATTGAGCACCTTTGAGTGTTCTTGGAATAACACTTGCGTAAATATTTACTTGTTTAAACATCCATGTAAATATTTGGGGGCCTACCTTCCCATCTTCGGTGGAACGGAGAGCTTTCAATAAAATTTGATGCTTTCTTCAAAATTTTCTAAGTATTTTCAAAATTCTATCTATTGTCATACTACCCGGACTGAAAGATCTAAGGGCTATTTAAACTCTAGCTGGAGAGTCTTAACACTCTCACAATGCAATAACTAAAAGCTACTTAAACTCCAGCTATCTAAACTAAAACAAATAATGAAAGAAGATGATGGTTGAGCAAAATAGAAACATTCGTTCAACAACTTAAAATTGCCTTGGCCTTCCAAGGACTTTTGAACAAGTTAGGGTACAACACAAAAAATCCGTCCGAATAATACCGGACACCACAACAAAAATAGTGCCTTGGCCTTCCAAGGACTTTAGTTGAGTAAAAGATAAATAAAGTACACCATAAATTAAGGTTGAGCCTTTGAAGATGGATCACCCTCATCTACCTTCTTGCCTTTGATATCGCTCCCCCCTTCGATTACTTTCTTGCCCTTGGGGTCATTCTCCTCTTCGCTTGGTCTCTCTCCGGTCTTCTCTTCATTATCAGAAGAGGACTCACCGGAAAATCCTTCATCAACCATAGTATAAAATGGAAGGTCATCGTCATCCACGTAGAGCCATAAGTCCTCCAGGGTCCTCTTCGGGAATTTTTCGTGAAAAAGGAGAACCATATCAGACTTCACCCTTTGAACCATTAGCTCTTCGCTTTGTATCATCTCCCTGGCATAGGCATTGATCTTGGCCTTGATTGTGGCCTCTTAGTCCCTTACCAAAGCAGCCTTCTCTTCAGCAGCCTGAGTCACTGCATTTTCTAAGGCAATCTTGTCAGTGGTCAGGTTGGTGATGAGCTTCTCCTTTGCAGTGGTCTCTCCCCGTGAGACGGTGAGATCTTTCTCCATACCAGACAGCTTCTCCTGGAGATCTTTTATGGTTTGTTCTAGGGTGGCAACTTTTGTGTTGCTCTCATCATGACTCCTCTTCAGCTCCTCGTTTGCTTCCTTGAGCAAGTCAGCGTTGGTGGTAGCAGTGCGGAGGTCTCCGGACAGCTTTTCCTTCTCAGACTTGAGGTCTTTGATGGTGTCCGCCTGACTCCGGACTTGCCTCTCCAATGTAAGAACTGGCTGCACATTACTAAGCAAGGAATGGGCTATAGTGTCCTTCTCACTAGAAACCATGAAAGTCTTACCATTAAAGTTGACCGTATTGGAGCTGCTCGGAGGGATGTAGGGCCCTGCGAACTCGTCTCTGGGGAGGCCAAGGAAATATTCACCAAGCCCACCCAGACCGGTGATGTCCACTTCATCTAAATTGAGCTCTCCCCCCTCGACTTCATCAGTGTGAAACTCTCTTGGGATCTCTTCGGCCAGCGTTGGGTCAGAGGGGCCAGTGGGAAAAGAGGGCTCCGGATCTCGGAGAGCGAGCTCATCTCCTTGTAAAGTCTTTTTCTTCTTGACTACCCGGTCAGCGCTTTCACTTGCTTGCTTGCGAGTCCTCTTGGGAGCCCTTGGAGGTTTTGGAAGGTCTACTTCCTGCCTCTCGGTCTCCTGCTCCACCACCTGCAAGAGGGTTGCATCAATTTGAACTTGGGCTGGCCCCTCTGGATCTGTTGGGGCATCTTTCTCAGCATCGCCCGCCACCTTTTTGCCTCTTCTTCTGCCCTTCATTTTTCTTGGGGCTTTGGCCCGGGCAGGCAGGTAGAGTGTCCCATCCAGTTCGTGGGACCTTCTCAGCAAAGTGTCTTCATCGGGCTGGGTGGTAAGCTCCTCCCAAGATAGGTCTCTCCGACATGTGGTGTTCCACAGGTGAGACCTTGCTAAATTTCCAGGAGTGAAGGCCTTGTGGAATCGATTCTCCCAATTCTCTGCGGCCCAAGAATTGATTTTGCCACAGGTAGTCTGTCCGGCCTTTAGGTAGTCCCCGAACTTCTTTGGCAGCTCTGTTAAAACAAAATAGAAACTGGTTAGTATAAACTTAACTTAAAGAAAAAGGGAAAAGAGAGAAACGGACAAGAACTTAAAGTAAGAAACTTACGGTCACTCCTCCACCTACTCTTGAGGAGGCTTGGGTTCTCTCCGGCCTTGATTTTCTTGCCGTTTTCCCAGGCGCCACTAACAAACAAGAATTGGCTCCTCCACTTGCTCTCTGATTCCAGGAGATCATCAACAGCCTTGAGATCGTTCCCCATGTTGAAATGGTAGAAGGGGAACTGGTGATGCTTGCAAAGGTTGGCTACTGCTGCGAACTCTTCTATAGGAAGAGGGATCCCAGCCAATCTAGACGCCATGATACATGACATCAAAGTGAACCAGCCGTTGGGGCTTAACTGAGTTGGGCAAAGCTTGACCAGATGGAAATACCGTACGATCTCTGGATCCAGTGGGAACCTGAGTCCAGTGGCGTAGCCAGGATTTGTTCCTTATGGGGTCCTGGTTATTGTCCAAAAATGAAATAGCAGAAAATATAAAAAAAAAATCGGCTTTTATGCACCATGTATGATTTTTTTTGGTTGTTTGGTTAACTAGCGTTTTTTGTATAATGTATTGGTTATTTTCTTTAGTATTTTACGAATTTATAATCATGAGCACACCAAAGTTATCGGGCTTGACGATGCTGCCTCATATTTAGGTCTTTTCATCTTAGTTTTTTTTACTTATCTTCATGTATTGTGTGCGTATCTCAACACGTTTTTGATTGTGTTGAGATCTGTAGGAGTCGAGAGACGACAAATCTATGATATAGTCAATGTTAAAATTAGGTTCTTGTTAAAAGCAAAAAAAGAAAGGGTTTAAAACCATCCTGAAATTTCAAAGGCACATATACAATCATATTAATTATGTTTTTCTTTCTTCGCCTGAAATTTTAACATTTTGCGGTTTTGTAATTTAAATTATCTTTGAAATTTGAAATTTAAAGACTATGATTTAAAATATCTTCACGAGTATATAGGATTTTGAAATTAGAAGAATTGGTACGGTTTTATAAATGTTTAATGAAATAGTTATGATTCGAATCCGTAGTCAATTATATATTTGATAGAATCCATAATTCGACACATCGATTATCATTAAATTTTTTCTTGTGTTTTAAGAATTGAATAAGAAATTTGTTTGTAATTTTGATGCACTAGTATATAGGATTTTGAAATTTAAAGATCACACGCAAAAATTCCTACAATTTTATAAATATTTTATGAAATAGCTATGATTCGAATCCGTAGTCAATTATATATTTGATAGAATCGAATTCTAAATATTTTATGAAATAGCTATGATACGAATCCGTAGTCAATTATATATTTGATAGAATTCATAATTTCCAATTATATATTTGATAGAAACCATAATTCGAATCCGTAGTCAATTATATATTTGATAGAATTCATAATTTAACACACACAATCTAAATATAAAATAATAAATTATATATTTGATAGAATTCATAATTTAACCCAGACAATCTAAATATAGAATTTAACACGCACAATCTAAATATAAAATAATAAATTATATATTTGATAGAATTCATAATTTAACCCACACAATCTAAATATAGAATAATAAATAATTTTGATGTAAATAATATAAATACAAGTTATTTAAATATAAAATAAGATATATATATATATATAATATAAATTAAGAAATTAATAATATTATAATATTAATAAATCAATAGAATCTGTTGATCAAAATATAAAATAATAAATAATTTAAATATAAAATAAGATTTATATATAATAAGATATATATATATAATAAGATATATATATATATATATATATATATATATATATATATTAAGAAATAGAGTAGGAGGAGAGTGCTGAGATATTCAATATACAAATATTTGTTGATCAAAATATAGAATAATAAATAATTTTGATGTAAATAATTTAAATATAAAATAAGATTTATATATATTAAGAAATAGAGTAGGAGGAGAGTGCTAAGATATTCACCATACAAATATTTGTTAAAATATGAGAGTGCTGAGGTTCGAACCCACCACCTCTGTGGGTTCCTACCTCAGCTTTCACCACTGGGATAGGATAAATTCTGGTATTTTACTACCTTATTAAAACATATAGAAAAGTCTGTGGGTTCCTAGGAACCCAGGGAACCCACCGTGGCTCCGCCTGTGCCTGAGTCCCCAATTAAATAGCTTTGTAAAGAAGACTATTTCATTCCGTTTGCAGTCCATTGGGGTCTCCGGATCAATGGGGATCCTTATCTTCACGTTTTCGGGGATCCCCCATTTTGTGCGCATTCGACCCAGATCAGAGGTATGGATGAATGCATACTTGGTCTTCTGCAAGGCCAAGAGGTACTTAAGCTCGACTTTGTGAAAGCACGGCCCCACTCTCCCCTCAAGGCACTCCGGCAGGTCCGGATGCCTCAAATACAAATTTTCCTTGCCCTTTTTGGCAACAACAGCAGCGGTATCAGCCTGTCCGGAGGACTCGGACTCAAAGGGGACCTCTTCAGTAGAATTCTCCATTCTCTCCTCCATAATTGTTGGGGGAGCTTCTGTGGAAGTGGTCCGGGGAAGATTGAAGCTTGGCATAGCCTGCCCTCCGGACTGTTGACTGCCTGTATTCTTCTGACTTCTCACCTCAGGTTGGGTTTCAGAGGCAGAAGACTCTCTAGGGGGTACAGAGCTGCTGGCCTCCGGACCGGACGGCCTCTCCCGGGGAGCTCTAATGGGCACTCCAGATCCAGAATCACTATTTTTTGCCCCCGATTTCGAGGGAGTATTCTTCGAGGTTAGTCCCTTCACTAACCGGCTTGGCCTCTTAATCGTTAGCTTCTCCGGAGAGTGGTCAGAATCAGATACTATGGGTGAGAGGGTGGATTGAAAGAGTTTTTTGGGCTTGGTACCTTTGGAGGAGGATGAGCCTCGATCAGATTCTGCAACAGAGGTGGTCGGTCTCTCAACAGGTGATGATGGTAGCCCTGCTGCTATTCGCCTTTCCTTCTCGACCTTTTGCGCTTTCTCCAACTCTGAAAGGTTGAGCCAACCACCTTTTATCAATGCTGTTCTTGCTGTAAACATAAACAGCCAAGGAAATTTTTGCTCTAGAGAGATAAAGCTCTGAGTAAATTTGCAGAGTAAAATTTGAGAGAGATAGTAAAACAGTGGAAAATGAATGTGAATTTATAGTAGATTTGAAAAAAAAGGAGTTGATTCCTAGGAGAATCCGAAAGGTTAGGCAATGATTAAAAGACGGCGCTGACGTCACTATTGGTAATTAAAGAGGTTACTTGTTAAAGAAGGTGGTGCGAAATTCAAGGTGAAAAAACGGCTGGAGTGGCCAATCAGAGAGCGACACGTGTCCCACTAACTCTGGCAAAAACCGTTTGGAATTCGTAAAGCTTAACCTGTCCGGGTATACCCACAGTTCTGTCCGAATTGAGAACCACTTCATTCATCGGACTGTTTTTCAGTTCTTTGACAAGGATACTTGCTCAAATACGTAAAAAAGGGGCTCCTGATGAGTCCGAATTCAGCATGACTCCCCGGAAGGGTAAATCAGTCTAAGTCTCTCCGAACACCGGACAGACTACAAGGACATAAATCGGACAGATAACTTCCGGACAGATTACTTTGGACACTATAAACTTAAGATTGTTCGAACTATGACTAAAGTACTAAAAAACCTAAACACTTCCTGACTAAGCTACTTGCTCTTCTGCTTAGAGCTCATGGGTCTTTAATCATGACCCGGGTCCATTAAACATGACCCGAAAGCCCATAAGGGCCCAAACATCATACTATAAATACCCAACCACCATCATTAACTATGGGTAATGAGAATTAACTGCTACCAAGCTGCTTAATCATCTTTCTACACCCATACACCACCGTTAAACACCCATACACCACCGTTAAACACCCATATACCACCTCGAAACTCCACTTGAAATTACTAGCCTACCCTCAGGCAATTATTATCCTCACCAGATATGACATTTAGTTTTATATAATATATTGTTTAGACTAAATCTAATAGAAACCATACGTATATATAGCCACATGTATACTTTGACATAAAAACATCACTTTAAATATACCAATCACTTTACTTTAAAAGGAGGTATTATTCATTTTCTTAAAAGTTTTATATTAATTTATTATTATTATTTATATCTAAATATTATGTTCATGGGAATAGGCTGACCAATCAGATTGGCCTCGCTCGTGGTACCGTATTTGAGAAGAGATTGGTATCCAAAAGTGTTTGTACAATACCATTCACAATAATTGTAAAGTTTCTTACATTAACCCATCATGAATATGGATATCTTTGACCAGGGCAAAGCTGCAACAGGTGGATGGGTTGATCAACAGAGGGTTGAAAACCTTCCTGACCCGATAATATTTTAAGTACGACTTGATGAGGTGTGTCATGCACATACAATTGAGTTGGATATTCTTCAAGTATTTATTGAGAGTATGGGTTCTAGGACTCCGGCGTTGAAGTCAAAAGGTAGGTAGGTGGACATCATTGAATAGTCAATACATGATCAAGATAAAGTCTCAAAACTACTCTAATGATTTTGAGCAGACCAAACTGATCCCTATAAGGGGTTACGGGTCTTAGTGCAAATGGTATTTCATCTTCTCTAGCAAGGGTCGATCTAATGAACTCGGTTGAAATTTATAGTAGACCGAACAACATTGTTTGCATATCAAATCTCACTACAAGTAACATGGTAATTTAAGAGACGACGTCACCAGGATAGGTCTCTTACCCATAAGGTTGAAAAGGAGAAACTCTGAACCCATTTATAAATGCAGCTCTACAACAACCTCTTTAACTTTTGCAACGATAACCTTTACAACATCCTCACCCCATGCCAAATCCTACTATAGGAGTAGGCATGAGAGTTGTGTAGTACTGACAAAACCCATATGATTAAATTTTTTACTTTCCAGACCTTTATACCAAAAACCCTACCAATTATATCCAAAATTTTCACAAAGTTCCAATTAATAATTTTAATAAAATAATGTTGCAAAAGGTCTTTTCCATCACCAAATGTAAAACTCACCGATGTCTCATCTTGCTCTATAAATTTTAGTTGGAGACTTGCCTTCAAAGTTTAATCAATACAAGATAGGTAAGTATGATGACTTGAGATCTATAACATCACATTGAATATTTGAGGAATGGGATACTCAAATTTGGTGGTGATGATCAGTTAATTTACCAATATATCTTTATAACCGTTAAAGGGAGTTCACTGAATTGGTTTAATCGTTTTCTCTTAGGTTAATATTAAGCTTTGAAGCAGCATGAACCCTATTACGAGATTAATTAATTGGAAGCAAATTAATCAAGGGTATTGGTGATTACTTATGTACCGCAAGAAATATCTGAATGAGAGCTTAGTGGATTACACTCGGTATTTTATCCAAACAAAAAATAACTTTGAGGATATTCATGAAGTAGTGGTGTGTGCAACCTATCGATAGAGTATCATTCTAGGTTTGTTGACTCATGGACATAAATGAAAGCATTGAACTTTGGAATTATGGTATCTCAATTTTAATCTCATATTAAAGTAGATGAGATAATGCATTAGAGGTTCATGCAGAGCCGCCACCATCCCGCTCATAAGAACCCAATTTCTATTTCACAATGACATTTTATTAGACATTTACTAAACTAAAAGCATATAACTTTATTAACCAGTCATTCAAATAAATACAAATCATGCAGCTTATTAGAAAAACCATTAAATATCTAAGCTAGAGAAAATTTTATGTTGAGGTTGCAATGACCCAAATTGAGGATGGAATCTGGATGGAAATTTTATAGAATAACCAAAATTATAACACTTAAATACAAAAAGGCTATGGATTTTGTGTACTTTAATAAGTCTTTATCTATGATAAAACCCCAAAAAGAAAATATTCATAGAATTTTTTGTAAGTACTATGACATGTGGGTCATAACACAAGGGATTGCAGGCATCTGAAAATGTAAATCCATATCCTCAACGGAGAGGGTAAGCTTATCAAATTCGTTAAGGGTTGAGCTGGTGGAAGGCGAGGAAGTAAAAAACATATTTCAAACGGACTTTCCCATGATCAAAGATTTTGGTAATAAAAGCTTTAGTCGAAGTG
Organism: Limnanthes douglasii subsp. nivea; assembly: GCA_036936605.1. NCBI lineage: Eukaryota > Viridiplantae > Streptophyta > Magnoliopsida > Brassicales > Limnanthaceae > Limnanthes > Limnanthes douglasii. Next base: position 187,268,621 of record JAUPFV010000005.1, read on the forward strand.
TCAAATCAAGAACATACTATTGTTGTCTTGAACATATGAGAAGACTATATAGGTATCAACCTTTTAGAGAAAATCAACTTTTTAGAAGGTAACAAACCTCTTGGAATCATATGTGCTCATAATCCCTTGTATAGAAGGTGTGTCGAGCATAAGAGTTTTGGTTGATACATGAAGCTCGTCTAATATTATGTTTAATGGAAATCATAATAGTATGAGGAACGACCATCTAGACCTTCGGATGTGTGAAATCAAAATGGTCAATTTTTTATGCGTGGATGCCCTTTTTAGTTGGGAGTTTGAAATCAAGGTTACCATGGTTATAAAGGAGTTCTAAAAGGTTGTTAGTGATGTTTATAAAAAAACTTTGAGACGGTATTTTTGTAATACATACTATAATTGAACTTTATATAATGTTTAGAAAGAAGATTAAGCTACTTAGATATTAATTTTTTAAGGATAGAAAGTTTGTAAAAAGTAGTTGAGAATAAATTATATTTTAATTACTCTAAAGCCTAAAAAGGCTTTATATAGTAGATTTGGGCCCAAGTGAGCCTATCATAGTCAATGGGTCAATTCTAATAATCTAAGCCCACATAACCTAAAACCATAAATATAATATATATTATATGAAATACTTCTAATATTACATTATATTGATACCACAACACAATTTCCACTCTAATACCTTTTTGTTCCGACTCGCGTGTTAGATAATCCGGTCGTTATTAGTAACCCCCTTAGTCTTAGCATATTATTTCGGTAGGCCTTAAATCTGGAATTACTTCGGATTAAATCATGCAAATATTATATTTTTCAAAGTACTGATCGATCTGAATACCTCTTGGTTGGATAACCTTGACTGATTATGGGACCACTTCGGATATAATTGCTCACGTGCTTTGGATTTTATCCAACAATAGTTTTCTCGAATAGCACAAGGGTGGATAGTCTTACTTCACCCCAGAAATTGCTATGTGTAGTTCCACTCTGGTACACGTGTCATAAAGGAATTTAACCCTCGACTTGATTTTTGAGTGGTGAAGTGTGATATATTGTTCGAAACGATTCCATTTCCCTACACAAATAGTCGTTGGAGGAGACATTTCCACTTCAACAAGCTTACATTCCCTGGGAACGTGAAAAGCGGTTGTTAAGATTTATTATTGCCCTCTACAAATACTCTCATTTCCCATTATATATTTAACTAGTTATCATCTCTAGATATAAAGAGAGAAGTTCATAACTTTAGCCACCACAAACCCTATGTTTCAGTCTGATAACCACCACAAAACATTTCTCTGCCAACAGTTTAAGCCTTTTCTTTGAAGTTGCATGTTTAGGGTTGATAATGTCCTAACCGACTAGTTGTGTCTTCTAGATAAATTAAAAGTAGAAAAAACCTAAAAATGTTGTTGGGCTTTGAGAAATTGAAGGGCCCCAACTTATCGTTCAAAACTTTGACTACAGAGGTAAGTTTCCATATAATGGGCATTTTATATGAGTTGATCCCTCATCATCTAACGTTCAATTTTTAACGTAAAAAACTCACCCTTTGAGGCCGACCCAATCCTAAGGAAACACTCGTAAGTAAACATCGATCACACTTCATTGCAATGGGATGTTAGGATACCAAGATAGATCACTTGTGAATAAGAATGACCATGCTAAACATACTTCAGCAGTCCTAGATACAACTCCATAGTAATAGGCTAGGTGCGATATTGATGTCATTGAAAGGGTTGTTGTTCATCGAGTGACACGGAAAGAGGAGTCTCAAATCAGATTGCTAACCTTTAAAGTTAACTCGATGCGGTTGGTTGATGAGGCTGAGGAGTGGATTGACGTGGGTGAGGATCACACTAACATGAGATCAATGGTTGGTGTGTTAGGCCAATAAAGAGGTGATGTTGAGAGAGAAACCAAACTTCCAAAAGAGTTACAAAGGAAAATACCAAATTCGAAAAATATCAAAAACAAAGGAGCAGAGGTAGAGTTACCTACTTCGATAACCGAAGCAGTCAGGCCCAACTTTCAGAATATGGATAACAAAAAGTAAATCTCTTTCTGACGAGATTACTTACAACTACTATCCCTATGGGGATGAACCAAATCTTTGGGCATGTTTGGGGATCCGTAAGGAGATGGATATAGGGCTACCAAATCTCGAAGTGATGCCATTTGCTACTACACAAAAAGAGTTGGTCGTTTATCCGGATGTACTAAATTGAAGGCTCCAGTTCCCGTTAGATCTAAAAGTAGTTCAATATTTCAAGTTGGTTGTCATGTTCCCTAGTCAAACAAGCCCAGATAATTGGTTCACGTAGATGTCGTGTATCACCGCGTCGAGGTTGTCCAAGATCAAAATACCTATGGAACAGTTCGTAGCAATCACAGGGCAATCGAGGAATCCTCGAATCCTCTTCTACTTCATTACTCTATGGAATGTGTATAAAGTAGTAAGTGATTATCTAGAGTCTAATAAAGTTTGGATGCATCACTTTGTCTTTGTGACTGGATGTTAGGAGAACGGTCAGAAAATCTCTAGGAAATGTTTTTTGAGAAAATTGCTCAAGGAGTGGCAAAACGCGGGTAAATTCACCTTGATTTTGATTATAACTTATATTAGTATAAATTTTCAATGTTTGAATCTTATGTTTTTATCTTTTTTGCAACTATACCCAAGTCTCAACATCAACATCTAAAAGCTGCCAAAGAGACTTTCAGGAAATTTCACTAATAGGTTGAAGAGCATTGGTTGAATGGGTTACAAATGTTTTTTCACCCCAACCAACCTAGTTCGGAGTCACTTTTAGAAAACATAATTGGAACATAACTTATCGTGGGATAAATTCACGACTTTCTCATGTGCATCAGAAGTCCTTGATCAAGTAGAATATGTCGATGGTATGGTGTATCTTCTGACCATGAAGAGAGCTCCAAACCATAAAGTAAAAAAGGATGATGTTGGTGGTTTGGACATGAAAAAATTAACTACTGGTCCCATAGAGGAGAAACAATCTAATGAACTAATAAAAAAATTGTTGAGGCTACAATGATCAAAATACCAGAGGAAGCTCCGACCCTGAAAAGTAATAAAAAATCAAGCGCATCAAAGCATAACAAGAAGGAAAACCAAGTAATAAGAAGAAGAATATAAATAAGATGAAGAAGACGAAGATGATCTTAGACAATGTTTGTGCCACATATCAAGGACCAATTCCTTTAATGTTTGAGCGTCACATTTTTCAAACATTTGAGAATTATTTCTACTCTCTTCCGGAGGAAAGTGAAAGAGGAGCTAAAGATAAAAATTCAGTGGATAGTCCGATGAATCTAGGTATTTAAAATCAAGGTGAAAAATCTCAAAAATCGTAGGGTTCTGCTGGAGCTACGTCCTTCCAGCTTGAGAAAGAGGACACCCATGCTCTTGTTTTGATTAATTTTTTCGAACTTATTTCCAAATTGGAAAGGTAAGTAGCAAAGCATAGGGATACCAATTCATTCATTCGAAAGGAATACGAGCTTCATAAGAAAGACTTTGTATAGTAAAAGAATAGTACTAACAATCTAGAAAGTTGAATCAAGCTAGTTGAAGAAATGATTAGGAAGTAGAAATCCGCTCATGAAGTTAAGATTGCTGAGCTAAAGGCATCCTTGAGAGAGGAAGCTTAAAAATACAAAGATGAAGAAAATTAGCATAAACTTCAAATAGACCTCCTGTAAAAAAAATAGTTTATGAGAAGACAACTACTAAGAAGGTCTGGGATAATCTAGATGGTTTCATAAAATCGTTTTCATAGGCTCAAGAGGATGAATTTGATACAAATGGTGATGAATGCCTAAGTTCCCTAGATAAGCACGATGCTGAGATGAAAACCAAACTGGTTATTAGTTTTCATAAAAGGTTTCCCGATCTTAATCTTGGATAGTAAAATGGCATACTGACTTTTCATTTGCAGGTGAACTAATAAAACCGCCTTAGATACAGAGAGAGGACAATGCTTATGAGAATGTGAATGAAGAAAATGATTTCAAATGTGAATCAATAAAAGGATTTTGAATGTGAAAGCTTAGAGCAAGAGCATCAACCGAAGAATCCAAGGATAATGGTAACCCAAACTGTGCCCAAGTTGGTGGAAAGGATTGTGAATGCAGTTGAATTATATTCCTTTCATACATGTTTTGTATTATCTTTTTTTAAGTCTTTGGTTTGGCCAGTGTATTTTGTAATCGGATTCAAAACTTATCAAGTATGAATTGTTTTTATTTTTTACTTCTCATCTTTAAACAAGCTTATTATTCATCAATACCGTAATAGGAATTTTCCTAGTTGAAGATAATCAATCCGTAACTGATCATCGCAACAGACATCGAACCTGGCCATCAGTCAACCGATCATTGAAACACACTCTGAACATAATCAACTAATGTTGGAACCTTTTAGGTATGACCAACTAATGTTGTATCATTTACAATTGACCAACTAATGTTGGAACCTTTGAATTATGACCAACTAATGTTGGATCCTTTACACTTGACCAACTAATGTTAGAACCTTTTAATAGTGACCACCTAATGTTGGATCATTTACACTTAACCAAATAATATTGGAACATTTTAATTATGACCAACTAATTATGGATATTTTACATTTGACCAACTAATATTGGAAACTTGTAATACTTTTTATTTTTGGGTTAAAAATATCTGAATCAATAAAAAATGAGACAAGAATATAAAAGGCAATATAATTGATAAAAGATAAGTTATTCATACAACTCATTAAAACCTCTCCGCGCCACCAAGATAGGAAAGAGTGTGTATTTGGGCTTTAAATGATAAACTAACTAAAATACATGGTTTTTTATAATTATTCCACATGTTTCAAAGAGGGTTATCTTTTTATATGATAAACTAATATTAATAACTTTATTTTAAAGCTTGATAAATAATATTAGATAATATAATATTTTATATGATATTAATTTAACGGATACCCGTCAGATATTATCCAGTAGGTCGGGTTCGGGATGGGTACCCGTGGGAAAGTTTTTAAACCTATAATCCATCCCATACCCAGCGGGTAGTAAATTTTCAAACCCACAAATCATCTATGGGAAATTTTTAAAACCCATAACTTATCACATCGGGTCGGCTCGGCTCGGGTACCCGCGAGTTTGAAAAAAATTATCATCCATACTTTGAAGCTTTGGAATGACCCTGTGACTAGTTGGTTGAACCAAGTAAGGGAACTTCCCTTGAAACTCATAGACAAATCCCTACAAATCATATATTATTCATTGTCGATATTTCGCATCACATTCCTGAATTGTTTAGTCTGATGGTTAGGATCTATGCATCTGTTATACTTATCCATCTTGTGTTGTTCATATTTTTGAGAAAACTCTCAAGCTAATATCTCTTGGTTCCTATGGGTACCTGATCAAACTAGGAATTTGAAGTTAAAAGTAACCCTCAACGACGTCATTGCTCCCTGAATTGAGTCAAATTCTAAATTTTTTACAAAATAGTTAAGGTTCGGGTAATGAGGATTTGGTTGGAATGGAGGATTTCCATAAGGTTTTGGATAATATTTTGCAAGACCTCTTTAATTTTGGATCAAATGAGGTTGTTGAAAAACTTGATGAAGACACAGTAAAAAAAGATGCATGGGATGTTGTTGAGGTTGTATAAGTTGAGGAAGGTGTTGAATAGGTTGTTGTTTATTCCTTTATTGAAACTGATTGATGATCTGCAGCCAGCCTCCAAGTAGGTTCCCTACTCTGGTGATGTCAATCTCTTGTTTTTTATTTATGTCTAGAGCGTGATTGTCTAGATTTCTTATGCTACATGATTCTTAATCCCGAACTAGGTTAATCGACTTGCCACTTGATAGCGACGATTACAAAATTTATGTCATCTTCTGTGAATATTCACAGATCGTTGAACTCGGTATCTTTGGAGATAATCTGATACCACATCTTTAACTTCCAGTGATCCTTGATCAACATAAATTTTTCTGACCTCAAAATATTTAATGAATATAATATTAATTTTCATCATCAAAATACGGATGAGATGTTCATTTATTATTTCACTAGTTGACTTTTGACACATGAGGTCCAATTAAAATTAAGGTCATTCATGAACCAACGAGTACATGAAGTAAAACTACTTGCTTATGATTAAATATCAGAAGAAAATATGATTCAAATTCATATAACAATCCGACTAATAATTTGATTATCTTTAATTATATAGGTGAACGATTATAAGAATATTAATAGTTATATTTGATGAGTCCGGATTCCGTCATCACTTCGGACAGGGTCAGTTCGGACAATGTCTACCTAACCGGACAGGGGCAGTTCGGACACCATCATCCATTGAACTGTTCTAACAGAACTAAAGTATTTAAAACATAATCACTTCTTGACTAAGCTTCCTGCTCTCCTACTTAGAACTTATGGGTCCTTAAACTCAACCCGGGTCCATTAAACACGAACCGAAAGCCCATAAGGCCCAAATATAAGGGTATAAATACCCAACCACCAACATTAAATGAGGGTAATGAAAATTAAATACAACCAGGCTGCTTAATTCTCCCTCTACACTCTACCCAAAAATTAAATACTCACAAAATTCCACACAACTCTAAACGAAAATTACAAACTTACCCTCAGACAAAAATAAACCACATCAAATTGGCGTCCACAGTGGGAGCACGACGTTGCCTGAATCTAGCATTCGAAACCATCAGAAAAAATCAGTCTCACCGGTCCAAGCCAGTGGAGGGCTCTGACTCAGACTCAGAATCTTCTAGTAGCTCCTCGGGCGAGGATGGAGTTGAAGAGTCCTTATCCTCCAATATTGATGATGGCCGATCTAAAAAGAAACAAAAGTTAGTTAAGAAGTATTCAAGAAAAAGTGATAGACATGGAAGGTTAAAGAGGTATATAGGCAAAGGATCATCTCACAGCCGGAGACATGTAGACCGGATGCTGGTGGATCCTTTTGCCTTCCACGATGAACCAGGTATCTTTGCAACTCCCAATGAGGATACTGTTTTCAGTCGTGGCCGGAATTGGAGACAATCTCCATTGTCTTCCAAGATTCTGTCCGGAAACCTATCTAAGAGGTTTGATAGCACAAAAATGGAGAAATACGATGGCAGTAAAGATCTGGACAACCACTTGGAACAATTTAAAAACTTCATGATGAATTTCGATGATGACGACAAGTTGCTATGTAGAGCATTCTCCCAATCCTTTACGGGGAGTGCTCTGAAGTGGTATAACAGCCTACCACAAGGCTGCATCAGAAATTTCGATACCTTTTGGGTGGCCTTTTGAAGGCAGTTTGTTGGGAGTAAGGAATTAAAGGGCAATGTGGACACAATAATCCATTGTGCCCAAGAACCAAACGAATCACTGAACGAATACATAAGTCGTTTTGTAAACACAAAAAACGGGTTGGCTGATTGCTTCGAGCAAGTAGCAATAGCATCTTTGAGGCAGGGCTTAAACCCTGGAAATTTAGCTGATTCAGTGACCAGAAAGAAAGCCATGACTTGGGGAGGTCTACTGAATCAGGTCGGAAAGCAAATCAACGTTGATGAAACAAAGAAAACTAGGGTGCACAGGCAGGTGAGGTCTGCCCCGGTTGCACCAAACCCCAACCAAAATCAGTCCGGAAACAAGGCAAGGGAGGCCGGGTAAGGTCATAACAGAGCTAAAGCTCAGTCTCAGCCAGCTGCGCCTGCCCAGAGTCAACAATCTAGAAATAAGAGAGGGCCTTGGGTTCAACCAGAGTGGTTTGCAGAGTTAAAATAAAGTGTGGCCACCATTTATGACGATTGTATTGCTTCAAAGCAAGAAGTTCAGAATTTAATTGAAAGAGGAAAGCTGGGGGCATATGTTAAAAGAAGAGGAGGAAATAGGCCTGATAATGCTCATCGGGCTGGTCCGAACAATGCAGGCACATCTGCTCCGGAGGGAGCTATGGTTATAATCGAAAGATTCGATGTAGAGTCAGAGTACTTGGATCCTGATCCAACTCGAAACAGAGTGGGTGCCATTGAGGAACGTTGTAAAACAGTCTATGGGCTTATTAACTTTTTTGAGTCACTCACAATTTTCGGAGGGGATACTATGACAGCACCCACTGCTTCTTAAAGAAAGAGGCACGTTCATAATTTAGCTACCCAGTTGGAAGGAGGCATGACCTCTTATCAATCACAAATTCCATTTCTCTTCATTGTTTTCGATGAGGATGACCTGAGGGATATAGCTGGCCCTCATGAAGATGTTGTTGTCATAGGAGCATCAATTGGGAGCAATGACATAAGACGAATCTTGGTGGATACTGGGAGTTCAACCAATATCCTCTTTTTAACCTCTTACAAAAAGATGAAAAATCAAGCCGTAATCCAGCGTTCGGACATATCAATTGTGGGTTTCACTGGAAACTCAGCAGATGTGATCGGGGAGTTCGAAGAGGAAGTTTTGTTGGGCAAGGGCCCTTTTAAGAAGATGGTTAGAATACTTTTTATTGTGGTGGATTGTCCCACTTGTTGTAATGCTATTCTAGGGAGGTCTTGGCTCTCTAAGATGCATGCAGTGGCCTCCATAGTCCACCAATGTTTGAAATATGCTGTTAAATGACAAGTGGGAGTTGTTCGGAGTAGCCAAAAGATTACAAGAGAGTGTTATGCCAGAGCACTGGCCCCACGGACGTTGTGGGCAGTTCGTACCAATGAAGAATAGAAGTTTGAGGGGCTTTCTGGGGGTGAGGGTGAAATTGATGACCCCAGAGAGACCCCTGGAGTGTTGATACCGATTAAATAAGTTGAAACAAATTCTTTGGAAGAAGGAAAAAGTGTTAAGATAGGGTCCAAAATGCCATCCGAATTGAAGAGTAAAATGTTGAAGTTCCTAAAAGACCATCAGTATGTTTTTGCTTGGTGCAATGCTGATGTTACCGGAGTTCCAACAGATATTATATCACATCACCTATCCGTCCGGAGAGACATATCACCTGTGGTACAAAAGAGAAGGGCTTTTCCAAGGAAAAGGCTGATGTTATTGTTCAAGAAGTTGACAGGCTTACTAAAATGGGGCATATAAAGGAGTCTCCGTATCCTTTGTGGACACCCAATCCGGTCTTAGTAAAAAAGAAAAATGGCAAGTGGCGTATGTGCATTGACTTCACAGATCTCAGTAGGCCTTGCCCAAAAGATTTATACCCGGTCCCCCGGATTGATCAGCTTGTGGATTCCACTTCTGGGAATAAGCTACTGTCTTTCATGGATGCCTTCCCCGGGTACAATCAGATTCAAGTAGACCCAAAGGATCAGGAGCATACCACGTTTGTCACTGATAGGGGTCTTCATTGTTACAAGGTGATGCCATTTGGGTTAAAAAATGTTGGGGCTACCTATCAGAGGTTAGTAAACAAAGCCTTTGCTGATCAAATTGGATGAAACATGGAAATATATATTGATGACATGATGGTAAAAAGTGTGGATGAAGAACTACACTTGGCGGATCTCCAAGACATTTTTGCTAACTTAGTAAAAGTAAATTTGAAACTAAATCCAGAGAAATGTGTGTTAGGAGTGCAGTCCAAAAAATTCCTAGGGTATATAATAAGTGAACAAGGGATACAGCCCGATCCGGACCAGTTTAATGCTTTATTCCAAATGGAGCCTCCTCAGAATATTAAAGAAGTACAACGGTTGACTGCGAGGTTGACTGCTTTAAATCGATTCATCTCGAGGTCTTCGGACAGATGTGCCCCGTTTTTTCAAACTTTAAAGGGTGAAAAGGGATTTGACTGGACTTCAAAGTGTGATGACGCCTTCAATGAGATTAAGAAACATCTGTCCTCCCCCAAGACTTTATTTAAACCTGTTGATGGAGAGACACTCTTCGTATACTTGGCAGTTTCCAGTTGTGCCATTATTGTTGTATTGGTAAGAGAGGTGGATAATTACCCCCATCTGGTGTACTACATCAGCAAGAGCTTGATGGATGCAGAAAAACACTATTTAAAGCTCGAAAATTAGTATTGGCCTTGGTAATTGCTGCAAGGAAGATGAGGCCTTATTTTCAAGCTCATCCTATTATCGTCCGGACATCCTTTCCCTTGAAGAATGTTCTTCAAAAGGCAGACATTTCAAGTAGAATGACTAAATGGTCAGTAGAGTTGGGGGACTTCGATATTGATTTTGCTCCTCGAACAATAATCAAAGCCCAGATTGTGGCTGGTTTCTTAGTTGAATTCCACTCTGATAGGGATACGGAGCAAACGACTGAGATGAAAGATAAAAAGGTATGGATTGCCCGGACAGATGGTGGATCAAGTACTATGGGATGTGGTGTAGGGGTATGCTTGACCTCTGTGTATGGTGACAAAATGTACCAGGCTATATGCTTCGCTTTTAGGGCTTCTAACAATGAGTCTGAATATGAAGCTGCTATAGCTGGTTTGAAGTTGGCTTTCATTTGTGGAGCTAAAAGGGTCAAGTTAATGAGCGATTCCCAGCTTCTTATCCATCATGCACAGGGTCAATCCGAAGCTAAAAAGGAGCAACTGTAAAGTACTTACTTCTTCTTAAAAATGAGGCACTTAAGTTCAAAAGCATCGTCTATGAGCACATACCCCGAACAGAAAATGAACTAGCAGATTCCTTGGCAACCATAGCCTATACTGAGTCATACCCTTGATCCATGTGCTGGAGTTCCCTTCCATTCAACTCAATGAGGGTAAATAGGAAGAAATTTTCGATGTACAGATGAAACAACCTCAAGATTTGAGATTTCCTCTCCTGCAGTATCTCTCCGATGGCATCTTGCCTCAGGATAAATCGATAGCAAGAAAAGTAAAGTACAAGGCTCGTGGTTTCATCATACTAAGAGATGTTTTTTATAAGAAGTCTTACAGTAAACCCCTTTTACGATGTTTGGGGGATGATGAATCTCAAATAGTCCTTTCCGAATTACATGATGGTGAGGGGTTAGCTCACTGTGGATTCAAGGATCTAACAAGAAGAATTTTATTGGCTGGCTATTACTGGCCATCTATAATGCAAGATGTTAAGGAGCTGGTGAAAAGGTGTGACCCGTGCCAGAGATATAACAATGAAATTCATGTCCCATCCATCCCTTTAGAGTCAATTTCTGAGCCTATACCATTTGCTTGATGGAGGTTGGATTTGGTGGGATCTCTTCCTATGGCATCCGCAGGACGCAGGACAATAATTGTTGCAATTGATTATTTTTTGAAGTGGATCGAAGCAGCCCCGTTGGCAGGTACAACATCAAAAGCTGTCATAAAATTCATTTTGTCCAATATCTGTTGCAGATTTGGCATCCCACAGAAGATAACGACAGACAATGGGTCATAGTTCGACAACAAGGAAATGGAGAGTTTCTGTGCTTCTATGGGTATACAATATTGTTTCTCTTCACCTTTCCACCCACAAGCAAACGGTCAAGTTGAAGTGGCTAACAGAACTATACTGTCCGGTTTGAAGAAATTTTTTGAAGGGGCTGCTGGAAAATGGCCTAATTATTTACAAGAGGTTTTGTGGGCCTACCGGACTACACTTGGGGCTGCAACACAAGAGTCACCTTTTGCCTTGGTCTATGGGATGGATGCAGTAGCTCCCATAGAGGCGACTCTCCCTTCTTTTTGAGTTCACAATTTCTCCGAACACGCTAACGAAGTGGCAATCAGAGGTCAGCTCGACTTAATAGAAGAAAGAAGAGTTAAGGCTCACCTTAGAGCTACACACTATCAGGGTTTGATGAGAAGCAGGTTTGCCTCCAGAGTTAAAAGAAGATATTTTCAGCCGGGGGATAAGGTGTTAAGGAAAGTCTTCTTACACACTAAAGAGAAGTTGCTCGGCAAACTAGCCCCAACTTGGGAAGGACCTTACATGGTCATTGAAAGGCTTAAACCTGGAACATACTGGCTAGAAGACAAGGATGGAAGGGTTTTGAATCACCCTTGGAATATTGAGCATCTCCGGATGTACTTGGATTAGAAGCTATGTAAATATTTACTTGTTTAAAAATCCATGTAAATATTTGGGGGCATACTCTTTCCTACCCTGGTGGCGCGGGGAGGTTTTAATGAGGTGTCCGGGCTTTTTTATAAAACTTGATGCCTTTTTAAAAATTCGAAATGTTCTTACTTTGTTTCTTGTCACACCATCCGGATTGAATTAAAGGAATGATGACTACTTAAACATTTGTCATCGGAGAATTTAAACACTCTCGCTTTAGAATATTTATGAAATAACTAAGGGCTGTTTAAACACTAGCCACCAAAATTGAAACAAACTTTGAAAGAATGCAAGAGTTGTGCAAAACAAAGATATCCATTGAAATAACCCAAGTACCTTTGCCTTCCAAGGACTTTAAAACTGTCAGACAAAACAAAAGATCTATCCGGTCAAATACCGGACACAATTACAAAAATGCCTTGGCCTTCCAAGGACTTTAGTTCAGACAACGTAAAAGGTGAAAAGATAATTTATAATCTAATACTGAGCCTTTGAAGATGGCTCAGCCTCACTTTTCTTCTTCTTCTTGGGATCGTCCTTCTCTTCATTTGGGCTCTCCCCGGTGTTCTCTTCTTCGTCCGAGGAGGAAGCACTAGAATAATCATGCAAGTCTCCATCAGCCATAGTGTGGAAGGGAAGGTCTTCGTACTCTACATGAAGCCGTAAATCTCCCAGGTTCATCTTCGGGAACTTCTCATGAAAGAGAAAGACCATGTCCGACCTCACTTTGGCATACATTTTCTCTTGAGTATCTATTACATTGTTGGCATAAGCATCAATCTTGGCCTGAATTTTGGCCTCTTGCTCCCTTAGCAGATTAGCTTTCTCCTCTGCAGCCTTGGACACTGAGTTCTTGAGCGCAATCTTGTCATTTGTCAAGTTATGGATGACTTGGTCATTGGGCTTCGCCTCCTCTTTTGAAGAGGTGAGATCTTTCTCTAATCCGGACAGCTTTTCCCGAAGGTCTTTAACAGTATCTTCTAAGGTGGAAACCTTTGTGGTCCACCTCTCTTGGATCTTCTTTAGCTCCTCGTTTTCTCCCTTCAAAACCTCAGCATTTTGGGTGGCAGTGAGGAGATCGTTGGACAGTTTTTCCTTGTCAGAGTTAAGGGAGGCAATGATTGCTGCCTGACCTCGTACTTGCTTCTCTAGGACCAACACTGGCTGAACATTACTCAGTATGGAGTGAGTTATAGCTTCACTTTCACTTGAAATAGTGAAAGTTTTACCATTAAAGGTAACGGTGTTCGAAGTGCTTGGAGGGAGGTAAGGCCCAGCAAAGTCATCTCTGGGAAGGTTTGCAAAATAGTCACCAAGTCCATCAAGCCCTGTGATGTCAACACCATCGATGCTAATGTCTCCTCCTCCAACCTCATCGGTTTGAAAGTCACCAGGGATCTCTTCTGCTCTTGTTGGATCAGTAGGGTCAACAGGAGGGAAGGGCTCCGTAGGCCGGAGAGAGAGTTCATCACCCCTGGAGGTTTTTTTCTTTTTGGCCTCCCTCTCCTTGTTTTCTGCTCCACGTTTTTTATCTCTCTTGGGAACCCGTGGAGGTTTGGGAGACCCAACCTCTTCCCTAGCACTCTCCTGCTCCACCACTTCTAGGAGAGCAACATCAATCTGACTTGGAGCTGGCCTCTCTTGGGTTTTTGGAGCAGTTTCCTCCACTTCAGCAGGGTTAGCCTCAACCGCACTCTTCTTACCCTTCCCTTTCTTGCCTTTCATTTTACTTGGGGCCTTGGCTCGACCTGGCAAGTATAGTGACCCGTCCGGTTCGTGTGTTCTCTTGAGGACTACATCCGGAGGGGGTGGAGTGGTGAGTTCTTCCCAGGTTAAGTCCCTCCGGCCAATAGTGTTCCAGAGGTGAGACCTTGCAAGATTGCCTCCGGTAAATGCGTCATGGAAACGGTTCCCCCACTTTTCAGCAGCCCAAGTGTTGATCTTGGTACAAGTGGTCTGCCCGGCCTTTAAATAGTCATTGAAGTCTTTGGGCAGCTCTGTCAAGAAAAAAGACAAAACCAGTCAGTTTAAACAAATCCGATAAAAGTAAAAATGAGAATGTAAGGTAGGATCCTTACGATCACTTCTTCATCTGCTGGTGAGGAGACTCGGGTTGACTCCAGCTTTGATCCTCCTCCTATTCTCCCAAGCGCCACTTACGAACAAGAACTGAGTCCTACAGTTTCTCTCCGACTCAAGCAGGTCATCCACTGCTTTATAATTATCACCCATGTTGAAGTGATAGAAGGGAATGTGGTGGTTTCTGCAGAGACTGGCTACAGCTGCGAATTCCTCCATTGGTAAAGGAATTCCGGAGAGCCTGGAAGCCATGATACAGGCCATAAGAGTGTACCAGGCGTTGGGGCTCAGTTGACTAGGGCAGAGGTTGATAAGGTGGAAGTACCTAACTATCTCCGGGTCTAATGGAAACCTTATCCCCCAGTTAAATAGCTCAGTGAAGATAACTACTTCACTAAGCTTGCAATCCATTGGGGTTTCAGGGTCTATGGGGATTCTTATTTTCACATTCTCTGGAATCCCCCACTTCGTACGCATCCGGCCCAATTCGACTGTATGGATGAAAGCATAAGTAATTTTCTGTAAGGCAAGAAGATATTTAACACTAACCTTGTGGAAACAAGGTCCCACTTTTTCTTCAAGAATTTCTGGTAGGTCTGGGTGCCTAAGGCATAGTTTTTCTTTGCCTTTATCCTTCTCGGCAGCAACAGCATCACTAGTTTGTCCGGAGGTTTCAGACTCGAACAGAGCCTCTTCGATAGAATCCTCTATTACTTTCTCCATTACCAAGGAGGGATTCTCAGTTTTTTTTGGGAGGGGGGAGTTAGAAGTTGGTTCAGTCAGGCCTTCGGACTGTTGGGCCTCAATACTTTCCTGGACTCTGGCCTCCGGCTGGGGATTAGGTGAGGTGGTTTCTCTTCGGAGGCTTGAGCTAGTGGCCTCCGGTCCGGACAGCCTGTCTTTAGGTACTTTTATGGGTGCCTCTTACCCTGTATTGCTGTCTTTGGCCCCTGATTTTGAAGGGGTACCTTTGGAAGCCTGCCCTTTAACCAACCGACCTCTTCTTCGATCGACCAGTTTGTTGGGAGAGGTATCTGCATCTGACCCCATGGCTATAAATGGGGAAGGCTTTTTGAAGCTGGTAACTGCTAACCCTTGTTCAACAGTGGGTTCTGATTCTTGAACCGATGAGCCTGAGACAATGAGAGAAAGGTTGGTTTGAAACAATCTCCTCGGTTTGACACTTCTTGTTGAGGAGGAACCCTGGTCAGGCTCTGTATTTGAAGTTACTGGTTTGTCGATGGGGGAGGTTGGTAGGCCTGTTACAATGCGCCTTTCCCTTTCAACTTTTTGTGCCTTTTCTAGCTCTGATAGATTAAGCCACCCGCCTTTGATTAAAGCATTCCTAGCCGTGAACATAAACAACCAAAAAGAAGAACTTATGTTTGAGAGAGAAAGCTCTGAAAATTAGCAAAGTGAATATAAAGATGATGGTAAAACAGTGGAAAAGTGTTTAATTTATAGTAAAACCCAAAAATGTGCTTTGATTCCTAG
Source organism: Limnanthes douglasii subsp. nivea (assembly GCA_036936605.1). NCBI lineage: Eukaryota > Viridiplantae > Streptophyta > Magnoliopsida > Brassicales > Limnanthaceae > Limnanthes > Limnanthes douglasii. The sequence goes on from JAUPFV010000005.1 coordinate 187,284,264, forward strand.
GGGAATCCGAAAGGATTTGCAATGATTAAGAAACGGCGCTGATGTCACCTTCATTTAATGAAGAGGTTGCTTTTCAGAGAAGGTGGGAGCGAAATTCAAGGTGAAAAAACGGTTGAAATAACGAACCAAAGAGAAACACGTGTCCCACGAACTCTGGCAAAAAACCGTTTAGATTCAAAGAACTTTTTTCAGTCCGTATAAAACTATAACACAATTCGAAGGACCTGTCTGGATGTAACTGTCATTAGCAACAGACTGTTTTTTAGGTCTTGCCAAAGGTTTTTGAACACCACCTAAAAAATGGGCTACTGATGAGTCCGGATTCCGTCACCACTTCGGACAGGGTCAGTTCGGACAATGTCTACCTAACCGGACAGGGGCAGTTCGGACACCATCATCCATTGGACTGTTCGAACAGTACTAAAGTATTTAAAACATAATAACTTCTTGACTAAGCTGCCTGCTCTCCTACTTAGAACTTATGGGTCCTTAAACTCGACCCGAGTCTATTAAACACGACCCGAAAGCCCATAAGGCCCAAATATAAGGGTATAAATACCCAACCACCAACATTAAATGAGGGTAATGAAAATTAAATACAACCAGACTCCTTAATTCTCCCTCTACACTCTACCCAAACATTAAATACTCACAAACTTCCACACAACTCTAAACAAAAATTACAAACTTACCCTCAGATAAAAATAAACCACATCAATATTAGTATTATTTTCAATATATTGTTACACGAATATATATATATATATATATATATATATATATATATATATATATATATATATATATATATATTAATTTACTTTTTAATGTAATTATATTAAATAATTGTTTCATAAAAAAACTCTAGAAAGTCAACCAAATTATCCTATTTTGGGAAATATTGAACAATGCAAGGAATTCAAAGAAGTTATTAGTAAAGGGATAATAAAAGCAAATGATATTCATCAGAAGGACTTAGTAGGTAGTAAAGGATTGAAAGTTAACGGGTCATCAAAGCCTTTTTATGGACATGATTAAATTACACTCACAATCCGTAATTAGAATGTGAGAGAAATTGGGAATAAAGGTAAAATTAGAAGACTCCAATCTACAAAAAATAATATAAAAATTTCATTTTATTGCGATACAAGATTCAATGATCTCAACTGAAAAGATCGATAAATTAACTAGGAAGCTAGGATTTCATTATAGTATACCAAATTCAAGTGACAAAAATGGATATTTTGGAATGATGATTTTAAAGCAGATTTTTTTATAAATCATGAACATTTTGCATCTAAAAGTATGTCACACAATTATAACTAAAGAATTCTAAGTGAGAGTAGTTTATGCTAAATGAACTAAAGAACAAAGATTTTAGCTTTGGGAAGGTTTAAGAGAAATTGTAGATCAAACTAAACCATAGATTGTTGTGGCTGATTTCAATGTTATAGCTAATTCTCAAGAACAACTTGATTTATCTACTTTGTGCTTGAGAAGTATGAATGATTTTAATAATGATACTCAAGACTGTTACCTAGCATATGCTGGTTTTTCTAGTTCAAAAATTCATTTGGTCATATAATCAAAAATCGAAGAGATTATATAGAATCTTATATAACTCGTTTTGGTTAGGTTATTTTGAAACCACTAAAGTTAGGCATTTATCTAAAACATGATCAGATTATTTTCCATTGTGTATAAACATCTCAATTGACAAATATAACATTAAATCATCATTCAAATTCCAAAATATGTGGACTGTGCTTCCTGGTTTAAAAAATAATAGAGAAAAATGGAATGAAGAAATGTATTATCTTGCTATTCTAACCTTTTGTAATAAACTTAAAAGGACTTAAGATAAGATTGAAAGCTTGAAATTGAGATTTGTTTAAAACCATTTTTAGGCTAGTTCAATCTGAAGACTTGGTTAAACTTCTAGAAAACTATTATGAGATTAGCTAAAGTATGGAGAATAATCTCAAGTACTCTAAAGCTTAAACAATTCATTTACAACTCTTGGGTAGGGAGGATTTTTATTAGGAACAAAAAATAGAATTAGCTGGATGAAGGATGAGGATAGAAACACAATGTGTTTTTATAACTTTGTTAAAAATGTAGGAAAATGAATAAAATTCATGGCATTCAAGAGGGAAATACTTGAATCAGTGGTCAGAATGATATTAAAAATCAACAGAGTTACACATAAAAAATCTCTTAACATATCAGAATCAGGAAATGGAACAAATTAAAATGCATGATATTATACCTAAGTTGGTAGCAGATCATGATAATGAAAGGTTATTATAATTACCTTCAGAAGCAGAGATCCTCAACTTTGTAAAATCATGGAAATCCAATAGTTTTGGAATGGATGGTTTCAATACTAAATTCTTCTAATTTTGTTGGCCAGTCATCCCTAAAGATCTTTGTTCATCATTACTAGCCTTCGTTCAAAACCATCAGGTTCTTCAAGGTGTATCTTTCACTACTTTATGTTTAGTACCTAAATTGGAAGCACTGAAAACATTGAGTGAGTATTGACCTATTAGTTTGTGTACAGTTTTCAATAAAATTAATTCTAAAATTCTTAATAAAATATCGTCAAAACTAATCATAAACTCATATCAGAAGAACAATGAGGTTTTGCTAAAGGAAGAAACATACATCATAATATACTATTGACTGAACTAACACATGATCTTAATAGAATGCTCGAGGAATAAACATGATGATCAAGTTAGATATAATAAAGGCTTTAAATAGACTTTTTTTTTTTACTTTTGTAATAAGTATTTTGAAATCTTTGGGTTTGATAACATATGGTTACATTAGATTAGAAGCTATATTAATTCTAATTGATTCTCTATACTTTTGAATGATGAATTACATGGCTACTTCAAATCTAAAAAATGTGTTGACAATGAGATATATTATCTCATAGTCTTTTTATTTTAGTTGAATAATACTTAATTAGAGGTCTAAAGAAGTTATATGCAAACAATAGAGGGATGAGATATCATACAATTAGTCATATGACCATCCCGTGTTGACTTTTGCTAATGATTCATAATATTTTCTAATGGATCTACTCTTAATCTTAAAAAAAATGACTTTCTAAATCAGTATAAAGTATGTTCGGGTCAAATTGTTAACAAACATAAAACTATATTTGTTACCCCCTCGAAAATGCTTTATTCTAGAATATTTGTTATTGAAAAGCAGACTCGATTTAAGTATAAAAGACTACAATTTGAGTATTTAAGAATCCTTATTCATACAAGTAATAAAGTTTGAAACTTTAATGAACTTATCACTAAAATTAGATCAAGAATTATTAAATGGGAAGGGAAACTATTTTTTTGTGAAAGAGTAATATTGATACAATATGTTCTAATGGTTATTCCGATCTATCACGTTCAAAGTTGTCATTTTCTTAAATCTGTCATCATGTCATCAAAAGGATTGAGAAAATGTGTAATAAATTTCTATGGGGTTCTTGAGAAATTAAACAAGCTGTACAACGGGCTAGTTAGAGACAATTATGCAGATCTTATGAAGAAGGTGGACACAATATTAAAAGCATAGAGGATATGAAAAATATATTCTCTAACAAAATTTGGTTTAAGTTCAGATAAAACAATACATTATGGGAAAATTATGTTAACTCATTATATTGTAAAACTCATCATCCATTACAAGTTCAACTTAATATCAGAGATTCGAAAGTTTAGAGAAGGCTTTTAAGAATTAGAAAAATAACAGAATACTATATCTTTTGGAAAGTGCGTAGAGGTGATGTTGATTTTTTGGTTGGAGAAATAGTGTGATAAACATGCTTTCACTTTTTCTCTATCCCAACATCAGTATTTGAGGAAAAAATATTGAGCATCTGGTCTGAAGGAGAGTGGAACGAGGAAAAACTGAGAGCATCTATCATTCTTTTTTACATAGAAAAAATTATGAGAATGTGATTAAATCAACACGAAGAAGATAAAATTAGATTGAAAATTTCTTATACTGGAGACTTTAATATAAAAAAGAATTGAAATGTTATAAAAGAACAATAAGATCAATCATACCTATTCAAAAGACTTTTGAATAACTCAACTCCTAAAAATATTTTGATTTGAATTGGAGACTATTAAAATGTTGGGTTCCAATTGAATAAGTGGCAAAACAAACATTTCTCTTTGGCATCTAAGTATCAATTCTACGATCATAATGAAACTAACAAATATTTTTGTGTGGAATGTAAAATTTCTCGGGATATCTGGAAGACTTTTGAAGGATTGTTTGGTATCTATATTTCAAGAAATATGACTTTAGTTCATATTTTTAGAACCTTGTTTTGGTCTACGATAAAAGAGACACATCCAAGAACTATCATACCTCATATTATTTGTTGGGTTATTCGGAAGCTAGGAACAATGCCAAATTTCTAGGACAAAATATATCTTCAAGAGAAATGTTTGATCATATATATTACATTGTTTCAAGATTAGATAGATAAAAAATTCTTAAAAGTGTTTTTTCGAAATGAGATGTCAAACTTGCTCCATAATTGGGATACAAGTACCACTATTAAGCCTAGAGTTTGTAATGTTATTAAATAGCACCCTCATACAGACAATAAGCTAAAACTGAATATATATATATGGGCTTTTTAGTTTAATGGAAGAGTCCACTGAACGAGGGATATTAAAAATATAATAAAGAATAACGTATCTTAGCTTTTGGCCAAATTTATGGAAAGAAAACACTTGTATTAGCATAATATCGAGCTCTCCTAGATGGCCTATTAATCTGAAAAGAAAGGAGCATATATAAATTATACATTAAAATTGACTCTTATGAACTTATAGAAATGATTGCAAGAGGGAAATCTTCATTGTTCATGTTATACTTAATTTATTGCGACATGAAAAATCTTTAAAATTGTATGATACTCAAGCATGTTTATAGAGAACAAAATCGGGTTGCTAACTGGCTAGCTAAGGAAACTTTAAAAGAAATGAAAAACTTTGACTTTGATAAAACTCAATTCCTAATCATCTTAGAGCAATCTCCTTTCCGAAAGTTTAGAGATTGGTTATCTAAGAATTAAGGATTAACTGATTCTAAACCTTTCGGTTGCCACTATCTGTTCAATATCTTAATCAAATGATATCATTCAAAGGAAATGAGAGTTTAAGAAATCTTTACAGAAACGCTAATGTTAAAAGGATAAATCACTGGTTATTTTGAATCACAATATTTATAGATCAAAACAAAGGAACAAAATCACTTTTTACTTGTGCAATCACAAGATGCATGATATTATAAAATAAATCAAGAATGAATCGCCATTACCTAATAGGAAAACTCAAGAATGAAACTGACCTGAGAAATATCAAAAATATCAAGAGAATCTCGATGTTTATGCTTTTAAGTCTCCCCCTAGAGTGTTGGATATGAATCTTTGAAGTAATCTGGGTCTAAAAATAAAAACAACATATCAGACATAAAGTTTAAGATGAAATAGAATCTCTTTTTGGTAAAAAAAAAAGTTAACCGGTTTCTTATCCAAAAATAATATGTTTTACAGTTTAGAAATGTAAAGTAAAAACTCGATTTCTTTTTTGAAGAATATGAGACAATTTAAGTTTCATTACAATTCTAAACTTCGGATTTCAGTTTGCTATCTCAAATGGAAAATGAAATATTTGTAATTTCTCGTTAATAGGTTGCTGAAGAAAATAAATTCCTCTATAAAATGATATGCCCTGATGGAAGACGATGATAAAAGATGCTAAGTTAAAAAAAGAATATCAGAATATATGAAATGGCCTATTGGATAGAATAATTTTTTATTCAAGATTAGCTAACAAAAAATCAATATTTGGTCATGACGTTCATAATAGAAAACAATATCTTTACTTTTTATTTTAATTTATATATCTTTAAAGATTGTAAATTTATTTTTAAGAAATGCAATAAAGTAATTTTTTGGTAAAAAAATCATTAAAAAATAAAAAGGTTAAAAAAAATAATTAATTTTTATGAAATATACAAATAAATTAAAAACAAAACAAATGTTTAGGGGCATTAAAAGGGTCAGGCTATATATACCCAAAACGAGTTTAAGTATACCCAATTTTGAGTATACCCAAAGGTGATCTAAGTATACCCAATTTTTTCCAAAAATGCCCTTTTGTGGGTATATAAGCCATTTTTTTTTACTAACTTCATCCACTCCACTTTCTCTCACTTCACTCATACCTCTCACTTCTCTCTAGAATTTCACCTCACTTATCTCTTTTTTTTCCGGCGAACCACCACCACCACCACCACTCCTCCTCCTCCTCCTTCATTATGGTCAAGAACAAAAACCCTCCGCCGCCTCCTACGTAAGTCCTCAAATTAATTTTGTTACTTAATTTTGTTAGTTTTAAGTATGAATTTTAGTTTTTTGTTAGATTTAGGGTTCAATTTTGAGTTTAGGGTAGAATTAGGTAGAGAATTGGGGTTTAGGGTAGGATTAGGATAATTTTTGGGGCCATTTTCCAGCCAACTCGCCGGCTGAAAAATGGTCGGCGCCGCACCGGTGGTGCGCCTTGGGCAGCACCATCGGTGCGTGATGGTGTGCCGCTCGGTACACCAACTGTGTACCGAGCGGCACACCATCTGTGTGTCGAGCGGCACAATAACCTGTGTCGCTCGGTACACAGTGCCGCAACCGAGCGGCACTCGCACCCGTGCCGCTCGGTTCGCCCTCTTTGGTACCTATGGTACCCGATTTTTTTTAAAAAAAACTCTAATTTTTGGGTTTCAAAAGTTCTGGTATGGTATTTTTTTTAATAAAAAAACTTCAAATTTCACCATACGTATAGGAGTGTTGTTGATTTCAATTTTATATGTTAGTGTTATTAATTTCTTTCTTTGTTTTGTATTTTTGTAGGTCAGACGCAGTGGAGGAGCGACGTCTTCCACGATCCAGGGCGTACCCCCCTGGGTCACGTCCACCACCGCCAGGCAAGAGTATTAAGACTGTTCGCGCGGTTGAGGATGAGCGGGTCCGCGATGCCAAGCGCGGACGAGATACTCCTGATGACTCTGAGACTATTCGTCTTCGGGAGGAGGAGGAACGGATACGGACTGATCGGTTTTTGCGCCGAATCAAGCATGGCCAGAGGAAGGAAAAGGCCATAGCGACTGAGGCGATTCATATCAGATGTGGAGGGTCCTCACGACGAGAGACGTCGTCATCGCATACACATAGATCACCACCTCCCACTGCTAGTGATCCACCACCTCCCTCACCTTCTCGCAGAGCTGCGTCCCCTGCGCATACTATTACACATCCACCACCTGTTAGCGACAGGGTGGATGCCACTGGGGACCCTGAGCAGGACACGATTGACGAGGAGCACATAGATGCCATCCACACCGAGGAGCAGCGAAAGACGTTTGCATTTCTGAAATGCAACAAGATCCCTCTATTTCCTGACTACAAGGAGCATGAGGCGTACCACGTCTTCATCGGACAGGTAAGTACCTAATTATTAAACGTCTAATCTAAGGTTTTACTATTATTATGTTCTGACTTTGTTTTTAATTTATAGGGTCGCACTACACTGGGCGTACATGCACATTATAATGTGCTACGTATGTGGGACTTGACTGCTCAGCCAGATGTGCAGCGATTTTTGGCGCGGACTCCTTTTGGTCCTCTTATAGCCCACCTGCCTCAGTACTTCACACATTCCGTCTTAGACGAGGTTTTTGTTGAGCGTTGGCATCAGGAGACCAACACTTTCCATTTCTCATTTGGAGAGATGACGATTACGCTCGATGATGTCAGCTGCATTACAGGTCTCCCTGTAGTTGGTCGGACACTTGATGTAGTCACGGCTCCACGTGACGAGGCATACAGCTACTACGCTAGTATGTTAGGTCTGACAGTGGATGAGGTCCGCACAGAGATACAGTCCACCAGAGGCGTTGGCTTCAAGATAAAGTGGCTGAGGGAGACTTTCACCAGGGGGCGCTACATCGAGCAGACTGATGATGAGACTATCCGCCAGGTATCACGAGCATACCTTATGTTCTTATTTGGTTGCACTATTTTTGCGGATACTAGTCAGAAGAGTGTGAAGGTTGACTACTTGTACGGGTTAGCCAATATGGACTCTGGGTTGTGGGATATAGCGTGGGGTACGAGTGCATTGGCATTCCTATTCCGTGGTTTGGGTGATGCTTCGAAAGCATCGAAACATAACCTTTATGGTTTTATAGCTATGCTTGATTGTTGGATCTATGAGCACTTCCCAGCGTTTAGTGCCTCAGAGAATGCTGACCACGTATCGAGGCAGCCTAGGATTGTGAAGTGGCTGCCGAAGCGGATTGTTGGGCAAAACATCCGCCCCAAATCGGTCATTCGTACTCTCCTTGCTGATCAGAAGGAGTCAGATGTAAGTTGGTAAATATTTGTTTTCCATTACAATATTGATATTAAGTGTTAGGATTTTAATTCAATCTATTTTTTTTAATGTTTTGTAACAGGTGCTATTTGAGCCGTACGAGGACATTAGAGTCCACTTTCCAGTCCAGGAGATCCGCACTATTGTTTATCCTTTGCGGATGATGAGCACGGTCGAGGGCTACATGCCTGATCGGGTTATGCGCCAGTTCGGACGGGTTCAGGATGAGCCCCAACTCCCACTTGTACTACGACCTGGTTACAGGAAAGGAGATGTGGCCAGGTACACGTGGCGAGAGAGCGCATGGCTAGATTGGCGTCAGCACTTGCTTGCTGAGGATCGTTTGACAGTTACCATTGCCACATATAGACAGTCAGCGACGAATACCTACTAGAGGTACCTGGCTGACTATGGTTGGCATACTATCACTCCCCCACCGCGTACCACGGACGATAGACTTTTAGACGTTGTTCGCTCCATTGTTACTATGCCTGTCGAGCGTGGGGAGGCAGGTGCGCTGAGGTGGAGAGATCAGGTCCTGCAGCTATTCTCTCCATGGTTGTTCGTCCTCATCATCGGACTTGTTCTAGCGTTGTTATGATCTTTCATTCATGTGGATCTCTTGGTTGTTTCAGTATCTTGTTTTGTATTATGACTTATGACATCTACTTTGTAATACGACTTATGACTTCTACTATCTACTGCTTCTACTGTTCTTATTGTGTTTTTGTACTTAACTTGATCTAACATAAGTCATACCATAACTTGAAAACACCATAACACTATACTAGTAATTCTTTATTTTTTGTACTTCACTTCATATTAAATTCGTCAAAAACTAAAATTATTATAGTAATTAATTCACTTAAAATCCATAACACCATATAAGGAATAACATTCGGGTATAAACTTGTCAAAAAACCCCATAACACCGAAAACATATTTTAAAAAAAAATACAAGTTAAATTGCACCATGGGTACGCAGTCAGTGGTACCTATGGTGCACACTACTGCGTACCCATGGTACTGTAGCCCGTGCACCATGGGTACACAGGAGGGAGTACCGATGGTACATGGTACCATCGGTACACATTGTGGTGTACCGGCGGTACACTAGACTGTGTACTGATGGTACCATGCACCGGTCGGCACGTTACGTACCGACCGGTGCGTGGGAACATCGGTACACAGTCTAGTGTACCGATGGTACACCACACTGTGTACCGATGGTGCACGCAGTTTGCACCATCGGTACACAGAAGATAGTACCTATGGTGCGCAATTTTGTCTTGGATTTTTTTTCCCGGTTTTTTTTCCCGCGTTTTCTTTTTTTGCGCCCTAGAATTCCCGCCAATGTAAACTCTCATTCTTCTATATAAGGATGCATACCTTAGAACACCAAACACACAAAACTCTCCTTTTAACATAGTTGAAGTCTATCTTAATGGGTTGGAGTGTGTTTGATGATGCTCATCTGCTCAAGGCTGCGAAAGCTGTGAAGTTCAAACGGCCGGACGATAATACCGATGAGTTCTTTAATGAAGTTTTGTGTATGATGTATTTCATGTACGGCGAAATGTCTACATCTAGACAAATGCCTCGATCCCGTACTCGTCAAGAGGTAGCCACTAGGTACAAGGCTATAACTAGAGGACCGATGTTCTTGGTGTTTAACGAGCCCCCAGAAGTCAGGAATGAAGCGTTCGACTCCTTTGGTCTAATGATCACAGACTATATGTCGTTCGAAATGGCACAATACGTTCATTCTCAAATTGCCATGAAGGAGGAAACAATGCGTATTCTCAGCGACAATGGAGGCTATGATTTCGACTAACTGTCTGTTATATATCAAGTTATGTACTAATGTTTAGAATATGTTGTTCTTGCTTGTTTGTGATGTTTTATTTTAGTTATGAAATGATTATTGGCTTATCGTTATTAGTCGGTAATTTGAATGAATAAATGCAATAATAGAGAAAATACCAAAAGAACCAAAACGATGTAGTAAAACAAAGTTCTAAACAACATAAATCCTCACAAATGACGTAAAGCGATCAAGAGACACAGAAGAGTTTGAAACAATAAACCCGACCGAAACACATAAACCTACTAAACAAACTCGTCAAGATTAGTTACTTCTGGGAATGAACTAACTGGCTTTCTACCTTCGAGTTCCGTATATTTATTTGCAGCGACCAACTAATGGTAGCTCCCAATGCGTAGCCTCTTCGCTCTTCAACTTCTGCCACGTAGGATGTATGCGTGCGCAAGGGCAAAGGGGCTTGATTGATAACTGTTTCATAGGTACTTAAATTAGAATCAACAATTGAGTTATATAGTGGTGAGAAAAAACATAACCATATATCGAATGACTTACATTGACAAAGTGGTTAGTATCGACGAATCCAAACCCAATCTCACGTCTTTGGGCCATAATGGGAGGTTTACTGCGCAGAGGTAAAAAAGTATGACTACAGTTGTGATTTCCTACGAGTGACACAAAATGAACAATGCATTCGAACTTGGTTGCAATCGCAATACCCATCTCAGGCATTGTCATCCAATATTTGGGTGATGCTGGTGTCTCGTAGTAGTTTATACTTTCTGCAACCTTCAGGTAATCCTCTTTACCGTTATAAATCTTGTTGTATGTGTCGTAGTTTTCCATTAGCTCATCGTATATTGCCTTCCGAACACCTCGCCATCCTTCTTCATGACCATACAACCCGAATGAAACTGCTCTGTATCCACAATGTCCATCTGGCTTAACATCATTAATACCCGATATAAAAGGGTTGAAGTGAATCGGAAACCAACGCAAAAAACCTTTCGGGTCATGTACTAGTTCTGTGACTCGATCAATGGACGGTTGTACGATGTTGCTACCTAGCGAGGCAATGGAAGAGGTACGAGTACGAGTACGAGGTACTCTAGGCACATCTGCCCGAATCGTTGATTCACTACCAACTACTTTACTCTTTTTAACTTTTGTTGGTTTTAAAGACTGCATGACTGCGTCATGACTAGCTTCATCCTATTTCAGCGGGTACTCCCATCCGCTCATGTCCCGTTTAGTGGATGATGTATCAACCACTAACTTTCTTTTCACCTGTGGGAGGCCTCGGTGTTTCTGCTTCTCCAATGGCTCTAGCAATGACGATGTTTCAGGGTAAACAACTTCAAACCATTTCTTGTAAATATGTTTGATACGGCTTTCATCTTTCGTATCGATAACATCGTTAACTAGCTTTAGTAGATCATCTTTGAGAATTTCCATGGTCGTACGGAAAGTACGAGGCATTATTTCTAACCTTGTCCAGTGGATGTGAAAAGCATCTAGAGAGGCAGACATTCCACCTTTACGCCACTTGCGGACCTGGTGATAGCAAGGTATACCATGGGTAGATTTTACAGCGCATATACACTCGCCAATGTCTTTAACATCCGGCCCATCTTCAATAGCGACCATCTTGGTATCTTCGGCCTTCTCTACTTCAGAGAAAAATAGTTCTAACGCAACGTGGGAAACCTTGCCTCGAATCTCATCAAACAGTTTATCCGCGAACTTATGCAGTACTATGTAACGACTTTTCTCGAACGACGACCTAATGGCAGCATGTTGGATTTCAACAAGCGAATGAACCCTCCCCCAAAATAACTCGAAGTTTAATTTGCTCGTACGTATGTAACGCTTTAGGTTAAAATGAGCACTCTCGACGCGGTTTGTTGTGCAATGTCCCAAATGCATGTTTTTGTTCGTCTTCCAAACAACAAATTTGTCCATGTACTTATCGAGCCACGATTTTTTAGTGTATTCAATTGCTTTAGGGTAATCTTTATACTCCAATAGCATCTCCCGTCTGGCGTGATCGAATTCAATCTCTGATTCACTATACGCAATCTTCTTCCAAGCACTAACAAATTCTTTATGATCACTTTTCTCGCGGAAGTGCTTTCTTGTTTGCCCTAGAACATTTTGGTTAATGTGCCAGCGACATAACATATGCGTTGTCTCTGGGAATACCACTTCTATAGCATTCATCAATGCTAAATCTCTGTCGGTTAGGATGACCCGCGGTTCTTCAATTTCATGAACGGAAATCAACGATTTCAAACACTCTAATACCCATTTGAAGTTGTTTAACTTCTCACCCGACATGAAGGCAAATGCCGCGCAGAAAGTCAATCCAGTACACGTCACACCCACTATCTCGAAAAATGACATACCATATCGTATCACTTTATATGTACTATCCATAATCAAAACTATCGGAAATGTGCGCAAAAGCTCAACACTGACAGGATGGGCAAAAAACAAATCTGTAATAATTTGTTCATCGTCTTCACCAGATTTATGCCATTCATAATAATTGTGTGACTTAAGCTCACCCCACAAGAACTGAAGTTGTGACCTACCCGCCTTCTTTAGAACCCGATTTTTTTGTTGTGCATTGTAGATCGTCCGCATGGTAGAAACATTATCTTCGTTCAATTTCTTCACACCATTCAGTATATCTCTGGGGTTAGTACCAATGAAGGTCGCTCGTTCAACATACTCCATCTCTTCATCATTCAAACGGCCAGCAAAAGAATGGCCATCTAGATGTATAGAAGTGTCATGGTTATGAGTACCACATTTTACTTCTAACTTCCATTGATCTGGGGCAACCATTGACCCGAGAAGCTCAAATGGGCAGCCAATCTTTTTTGTTCCTGTAGACTTCCGTTTGCGGTCTTTTTCTGCAATCCTTGGAATATATTTCCCCCCCCCCCCCTCTCACACTGGAAATAAACTCTCGGATTTTTTCTGCTGTTTACTTTGTCGCGCCGACTTATGTTGATAACCATACCATAAAGTTTTCCGATCTTCGTAACCCATTTCACCAACGCGTCGTGTGTGTAGAACTCGGTAGTGAAGAACAAATGACTATAATCGGTAGCGGAAGGTGCATCAGTCCCACTTGCGACATCCGTCCCCTGTTACACAACAAAAAAGCACAATAAACATTCAAGTATAGTTAACAACATAAAAAAATCAGTTTTTTTTTTCGAAAAAAATGCGCAAATCCAAGGTTCTGAGGCCTAAAACCGTTGGTTCTAGGCCTAAGAACCGGCCGGACACGGCCATCAGCACCACCGGTGCTGAGGCCATGAACCGGTGGTGCTGGGGCCTCAGAACCGAGCGGACTGAGGCCCCAGATCCACCGGTTCTTGGCCTCAGCACCGGTGGTGCTGGGGCTGTGGAACCGACCGGCTGCGTGGCCATGCACCATCGGTTCCAGCACATGGAACCGATGGTGCGTAGGTGACGCACGGCCGGTTCTTGGCCAAAAACCGGCTGTGCGTCACTTACGCACCATCGGTTCCATGTGCTGGAACCGATGGTGCATGGTTCGCCGGGTTCTTCAATACCTTCGCCGGCGACGGTGGTGGCGGTTCCGGCGACCATGGCTCCTTCTCCGGCGACTCAATCTCTTTTTCCGGCGAAAATTCATCATTCCTTCTCTCCAGCGACATCAACTCCTCCACGCTGATCCCTAATTCTGCTTCCGACATGATCGATTTTGTGTTTTAGTTTGAATGTTCTTGATTTTCTTAAGAAGTTTGAATTAGATTTCAAAATTTTTAAGAAACTATTCTATTTGGATAGTAAATTCAGCAAAGAAGAGTGTTTGTTTGGGTATACATAGCGAAATAGGACTTTTGGTGAATTGGGTATACTCAGGATACACTTAGTAGTTTTTTTTACTTAATGGCAGTTTTGATATTAATTTTCTGATGGAGGGTAAAAATATCAAAAAAAAAGTCAATCCAAAGTCAACTGTTGTTTTTGGGTATACTTAAACTCGTTTTGGGTATATATAGCCATACCCGCATTGAAAACAAGATTCCAATCCAACTCACACAAATGTTTTAGCATCATTTCCGACCCTTAATCCAGATTTTTAATCAATTATATTTCTCTCAAATTTTAACTTGGCGAGAGCATAAATGTGCGGTCCCTCAAATAATAGTAACAAATACTATAAAGTTAGGGGTATATACAACTTTTTTATTATTGTTATTATTTCAAGTCAAGTGGCCAATCAAGTTGCCAACTTTCTTGGGTCTACCTTGCCTTATGATGACGTTTTCCGCAGATGTTAATTATGCTTCTTCCTCTTATTCAAATAAAATTAATAGCTTTTATTTTTCTTATATAAAAAAAATGGTACGATAAGTAACAATTTCGTTTCTAATATGAAAAATGTTAGATGCTATTTTTGTAAAATTTCGATAATCAAAATTTATAAATGATATATATTGTAAAACATTATATATAATTAAACTAAAATAGAAGTCTGTCATATTTTTAAATAGTAATATTTATTTTACTGGAACTTTTTTTAGTTTCAGAGAAAAAACCATTCTATATTTTTAAATTTTTGAATAATTATCAACAAAAAATATTAATTGTGATAAAGATAAATTCATTAACAAATTACCTAAATCATTCTGATATGAAAATAGAGAGAAAAAAACGAAATATAGAGAAAAAGAAAAAGAAAAATTGTAATCGTTTTATTGTATATATTTTGAGATACTTTATAAATGGAGCTCGACTCTTATTTATAGGCCTTGTACGTGACATTTAGTCTCCCTTATTCATTCCTATTTATTACATAGATGTTTTTATTTATTTATTTATATTCGTTACATAATATAAATAATAAATATACAATAATAAAGCCTAATTAAATTATAAATAAATTGTATTTTTATCATGATATTCTATACTGAATAACGCCTAAAGGAACTACATCTTCTTCAACCGCGGTTGAATATGCCTTCTTCAAGTAAATATCTCATGAAACCTGGCATAAACTGGGAGATCGCAAACCTAAGTTCTTCCACAACAACATCTAGTTTCCACTTCTAACCTTGACGACAATATTGTCAACAACCCGAAAGTTGTTGCTAATATTTTTGTTAACAATTCTACACACTTTATGGAGGTCAACCCCCACCCCCCTCTTTTTGTTACACCCAACCTACCGTGTCTCTAATAGAGTTAGGATTATAATCATGAATTGACTCAAAGAATCTGATAAACTGATTACGATTGGCCCCATCACATGTGATGAGATAAAAAGTGTAATCTTTAGTATTAACAGCAACAAGCCACATGGCATTTGCGGAATTTGCGCCAGCTTCTTCAAAACCTTATGGTCGACTGTTAGCCATGATCTATAAAAGAAATACATCATTTCTTTCGACATTCCCTCATGCATCCGAACTGGAACAAGACCCTAATTGACCTCATCCCAAAATAGGATAACATTTTCCCCTTGAAAATTGAGATTTATTATTTGTTGCAATGTCATCTACAAGATCGTCTCCAAAATCATCACCAATAGGATCAAAGATTCATTTGCCTCTCCCACTGACCCTTGCAGTCGACCTTCATCATGAGTTGAAGCATCTCTGATAAGATTATCCTCTCCCAAAAACTGCTTCATGGTTACCACACCAATAGGAAATGTCTTAGAGCAGCTCTAAAAATTGATCTATGAAAGCCTTCGATAATAATTGTTGGTGTTTATTCTTTGACGTTATTTACGTCATGAACTTCCCCACCAAGATGATTAATTGGATCATACCCGATTAACATTAATCTGAGCTTTTTTAGCTCCTTCCGTTTAAAAATAGGCCTTGGTCAAGGGGACTTTCTCTCTCATTTTCTCTTCATGCTGATTTGGAATTTCTTACTTGCATCCTCAATTAAAAAAGCCTCCAGCCTACCTTTGGCTTCCACTAAAAATTCTAAAAGCTTAAGATCAATATTCTTATTTTGTGGATGATTTCATGATCTTTCGTCGAGCTAACATTGATTTCATCCACCTCATCAAAACGGGCGAACAAGATTCAAATCTTATTATCAGGAGTTACTAACCTTACTCACCACTCTATCACATTTTGACTTGGGTTGAGGAGGGTACTCTCACCGTCAGATACCTTGGCGTTCCCCTCATTACTTATTGTTTGATTTATAAGGAATGTAGGCATCTCTTTAATTAAATTACTAGTACGACTAATTACTGGACCTCCAAACATCTCTCATACGTTGGTAGACTCCAACTCATTAAAGTCATCATTTTGCTAGATAATCTAATAGTCTTCAGTTTTTATTCTTTCGGGCCGTACTCTAAGAAATCTCTCTCAATATTTGTGTATATTCTTTTGGTCGGCGCCTGATCTTAAAATCACCGATTCTGAATTCGGATGGTCCAATATTACATTGCCCTCATTTGAAAATGAGTTTGGAATTTTTACCCTCAGGGTCTGGAATCGTGCGGCTGTCCTCGAACATTTATGATCCATTTTGAGCGACAGATCTTCTTTAATATGGCGTAACTAGATTCTAACCGAAAAGTTTAAAGATAAAAGCATATGGACTCTTCCTCATCGCTTATCAAATAGTTGGGATGGAAAAAACTTCTTAATTTTAAGACTCTTACCTCTAAACTCTACAAAACCTTGGTTGGTAACACACTTTCCACCTCTCTCTGGGATGACCTTTAGTTATTCTCTAACTCCATTGTCGGCCCTTACGATTCTATTATCATTCGATATGCTAGAATACACAACAACAATATCATTCAACCCACCTCTCTCTGGGATGACCCTTATTTATTCTCTAACTTTATCAACAATAGCTCGTGGAACTGTTTTATCCAGATTCGTTCGGGCATGCAGTATCACCAAGCTCAGCTGATCAAAATTTGTAACACCATTTATTTATTTTCTTTCTTTTATTATATATTTACTTATTTATTTATTTTATTTTTTCATTTTTATTAACAAAAACTTTTCATTTTATTTTCTTATATTTTTATTTTATGTTTATAGTTTTTTTATTAGATAATTCACGAATTAATTTTTTGTTGTTTTAAAATTGTTGATATTCAATACTCTTATAAAATACTTAAGTAGATATGACACATATATGATATAAATTGTTGATAAAACCTTGGATGTATAACTATGTTATTTTGTGAATCATGTATACACTTTTCTTTTCATCTACTAAAATAAAATTGAGAAATTGAGATTGTCAACGAACGTGAAACATGTTTTGTCTATTCAAAATTTTAAAAAAACATATTTTTCACTCACATATTTTTTTTTATAATTTATTTTATGATTCATAGCTTCAATGCATGTATCCTATAATTATTTAAAATGAGTTTGCAGATGAAAAGTATGTTCTTAGTCACGACTTAAAGCTTGATTTTGGTAATGTTATAATGCACAAAGTTTCAGGATAATATGCGCTACAACTCAATTTTTGGTGAGGTGAGAAATCGGATGTATCATTCTCTCTAGAATTTCTCTCTCTATAAACTTTAGAGAGCGTCGTTCTCTAAAAAAAGTCTGCATTCCTCTTTTACACTCTCCTATAATCCAATTTGGCCGACCTTTTTTAATGAATGAACCATACTATTCTTTTCCCTCTCTTCAAATCTCATATGAGCCTCCTCTATTTCTTCCATTCTCTTTCTATCAGTTTCCTTACAAACCTACTTCTAAAACTATCTCCTATTCGTTTCATCATTTTTACCGTTTTGCTCTCTTTCGTTGACAAATTTCATGAAAATCGACATGAGTTTTCTCTTCAAAGGACAAGGGATAGCTGTATTTTTTGTCATCATCCTCAATCAATCTGCGAGGACCTTCGTATGAATCGACTGTGGTTGTACGATTTGTATCAGAGCGGTTCAGTAAATGGGTCGATTTTTTGGATGGTAAGCGATTCTTCCTTTTTCCTATAATGATTGTTTTTTTTCTGTAGTGGATGTAACATCTCTTCGACTTCTTCGAACGGTGTGAAAAAAATCATTGTCAATCTAGTAATGATTAGTTTCTATCTCTGTTGCCATGGTTTATAAGTGTCGTTCGCATTTTTCCGAAATGCATGGTCGTTGGTTTTGGTCGGATCTGGCTGGATCTGTTCTGATTAGCATTTATGTTGTGGTTTGAGCCGTCAGATCTGTTTTTGCAGAATGTTAGTCTATATTGTCTCTTATTTTGTGTGTCAACGTTGATGCATTTGATGTCCAGTGTGTTTGTGGAGACTTGGTTGATGTTGATTCCATGGGTATCTAATTGCTCCTCCGTCGCAGAGACTGCCTTAGAAGCATAAGGAATGCTACAGTTGGTTATGGAATCTATCTCATGTAGTTAATCAGATTCTTATGTAATCCTTTTATGAATTATCTTTTAAGAATGTATTTCAGGTACTTGGATATTTATCCGGCTCGATTTAGATATTTTCAGGATATATCTATTAGCTATGTAACTTTATTTAATATTTATTTAATATTTATTTAATATATATTTAATATATATATTTTTAAATGATGTGAATAGTTTCAAAATAGTAATATAGAAATTTGTTACAAAAAGATATTCAATAAAAGAATTTAAACTCAATGTATGGCTTTTTAAATTTTAATTATTTATGATTAGTTTGTTGCCAACTTTTGTTGTAATGGTGTGTTTATAATTGTTATTAAAATGAATAAAAATAGCATGTGTAAAAAATAAAAATTATTTTCATTAGAAAAAATATAAATGTCTAAAATTTATATGTTATTCAATTAAAATAAATTATTACTTATCAGTAATTTTGTTTTTCAATTAAACAATAACACTACTATCTAAAGCGTGAAGAATAAGTTATTAGGGAGATAATTTTAGGTAATTAGAGTTGAGGTTTTATGAGTCAGTTATGGTTTTTATTTTTTATTTTTAGTTCTAATAAACAACAAAAATAAATTTATATTTTTTGAAAATTTCTTCAAATAAAAATGAAAATAAATTTATTTTTTTCAAGTGAATTTAATATATTTTATTTTTGTTCTTTATTATATATCTAATTTTATATTCATTTATTGTTTAAATTATTAAATTTTGTATACTTATATTATTATTAGTTGGATTATATATATATATATATATATATATATAAAATGCAACGTTAGAAGGACCATTTTTGTTTAAAATAAGTTTCAGCTTTTGAAAGATATAAATGGTTGTTTTTAAAATAACTTGACGGGACAGATGACCCTTGATGGCATTTCATAGACAAATTTTATCTTTAATTTATTTTATGCATCTTGGTACACAGTTGTATGTATATATTGTCAGTATAATACATGTACCTTCATGCATATAAAATTATATATTGCATAAGCAACTAGATAACTGTTTCATATATATTGCATGAGCAACTAGATAACTATTTTAATTTAATTAATATCGATAAATTGAATGTTAATGTCACAATTTAATATTAGGCATTTAATGTTAATGTCACAATTTAATATTAGTGAGCTGAACTAACAATCATTTATTATAGGAAGGTGATTTAATCGGAAATGTTTTTGGCAAACGAATCGATACGACCGAGAGGTAATTTAGAAAAAGATTTGCAGGAAATTATATTTTTTTATTATCCGTCTGAATTAAATTAGTTGCTCTCATAGGCTTTGAACAGTAACTCGTCTCTAAACTATCGACTTTGGTGACAGATAGTCCCTGGACTTTCAAAAGTCCGTTCGTAATCCCTGGACTATCCAGTTTGGTGACATATAGTCCCTGGACTTTCAAAAGTCCGTTGGTAGTCCTTGGACTATCCAGTTTGGATAAAGTTAGTCTCATGCGTATGTTTATTAAGGGGACTAACTTTATCAAAAATCGAAAGTCAAAGGACTAAATTTATTGAAAATGAATAGTTGAAGGACTATCTGTCACAAAAATTGATGGTCAACACATGCAAGGGGATTAACTTTATCCAAACTAGATAGTCGAGGGACAACGAACGGACTTTTGAAAGTCCATGAACTATCTGTCACCAAATGCGATAGTCCAAGGACGAGTTACTGTTCAAAACCTTCTCTTATCTATACTAAACTGAGTTTGGTTACAACTTTTTTTATAAAATGCAAATAAATTCTAAATAAAATAATATTATATATATATATATATAATAAAGTATTCATTAATACTTAAAAGCCAAATTATCATCATTTCCTATTTTTATATACTACTTAGATTTAATACCATTCAAAAATTCATTACTAATAAAAAGTCAATAAAGCTAAAAATATTATAAAAATATTTTTATTTACATATATAATTAACAAACATGTGTATATAATTTTATTTTATTTTTTTTCAACTTAGAATTTTAAAGGTTTATATATTTTAATTCGTAATTTGGGGAAAAAATTCAAAAATATAACTGGTTTTTTTTTTAACTTTAAACAAATTATATTTTACATTGGTTTCTCATTATATAGTTTCACATCTAGTATCTATGATAGTTGGTATGATTTCTCATCTACCATAGTTGGTCTAATTTCACGCCTAGCATATATCATAGTTGTCTAGTTTCACATCTATCAGTACAAAAAAAATTGCATCTAACAAAAAAAAATTATACATCTTCTTCGTAACGGTCGTGTTCTTTGTTTACATTCTAAAAATTTAAAATTTAAACATTTGTATCTTTTAAATCGTAATTCAGAAGAAAAAAAATCTAAAAATACCATTGGTTTTGTTTTTTTAAGACGAACAAATATGAATCCATTTATGATATGTTTTGATTATGTTTTAAAGAATTATATTTTACACCGGTTTCTCATTATATTATTTCACATCTATCATATACCTAGTTTCGCATCTAGCAACTAACATCTATCATAGTTGGCATGGTTTATTATCTATCATAGTTGGTCAGGTTTTACATCTAGCATTTATCATACTTGAATGGTTTCGCATCTAGTAGTATAATTAAATAAAAAGGTTTCGCATCTAGTAGTATAATTAAATAAAAAGGTTTCGCATCTAGCAAAAAAAAAGGTTTCGCATCTTCTTCGTAACAGTCGTCTTCTTCGTTTACACTGTAAACATTAGAAATTTAAAAGTTCGTATATTTTAACCTGTAACTCGAAAAAAAAATCCAAACATACCATTGGTTTTGAATTTTTTTAGACGAGCAAAATTATATACATTCATGATATGTTTTGATTTTTTTTAAATGATATTTTACACTATTAGTACAAAAAATACACACGTTTCGCATCTATCATTACACACATTTTGCATCTATTAGTACAAAGAATAAACATTCTTCGCATCCATCAGTAATTAGAGTAAATATGTTTTGCATCTTCTAAACTTCATCTTCTTCGTTTAAGTTGTAAACCATTTCTCGAACCAAACTTTTCATAAATACAAAAACACGCTAAGAACGATTAAAAGCTTACTGCAATACAATAATTCAACTACAAATTCAAATTAATACAAGATAAATACAAAAAAATAGAAGAAAATATAAATCAAGTTACATATTTCAAAATAAAAAACAATCAAAATTGAGCTACCTAAACAGAAAAATTTACTTACCTAAACAGAAATCCAAAATCAAACATCGAAATCAAATAAAAACACAATCAAAATCATACGAAAATAAAAGAAAAACAAGGAATTTAGGGTACTGCAGATATCGTAAAATGGAGAGAGAAAGAAAAAAAGAAAAAAAGAAAAAAAGAAAAAAAGAAAAAAAGAAAAAAAGAAAAAAAACATAAACTAAAAATTAAAAATTTTAAAAACTTGGATCTTAAATGGTAAATACTTGAGTGAAATGAGTCTTTTTTTAATACATAAAAATATGGATAGTAAGTGAATAATACTATTGCTTTTGGATCTTCAGTGATCCAACTATTTTTCATAATATCACAAGTATTATATATATATATATATATATATATATATATATTAAATTTTTTAAAAGTTTGTATTTTTGGAACCATAAGTCCAAAAGAGAATTTGAAACAATCATTAATTTTATTTTTTTAAGACCAACAAAACTAAATCCATTAATAATATTATTATTTTTGACAAAAGATGAAAGACGCACAAACAAACACAAGAGACCGCTAGCTGCAGGGCAAAATACCGATATATGAGAGACACAAAAATGAGATACCGCTAGTTGTGGAAGAGATACCGATAGATAAGAAATGGAGAGACGAGAGACGCTAGAGACCGATAGATCAGAGACACATAGACAAGATACTGCTAGTTGTGGGATGCGAGACCGATAGATAAGACACACAAAATACGAGTTACCGCTAGTTGTGTGACGAGAGCCCGATAGTTTACGGGATGAGAGACCGCTAGTTGCGAGATGAGAGACCATATATGAGTGATGTAGAGACGAGAAACCGTTAGTTGCGGAACCAGAATAAAAAGTAATTTTTAGATGATAGATATGAGACCAAAAAGCTAGATGTGAGACCAAAATTTAGTGGGCTTACGAATTTAATTATAAAACAAATTATTCATAGATTTAATTTTGTTCGTCTTAGAAAACCAAAACCAATGATCCTTTCATATTTTTTCCGAGTTATTGTTTAAAAAATACGATCTTCTAAAATTTAAATTTAAATAAAATAAAAAAAAAAAGAAAATATATAAGTGTTTTTAATTTTATATAAAATAGTATATTCGGTATAAAGTTTGTTGAATTTTTTGGGTCTTAATAAATAATAAATTTTTTGACCAAATCTTAATGAGTAACTCACCCTATATATAATTGAATTTAAAAATAACTGTTAATTTGATATTAATGATCAATGGTTTAAAATGTTTGTTCATTACGTCTATGTTTTTAAATGTAGTAAATAGAATAAAAATTATTTTCATAAATATATAAGACATATCCTGAAGAGTGAACATTAATATTCGTGAGAAAATACAGGTCAAAAGTAAGTTGGCCCAAATATGGCCAGAACCAAGACGAGAAAAAAAGCGAAAGTGTGAAAAAACCAATATGATCAACGTAGCAGAACATCAGAGTCGAAAAACATGCGAGTGAAAGTAACAAACAAGCTCGAGAGGGGTGACTGCAAACAACAAAAATAAACAAACTTAAGTTAGAGAGTATAGAGATTGGATGTGTCAGACAAACTTTGTACCAAAGAACCTAAACCAAATGTCAGAAAGCATCCGGTATGATACCATAGAGGTAGGGGTCAAAGAGGTTCCAAAAACTATATCATTCATCTTCCTCCACATATGGTAAACATTCACAGTATTGGTGACATAAACTAAAGGGAGGCCAGTTGGAAGCCTATTAAAACAAAGAAACCCAATTGGTGTGTAACTTAAAGAGAACCCAAGCTTTGAACTTGTGAAACCTTAGATGTTCTCAGAGAAGATACAATCATAGAGGATTTGATTGGTAGATTAATAGTCAAGATTGCATAAGATGTAAGTCGCAGACGTGTTAAAGCCCTAACTCAAAACCTTATCGTGGATGGTCACCTTGCTTTGGATATTAAGTCAAAAGATGGAGTGCCAAATAATATTAAATTTATGTCATACTGACCCTGCCCATCTGACACATAGGATGGGCATACATATGGCATTGTATGTGTCATTGATAATGAGTTTAAGGAAGCCACCTTTAGAAATCCAATGTGGATGTCGTTGAAGATGGAGTTTGGGGGGAGGAAGGGAAAGTATGAGGTTGTTGATATCATGGAGGTTGCTGTGATTTTTAACATTTTCTAATCAAATATGTGATGGCCAGTTCTAGTGGCTGTTAATAATAGCGTATGAAACTTTGAAAATATTGTCCAACCTAAAGTTCTTGGATGACATCATGCCCGTAATGGGTTACCAGAGAAGAAATGAGAAACCAATGATCGTATTAGAATGAGGTGTTTCACCAACCTGTATAATTTACTAGCAATAAGCCTAAGACATAAAATTTTCCTCCACGTCTAGGAGGGGAGGAGCCAAAATCTGACCCAAAAGTTATTGTTTTTAATATTTTCAATTTTAATCCAATCGCACTAAATTAATTTTGTGTTATTACTAATTAGGGACCACAATAGTTAAAGATGGCCGCCTAATTTCATATTTTTAAATCTACACTTCCAAGACCACCCTCTAACGTGGGTATTTTTACTATTGACCAGACCACCTTGGCCTATGAGATTTCCATCTCATGGTCTGACCATAGGAAGCGATGAAGCTATTGGGAGAGTTATTTGAGAAATCTTGAATGAAGAATAAAGATTGATGACCAACAAATAGAAAAATCTTTTAATAAGTTGAAGACCACCAATGTGAGAACGATGCTTGGATTTGACTGTCATCTTGCTCAGAGGTTTCTAGCCCTTAAATTTTATCCTCAACAAATTAGGACACCGACCGTTATTTTTTAGTATTTTTATAGATGTTATGATGTTAATCCATCTTCTCACTTAGAGGTTTTGAGTTTTTTGATATTTTCTCCTTTTGTGATAAGTTTCAAAGTTCGACCCCTAATTCTTCTCATTTTTCATTCAAGAAAAACAAACATGTTTGCTAGAATTTTAATATTACAACTAACAACTATTTCTAAAATAAACCTTCTATTTATGAGGTATTTTTAATAATTTATGCCAATCAGCACTAGGATTAGTTGCATAGACCTCTGTAAGTTTTCTTACCATAGGTCCCACTACCTTAAAATTGAATGTTTTCCTACCATAGGTCCCACTACCTTAAAATTGAAAGTTTCCCTTGAAGCACTACATACATTTCGGTGCTCGAACATGCTAGAGTGGCTGATATGTTATGATTTTGTTTGACCAAATGTGATCAGTTCCAAACAAGATAACCTTGATTTTAAGCTCGTTCATATAAATAAATAGAAAAGAATATAGAGTAAAGAATAACAAGTATAATATGTCAAATTACTTCTTATTTATAGTTAGATTATAGCTGAAACCGTTCAAGTTATTACCCAATATATAACCACTATGTCATATGTTGATGAAAATTAAAGAATTAGATTGTGGTATTTGGATATGTGGTCCAACCTTTTATAGCTTAAGGCTCGATTGTTGTACATATATAAGTTTTTTTATGAGCCTTTTTTATTGTCAGGGTTTGAGAAAATTATATACCGAGCTCTTTTATAGCTTGAGTTTAGACATAACACAGATATAGCCCTTATTAGTGGCCAATGAGTCGGCCAAAATTATTTTAAATCTCGGTACCTACCAATATATCACTTGTTTAAATTATTTCCTTACTGCTTTAGGGTATTCAAGTATCAAATGAGGTTGTTTTTACGTGCCTCCACCTGTCCAAGTACGTAATTGATTAACTTATATGAACCATCGAACAGCTTTACCTTTTTTCCTTAGAGACGTGTGTGAGAGAAGTCGCGTTATGACTGTTTCATATTATGTCTCACTATTGGATGCCAAAAAACTAAAATATATTGATCGATGCATTGCCTCTTCATGAGAAGATATTAATTTGACCCTAGATCCATTATCTATATGGCTCGACCCACAATCAAATCGAACTACCCATTCTTAATGTGGGCTATTAAGAGGGTATCTCCTTGTAAAACTCGGTTATGAAATCCACAAGAGTGCGATCCTTAATTATGGTTCTTTTGTCAAAAATTCTATTAAACTCCCAAAAATATACCGACGATGCCAACCTTCTTAAAGATATTATGAAGTGAGAAGAAATTCTAGACATTGATTGAATGATCCTAGATGTAATTTCTCATCTTCCTAGCTGCCAAAACTAAAATGAGAGTAAAATTTTATATTTTAAAATATATTGTCTCAACATCAAGCATACTTTTACTTAAATATTAAATAAGTTTCATATTTTTCTCTTCTTCTCAAATGAGGAGAACACTTACGATATAGTCAAACACCATCATAAAATATTTTTAAAAGAGGATGAATGCTCTTTAACCTTATTGAATGAATTTTAGAATTCTTTTGATCAGTAGAATTGGTATGAATTTCTTAACATATAGAAATAATGAAAACACTTAGCGGAATATTGAGACATGAAATTATTCAAATATACTAGCCTTCTTGCTAGCAATTTGACCTATTTTATTGACTTTAATAGGAGCATAGATAACAAAGCTTCAAGTTGTAATGCGTCGACCTCTATCATTTTTTCTCACAATATAGTAAAAAACTTCTCGAATTGTACTCGAATGTGTTTTTTATGGATTTAACTTCAAATTAAAAGCCCACATGTTTTTGAAGGTTTCGACAAGGTGGTTATATGCATGGACGGATCCAAGATTAAAATCCATGGTATTTCAAAGATTTCAGTTTTAATGGAAAATAAATATTTGAGTATTATATAGTAAAAATATACATATATTTCCATTAAAACTTAAAATGAAAAATCTATATCTAGTCTAAGAGTAAATGCATTATCCTTTTAGTCAAGACTTGAAAACCCTTGACAATATCAAGATCATTGATTGTACTAAACACTTATTTCTCCACAAATGTCACTAAAAATCATTAAACCATGGATTATACATTCAATATCTCAACTTATTCTTCAGATATTTCATACCAGAGTAATTTTTACCTAACTTCACTAAACAATCTTTAAGCTATATTACGCAAGACAATGCATATAATAGACTTGCAGATTTACCGTTTGAATCAAAGCTTTCAATCTACCAAATTGGTCTTTTATATTACTTGCTCCATCTTATCTTGGATATTAGAATTTTAGATGCACGATGAGTTGATGAAGAAAAAAATTTAATTTATTTGGATGATCCTTTAGTTGGAGAAATCGGGAAGACTTCGATTGTTGATTCATTTATGATAATACAACTATCGGACTCCAAAAATCTAGTGACAACCAATTTAAATTAAAAAATGAACATTGGATTAATATGTATTTAAAATTAATTAAATAAATCCAAATAAATCAACAAATCAATTAAATTAATTTAATTAAACAAATTCAAACAAAACTACTAAACAACCAAATCAAAAAAATTCTAGAAAATCAATTAAAATTAATTTAAAAATTAATTAAAATTAAAAAATTAAAAAAATCCAAACAAATCAATTAAACAAATTCATACAAATTAATTACACAAACGCATACACATCTATTAAAAATTCAAACAATTCAAACAACATTAAATGAATTTAAAAAAATCAAACAAATCTAGCAATAAATTAAAAAAAAAAATCAAACTAATTAATTAAACAAATTCAAACAATTCAAACAAATCAATTAAACATATTCAAACAACACCTTGAGCAACACCAGATCATGTATAACAAAACTTGTATTCAATATTAATCTTCAAAGGTTAAAAATAATCATATTAAACAAAATAGATCTCAAATAATCAAATAACAAAATGTAATTAAAAAGAAATAAACCTTAAAGATAATAAAGTAAAAAAATGAAATTAAAATTTTATATCTTATGTAGGATTCGAACTTTGTACATATTTTTTTAACTAAGAGAAGATCTTTACCAATGAAGTAAACATTTTCTTTATGTTTTAGAATGGTCCATGGTATACATGAACACAACTAGCTTCGAACATAGCTATGTGGTTTGCGACATGAATATTTTTTACTAAAATATGATTAATATAAGCTTTGACATTACATCATATTTGACTTTCGAAAGTCTTATCGACCAGGATCTAGTATGTACCTCCAACGTTCTTCAAACCAAAAAAATATAGCTTTGTAACAATGTAGGAATCTTTCAACAATCAATATAGTACTTTCCCCCTTGTGGATACTATAAGCTTGTCGACCTTCAGAATTCTGAAGTGGTCATTAGGGCATGGCTTATTAACATCATTTAAGTTCATGCACATTCTTTATTTCCTAGAATTTTTACGGACAATAACCAGAGTCAAAATTAAGTAATGAGATTATATGATGCGTCATACACTAGTAAGTTTGTCCACCTCTTCTACTATGCACTTTTCCTTCTTAAAAGAGAAGGTGCGTCTTTTTTGCTTGATGTGTCAAACATTCAGATTAGCATATAGATTATAGAAAATGATATGAGATGAAATCTCTATTACATCTTCTATTTTTTGGTAAAAATATTTATATAATCATATGAGAAAGTGAAAAGCCTAACTTAAAAATTAACTAAAAATGTTGTTCTCATTAACAAGCTCAGAATTTTTTGTCTTTTCTCTCGGTATTGCTTGACTCAAGGCTTCATGAGGACCATTCATTCTATTTATTTCGACTCGGGTTCCGTCTAACTTGTAATATTTAAAAGTTAGAAATTTCGTATAATATTCATGAGCATCTTTTTTATTACTTTAGATTACCTTAACATTTTTCTCGACTATATAATGAAAACTCTAATGAAACGTTGTAGTAATAACATGCATCTTGTCAAGCTACGATCTTCTGATGATATCACTATGAGATGAAAACGATTCTATCAACATGAACAAAACATTTTTTTATTTATTTCTAAAATTATATCGACCTAAAACTCTCAAGACAACGAAGCATCTACATCAGTAAAGCCAACAATTGTTATTCTCAAAATTCAGAAGATTAGGGGTCCTTTCATATTGTCATGACTTCATTTGAATAAAATATCTACAAAACTCATTGTTTTAACCAATATTTTTCTGAATTTTCATCCTAATGATATCAATGGTTATAATAATAATACCTTCATGGAGTCCATAGGATCTTTAAGGTTGTCATCATAAAAAAAAATTGGAGGATATAATGCTTGGTAAAGGTGGAAAACGTTTGATCGTACTATTGAAATACAAAATCTGATGTATGTCTTGTTTATGAATATTTATGATTACATATATATAATATCATTCAATAATATTGCATATGACTTCACGATTATGGCCTAGATAGACTGATCAAGGTATATGTTGGGGCTATCCATGACTACTTGTGTCTGCTTCCGATTGGACACAATTGCTGGTACTTCTATTCTCCAAATTTTGTCAAACCCTTTTGGCTCTAACATTCCATTGTTTTTAACTTTCATAAAATTTGTAGAAAATATCAATTAGTTTGCCATCCTCGATAATATTATGGATTTATTCTTTGACTTATATGCGATCCTTAGTATTAAATCATGTTTGAATTCATGTATTTTGTGGATTTAACATGGATAAAGTTTTTTTAAAAAAGTTCACAACAATATTGGTCTTATTATAAATGGATGCAACACTTTCATTTAGTCTACTAAAATATTAACTTCAACCACTTGCTTATTTGTTTATTTTGACTTTGATCCAATGAAGAGCGGTTTTGCTTAATTGCTGACGGTGTGTCGGTTTTACTATTTATTGTGAATTGTAAAATTATTACCTGTAAAGTGTTGGTTGTGGAATTGCATGCAAATCTTGATACAGGACCATGATAGAGCATAAAGTCATAAAGTCGGATTATGATGGCTTGTCATGATCTTTCGTACATATACTCACATCTACATTGATATGCAATTTGACTTGAACTATGATTGCACCAATAGTTAATTCCTTCCTCTTCATTATACTATTGACAAACAAATCAATGCGTATCTCATGCTTATAGAAAACACATACAACTACCTCATTGTAGTCCTCCAAATTGTTTTTAGTTTTAACGAAACACCGAGTGCAGTTCCTTAAGCTCTCGTTTGATTCTTTTTTTATAGTGTAGTCTCTTTAGCCTTCAAATAGTTTTCTCATATAAAAATAACGCAATTAAAATATAATGAGTTTAGAAGCTCGGTCAATTTTTTTGTAACCGACACCTAACCTTGTAATAATTTTGACATAGTTGGAGTGAACAATTTACCTCTATCTGTATGAATGATTGGTCTCACTTCGGGAGAAATAACCAGTAAATAATGCGAAGAGCGTTGTTTGGAGAAATTGAAAAAACATGTAATACACGTGCAAAATATGAAAAAATACCACATAAATATTTTACCAACTACTCTAAAGATTAACTAAATTTGTGAGTGTTCAACGGTTTAAAATACAAAATAGTTTTTATCTACCAAAAACACCAATTATCAACCAAACTCGTCCCGTAATAGTTCACTCAACATAAAGAGCCTTCAAAATAAAAATTTAAAAAATAGAATAATATTAAACTTTTTTGAGACGAATAATCATTTTTAATAAAAATAATAAATATATTTATTTTAATTGATGCAGATCTTTTTTATACAAACACGAAGACTATAAATATAAAATATATTATATACCATATCTAAACAAACTACAAATTCATCTCAACACAATTATAAAAAAAAAACGCAAATCCAAGACATCACCTGCAAATAGTTTACATCCACTTAAAAATCCTTTTTATCTATTATTTTGTCTTAGAATACCTATCTATATAATTTCTTTTTTTCATTTTACGTATCATTTTAGTATATAATACAAAAAATAATATATTATCTTTTATCTATAATATTTATATATTATATTTATTTACTTTTTAAGTTTTTATAAAATTAAAATAATAATTATAATATCTTTTAATATTTATACATAACCTCAAAACTATATGGATGGTAGAATTTAGCAGAGGATAATGAAACTAAGCACTAAAACTTAGAATACAGTAAAATCCAAACAAGTTGAATGTTCTGAAACAAAAAGGAACAGAAGATTGGAGAGAAAGTGTGCCGACAATAGAATCGTGTTGGAGATGGACTTCACGTGTCGTCCTTTTCTGGGGCCTAGTTAGGGCCGGAGATTGTTGACTATAAACAATATAATTTAATATTTATCATTGTGATTTGTGAAAGAAAACCAATGTTTTTCTCATTGAATCTCACCAAAAAATTTAAAAAAATTGAAAAACAAAACTCGTACCAGCTCAACATGAACTCTAAAACCTGTTGTAGTAGATCAGATAAATATATTTTCCCTTTTCGAAAATGTAGTAGATATAAAAATAGCAATGTAATAGATTATACAAAATAAAGGTCACATCTATAGATATATTCTTTTGATTTACGTACAAAAGAAGTTATTCCAAACAAGCTAAAGATAAAGTGATCGGCCCTCATCCTTTGGAAGAGGAAAAATGTATACATAGTGACATCATGGAAGGTTTGTGGCGCTCAGACTCGAAAAACTATATATAAATAATTAAATAATTAAATTGTTATGGAGTAGTAAAGTTAATTTCAATATTTTATCAAGGTTTTAGCATTCATTTATTATAGACATATTCCACTACTCTGTTCTCTATTAAGAATAGTTAGCATTCCCAAATAATATATATTGAAAGATTAGTTATTTGGTTCACTAATCGTTATTAATAATTATAGTTTGTAATAAAAATAAACTGTACAAATCCTCAATGTGATAGATTATTTTTTGAAGTTTTAAAAATGGGAATTTAATATTTACTATTAATATAGAAGTTTAGAAGTTTAAACTAATACGATAAATTCTGGTTTTAAAAATTCGAAGGTTGAAGTGTACGGATAAAAATAATACAATTGCAACGATTTGTTATTCAGTCTATATATCAAAAAGGATTTTTCGGATATAACGTTTTGATATATACAATATAAAAGTGAAAAAAATCAAATATGTATTTTATTCTTGTATTTATATTAACCATGATTTTTTTGTCTAATATCTTATTTATTTTTTGAATGGATAATTTAATAAGTTTAATATTTTCGAGTGTTAGATAACTTCAACGAATAATTTCAGTAATTTTTTTTATTTTTTTCAAATTCATTTATAAAAGATTAGAATTTGTGCAATATTCCAGAACGTCTACTATATTTGTTGTGTACATACCGCAAGATACAATACAAATAAATCCTAAATAATTAACATAACTTGATCTTTTAGACATATGGATAAATCTATTATTTGAAAGCAAAATTTTAATGGTCTATAATTGATAGCATTTGGTCGCGTATCCTAACGCGTCCAGAAGGCTTGGCCAATGGCCAAGTCGAATGCAAATCCTGGTCGATCTACACGGCCAGGTGACTTGACCAATAGTTAAGTTGAGCGCAAGGCCAAACCACTCCACGAGACTAGGTAACTTAGTTCGAATGACAAAGTCAATAACCCCTAGTCGCGTACCGTGGCGCGACCAGAAAGACTTGATCATTGATCAAGTCTTCCACATGCCATAGTCATGTTATGGTGCACAAACAACGGATTTGACCAATGTCAAGTCTACTACAAGTCCTGGTTGTGCATTACAACACAAACAGAAAGACTTGGTGACTAGGACACTCCTCCACAACACTTGGTCATACACAATGACGCGACTAAAAGACTTGGCCATTAACCGAGTCCAACAGGAATTCTGATCGCGCCATGGTGTGCAACTAGATGAATTGGCCATTGGACAATTCCACCAATTTTTTTGGTCAAACCACTATGCACGATCAGGGGAGTTGGCCATTGGCCAAGTCCACTACAAGCCATGGTCTCGCCACGATGCTTGACCAGCTAGCTTGGTTCTTGCATAGCCAAGCTTACGTCAAGACCAAAATGTTATTGATTTTGGACACGTATTATAGCCCTTATCAAACCAAACCGCCCTGGCCAAGTATTTGTTCGCACTTTAGTCTCCTCACCTCTCCTCTCCTCCTACGCCTCTAACAGTACGAACGTGATGCCTGACAAGTACAAAAACTGTATCTGTCACCGTACTGATAAAGCACATGACATCGTATATCTAAAAGACGTACCATATTCTTATAAAGCATCACAAATGCCGTAAAAACTGCACTAATGGGGAGGCACTTGTCTATGCTTTTCCCAAATCAAGACTATTATATAAAAAGTACATGAATCATTTGGAAGGTGGAAAAAAGAGGTGAGAATGAATAGTATAAACATAAAGATATATCAATTGTAATCATCTTAACAAAATTAATATAAGTGTTATTCAATTGTTTTTTAAGTTTTTGTTACATTTATTCTTTTGATCTTCTTTATTTTGCATTTCTTATTTCAATTAGATAAGTGAGTTTTTAGCCTCACTATTTTGATTTCGTTGTACAAAAAGAGTAC
Organism: Limnanthes douglasii subsp. nivea; assembly: GCA_036936605.1. Taxonomy (NCBI): domain Eukaryota; kingdom Viridiplantae; phylum Streptophyta; class Magnoliopsida; order Brassicales; family Limnanthaceae; genus Limnanthes; species Limnanthes douglasii. Next base: position 187,317,639 of record JAUPFV010000005.1, read on the forward strand.
ATCCAGCCCGTTAAGCTAACAATTTCAACTTTCTCAATCATTTTTACACAATGAACTTGAGGTTCATAAGGATGCCCGCCACCGAGTAAAGAATATTCGCGTTAGAACTAACCTTACCCAAAGATTTGGGCTTGAAAGATAAGCATAACCTTCCAACCAAGGTGGGGAGACCTCAACACAAATGGACAACTATGCCACCTTGTTCTATTCTAGCTGATTACAATACTTTCATGCCTTTGGATAATGACGGGAAAGATAATGACCTAGTATTCTTAACTCATGAAGAGCATCATCGTTTCCCAAGAGGCGACAAGTCGGTCATATACTCCAACTACTCGGTCAAAAAGGACGAACATGGGCCACATTCATGAAAACCTGGTCCGTGAAAATCATATAGCCATTCCGCGAGGACTGACCATCAAAATTTTAGTTCAGACCCTTTCTACCATTTCGAGGTCGGCCTAAGGAGGAAGAACCTTGGATGTTAAAATCCACATGGACGAGTGGACAAACACCTTCGACCAGCCGAGCGAGATTGAAGTTCGACTGTTTGAGATATCAATATAAGATCGATCACATCTCGGTATGAGATCGTGCACGTTATTTAGAAAAGAGTGAATATAATTAATTTTCAATACCTTATGGGGATGACTGATCCCGAACATCATAATTTTTAGTTTAGACATCTCATTGAATACCAGATTTAATGAACACTAATAGACGACGCTGTGAGAAAATGAAAGGGAGACGACTATGACCCACTCATGAATAAATAGTTGGATAGAATGAAAGATCCCGCTAATTCCACATATCACTCGAAAAGAGATAAATATGTGCCATCCATTAGGAGAATGTTGATTTCATGCAATGTTGGCCCAAGCCAAGTAATCAAAAGTAAACAGGCCTACAAAAAGCCGATGACCAAAGTTGAAGTAAACATCATTGAGACAAACAATAAATTAAGTCTTGTTGGTATTCTAATATCAAATCTTGATCTGCTCAGGGATTTCGTTCTTATGATGAATATTTTCCATCATTTTAGCGGTGAACGTAAACGTACGATAACCGTTACCAGCCTGAAACCATATAAAATACCCATTTATCATAGCACAAAGGAATACCCTCCCAAATGGGAAGTAAAATATAACGTAACTCAGGAGGATCTGACTCCTCACCAGGGGGATTCGCTCTAGAGTCAAAGCTACACTAAGGGAATCATCATTATACTTCCCATCATTGATCGCGATGCCACTCAAATAAAATCATTACTCCCTAAGCTCTTTCGCCATGATAAAAGAACTCAAAGATAAAAAGAATGAACTTTTAATCAACATGGACAAAACGCACGTAACCAGCCACACCACCATGAAGAAAGATTGAATCCACAAGGATGAAAGCTAGACTTCACAAAAATAAAAGCTTGGTGCTTAAAAGAAGAAAATAAAATCTAAAGAGAGAAAATGAATTTCTATTGAGAGGTGTTGTGGATAAAAGTGAAGGTAACATAATAATATGGCTAATAATTTATAGAAACATAAAGTCTCTCTCTCCAAATAAAACGTGGTGAAAAGAAGGAAAAAGATTAGTGATCGAAGACATAAAGTAATAATATAAATACCCACGTGAAAAAAATAAAAAGTCGCATTGGTAGTTGCGCCAAAACAAAAGCTGGATGAGGAAGACAATGATACAAACAAGAACACTTCATAGGCTTGGAAAAAGATAACAGGGTGAAGGGAATTATTGATACAGTATGAATAAATCCCAAGTAGTTAAGCTGACAAAATCCTTTAGACACATAAGAAACTCCACTATTGGAAAGTTAGGCCTAGTTGGCCCACCATTGGTAGTGCCTGGTTGCGCATCATGACCCGCCTAAGAGATGTGGTTAATGACCAAGTGAAACACATTTCCTGTTTGCTCTGTGCTACCATGAAACTTAGCCAATGGCCGAGTCGAACGCAAGTCGCGATCGCTCTGCACGAGTAGGATACTTGGCTAATGAGCGCAAGGTATGGTCACGCCGAATAACTACGAAACTTGGCCAATGATTAAGTCAAATATAACCTATGATCGCACACCATGGCACAAATATAAAGACTTGGAAATAGGTCAAGTCCTCTACCAGCCTTGGTCGTGCCACGATGCATAACCAAATGACTTGTATAATGTCTAGTCCACTACGATCCCTGTTTGTGCACCATGGCATGACCAGAAATACTTGGACATTGGCCAAGTCCACCAAAAGTTATGGTCGAACCATAGTGCGTGACTAGAGGACTTGACCATTGACCAAGTCTACTACGAGCACTGGTCGTGCCACGATGCGAGACCAGAGGACTTTGGCTTTGGCCAAGTCCACTAGCCTTGATTGTACCATGGTGCGCGACCAAATGACTTGGACAACTCCATTACAAGCCCTAGTCACACGAAGTTACACGAGTAGCTAGCTTGGTTCTTGGCTAGCCAAGCTTGTGCTACTACAATGTTGGTACTGACCTTTGACGCACAATAACGCCCCTATCGAACAAAGCCATATTGGTCAAGTATTTGTTTGCATGTTTTTCAAGTATCCTTTCCTTCTACACAGTTCATGGTACAAATACCAAGCCTGAAAAGTATATAAACTATGTCTGACACCATAGAAATAAGGCCTCTAACATTGCACGTTACCGCAACCAAAATGACACGCATTTTCTTACAAAGCACAAAGAATGCCAATAAAATACTGCACCAATAGGAATATACCTTCCTAAGACTCCCAGCCAAACTAAAATTACTATATATAGAGTAAAAGAATCATTTGGAGGGTGGGGGAAAAGTGAAAGCGAGCAGTAGAAATATAAATATATATAGCACTTCTAATAATCTTCATGGAATTAATACAAATTATCTTCAGATAATTCTTTAAGTTCATGTCACATTTATTCATTTGATCTTCTTCACTTTAAATTTCTTAGTTAAATTAGTTATGTGAAATTTTAGCCTCACCACTGCCGAATCTTGATCATGAAAATGTTGTCTAAACTCGAACGGGCTTGCATTTTGTATGTATGTCAAAACATAATACATCATATTTTTGGACAGACTCTTAAGAGTACTTTGATGTCAAATTTTGATAGGCTCACTTACTATTTCCAAACCTAATTTGAAGGCATGTCCATTTTGGTTTGTGTTGAATTGTCTTTATCTCGTTAAAAATCTTTTGTCAGCAAAAATATCTCACGAGGAAAAAAGCTATATTTGTCCAAAAGTCCAAATAGTATAACTAATAGGTAACATACTACTAGGTTCGTGAGAACATCTGATCGCATCTAAAAGACCTCAAATTAGCTTTAGTCTGTTTTAGTTTGCTTCTAAGTATATGATGGTAGCCTTCCTAGTCCATTCAAATAATAACGAAATGACTATAAATATGCTCAATGTAGTTGGTGAGGAATCGAGGTGACGGAGGTTCGACTAATTGAAATGTTGTATCCTCCAAAATTAATAGAGACGAAGATATCCTCATGTTTGTCATTCTCTAGACGAATCTAGGTACCTTCATATAAAATTATACTTGAATATATTTATGTGTGAAGTAGTACATGAATGTAATTGAATTTTTTTCTTAAGATAGATGGTGTAAAAAAATTAATGCAAAGTGATTTTGGAGAGTGAGCTACTTTTGTAACACGTTACTAAAACCCACGAGCTGGTTTAATCTCCATTTGTGTAGGCAATTTAGCCTCTTCATCTCATACGCCATTATTTTTAATTTACAGAATTGATTTCCAACGGGATTACAACCATTTTAAATATATTCAAGGGTTATGATAAAAATATCTCATGCTTCGTTCTACTATTTTAGTTTTTTACTTTAATTTTCAAAATTATTACTTATTGAAGTTGAACTCAACTATGTATCTTGTATCGTAAATTATTCAAACTTGGAGTCTTGATTGTGAGTTTATCGGCAATCTACTCAGAACAAAAAACTGTCTTCGAAAGGCTATGCAAAACATTTCAAAACTCTCGATCGAACTTTGAGTAAACCGATTATACCGTTTCAAAGTATTATCTTCGAAAGTTTGGGAAAAAGTAATACACAACAAATTGTCATCGTCATCAAAATTATCATAAAATTTTAAAACTATTAAGGTGGTTGTTCGGATCCTTATTCCCATCAAACGTTTTCATTTTTAAAATACCGAATCGTCTAGGCAAGTGACCAAAAAGGATATCCGCAAAAAGAGGGGATTGCTTCCAATTATGTCTTTGGCGAAATTTATTATCACTCATTGGTGGTGGAAAACATCTGATTCATATTCGATAGCAAATTAATCACTCATTTGGTGGTCTGTGTTGTGGACTCCCGATCCTCTTATACGTGACTGGATTCTTCGATTATGATTCCCTCGTTTTCTTCGGTATGATCCGTTTGCATTCTAAATTCCATACTTAGGTATGTTTCAAAGGTAACTTTAACACTCAAAGGTTTCAGATATTGTTATCCGGGTACCTTCATAGAGCTCCTGCAGTTAGTACTTTTTGGGGGTATTTAAGAAATAAAGTAAAATGAAATTAATTTTTTAGTAGATGATAAAGAGATAATTTGGCTGATTAAGTAAATGTTTAGAGAGAGAGAGAGAGTCTAAATGTAGAAGAAAAAAATTCATCCTATTCATTAATGCCTTAAAATACTATTAATAGGTAAAATAAGCTCTAATGGGCCTAATGGTCCAAAATACGATTCATGGCCAAATCCTAATGTGATTCAAGTCCAAAAACATCTTAAGCATATAAGCTAATAAAAAAATAATTAACTAAACTAATTTTAAGTAAACGAATAAATAAATACATATTAAATATAAGCAATAGTGAAGTCATTCTTTTTTTTGATTTCCCCATCGAATAATTTTGCCCTCATCGTATATCATAAATGAAATATTTGACATATTTATTTGATATTCATTTGATATTTTATTTTAGATATTTTAAATAATTTATTTCATTTTTCAACTAATCAAATATATCTTTAAAGTTCTTGGAATCTTTAGATCTTTACATTTCAACTATATATTTAGATATTTTAAATAGTTCATAGATGTTCAAACTAACAGTCACTAGATTTTTCGACCATATATATAAAGTTGTTAGAATATTATATACATACACAACTATTTATAATTGTTGGAATTATATATACACACACTACTTGTACAAATGTAGATAATAAAATAAAGTTAGAAATTATTTAACTAACAAAAATATATTTAATATTTGTACAAATAAAATAAAAAAGTAATAACGATTTTTAATACAAGAAAATATAAAAATATAACAAAACATAAATAATAATATTTAATACAATAAAAAAACGAAGACATCATAATTGTGATGTTGGATAAGGATTTTTATCGTCATAAAATGATGATGGTAGAGGATATGGAATAGGAGGAAGATTAAATTCTATTTCTTGAACAAGCGAATCCAATCCAGCGTATGCATCATTCGTTGTATGTGCGCGTCGTGGTGCAATTGCGTGGTGCATAATTCAGAAATTTGAGTATTGACGTTATTCCAACTGTTTGTGTTTGAGTCTGGATCTTACTAAGTTCAGTACTGACAATATTTTAATTTTTCACGTTTTGAGAATGCCTCTATTCCATATATTTCCGGTCGGACATCCCTTTAGGTTGTTCAAAAGAACTATCGCCATTGGAGATGAAGCTCCTCTATTTCTCATTCATGTCTCAGTTCATCTTTCAAATCATATCTCAAATAATATTGTACTTCCAACAACTCTTAAAATCAATTACTACAATTACTATTATAATGTCTCAAACCAATATATTATTCTATATTCTTTTGTTTTTCTATTTGCATTATTTTTTTTCTATTTGTTTTATTTACTAGTTTTTTTTCATACTTTAAAAAAATCTTTATATGACACCAAAGTGATTAAATGTCCCAAATCACCGCTAATGTCCCAACTCATCGTGGGGCTAATATCCTAACTTACCATGCGATTAATCCATACGTAAATTCCTTTGATTATAAGTCTTATATGCCTTCTTCCATATATATATTGGTCTAGAAACCCCATTCTTGGAAACATATTCTTCCCATACTAGTGGTATCACCACTAGTACTATTAGTTGTTTGAATTCTACGAATAAAACATCTTAGGTAATGGACTACTTTACTATAATCTTGAACATAATAAGTCAATGTTATATTTTGAAAATTATATAGCTATAAGGTTAAAAAAAATTACGGCACAAGAGGTATGTCAAGACACTTAGTTAAACAAAACATTTTTTTATCCTTTTGAAATTTTTGAAGAAGGGAATATAATCATATATCCTCAAAATTGTAATATATTTGTTTTTAATCAAAATACGTACAAGGAAGAACAATGCTATATGATGTTGGTACTTCACAACCATTAGATTTGGGCGACAATTGGAGATATACAGATTGGATGCGTAAATGGGTCAACCTAAGAAATACACACATCGTACGTAGTTCTATGAGATCATAAATTTCTAAATATTATAAAAACCAAAAAAATCATTCATGATACTATGTTAAATTTACCATGGAAATGTTTTTTGACTAGTGATATAGCAATATTTTGTGAATTCTATATGATGTGTGTTGCGTTATATTAGATGTATTATGAATAGATACTCCAAACATTGATGTGCATCCTCGAGAGTGTCATCCGGTTGTTCACTTTCACTAGGATCATCGTTTGGGTCGTGCAACGGGGTTATAGTGTTTGGTTGAGTCGGCTCCCTCTCGCTAGTTAATTGCTATCGCATCGGTTTGGTAGGATCGACTACCACCGAATAACAAGTCTGGACAGTCCTCTAGCTTCCCTTTGTGATCCTTACAGAATTACCCACCGGGTACTTAATACATTGACAGAAGGTGCAAGGAGTAGCCTCTATCAGATGCAACCATGGTTGTCCAATTATGGTGTGATACGAGCTCCGGACTTCTTAAATCACGAATATTGTCTTGATCTCCCTCTTCGTAACTCCATGTCCCAGATTATGATGCTTTTGCCTTCATATCCAATCAAAGTTCAATGTGTAGACTGACTGGTAAGGTGGTACTTCCAACATCTGATAGTAACTTGCTTTAAAGATGATGTTAGCCGAATTACCCCTATCGACTAAGGCCCTAGTCACCATGATGCCTCCTATGTCTAGGTTGATTATTAAGGCATTCTTGTGAGGAGTAAAAATCCCTCTTAAATCATCGTAGTTGAACGTGAGGCCGGATACCGATTTACTGTAGGAGGATCCCTTGGTTGCACATATCTCATGGTTAGATTTCATTCATTTGATGGATTGCTGATCCTCGTCTGTCAGGGGTCCCCCTCCATAGATCAAAAAAATTTATCCATTGTTGTTTTCCCGTATCGAGCCTTTTATCCTCCCAATGAGCTTCGTTATTATTTTGGCGAGGCTCCTCTTTATTATCTCTTTGGCAATGCTTCTCTTGTTTCTTAACAAATCGTATGAGGTTACCGTTATCCACTAGCCTTTAGATTTATTCTTTTAGTTGCCGACAATCGTCTGTCACATGATCGTGATTATTGTGGTAAGAGCATAAGTTCATGATATCACATCATGTAGTTGGTCCTATCATAGATGACAAAGAATATATCGGTCAACGTATTAAAGCGTCTTCCTAGTTTTTCGTAGGCCACGAGCCGTTGGTTATTTGTACCTCTCAATCCTTCACGGTGAGGGCCCTCGTCTAGCTTGCATTTGTTCCCTCTTTTAGAATCTAGTGTGGTTTTTTCTAGAGAGTCTCTTTTCATTGCATCGTCCACCTTGACAAGCTGATCGGATCGAGGAAGGAGTTCTCCTATTGTTTCAACTGGAAAGTGGACGAGATTATCGTACAGTTTTCTCTTTCTGTCAAGGCCTCTCAACAACGAGGAAACAACTAAGTTTTCTACCAGATCTGGCAAAGTATTAATCATAATGACGAATTGCTTAACGTAACTTTTCAATGACTCCCCTATTCGCTGAAAAAGATCCATGATGGAGTCTCTCTCACACGTCAGCTCCTTGTTTCGAACGAACATGTTTCTAAATGCACTTCATAGTCCTATAAAATCATGGATAAAACCTTTAGATAGGTTTCAAAACCAGTTCATGGCATTACCTTTCAGTTTCATAGACAGATCCCAACAAAGCATGACGTCATCCGGATTAAAAGCCATTATTATATTCCTGAACTACTCCAAATTCCTTTATGGATCGCCTGTACCATCGCAGGCTTCCATGCAGAACGAGTCGAACTTTCTTGGGAGCTCGGCCGCGAGAATATTCTCCATGAACGGGATTCCTTGAGCATGTAAGCGACCATTTTAGAGCATACCTGATCATATTATTAGGCTTCGTTTTCCTTGGTCTTTTGGGGGGTGGCTTACCTGTCCTCACGATGATGTTTTTTATCTTCCGAGCATTTAGAAAACCCCTCTCTCCGAGGTTCCCGACTATACTTGACTTCAGACCGTTGTGGCTATCTGTCTCTATCTCGGAGTTTAGTCGGTAACGCGTGAAGAGTGTCATTCATCTCTGCCCAGGTCATTTTAGCCACGTGATCCTTGCCTCCAACAACTAGATCAGCGTGATCGGCAACAACTTCCGCCGTGAGTGAAGTGATTTTAGGATCGACTAGGGCGGGGTGCACACCCACCGGAATGTTCACCTTTTTTAGAGTATGATTTTGTTAGGGGTTGTAGCATAAGGTGAGACGTTACTTGGCCCGACAGTTTAGTCTAACATTAGAGTTTGGTTTATCATTATGATGTTTCTTTTGGAGGTTTCTCTTTCAATCTAGATCTCGTTACTACCATTGGTTCAAACACATAAGTTTGTTTTTCAAAGAGTTGCCACAGATGGCGCTAAATTTGTTAAAAGAAAATATAACAAATATACTTAAAGGTAGTAATTTTATTGATTCAAAAAGATAAGTCATTTTGTACATAACGTTAATCTTATTTATACTATTTACATAGTGGTTTCAATCTATCATTTATTACATGATTCCACTAATACTGATCGTGGAATTGCATTCGTGATAATTGTCCTAGAATTGTGGCCATTATTATAGTCGTAGGGCGTTACGTGGGTCGACTAGTCAACCACTCCTTAAACAAGCGTTAACCTCTATATGACCTCTTCCTTAGCCGTGTATCTTGATTACCGAGCTTTGTAGGTCTCGTTGTCATGCAACGGTCATTGACGAACTCTGCTTGGTATTATCCCTGCTCGATAAAGTCCTGATTGCGTTCATTTATAGTCATAACGCTTGCTCAGATTCCTTTTCGTTTTTACTCGGTGTTACCTTTGGTCGGTTATACTTGGTCGAGCTCGTGTTAAGATTTATCCTCTACTCGGGTTCTTTATCGCTGGTGAGAGCCTCGATCAGGTTACATTGGTCGTTCCATTCAACTACTGTTTGGTTTCTTTTCGTAAGATGGTCTCATTGTCTCTCATATAAGTCTCGGCCTGGTCGTCACTAATGATCTTGTTGGATAACTTGCATGCTATCTTATTATGAAGTTGATGTCTCTCGGGTTGACCTCGGTATTTTGTTGGTAGATGCTCTTCCCACTAATATTTTACCAAATGAAGTTAATGTCAATAATAACAGTCGCATCACCAAATGTTTGAGCATTCTATTTGAGTTAGAGCGACATAATAAAAAAACCTCCTCATATATTAAGGTGGTAAAATTCATTTTAAAAATTCTATTTTGATTTTATTTGTTTATTAGATAAAAAATAAAAAATATATTTTATGACCAAGTAAAAGAAAAATTAAATTACTAATAAATAAGAATAAAAAATATTATTTTAATAGAGAAAGAGTTAAAAAATGATAAGACAAAACACAAAATAAACATTCAAACATATAACATAATTATTTTCATAAAATAAAATATTATTATTTTATTAATAAAATATAATAAATTAAAATTATTTAAATATATTACATATAAACCGTCTAAGAAATTTTTATAGGATATTATGTTATTTCATAATTATTTTTGTATGGATATCTTATCCCATTTTAAATATAAAATAAAAATAAAATTGTAGTCTCTAGAAAATTTCTCGAGATGAAGATAAGAAATAATCTAAATAAAAAAGTTTCAGTATTACTAAAAGTAAGATTAGATTTTAAAAAAGTTATTTGAAATTCAAATCTAATTTTATTTATATTTAATTTTTTAAAATATATTTTTGTCTAGTATTACAACATTTATCTACTAAAAACAAATTCTTATGTTATTCAAGAGACTCCTATCATCTAGAGTCATTGCTAAGCAAGTGAGAGAAAAGTTATAAAATTGCTTCCTAACATAACTAACACACAAGAATGTCTACAATATATATAGTAAATAAATCTCTACCTCCTATAAAAGAAAATTTAGTCAGACTATTTATATTTCTTTATAAAATAAAAAAATGATAAAAATAAAATTTTATCGATAATTTTTATACAACAAAAGTAAAAATAAATGTCAATGAATAATTTAGTATTTTTAAATGAAATATAAATAAAAGAGAACAAAATGTTTCAATAAAAGAAATAGTATATAAAAAAATCTTAAAAAATCATAAATAAACCAAATTTTCCAAAAGGTAAACTAAAATTTTAAAATTACATTATTAAATAATAAAAATATATCACAACATACAATTTTCTAATTATTTTGATAATAAGAAAAAAATTAACAAAAATAAATTTATTTTATTTTATTTTCAATACCAACATTTAAATTTAATAAATTTAAACAAAAATCAATAATTTTTTTTTCAAAATTCCGAAGATGTAAACCTGCTAGCAATAAGGCTAAACAATACATCCTAAAATGTGCATATAAAATAATAAAAAAAGAAACAACATAATAATATACTGAACATAATAATATACTGAAGCGATGATATTTATCAACGATATCATAGATATCAAGATGAAGACAAAATATCATTAATTTATTTTAAAAAATGTGATAAAAAATAAAAAATAAAATATACAAATAAATAATAGGTAATATTTTTTTTTCATAAAATCAAATATCATGAATTTAAATAATATTATGAACTACCAAACAATAATAAAAAATAAAGTGAATAAATAATCTTTTTATGAATCTGTCCAATATAATTTATTTTAATCAAAGCAATAAAAATGAATAAAAAATGAGAAAATAATAAAAAACTAAAAAAGGTATTGTCCTAAATAGAAAATACAAACTTACATAATTAAATATGACACAATTATAAACCGATGACAAAATTAATGAGAAAAGTACCGGTAAATACCTTCTCAACTATGGTATTACCCGGCGGTACCCGCTTTTTGGATAGTGTAACTGGGTACCTCGAACTGAAATTTGGACAAAAATACCCCCGACTAAAAAAAGGCGCGCGCTGGTAAAAAAAAAAAAAAAAAAAAAAAAAAAAAAAAAAAAAAAAAAAACTGGTACAATTCGCAGGATGCGAATTGCTTGCAAATTCTCAGGATGCGAATTGCTTGCAAATTCTCAGGATGCGAATTGCTTGCAATTTCTGAACGATTCTCATGATAAGATGCGAATTGCTTGCAATTTCTGAACGATTCGCATGATAAGATGCGAATTGCTTGCAAAATTCTGAACGATTCTCATGATAAGATGCGAATTGCTTGCAACTCTCAAGATTTCTGAACGATAAAAAAAAAAAAAAAAAAAAAAAAAAAAAAAAACTGGTACAATTCTCAAGATGCGAATTGCTTGCAAATTCTCACGATGCGAATTGCTTACAAATTCTGAACGATTCTCAGGATAAGATGCGAATTGCTTGCAATTTCTGAACGATTCTCATGATAAGATGCGAATTGCTTGCAATTTCTGAACGATTCGCATGATAAGATGCGAATTGCTTGCAAATTTCTGAACGATTCTCATGATAAGATGCGAATTGCTTGCAACTCTCAGGATTTCTGAACGATAAAAAAAAAAAAAAAAAAAAAAAAAAAAAAAAAAAAAAAAACTGGTACAATTCTCAAGATGCGAATTGCTTGCAAATTCTCAGGATGCGAATTGCTTGCAAATTCTGAACGATTCTCAGGATAAGATGCGAATTGCTTGCAATTTCTGAACGATTCTCATGATAAGATGCGAATTGCTTGCAATTTCTGAATGATTCTCATGATAAGATGCGAATTGCTTGCAAATTTCTGAACGATTCTCATGATAAGATGCGAATTGCTTGCAACTCTCAGGATTTCTGAACGATAAAAAAAAAAAAAAAAAAAACTGGTATGAAAAAAAAAACAACTGGTACAATTCTCAAGATGCGAATTGCTTGCAACTGGTGAAATTTTATTTTAAAAAAAAAATCAAAAAATATCATAAATGGATCTAGTTTTGTTCATTTTTAAAAAACAAAAGTAATGGTACTTTCATTTATTTTTTTCGAGCTCCCGTTCGAAAGATACGGATCTTTTAAAAATAAAATTAAAGGAAAAGTAGGAAAGAGAAGGAAAGAGAAGGAAATAAAAATTTTGGTTACGTGGCTGTTCATGAATGGTGAGGGTAGTTAAGGTATTAAAATAAAGTTAGGTTGTAAGTGACAATAAGGTAGTTGAGATGGGTATTAAGTAACAATTGATCAAACCTTGGGTGGTAAGTCACAATTGAATAGTTGAGTAGGTACCTTTGGTACAATTTCCCTTAATAAAATGTAACCTCGAACTCACGTAAAAAAAACACAAGTGTGATTTAAAAATGCACAAAATATATAGATTATTTATTTGTTGTATTTTTTGAGCTATTTATGTAAGCCCAAAAATCTACTGATATATAAAAGGTAACACAATTTTTTTATAAGTTATATAAACCAATAAAGGAGAAATAAATAAAAGAGGAGTGTGTTATTGATAAGTGCAATGAACATTTTTTTAAATTTTTAATATTTTTAATCTTTTAGTTAAAAAATAATAAAATAAAATAAAATAGTTCTTACAAATATCTAGATCATATTATGAGGAAATACAAAAAAATAAACAAAAAAACATGAAAAAACTAAAACAATGACAAGAACTAGCGACTAAAAAAATAAACCAGTGAACGGCTAGAATGATATAGGAAAACAAGGGGAACTAGAGCCACCCCAAAACAATAAAAACATAGGATCAAGATGAGTCCATAAGCAACAAGTCCAAGTGTGTTAACAAGGGGAAACAAGGGGAACTAGAGCCACCCCAAAACAATAAAAACATAGGATCAAGATGAGTCCATAAGCAACAAGTCCAAGTGTGTTAACAAGGGGGAAACATCATAGACAAATATAGCAAATTAGTAATAAGAAATTATATAGGTTAGCAAATCTTGGTGCCATGGAATCTGAACTCAAGATCTAAGAAAATTCGGAAAAACACCATAAATGCAGTGTTTCGAGGAGAACAAAAAATTCTTCCATTTCTCTCCCTCCAAACGTGGTAAATGACCGCGCCAAAGCGAGCACGCCAAAGAAGACGGTGCCGAGTTGAGACCAGTTTGACGCCTCACTAACCCAAGATTGTCAACCGTTGGCGGAGATTTGAAATCCCAACTTAGAACTATAATGGTTCCAAATACGGTTAGAGAAACTATAATCATAGAGGAGTTGTAAGGTGGTTTCAGGGTCAGAGTTGCATAAGACACAATCCGAATGAGTATTTAAACCCCAACTCAGGAGCATGCCGCGAGTAGAAAGCTTGCCAAGGATATCAAGCCATCAAATAAAAAAGTGACAAGAAATATTAAATTTATTACATATTAACCTGGCCTACCCCACAGTTGGGTGGACGTACAAATGACGTTGTACATATCATTGACAGTTAAGTTGATATTACCATTCTTCGCAGTCAAAAAACAAACATAGTTAGAGTTGGAGTTGGTGTTAGGAAGAGGTAGAGAAAAAAAAAGAGAATATTAATCTTCTGAAGATTGAGACGATTCTTTACTCTAGCCATTCTAATATTGAAATGTCGATTCCAATGACCATCGTGAATGATATTAGAGACCTTGAGGTTTTTTAACATATATATATATATGATGTCAAAAGAAAAACATAGAAAAACATACACTAGTATAGATATAAAACTATTATTTTATTAAAAACTATTATTGTATTTTGTAATATAAATTTTATTAATAAAAATTAATAGTAAGGTAAAAGAATACTTATTTAATAAAACTCTTTTTTAAATCACTTCATATTTATATTTATATCATTAATCTTCTTTTCTAATTTTATAATTTAGTATTTTTATTTTCATCCTGTTTTGAGTTCAAATAAGTTCGGATTCAATTAAATGTATAAAGTATAAAATATATATATGTTAAGATTCAAGATTCAGATTTTGAATTTTATAATTTAAAACAGTTATAGTTTAGGAGTAGAGTTCGAAATATATTTATAATTTGAATTAAAAGAAATAAAATATCTCTTTTTCGGAAAGGTAAAAGTTTTTTAAAAAAGAATAATTCTTGAAAAAAAACAAAGTTAGTGAAGAAAGATTAAATAAATATTCATAGAGCTGAGCAACTTTCTGAAATGAGTTATGCAGCTCTTTCCATTTCGTTTAAGGCCTGGTTGGTGTTAGGTGGGCTGATTTATATGGACATGCTACTATCCGATATTAGAGGAGCAAAACACATACTAAATTCTGAAATTTGGGTATTTTCTTAATAAAGTATCTGATGTTTAGATAATTTGTAAAACGCACATTTACCTTATTTATAAATATCTTTAATATTGTAATAATATTCCATTATTTTTATGTATTTACTTATTTTATTTATTAATTAATTTATAAATAAATATATTTATAAGACACAGTTATAATAAAAATTGGGTCCCATCAAAGATTTAAAAAAAATATGATTCTAATATTACAAACTTATTAAACCAATTCGGTTAAAACATATTTCACATATCCATTTAGGAGATTTATTGCACATTTATAATAGCAGAAGACAACTACACGATTACATGATAAAAAAAACAAGTCAAAAGATCTAGTTTGTTATAAATAAGATATACACTAGCCTATATAAATATAGATTAACGTAATGAATTTTATTCTTTGGTTATTATTGTAGTAGTTGGATGTTATATTTTGTTATTAAATCGGATATAACATATGATCTAAATCCTTATCAGCTAAATTATACGCACCAAATTAGCGTCCCATGTCAGAAATGATTAGTACACATAAGTTTTTTCATATAGAAACCAGATACGTAAATAGAAAAGGAAAACTCGAAAAAAAAAATACTTTGTGCGTTGATATGAACAATACCGACGAAAGAATTTTCGAGCAAATGCCATATGCAAGTTGTCTAGTTGGCTGATTATAGCAGCTAGTAACGGGGCTAAATGATGAACAAGCTAAGATGATGTATAAAATGATGTACATCACTCATTAACCAAAAGTTAAGTATAAGATCTATCGTGTTAAAGATGACGTTGAAGAAGAAGATGAAAAAAAACCATGAAACCAATTACATAATAAGAGTTCGCATCGGAAACATCACCAATCGACACAATATTTCTTTATGGTGAAGAATCGTCTCAATCAAAGCATAACAAAGGATCTAAAAGAAGACATATGAAAAATACAACAACAATAGTTAGTCTAAGACCAAAGCACCTAGGTAGAGGACCGTACACGAAGTTGACAAAAAACTCGGGAGTGATTTATGAAAGAATCAATGATACACCAAAATATCAACGACCATAAAAGTTAAAGGGCTCTGAGACCAAATCAATATGGGAAAATATTGCAAATTTCTTCGAGATATATGATATTTCATAATGAATTATTAGGCTTTACATGATCAAGTCGAAAAAATATGACCGGTGATGAAAAACTTTCAGATTTTATTAAAAAAAGGTATAGAAAACCAAACGGTGCCCACAATGAATAAGGCTAATCATCAAGGGATGAGAGGCTAAGACAAGAGAGAGTAGAAGAATCGAGAGATCTGGAAAATCATTTGATCTTTATGGAGGAAGAAGATAAATATTTGGATTATGCTTTGAATATGCAAACAATATGTTATCAACGAAAGAGATCCAATTTAAAGAATCACTAAAAATTCAAGAAATAGATATAATAAAGATTTAAACGCCAAGAAACATAGAAAAAAATCACCACATTTGTATTGAAACGCTACTCTAATATTGGCATTTGTTATGAAGATGATTTAAGATGAATTGTAGCACATCGTGGAGATGTCATATTAATCAATGTAGACCTGATTTGAGTGGAAGTCAAACGAGTAATAAAAGATACGACGAGTTCTGCCAAAATCCTATATTAAAGAACCTCCAACAAGCTGAGAGGTGTTCTAGATTTAATCATTCCGCATAGTATTTTGACACATTTTAGAGGAGCGGATGCGCAAATGATGGGGGGATTTAATATAAATGTACCATTGGAAAGAAATAATCCATAAACTTTTTTTTTTACTTATTTATGATAATGGATACCCCCCCCCCTCCCGTCTATAATGTAATCATATAAAAATCATGGTTGGATCAAATTAATGTTGTAGTATCTATAGTTCATAAATGCCTCAAATACTCTATCAATCATAGTATATATAATAAAATAATTAAAATATATCTAGGAAGTTTTATGCAACTTCCTCGACTCGCAAAAAAGAAGTGCAATAACAATAAGAGAGAGACTTGGTCATGAACGATCCCGTGGAAGCCCTCAATCTAAAAGAACCTAAAGGAGAGGTAGAAAGCGTAAGAATGAAAGAAGTGAAGATATTACAGCTCGACTCAGATATCCCCACATAATTGAGGTATAAATTACTCGGTCTTATATATTAGAATCTTGATTTGTTTTCTTGGAATGCTCAAGATATTATAGGGGTTATAACTGAATTCATAAGATATAGACTATCAATCAAAAATAATTTTTTTCCCAATAAAGAAAAAGAGAGAGATCAATATAGATTATGAATCAACAATAGTTTTAGAAATAATTATTGAGGAAATAAAAAAAATTAATATTTTGTACAACATATTCAGGAATCATAGTACCCGGTGTTGACAAATAACCAAATTTGTATGGATTCCAGATACAATATAAAACAATCTTTAACAAAACCTTGTTCAGGTGTCTCGGCCCAGACAAAACAATCTTTGTAGTTGGAGAACTTCATGATAAATAAATAATTATGTATTACGGCTACAAAAACTTACACAAAAGAATTACCCTTCAAGGTTACTATCGGCCCACAATAATAGAGGATGTAAAAAAGAAAGTCAAATATTCTTCAAATCTATTCACATAATGTATGTAATACTAAAAAAAATATCCAAAGCAACACCATTTGACACACGAGGCCTTAACATTGTGAGACCTCTCATGGAGGAAGATAATTCTTAATAGTAGCAGTAAATTACTTCTCAAAATAGATAGAAGCTCAAGCATTAAAGAACATCTCATAAAATAAAGTAGTTAAGTTCCTAAAAACAAACATTTGTTGCCACTATGGAGTACCAATGGTAATTAGAACGGACAATGAGACCTAATTTTAGAATAACAAAGTCACATGGATCTGTGGAAAGAAAGGTATAAAACAAATATTTTCGTATACTTTTCATCCATAAGCTAATGGTTTGGTAGAAGTTACCAACCGATCCATATCAAACGAATCAAGAAAATGTTGGAAGTAGTAATATTACACTTACCATGATTTTTATAAGAAGTCTTTCGGTTATACAAAACCACTCTAAGAACAACAATGAATGAAACACAATTTGCACTGATGTACGTCAAGGAAGGAGTCGTACCATCCGCAATGGCTATACCCTCATATAGAATCTCTACTTACCAGAAACACAACAATTTGGAGGCAAAGCAAATCAAACTTGACGTAATAGAGAAAAAATGGTAAAATTCCACTTTCGGTCAGATAATTATAAAACTATGATGTGCACATATATAAGTTTCAAGTCTGATTCCGAAGATTCGAGCCATATGATACAGTTTTAAGAAATGCGTTTCTTCATACAAAATAAAAAATACTTTGGTACACTAGTCCCTAATTAGAAAGGCCCTTACACCGTGGAGTATAAAGTAAAGACGAGAACATATAAATTGTTGGATGAATAAGGGGAGCTGCTTGGGATTCATGGAATATATAGTTTTTTAAGATTTATTATTATATAATGAGTTACATCTATTTTATTTATTGTACTTGGTACATCATTTTGCTTTCACATGAGGTGTACAAACTACAATTTGCCATTTTTATTTTTTCAATGAGGGAATATAACGATTATTCTAAAATACATCAAGGATAGGATCTAAAGATTCTTTAAAAAAAAGGTCTAGCGATTATACTATCAAACTGAATGAGTTCTAACGATTTTCATAAAACAATAGAAGCCACTATAAATATTTGGCTAAAACAAAGGAAGAAAATCAATGGATTCAGATAAAGTTATAAGCTTAAAAGACGTTAATACAAGCACTTTGGGATGCATCTAAATCTTGCAGCAAGGTATCTCATTCATACAAAACTTCATCAATAGATTTATAATGATTGTTTTGCTCGGTTGCGCGAAGACTTTATTATTCCTTCAACTTAATGATCAAATCCCTCAATTCTTGCTTACATGCAATTAATTTAGTGAGAATTATTAGATTAACACGTTGCTCTTGTGCCACCAATAAATACATTGCAAGAAACTTATCTCTCAACTGAAATTTGGTTATATCTTATGCTTGCAACTTGGCTTTCAATTGCTCTTTAACAATAATTTCAGCCTCATGCTCCAACTTCAACCTGTCTTCAATAACAGTTTTCTCTTATAACTCGTCTTGCACCTTATTTTTTGCTTCAAATTTGGCGTCCATCATAGCCTAATATTCTAAACTATTCTCAATGGACCTTGCAACACTTTTTAATAAAAATCGAAAATCTTGAGCATGAATGGTAAATTGATTGAAACCTTGGTGAAGAAAAACAATGACATTTAAAATAGTCGCCATAATTCATACATTTTAGCTAAATATACAATATTCGTAAATTATATAAAGATAATATTAACCAATGATTAACTTCACTCCCAAGTTTATTTGTTTATTGGCTAGATCCAGAGTAGAAAGAAGGACATGAATTTTTATTTTATTGGTTGGGGCTATAAAACAATTAACCACTTTATGGACTTCGTCTATGATTAATTTTGAAGCTATTACATATGTTCAATCTTTGGCTGAAATAACATCAACACAAATTGATTCGATAGATGTACCAATGCGGTTACTTACAACCTGAAGATTCCCATCCAATTTGAAGCATAAGTTTTCGAATGAACTTTCTCCATCATTTCCATAATGCCATCATTGCATAAGGAGCAAAAATCAACATATGCAACTTTCTGTTATTTGGTAGAAGCGCAGTCATAGGAGGCATCACTAGCTTCGACTGATCGACTTTATTAACAGACTTACTCCCAATTATGGAAGTATCAAAACTTAAAGGTACTTAATTTGTAACCAGATGATCTTTGACCGTAGTCGGTGTATAAACATGATTAATGGCTTCAGATACGTTCTTTTACGTTACAAAAGACAACTACTTTTCTTTACCAAAAGCCACATCGACCATGAAAATTTACGCGCCACTATTAATTTTCAATCTTTTGGTTTCAGAGAATATCGTAGAGCTCATGCCTTTTATTTTAAAAAATTTCCTTTATCTTGCTGATTTAGCCCTCTAAACGTGATTAGTTACGATTTTCATTTTAGTAAAGTTTATTGTGGGAAATTGAGAGATTAAGGGACTCTTCATTTTTTCAATAACAATACAATTTTTTGGTGCCGGCTGGTCATCATAATCAAGAATAACTACTCTTTTAGTTTAACGAGAGTCTCATAATCCATCAAATAAGCTCCTACCTTATTAAGACCATCTTCATTTATTGTAAATTTAACTATGGTAATTTTTATGGAATATTTTCTACCAATAAAATATCAATTTCTTTTTTAACAATGTGAGATAAATACATCATATGTAAAACAGGAACAAGTTTAACTTATTTATTATAATCTGAAAGCTTATTCAGATCTTCCTTTCTAGTCTCAGCTATGTTATTCATCATGCTCAAATGATGATACATTCAAACCATTACCAATAATACTTTTATCACCATAACATTCGACATCTATATCCACAACAATATTATCCTTTTTATACTTTTTCGCGACCCTTACTATAGGCACGATGAGTCACACTTTGTATTCTCTTTGGCTTACCACTTTTGTTAGGATTATCTTCTATAAAAGTTGGATTGGCATCAACTCTTCTATTCAGAGAACACCTAACAACAACCTTTTTAACAGGGGAACCTTTGGCTCTAGTATTCTTCGAAGTCGTTTCTTTTTTCGATTTTTTTCGTAACATGATATTTTCAATATCTCGTTTACAAACAGGAAACCCTCCAGTTTAAGAAATATTATGCCATACCCCAACACTTAAAATTGTTCCAGAAGAAGAAAATATTTATAGTGATACTGAAAATTATTCGTTGCCTCCATAATTTTAGTGTACTTCTCTTTTAATTTACCCAGGATTTAAGATGAAGCTCCAACAGTGATAATGAAACACAAAGACAACAATGAGGATACACTTTTAAAGTGTAAATATGCAGAAATATAAATTAAAGTAAAAGTAGTAGAACCAGATTTTGGTTGCCAAATCCGAGAGCATATGAGAATATATTCTTTAGTACATGTTCTCCAATAGACACATAAACAAGCTTAGTTTTTTACACCTTATTGCTATCAGATGATCATCCAAAATCTTGTTCGTTTATCCATAACAAACAAATAGAAGATATTACTCTTTTGACCTTTAATGTTATTCACATCAAGAAGTTGTTAACGCTAAAGCGATCATAAAACTTTCGAACAAAGAGAATGCTCGCCATCAGTAAACTCCAAGAATTTAAAACTAATTGACATGGACACATACTAGTTGATTTAAATAATTTCAGAATTTCCAGATAAAATGAAAACCTAACACTCACATTAAGTATATGTATGAAAATTGGTTTGGTTTATTTTAGGTCGGGGGTAGTTTTCTAAAGTGTTTTTGTAAGTTTGGGATATTTTGTGTTTAGTGTGAGGAGTAGTGAGATAATTAAGCAACCTCCTTGTATTAAATGTTGATCACCCTCATTAATGAGAGTGGTTGAGGTATTTATACTTTTAATTAATGACCCATGGGCTTACCGGGTCAAGTTGACAAACCATGTCGAGTTTAAAGACTCATTAGTGTTTAAGTAGATTATCAAATAGCTTAGTCAAAATGTTCACATTCTTCCTGTTCGGATTTATAGTGGTGTGATATGGTCCAAATTACCTTTGTTCGGATTAATTGGTACGATGTGACTGTAATATCTGAACTCATCAAAAATGACTATTTCGTTTTCCTCTACATGTAAGGGGAGATGAAGGGGATATTCTCTAACATTTTCCAATCTTTTTGATTTTGATTATAATCAAAATAATAGATGTACTCACATTAATAATTAATAACATGCATCATCTTAGCATTTTCAAGCAAACTATTAACATAAATTACCTTTTGGTTCATTACTGGATTTAGATGAAATGATCACTAATGCGGAATAGTTACGAGCATAGTTAATATCAATGTTAGGAAAAAAATGAGAGAAGGTAAAAAAAATAAAAATTTATCCTCAACTCGATTTTGGTTATGAACAAGTGGCTCTATAATTATTTCATAATCTCAGTCTGCGCCTTCGTGAAACATGTGTATAAAAGGGCTCACACTTTTGTTTCTTCATTTTATAAGAAAGTGAATTAAATCGAGATGGTATATCAGAAGTGATAAGTTTTTAAAAGTAATATAAAGTGAAACTTAAAACATTAAGCACGAAATAAGAAAAATCAAAGCGTGCTTTAAGAGTTGAAAGGAAGATCTCAATAAAAAAGTCTATAATACAAATAACCAATTTGTTTATAGAGAATATGAGGTGAATCGAAAACTTAAAGATTTAATCTAACGGTATATATGACCACTACTTCAGTTATATATATTATGTACATTATCACGAAATAAAGATAACTCTCATATTGTATTGGGATAAACAACGTTTTTCAAATTCACTTAAAACAACGATTTTGGAGGAATGAAGCTCGGGGCAAGTCCATTATTAGGAATCAAGATTGATTCCCTCTTATGATTGAATTTTATTGATTTTTGCTACATATTTTTAAAGTATTACGAGGCTAATATACCTATATCCCCATGAAACTTGAAGAAATACAAAAAACCTAAAGTAGTTTGATGCAAATTTAAATTCTATTCAATTTAACAAAATGTCCAAATAACTGTAGCAATATGCTCCCGATTAGTTGTAATATTTTCTACTTGAGAAAATAAATAATTTTTTCTCAATCTATATTTTGGTCGACGAAGATTCCGCAAGATCATCTGAAGACCTTCTCAGGGATTTGACCAGCTAAAATAATATGAACCTACAAACAAGTAACATCAAAATATTGAAAGTACATAACTAGAAAGAAAATAAGATATACGAAACCATTTTTTCTTGCTTTTGTCTAGATTATAAGGGTATGATCTTATGGATTTTGTGAATATTTTAAGATAAAGTAATTAATTTTTTTTATTTAATATGAATAATTGAAAATTGGATTGAATTTGTTTGAGGTGTGAACCGATTCAAGAAAAAAAACAGAAACTACTTCTACTTTAAAACTATTATTTGTATAATTAATATTAATAATTCACTTAGTTTAAACATCATACTTAATTCACATTATGAGTTTTAAATTCAAATCAAGATTTAAACATTTGGTGTCAAGTTTTATTGTTTAGACTGAATTATATATATATATATATATATATATATATATATATATATATATATATATATATATATATTATAAATGAACTTTCAAATGGTTATTAATGTCATTAAATCTCATGCCGGATTTTGGATTATAAGGAATAAGGTTTTGAGGTTTTTTGAGATTAAGTTTGAAAATGTATGTAAAAAGGCTAATTGCGTTGCTGATTGGTTGCCAAATGAGGCTATAAGGTCAAAGAAGAAGATGTGATCATCTTCGACACCGGTGATGTTGAGTTACAAAATATTTTATGACTAAAATCGTGGAGTTGGGTATCTTTATAAATGGTTAAAGTCTTATGTTTTAAAAAAATTCTCATTCTGACTTATTTGATTTGTTTGACATGGGATGTTTAGAGGTTCCTTGCTGAAAATGAAATGCTGCATATTGGGATTCATTTTAAAATTTTGTTTCATTAATGTTATATATTTATTTGTTTAAGATGGATTTGAAGCATTAGAGTCTTGATTTTTGTCTCTAATGTATTTTGGTATTTTCTATTATGGGTGACTTTTTGACTTTACACTTTACCTTGGTAGTTTCATTGTATTTTACAAGTGATTTTATATTACCAAACTAGAGAGGTTGTGCCTAAATTTTGCAAGATTTTGCATCTTTCTTGGCGAGGCTCAAGTTTTATGGCTCCTAAATCACATCAAGTGACAAGCTACATGTTAGGTGTTGTTTGTTAGTATTTTCTGGCTTTGGATGTTATCTTGCATTATTTTTACAAATTTAAAAAATGACGTACGCATAGTTTTGTTAACAAAAAAGGATATTAGAAGTTATCATAATCTTATTACTTAACTTTATTACTTTTTTAATAGTAGTCAAGTTATAATGTGGGTTGTTCTTTTCATTATGCCATTTTATGGATTCAATAAATCTAGTATAATATAGGTTGTTCAGACCACATGATATTTATTGTAATCGTATCATTATGTTTGTGTAGTTTACTCATTTATGCCACTAGAGGGTTTATATTTGAAAAATCATGTTATTTGTATGAATTTTGGTTCTATTTTGATTGAAATATTTGTTCTAGTACCATATGCAGATTCTAATTCTTATTTGATTATTAAATATGATCATACCATTAAGTTTAAACAAAAAAAACTACACCAACATGGTATCTACATGAGTTAAGCTTGTATTAATATAATATTTTTACTTGGTAGTCCTAAGTTAATATTAATTTTGACTACATCTAGTATCATACCAACTATTCATAATAGTTAAAATTTGAAAATTTACATTAATTGAGAATATTCCAAATTTAAGTTTATTACAATCTCTTGCTTTAAAAATGCTTGTATTAAAAAGATATATCCACTAAAATACGTTGCAGAAAATTTTATTATATAAAATAATCTATAATTTGTCTTATTATTTTAGGTAATAAATTAAAAATAGCTAAAATGGTTATGTTGCTTAGAAATGAAGCAAAACATATTTTGCATTAATCATAGCGCAAACTATCACATAAATGAACTTAGAGTTCTTATGACATGCAATATGGATATTGCACAAACCTTATAATCATAACATGCCTAAAAAATAAACTCATCATGCTACTCTAAATTGAGATTAGTAAACTGAATTATATAAGAATTATTCACTATAAAATACAAAATAGATATTGTATTATGAAACTGAAAAATATGCATATATCATATAAAAATAATAAAATCTAAAGTTATACTAACAAGTATAGATTCAACCGTTGAGCTAAAGCCTTACTACACAAAATATCTAATTTTCCAAAAGATCACTTTGCTGAAGCATCATGTGGCCGAAGGGTCTTGCCACAACACCGTCTAGCTAAAACCCCTTCTGATGGAACAACCTTCGGCTGAAACTAAAGTCATCAGTACAAATCATTTATAAAATCGTTAAAGCTCATAAAAATTATATATTGATAACTATAAATATGTGCATATTAAATCATTCAGGTGTTATAGTCTTAGAGAAATATATGAGAAATTAGTAAAAATATAATAAATATAATATGTTACAACATCCCTTATATAAGGGAGACAAATCAATCAATAATAATATCTATGACTTTACTGCAAATGTGAGATTTCACCAAGGATGAGTGGTAACCTATATTGTTTTCGAAAGTTTAAAAATAAAATAAACTAAGAAGCGATAAGATAAGATGGCAGAATTCGCCCTTGCAATCCGAAGATGTAAGCAAAAACAACAATCAAGTGGGTAACGTGATCTATCAGTTGCGGCTTGGGGTATCGTGTAAGTAGAATTCCATACCTTGGGAGAAAGAACTCAAAGATCAGAACTTGCAAACGATAAAGACGTACATAAATTCGTTACAGACGCCTTCCAAACTATGTATCAAATCGTAGATCCACAAACCCGCAGTAGGAGACAAAACGGAAGAAAACGACACAAATAACCCCAAAAACATGTCTCGATATCTAACATTTCTTTGATAATCGTAGTTAAGATGCAACTAGATCAGACCATGTTTTTTTAGATAAAATTATAAAATGCTGAGGCCGTAAGAATAAAAAAAGAAGCCAGACCCTAGGATCCCCAAAAAAAACTGGAAATTAGAAAGAGGAGAACCCATTTAAGGAGTATATTGCCCCTGTGAATGGGGGAGGACACACATGAATCCGACAAGCCAACACATTCCCCCTTAAATTGTTGATCCAAATCGAAAGCATTACCATTAGGTTCCCTTTCTTTTTGGCCCGACTCCACTCATCAATCGAGTAGGATATTATAACTCTTAGGCTTAGGTGGCCCAACCTGGACGCTGCTTTGCCTACTCAAACATGCCATCATGCTATCTGTTTTCCATATAGTGGATAAAATATTAACAATATGTATGAGACTATGCCAGCGTATATGGAGAAATGGGCTCAACGGGAGTAGAATCCAAATATTCCTTAGGTTCCGACTTTTATATGGAGAAATGACCCCTCATCACAGTAATCGGGGTTCAACGGACAAAGAAACAGGGTTTGGTAAGCAACTTCTAGGAAGAGGAGAGGTAAATATTAACAAAAAATAGTTATTATGGTGCTTATAATGAGTTTACAAAGATTGAGTCCTTAGTTACACTTGAAATAGATAAAGAAATGCTACCACCACATTTCAAAACACATAAAATTGACAAGTTCACCAACAAGGGTGACCAATATCATCACTTCAAAAGTGATGCTAACGTATCCAGAGATAGATGAAGTTTCAGGTGTAAGGCACTAAATGGATCGACCCTTACATGGTTCATTGACTTGCCTTCGCGCAACATCATAAACTTCGAACAACTCTGGATATCATTCCACAATGATTAACAGGTCTAAGTCTATCCAAAAATATTCAAATCCCATATTCCACTCCAAACATATAAGAAATGGAAGCTTACAAGAGTGCAACGAGAGGTTTGTAAAAATATCCGGATAATGTGGCATGCCTTGCGTATCGATAATGAATCTTAAGATGGCCTTTGTATAAATATATTATGATATATAATACACATATTTTTGTAGATATGTTAACACAAGTTGAGCGTCTATGAAATATTATGACACCGAGCGGACGAGAATAACATGGAAAACATATGCACTATAAACATATCCACACAGCCAGTCATTGCTACACCGTGGGGAGCTGTTAGCTATAGTACTAATCAATTTTAAGGATCAACATGCATCATCAAGACAAAGCAACGCACGAGTCTTATTAAGAGTGAGGTACTCCAATCAAGGACGATGATACAAATGAAATTACAACAACAACAAACACAAAAACCGTGACAGCGGCCGGCGGACCAAACTCCTCCTACGGGACCATTTACCAAATTAAACAACAACATGACGTCTATGTATTTCAAGATTGCAAGCACATTCCATTACTAAAGGCCGCATAAGATTAATGGTCCAAAAACGAATCAGGGTGCGTTCAAGTACAACAAATTCCACAACAATAAGGGACACTACACAACAAACTATTGGACGTTGCAAGATCAAATCCATCAGTTTATTGATGAAGATAAACGCTCAAAATTTGTAGAAAAAGGAGAAAACTACGAGTACATGTGTTAAAAAAAACATGGAGATAGACTATCCAATGAGATGGGAGAGACGAGAACTGAAACAAACCGAAGATCGAACCAAAGGCCGTTGCTAATAATGCTATTTTTTATCTTTTGCAAAAAGAATATATGGATTATAGTTTCTACAGACAAAAGTTCGTGTCATCTCTGAAAAAAATCCTTTTTTGAGAATCTTAAATCGATCAAGGAAACGATTTACCGACAATTTAGAGGTACAAAATTGTGGCAAAACTTCACCTTACATATTTCAAGTACCAGTTTGAGGTGTCTTTCGCTATTATCGACACTGATGACGACAAATAAACTCACTTAAAATTTATAGATATTTAAACAAACAAATACTATATTAAAAAGAAAGATAAATAATAACCGTTGAATTGAACTATAATAAAATGAATGTTCAACATTCTATAAAAATATAATGTTTTATATTTAAAGTGATTAAAATAAAATTTTAAATTCATTTATCCAATAATATATGAATTCGTTGTATTGTTGGACGAATAAATATTTCTTTATAGATACGCATCAAACACCAATAACAAATACAATAGTTTATTTTAAATTCAAAATCTAATATCAAAATAGATATTGGAGACGATATCCGAACAATAACTCAATATACTAAACCCAAACTCAAATAAACACTGGAGATGATTCCGAGCAATACCATGATAAAAGTCAGCTTTGTTGTGTTTATATCGCACTTACATTTTATATTTTTGCAGCTATTCCCAAACCAAAATCGTAATGCAAATTCTTTTGAAGTAAAAATTGTATATTAAACTAGTATTAAAAAACTAATAGTTGATTTGTTATATAAAATGAAATAGAATATGATTACGTAAGTTTCATAATTTTCAAGTGGATATTTTAAATTGTTTAAAGCCTTGGGCTTTTAGTTGTTTTTGTAAATAAATGTTGTATAATAGGGTTTGGAAGTACTTAGTTTTACTACAAACAAATCAAATCAAATAAAAAATCAATTTCAATATTTATTTATCAAAACAATCCAGCTTTTATTACACCAAATTGTATTTTTATTTTATTTATTCTTGTCACCTCAATCATTACAATTCAATGACACACCAAATTATTTTAGTAAAAAAAAACCTGTGATCATTATTTTCTTTGTCAGTTAAAGGCACCGCAATCCCGACGGATATTACCATTCCTTCCGGTTTTAACACCGACCCGACCCAACTTAGTCATAGCAGTGATGAAAGCGTTATTAAAAGCTTGGGAATTAGCAGCCCAAGCATTGACAGTTGGCTTGGTTCTTCCATCGGTGAATAGAACTTGGTCGGACGTGAACAAGCCTTTACCCTGTTGAAGATTTTTGAAATAAGCGTTGTCGAATTGTCTTGGCGTGGTTGGGTCCATGTTGATGGCTATTCTGGGGTCGACATTTCTAGGACACATTTGTTGGAGCTGGGTCGCGTATTGGCTGTTTAGTGTCGGGTCGATTCTGCTTGGGCTGTTGAATGTGTATATTCTGTTTGAGAATTTGCTGCAGTGAGAGAATCCAAGGGTGTGTGCAGCTGCATATAATATAACCATCATCAGCTCATGTAGTGTCAAACCCATTTCAAACAAAACCACAATTTATCTGGTCCTGTTCGGACTAATAAACTTACGGATCCTGTCGAACTCTGTAACTTAACCGAACTGGTAACACCGTACGACTTGTCCATCCGTTAATATTTAAGCATATAGTAAAATCCAAAACGTGAGTGTTGAGAACACCAATTAGAGAATCTGATTAAAACGATTTCACGAATACTATATACTTCGGTCGACTTAAATCAAAACCAACTAGACCATGTTACTTATAGTTATAGCTATATTATAAGGATGGTTTGATAAAGAGAAACGACATGAGCTGTGGCCGCCACGTTCCCCTATCACTACCAAACATAGATCTCATTGTCAGACGGGACCACATAATCCTAATTCGACAGTAGGGTCCGCCCCTCTAATTTGAAACGAACTGGATATTCTTCTTTTAGAAAAAGTTACCTGAGAGCGCAACCATGTCATTTTGGTTAAGTCCGTTAGCACCAAACAAAGCATTAAGCTGATTGACGTTGTCTGTCGGATGCGGCAACTTCCCTTGTACACTTGAAGATGTCGACACCAATCCATCCAACCGTCCCAATTCAACGCTGTAAGATGGTCCGCCCGACTGCATATTTAATTTATTAAATATTACGTAACAAAGATAAATTATGTTAAATAATATGAAATATTTAACGAAATAAATTACCAAGACAACGACATCACGAGCTGCTAGGGCAAGAATATCGGCACAAGAAACCTTGTTTTTACAACTTGGGTTAGCATCAACGGCTTGTTTAGCTTTAACAACCGTATCGAATCCGTCTCCGGCTAACGATAGATTATCTGGGTGATCTTTCTCCGCGTTATTCGCAGCCGAGGCGATCATAACCGAAGCATCACACCCCTAAATTCTCCATGAAAAACAAATATTTGATCATGAACAAAATATAAACGAACTTTCTAAGATATTTTAATATATGGTGTAAAATACGTACGTTAACGAAGCAATCGTGGAAGAAGAGGCGAAGAGTGGCCGGAATAGTAGTAAACGTTTGTTGGAATTTCGTCTGGACTGCGTTTCTGACGATCTGTTCAACATTAGGACATGAATTGGAGTAGAAGTTGGTTCTAAGTTGAGCCACAGTTGTTGCAGGAAACAAACTGAGACCGACTAGACAAAGAGAAAAAACTAGAACGATATTTAACCGACCCATCAATTATAGTAATTTAGAGAGCTGTATTTTTTTTTAAAGATGTTTATTGATGATTGATTGGTGAAGAGGTAGTGAAGAATTTCATAGATTTATATACCAATGGTTTCGACTAGTCAAATGGAAATATAATAATATATGTAGTATATGCCAGTTGGGTAATTAGAATCTTTTGTTTTCTTCTTTCCTTTTTTTTATAAATATAAAATATAATGAGGTAGTAGTTTATATAACTTGGTGTCGTAGATGACTGTGATTCCTAATAAAGGCCAAAAAACATGTCATTTTCTGAAATGTGAAAATTACTTTTATATTTAGGAGAAGTCAAGTTTTTTTTATCATATTGGTTTTATATGGTTCTCTAAAATTATATTAGTAACTAGTGTTTAGTACAGAGCAACGCTAGAGGAAACGAGGGTAAAAGTGGTGGTGTAAAAGGATATTAAACCTTTCGTTTGTAGCTGTATAGAAATAGGATGAGATTTTATAAAAAGAGTTGCGGCTTATATTTATAATTTTTAATATATAAAATAAATTGGGTATACAATGTTTTAATGATAAAAAAAAAATTGGCAAAAAATATTAAATTAATTTTTTTTTTTTTAAACATGAGAGCTTTAGGAACAAAATAATAAGTGATATTATCCGTCCTAATACATGAGCGGATTTGGGTAAAAAAAAACTAAAAATCAAGTTAAATGAGACGTACTATCCCTACTAAAAAAAGTTGCGGATCCAAATTAAATTTTCGAGTACCGCAAGCAAAGATTGCAACCAAAAAATATGAAAAATGCTAACCGCAAAGACAGCAACAAAAATATACAATAAGTTATTAAAAAGTTAAAAAATAATTATGGTCAATCAATATGGGCAGCAAAAAATCAGATTCGAAGGGAAAGAGAATACGATACTAAACCGTAGAGGCAAGAACAGGAGTAAAACGAAAAATCTTCCTCTCCCATCAGACTTGGTAATAACTACGCCAAAAACAAGAACCTTTAAGATGTCGATTTCGAGATGAAAACCAATTTGGCGCCTCATAAAATCAAGAGTGTGAGTTAGGAGCATTAATTAAGCATGAACCCAAGTTTGGAACTAACAAAGCCCCAAATATTCTGAGTGAAACTACAATAATAAAAGATACGATTGATTGTTTTAGAGTCTGAATTGTATAAGACACAACCCAACGTGATATTTAGACCCCAACTCAGAAGTTTATCTCAAGTGGTCAGTTTGTCATGGATTGCAAGCCAAACGATGAAAAAGTGATGATGAATGTTATACTTATGCCATACTAATCTGGTGCACCCGACATAGCAGGTGGACGCACGAATGACGTTGTGGGTTTCCTTGATAATCAACCTTGTATTTACTTTCTTAATGGTCTAATATTGTACATCATTGAAGTTAATATTGGAGGAGGTGATGAGAGAATGTTATTATAATC
The DNA here is from genome assembly GCA_036936605.1 of Limnanthes douglasii subsp. nivea. NCBI lineage: Eukaryota > Viridiplantae > Streptophyta > Magnoliopsida > Brassicales > Limnanthaceae > Limnanthes > Limnanthes douglasii. Next base: position 187,348,917 of record JAUPFV010000005.1, read on the forward strand.
TCGTGAAAATGGTTGTGTTCCTTGCTCGCGCAAATTTAATGTAGGATGACCAATTCCAAAGGTCATCCTTAATAATGTCCGAGACTTTGAAGTTCTTACCGAGTCTAGAATCATTGATGATGTGTTTTCCATAATGGGCTACCAAAAAAGGTCGGAATAAGTCATGGTCCATACCAGAACCAGGTATCAACCCCATTACCAATCGTTGTCATGTACACGTTACTATATAAGCACCGAAGACATAAATTTTTTCTCCAAGTCAATGAGAAAAAGGATCCTATATCTAAAATCCAAAAGTTATCAGTTTTTATTTTTTCGGATTTGATCTAGTCGCACCAAATCGAATTATTGTTATTATTTGACCATAAATATTTAATGACAACTGCATGGTGGAATAAAGAGCATTTTTAAGTTACACTTATAATATACTTATATGCCTATATTCTCACTATAAAAATAAATTATTTAAAAAAAATTAATTTTTAATTTTTTACGGAAAAATTATGAAGTGAATTAATATATAAATTTTTTATGTGGTAAAATAATTTTTTTCGTTTAACGTAATAACTAATTTGTTAGGAAATATATTTTGGAGTTTCTTTATTAGATTTTGAAATTATGTATTATGGTTTTACAAATAAATAATATGATTATTAATTAGTTTTTTTATTGTTTTTGTGGATGTTTTTTTTTCAATCAAAAGAAATATTTATTGATTTTTAAAGTTTTGAGAATATTAGAAACTTAAGTTGTAATTTTATAATAAAAACTAAATTGGAGAGAAAACAAAATTTGAGGTGCCAACGATAAAAATCATAGACTATTGCTAGCTTCCTTGAGAGCATAATGAGATACAATGAATACATCGTGAAAAATTCGGAACTATATAAAGAGAAGACTCAATAATGCACGATTCTTCTGATTTAAGATGATGAGAAACGTAACAATAACTACAAATGATTGGTATTGTATATTGAAAAATATGTATTATCAAGCACCTGAAGCTCACACAAAGTCGCAGAGGAACGAATGAGCTAAAAATAGTAGAGATTAACATATCGAGAAGAAAAATAGAGTGAATCTTCATTAAAAGAAGACAAATGATATTAGTCTTTCAGAGTCTTTACATAAACATTATCATTCAAGGATCATAAAGGATCATACTCACACAAACAGAGCGTCAGGTCAAACAATCGATCGATGGGACTATCTTTAATTGGGGAGAGTCTTTTTAAATTTGCAAAGATATGATGAATCTTGATATAGTATTCTGAGATTTGCGAAGATTGAACTTTGAATTTTCATGTCTGTATTTGGATTTCTGACCGGATACCTGTTAAAATTAAACTGTAAACTAAGAGCAAGGCTAGTCTGGTAGAACCCGCTGAGCGAGTTAGTAAGCTTAAGAATTTATGTATGAGAAACCAAGTCATCAACACATATAATTCTAGTCATTTATCGATATATAACTCAAACTAATGTTTTCCAGAAAAAATAGCCCTAAGAAGATTAGGAATCTCAAAGTGATTAAAGTCGATTTTTATCTTATATTTAAAGATCCATTTAGCAAACAAATCAGCTGTATTTTTTTGGACCCTACAAATGTGAGATAAATTCATGGATGGTCGTTAAGACTTATATAACAAGTCATATAAGGTTCAACAGTCCAGGGTCATTTACTAAAGTAACAAGGTTCACTAAGATTTTAGAATCACTTTCAATGTTAACATTGAAAATGTTCAACCTTTTACACGTTAGGAGGTCATCTAAGAGGGTTCCAGATGCAGCCACTAATGAATTCGTATTACTGTAGAGTCTGCCAAAACCTTGACTACCATTACCTTGATTGTCTCTAAGAATACCACTACCATTGGGATCTCTATTAGGCAAATAAGAACCATCTAGGTTTAATTTGAATCTGTTGCGAGATGGAGGTGTCCGGTTAAGTATATAAATCTTCATAGAGTTATTAAGATGGTTATAACAACCTATATATAATCACATGCTCATATTTGGTCCAGTGAGTCTTGTTCAACATATTAGCTTGATCCATATTAATGATAATTTGGTTTATATAAATGATGGCAGAGTTAGAAGAGTAAATAGTATTGTGATGCTTAGATTTTTGTCATTGACTTCTAGGTGACCCAACTAATTAAAACATAAATGATTGTTCTTATATGAACATTTTTATTGATGGACCAAAACCAATTCCTCAAAATGTGGGGGTAAGTCATGTGTCTTACATGATTAATATCAAATAAGACAACATAATGAGACCATTAGAACCATGCAAAATTATACTCCACAAATAGGTGGTTAATACTTTCAAAGTTAGAGAAAAGTTGGAACTTAGCAACTAAAGTTATGTGTCTATTTTGGAGAGATATCGGTAGAGATCCAACCATTAAGGATTTGCTAACATAGGAAAGATAACTTTTTGGATGAATGTTGTTCCATAGTCTCTTAAAGAGGTTAAAGTTGTTATGTTTTTGCCTTAAGTGATTCCAATTATCTTTAATACTAAATAATCCATCCTTTAAAACAAGCCAGATAGTTTATCTTCAACAAGGGAATTGATAGTGAGATGCTGAATACTATTAATTTTAGTAACAGTAACAAGGTTAGTAAGCCTATTCTGATTCCAATGATTAGAATTCCAGTCCCATAAAGTGTGAACATGAGTTTTGATAAACTATGTGTTGTCATCATAATCAGACAATCTAAAAAAAGGTGAAGCTTTAGTCCAATTATCAAGCCAAAACTCAACCTTCCTATTACCCACCTTCCAAAAAATATGCTTTTCAACAGTTTGTCTGATTTTCATTAGTCTTTTCCAGGTAAGGGAGTGATAATTAGTTAGGTTGACCTAAATGGGATGCATGATTTTACAATAAATACTAGCCATGTATGTAGCCCATATAGATTTTTTATCTTTAAATTTGTACCATAATTTGCAGTAATATGTGTCTTGCCAAGTCTTTCAAAGATCTAATATCTAAGCCACCTTCATCAAAAGGTTTAGTAATATTTGACCAACTAGACAAAATAATAGAATTAGATTCAAGAAAAGATCTCCAAAGAAATTTATTGAACACTTTTTCAATCTTAAAAGCTATAGATTTAGGGAAACAACTATTATGTAACCAGTAAACAGGTGAAGTCATAAAGGTCGAGTTCATTAGAGTAAGCTTCCCACCACATGATAAGTGTTATCATTCCAATCATTGATCTTGTCTCTTATTTTTGAAATAAGAGGCTCAAAATTAATAATCCTGTTGCTTGAGTTAATTGACACATCTAAATAATTAGTGGGCAGGATATAAAAAATAGTATGAATTTCAATGTTGTTTCTTTTACTTCTGCTAAGACTTGCATAGTCGTAACATTGGTCTTATCTTTGTTAATAGTATGACCATAATTATTTTGATAATGATGCAGGAAGGAAGCAAGGAAATCTATATATGAAGGGAGGTTGTGTGGTGAAGATCAAGATATCATCAAGAAAAGTAAGGCAATGGAGGATTATGGGGCTTCTGGTCTTGTAAGTCATAGATTTGTTTTCATTAAAGAGTTTGTTTAGGCAACGAATAAGATATTCTTCAACAAGAATAAAAAGACTATGGGGATAATGGATCATTTTGTCTTATACCTCTAAAGTTTTTAAATAACCACAAGACTTACCATTAATAAGGATAAACATGCTTATTTTTTTATCATTCTAGCAATTAAGCTAATGAAATTGGTAGAGAAGCCAAAGAGATATAGAATATTAAAAATCAAGTTGTAAGACATTATATCGAGAGCTTTAGTTATGTCTAGCTTAATTATTAGGTTATCTCATTTTTTCTTATGCTTAAGGTCATGAACAAGCTCTTTAGCTAATATAATATCGTCTTGAATGTCTCTATTAAGTACAAAACCACCTTGAACATTATAAATAATTTTAGGAAGAAGGGCTATTATTCTATTTCTTATTAATTTGGACATAATCCTGTTAAGGAGAGTGCAAAGGCTGAGGGTCTAAACATTTTCCAAGATGAAAGGTTATTTGATTTAAGGATTAGGAAGATTAGGGTATCAAAGACCTCATTAGGATTAATATGGCCTTTGAAATGGGATTAATGAAAATATTAAGATCTTTATAATATGCTATGAAGTTTTAAAGAAAGTGATGTTGAAACCATAAATTCCAGCAACATTAGAGCTTTTAAGTTTAGTGAAAACATTATAAATTTCATCAATGTTAGGAATATCTATAAGCATTCTATTGTTATCATCACTTAAAATGTTACGAATTAAGTCCTAATGAGAATCAAGATTCTCATTAGTAGGAAGGACATATATGGTTCTCTTAAGGTAAGTCTCACCTGAGGCACGAATTATATTAGGACCAGTATTCCAAACAACATTTGTCAAGAATGCTACTTATTTCGTTTTTTCTTATTTTTTCTTATTTTCTTCTTGACATAATTATGATAAATATTAGTGTTTTCATCCCCATCCCTAATCCATTTGGTGTGAGGGTTTTTAAGCCAATAGGTTTCTTTCTTATTTAGAAGGTGAATATAACTTAATTTAGCTTTGTCCTAGTTAATTTTATCTTCAATAAAGTTAGAAATATGGTATTTAACTCAAAGGGAATTGACAATATCTTCAGCTTCTATAATAAAATAAAAATGTTGCCAAAACGTTCTTTATTCCAGATCCTAAGGTCAGTTTTGAGCCTCTTAGTCTTATGGCGGAAGATGTTATTAGGATTGTCATTTATGTCCTTGTTCCAGCTATGGTTTACTATGTTTAGAAAATCATCATTTAGATTCCACATGTTTTGGAATCTAATTGGGACTTTAGGTTTGGATAGGTCATTAAAGATTGAAATGCTAATGAGAGTGTGACCAGATCATGTTCTAACAATTTGAGTGACTTTGGTTTCAATAAATTAATCAGACAAGTGATGATTATATAACATCATGTCAAGTTTTTTTTTTTCACTTAGTTACATTTTTTCCAAGTATATTTAGTTCTAGAAAATCCAGCATAGTTTAAGTTAAAGTTATTTATATATTTAATAAAAATCATCTCACTTATCAAGCATAAAGTAGAGCAATTCAATTACTCATGGGAAGATGAGATAGTGTTAAAATATCCCATGACCAACCACTCTTTACAAGGAAAAGCCAGAGTTCTAAGATCATGCCAAAGGTCTAATCTAAGAACTCTTTGGCAATTAGCATAGACAATGGTAACTTGAAAGGATTTGGCCATAGTTTAGTAGTTAACAACATCATGAATTAGCTGAATAATATCTAAGATTATTTCCATATTGAAATCTTCTCTCCACATGAGATCTTATTATTGGATTTAGATATATAATTAGGGTAACCCAAAGATTCAGAAATTCGAAGAAAGTTGATTTTATCAATGAAAGGCTCTTGAAGAGGTCATATTTAAATTTATTTTTAAGAGATATGATCCTTCTAACATATGCTTTATTACCAATACCACGAATATTCTAGTTTAATATGTTTATAGTAATTTAGATCTACTAGAAAAGGGATTTATTAGGCTCATTATATTTTGGAGTTTTGATGACCAAAGAATTTTTGTTTTTTAGACTCTTAGATTCTCAGTGATATTGATACTAACAATTATAGATTTGACTTCAAAGATAACAACATGAGAATTTGAATGATATGAATTTAGTTGATGTTCTTCTGAGTTGTTTTTAGACTTATTCTTAAGTTTTTTGGAATTAATGTTCTTATGTTCTAAATGATTACAAAATGAGCCGTATGTTAGAAGGTCCTTGTAACTTATATTGAGCCAACAACCATCATTGTCGCAAACCATATCCAAACTATATAAAGAAAAATTTGATTTATCCCTAACTCAATCCAAGCATATAAAGAATTGCGCTTGGCTCTATGCTTTTCAATAACCCATGTTTTCAAAGGCTGGCCAATAGAGGAAGCTATGGTCTTGAAAATAAATACTGTCATTATAAAGAAATTCAAGCATATTCAAAATTCTTACCCAAACAGGGGTTATAGAGCTTTCAATGTTAGGATTAAATGCAGGAGTCCATTTGAACTAGGCATGGGCATATGGGTATGGAACTGAAGAACGAAACCGAACCAAACCAAGATAACGTATTCGGTTCGGTTCTGATTCCTTATAAATACTCGTACGGTTCCTTATCTTAAATATCCATGGTTCTTGGTTTGGTTCGGTGTAGAACTGAGAACCGAATAGTTCCCATAAAGAACCAAATAACCAATAGTACCCTTGAATATCCACAGTTATCGGTTCAATTCCAAACGGTTTTTTTGGTTACAAAGTAACCATTTGGCTAGAGAGTAACTATTTAATTCATTTATGGTTTAGTTCCAAATGATTATTTTGGCTACAAAGCAACCATTTGGTTAGAAAGTAGCCATATCGTTCCTTTCGGGTTCGGTTCCAAACGGTTCTTTTGGTTATAAAGTAACCGTTTGGTTAGAAACTAACCATTCGGTCCAAACATTTTTAGTCCACAAATTTCATAAGTCCTCTTTGAGGGAGACTTCAAATAGGATATACCTAATATTATATTTACTCACATCCACATTACCATCAAATTTTAAAGATTCCAAGAATTTGTTTATAGTGTCAAGTTTAGGAGTACCTTTTGTGAATTTACCTATAAGGGTAAATTTTGAAGAGACTAATAAATTGTCCTTGTCTTTCATGTTGTATTACATATAGATGTGGTCTGTTTTCTTGATAACATCTGAGAGAATGTTGTTGTTTGTGATTTTTATGTTTGTGTCTTTTTGTAGGTTTAAATCGCTATCTAGTCCCTCGACTATCACGTTTTCTGTCATTTAGTCCCTCGACTAAAAAATCACCGGTGAGGGTCCTTCGACTATCTCATTTTCTTTCATTTAGTCCTTCGACTTTAAAATCACCGGTGAGGGTCCCAGGACTTTGCAAAATCTATAAATTTAGTCCCTGAATCTAAGAAAAAAACTCAAATCAGGGACTAAATTTATAGAGTTTTTCAAAGTCCAGGGATCCTCACCGGTGATTTTAAAGTTGAAGGACTAAATGAAAGAAAATGGGATAGTCAAAGGGCCCTCACCGATGATTTTTTTGTCGAGGGACTAAATGAAAGAAAACGTGATAGTCGAGGGACTATTTCCTGATTTAAGCCTCTTTTTGTATGCCTTTGTTGATTTCTGGAAATTCCTCATCATTGATTTGTAGAGAATGAACATTATCTAGGTTTGCTCTGTTTCCTAGGTAATGATTTCGATCTGGGAACTTTAGGAAGTTCTTATTTTGAGGATTCTTTAAAGATTGATTTCTTGTGAATTGGGACGCTGCTTTTGGATTGTCTCTTTCCATTATTACCTTACGCAACTGTCCCGATTAAAGCTAGCAAGTAGCCAACAACACCAAAGAGGCCAAGGTTAAGTAATAATGGAGAAGAAAGGAAGGGGATTATCAACAGGAAGCAGGATAAGGATTTTTTAGAGATAAATAAAGGATTTCTTGATATAAAAACTTTGTCTTCCTCGTACTCTTAGTATTAATTAAAAATATTCCTCATTCCAAAGGATTTTTGAAATCTTATTCTCTAGTTGATGTTTCATCTTTTGATTATAGGTCAAATACTTGTTTAACCACAAATAACAAACAAAATTTGTGTAAAGATTTTGACATTTCTACAAGTAATCTTTAGTAGTAATTTGATATTTCTAAAGTATCTTTAGATTTTTATTACTAATTTTATATTAATCAAGTAATGTAATAGCCCTTGGTTGCGCAGGCTGGTTTTGGTTGAAGTCCAATCTCTTTTTTTCATTTTAGAGTCCATTTTGTCAGCCAATCGGCGTCTTAAGAATGTTTCATACATATATGACATAGACTATTCTTTCGATATGATCCATATCTTGTTGTTGATGTTAGCACCACTGACTTGATAACCTAGTTGTCTAGCTAATGTTTCTAATTTATCGACAGAAAAATATTGGTTTTTGAAGAACTATAAAATTCATTTTTCAGCCTTTTTGGTTGATTTAGTTATTCTTATTGTAGCTTTAATACCCACCCCTTCACATTCCAGTTTAGGATTGTGATGGTCATTTTAAAGTACTAGTGAAGGGTCTATTTGACCGTTTAAAATATAGTATTTTGGTGGGTAATGGTCTTTTGAAAGATTTAACTTTTATATTCTTAGGTTTCATGCTTAGGTTCTTCTTATTTTCTTTTATATTTTACCTAAGATATGAGATAATGAGAGACTTCAAGTAGTTCTTTGAGTAGGAGAGGTTGTCTCAGTATCTAAATGATAAAAAATTGTTAATTGTTGAGAAAATTGTTCCAGATTCAATTGAATGTAAGGAGTCTATAATCTTTTATTTATGTCTTATGAATTAATATTGTCATATTCTTGAACTGTTTGTGTGTTGCCAATGCTTTTTTTAGGTAATTTATCTTTTTTGTTCCTTATTTACTTTGTTTTATCTTTTTGACGGACTCTGTAGATTGAATGGAGTTTGATTGATCCTTGTTTCATAATCCTTCATCTGTTAAGGTTTTTTTTGTAGCTTCCATTTAAGCTGATTTTACCCTGTTTTGTACTATATGTTTCCATTTGGGTGTTGGTTGTCCCATTATGTGTCATAGTATAATGATAGATTTGATATGACGAATCCATATTTGATTTTCAGAAGTGTGTTTCTGTTTGAGATTGTATAAGGATTGAGTCTCTAGCTGATTTTTTCCTTTGGTTTTTTCATCTTTTAATGTCGGTAGCTTCTTATATTCTGATGACTTGTGGCCAATGTGTAGGAATTCAGAGTAATAGGTTTACATTTCACCATAAACTACATCAAGTTCAACCCAGGCTTTGCAATAGTTAAATTTTACACTATTATTATAAGGGTACCCAGATTTTTAAAAGTTTTCCAATTGACTTAGCAACAATACTAATAGTGTCATTGTTATACATGCATTCTGGCAAGTTGGGTAGTGTTATCCACACCGGTGTGATAGAGTTACTATTCTAGAATTAATGAATGGTATCCACTTGAAAATACTCATTCTGTGTTAACCTAAAGACCAGATATTTGTTTCCAAATCTTTCTTAGATCATCTTGATGATCAATTTCAATTAATACATGATTAGCATAGCATCGATAATTTCTTGATCTTGAGTCGAGAAATATATTATTTTATGGTCTCATTTGTCTTGGATTTTCATGTTGACGTGCTGATTTTGTTTTATATAGAAACCTTTGTAGCTTTTACGTAGGTTTTAATGTTTTGAATTTGAAGCAAAGGTTGTTCAGTAAGGTACTTTGGTTAGGATTGCTCAAAAATTGGGTTATTTATGAAGTCAGTGATCAGGGTAGGATTGCATTAACGGACTATTATGTGTCTGAGATTTATTTTGATGTGGAAATGGTGGGCATTCTTCAGTGTTTATGGTAGAATTTGAGTTATTATTGAGGTTTGAATTTGTTTTTAAAAAAGGGTGTTGATGCATGTTTGGTAGAAATCAGAGGTAAGATTGCTGACAACGGTGAATCATGTGGCGGCTTGGGTGGACGATAATTTTTGCCATTTTAAAATGACCGGCAGGAGCGGACTTCCGACCAGTCCCGACGCTTTATCGACGATCGCTGAGAATATTCAGTTTTAAAGACTCTGTTTCTTTTGTCACAATTTCATATATATAATTGGGTATCCAATATTTTAGAACTCGTTTAAATATATAAATATATATTTTTTAATTGTTAATGGTTAACCAATATATATTTATGTTTTAAAAAACCTATTCAAATGTTAATGCAAAAATGATTATAAATCTCACGATTTTAAGTAAATCAATTTCACTAAAATATTTTATGACCATAAAATATTAAGATAAGATTAAAATGTTTCAAATGTTAATTTTCTCTTCCATTTCATTTCTCTATATAACTTTCAAACAAATATCTCTAAAATTTATGAGATGATATAAAAAAGCAACGTCGGTTGCCTTACACACATCATTTTTCATGAAATCTTGTTTCAAGTTGTCTATTGTTTGAATTTGAACATGTATATGTGAGTGATGTTGGACCTTAAAATATTAGACAATAATATCCAAATCTTTATACGAATTTGAATCGACCTATCATGGTTTCTCTATTACCAATTTTTATTTTAATTAAACTCTACATATCAAGATACTAAAATATTTTTGTTAGAGTGTATCTCATCTGATCATCTTTTCAAATACAATACCCTTCTAACTTTTATCCTTGAGTCTTATCTGATCATCTTTTCAAATCTTAGCATAAATTATGTATTCAAATATACAAAAATTATTCATGCTTAAAATTCTTTTTTTCTTCATGCCTCACAAGGATAATCTCTCAATATATTTTCTATGAAACATGTTTAGCATATATCTAAAACATATCCCACCATTTGTTTTAGAAAATTATGACTTTCCCTTCATTCAATATACATAGAATTTTATTTATAAAAATTATATAATATATTTCAGAGCTAATATTTGGTGATTGTATACCATTATCTTTATAATATTTCTAAAACTATATGTACATGTATTTACATGATTTATTGGACCATAAACACTTACGATTAAAATTTATTTGTTTATTGATTATTATACTTAACTTTTTACATTATAAAAATGTGTCTTCTATGCTTTATGATATACACGTTTTTATTTTATTCATGTATAAAAATAAGAAATGATTTATTTACAACGACCAATACTGGTTTGATTAACATGCATCTAAGTGGATTAAGACAAAACGATTAAATGTCTTCTTTGTTAAGTATTATCTAATTATTATTTTTCGTAACATAAACTTCATAAACTCATTTATAGGTTCAATATTTCGTAAGTCATATTGTCATATGGTTTCTTTTATTGCAATTTCAACATGGTTTTAAGATGATTTTAGTATTGGTTCTTAATCTAAAACGAAACATTGTGATATATTATTGCTTTTATCATGAATCCTAAGATCATAAACTTTCAGTTAGATTTTCAATTCATTTTTAAAAAATTTTTATCACTCAAAATATTGATATTCATGTCGCGTACATATTATATTCCATGTTAAGTTCAAAACAATTTTTTCCTTTGGATTGTTCATCGAAAAAGACCGGCAAAAATAAATTGCACGTCATGTTTTTCCAATAAATAATTTTTTACCATACATATAATTAGACGCTTAATTTGTTGCTCTATCGTTTAAATTCTTATAATTTAATCCATATTTGTTTTCTATTAGTTTTTTTATAATTTTAGTGTTATGCCAACACTCAGTGCGATATTGGTCACCTATTTTATGAATGTGTCACTACATTTTTTAATTTACGTTCTATAGTAGTTTGTCATATTTCTTGTAAACATGAGAGTGAAATTTTGATTTGTTTATTCGACCATATCTTTAGTCTGGATTCATATCGAATACATGATCGTATTAACTTACTCAACCATTTTACCATGAGAGAAATTATTAGCATCATCGCGGCTAGTTTCACTTGACAAATGCAAATTTTGTAACATTGTCATTCATATCTAAAGTTTGCATGTCCAATTATTATATTTCATAGTTCTTTTAGTTTATAAAACATGTTCTACAATTTGTTTTTTTTTTATTTTTTTCTTCATGATTACATATTCACAAACATAAATACATAATAATTTATTTATTTGATTAACATCTCTCTTAAATCTAACATCTCATCCAAAAATTTCATAAACTTTTATATAATAATGAGTTTTTCAATAAATTTAAAATTTATCCTCATTTCACAAACAATTTAAATAACTATAATAAAATAATTCAAGATGAATTTTGAACTCTTTTGATTAAGTTCCTTAAATTGAAACTAGAAATATTAAAAGTGAACTTTGATTCACCATATTGACATAGTTATATTTTTAATATATAAAACTATGAAGAAATTAAAGAGATATTTTTTCTAGTTTATACATATTTGTTTTTGCATATCTTTCCTCTTTTTTTCCAAAAAACTGATTTTTATTTCCAAAATTAAGCCAATGGTCATTGTGTTACATATAATTGGATCAACTGTTTGATCCAGTTTCTTGGTTACAAACAACCACAATTTGATTAATATTACAAATGTTGATCAAAAGTTAAAGATTTGATTTCGATTTTGGAAAGAGATTAACCAAATGATCATGGAACCATTGCACAAAGATTTGATGATGCTTCTGATTTTAAGCAGCTTCAATTCCAGTGAATAATTTTTTTTAGATTTCTCTACTTCAGTAAGCACATGATGCCTCAAACTTCCTTTCTTCTTTAATCTTCAACTAAACATCTTCCTCTCTGAACTATTCATCTCACCTTGATTTCCTGCTTTGAATAGTTTATGCAATTGACGAATAAAATTATATATGTTAGGTTAAAAACTGCTTTCAAATTGTAAGTAGTCACCACATTGAAAAATATAACAAGACTGGTTAAATTAACTTGTAATATCTTTATTGTCAAGTCTTAAATAACCCAAACCAAGGATTTCTAAGAACATGATTTCTCTTAATTAAGATGTGGCATCAATAAGAGTGATGTTACAGTTGGCCTTGTTCTTAAGAGACCATTTTGCAATCTTATCAGTTGTGAAATTTGGTTATCTATAAATGACCTTTAAAGTCATTGATGAGGTTAGAAGTTTTTTACAACATGTAACTATATGAGATATAAAACAAGGTGCATTTCCATTATCAAATGGCTCAAACAAATTTTTGAATCAATTTCAACATCAACTTGAGTATGACCACGGTTTTTGCATAATGTTAGTCCATCCAAGAGTGCCCTGGTTTCACCAGTGACAGTGTTTTGTTTTCCATACAACATATTCCTTGATGATATCATGTTACCATGAGAGTTCCTGATTATAACACCCCACTTAACTCACCAGTGTATGAGAGAGAACTACCATACTTTAATTTTAATCTATTTCTAAAAGGGGGATTCCATTTTACATAAAGGGATTTCACGTTGTTTGTGTAATGGTGGAAAAATTTTAGATGATAACTGTTTTTTAATTTTGAGTCCATATTTTCTTAGTTAAAATGTTTGCACAATCCACCTTAATTATCATATTATGAATCTTTTCCTTAATGTAATTTGATTTGAATGAGATGTTTTTGTACTTAGTATTATTTCTAGTAGATCAATTACTCCAACAAATTATTAATGGTATGATGGTAATTATATGTGTTGGTTTATTAGTAAATATAAACCAACATTAACTAAGTGAGTGATACTCATAGATTGGTTATTAAAATTCCAAACAAACCCGCGAAGTTTTTGCAGACTTTCGAGATGTTTGATATTGAACAAAAAGGTGCTCTACAGATTCAGTATGATTGCAAAATTGACATTTTGAAGATAACTATTTTTTATTTATTTTGAAGTATAGTATCAACTAATATTATACCTTTGAAAATTCTCCAAAGAGTAAATGAACACTTCTTTGGAGTGATTGAGCTCTAGATCTGGTTATGTATGTTTGAATGTGGCTCATTGGTTCTTATTTTTTAAAAGTGTTTAGAATTAAAGTAGCCAGTAGGAGAAACATTCTATTTTATAGTATCAGATATGTCTCCATGAAGTTTAAATATTATAATTTTATCAATGTCTAAGGAGGTTATACTTTCTTTAAGTTTGTTCAAATTCTATTTTTTGTTTTCCCGAAATTTTAAAAAAAATCACTGTTATACGAGATATTATTTTTACCACAAGTTAGATTCATGAAAAGGTGTGTGTTACACCATCTCTCAAGAAAAAAGTCTATGCTACCTTTGCCTATATTCCAGTAAATAAAATTTTTAGCTCACTCTCTAATGTTGATCATACGCTTCCAGGTTTTAGAATCCGTTTGTTTAAGGTTGATCAGTAAGGATGATTATTTAAGAAATATATTTATTGAATCAGCTTAGACCAAAGAGTTTGATGATTTCTTAATGTAAACCAAAGTTTACATAAGTAAGTATTTTGGAGGTCATTTATTTTCTTAAGATCTAAACATTTTTCATCATAAGTGTTGCAGAGATTAATCCAATTAGAACAAATTATAACATTTTTATTTTCTTTTACACCCTAGAGAAATTTGTTGAGTATACTATAAATTCTCTATATAATGGTTTTAAAAAGGTTTTAGATTTGAATATAATAGGAGGGAATGACCATTAATAAAATATGTATCAAGACCATTCTGTTTTAAAAGAGAGGTTTTTATAGTCACATTCTAATATTTTCTTTCTGATTTTCGAAATGATAACATCAAAGTAACGGATTTTATTTCTTGGATGAATATTTTTACCTAAAAATTCAAAAAGGGAGATAATTGGGCTTTAATCCAGTAAGATTTATTATAGTTATGTTAGAGTTTCTTTCTCCGTTTTAAGAAGTAATAAAAATACATTTGTTTTTGCTAATTAACTGTGTAGATTGTTTTTTACAATGGTTTCGAAAATCCCAATTTTTTTGACATTATTTATTGATCCACTCATGAATATTATTATGTCATCTGCATAGGCAATGGGGAATTGGGATATTGCTTCTAAAATTGTATTTTATTTCTTGGTTTTCAATAAATAGTTTTTTGATACCCTTACTAAAATATTCTTCAGAAATAATTAGAGACTGTGTGATAAAGGGTCACCATGCTTCACACCATTACAAGAGTTCCATTTATTATGATTGAAAAGTGCATCAATAAGACCTTTTTTATTAGATAAATGAAATGGTTACTAAAGCCAAAGCATTCTATTGTCTTGAGTATGAATTTAACAGCTTTACCCATATAAAGATTAAATATTATATTACCACCTTTACTTTTCTTAGTTAAGGTCACGAGTCAATTCATGAGAATTTAAGATATGCTCTTGAATGTTTTCTGTAGTTACAAAACCTCCATGGTCATCTGAAATAATATTTGGGAGTAAGTTTGCTAACCTGTTATTATCACCTTAGATATTATTCTATTTAATACATTACAAAGGCTAATAAGCCTGAAGTCACTCAAGGTCCTAGGAAAATATTTTTTGGGAATCAAACGGAGGGCAGTAATATATACTCTCATGGGAGCATACTTTCCATTAAAATAATCTACAACTGCATCACATAGATAGTTTTAAAGAATAGTCCAACATTGTTAGGGTGACGACCGAAGTCCCATATCCCATATCGGTTAAACATGGGAAGGATCAGCGGTATATTAGTAAGAACATATCTCAACTAGTATGAGGCCTTTTGGTAGTGGACCAAATGCAAAGCCGTGAGGGCCTTCGGGTGCTAAAGCGGATAATATCATACTAGTGTTGAGATCGGTTATGTTCTTACTTATATACGAAGGCGGAATATGCGGACCGGACCCCCATATTCTCAACACGTGGTATCAGAGCGCCAAGCCCAGATGCAACGCGATGGTGGTAGTATTCTCGAAGGTCAAACATGATGAACTAGTAGTCATGATCAAGGTGAATGATCTACTCTATACATCCTAGTTCGGAGCGTCCATGACTCATCAAGCGGTGGTACTTGATTGGAGTGGATAATGGAGCTAAGGAACAGGAACCGGATGGTTGAGTGAGTAGATAGATCCGCTGTAAAATATCTATTGCTTAGGTGGAGCAACTTCTGATTAAAGTGAGCGGATGAAAGTCAATTGAGAGGAGGCTAAGGTGGTACTTTGTTCGAGAGGAGGATTTGTTAGGGTGGCGACCAAAGTCCCACATCCCACATCGGTTAAACATGGGAAAGATCAGTGGTATATAAGTAAAAACATATCTCAACTAGTATGAGGCCTTTTGATAGTGGACCAAATGCAAAGCCGTGAGGGCCTTCGGGTGTCAAAGCGGACAATATATGCAGACCGGACCCCCATATTCTCAACAAGCATGTTGTGTAGAACTTAGAATTAAACCCATTAATTCCTGCAATACTATTGGGATTGAGGAGTGGATAGTCTTAAAGATTTCATCTTCTGTAGGATAATATGTTAAATACTGATTATCTTGATCTGTGATTAGAATAGGTGTGATTTTTTTTGAAGTCTATAAAAGAGTTTTGAGTTGGCTTAATGTTTAAGATAGTTTTGAAGTGATCCACAAGTAAATTTCCAAGAAAGGATTAATCATCAATCCAGAAATCTCCATTCCAGATTCCATGGATTTTTTTACTCTTTTTTGTTTACATAGTTATGAAAATATGATGTATTTCTGTCTATATTTTTGGCCCAAGAGGTAGCAGCTTTCTGTTTCCTTTGGATTTTTCTTTTGATGGCCTAATTTTATCATCAATTCTTTTTTAATTTTCAAAGTATGATTCAAAGTATTTAGGTTCTTCTTCAGCATTTGCTAAACTATCAAAAATATTTCTAAAGGTTTCCGAGTTCTACTATTTTAGTCTGTGTTTAAGCCTTTTTAGTTATACCCAGAGAACTTGTAAAGGTGTTCTAGTGATGTTAACTGACGAGTTATTTTCAATAGTTTTAAAAATTCAGTGTGAGGAATCCACATGTTAATGAATTTGAAACTAGATTTTGGTTTGTTTGACTTATTGGTTAGAGTTATACACAATTGTTAGTGACCTGAGTCGGGTTTGACCAGATGTTTCACCATTGTGATATCAAATACTCACCTCACGAAACATTATATAATGTTATATTCATTCTTTTCCGGGCACTATTATTTAACCACGTGAAATTTAATCTATTAAAGCCAACATATTCAAGTTCTCATTCTATGATGGTTTTATTAAAATCATCCATATTGTTTTGATACAAGTATGAACAAGAAAATTGTTTATTAGCTGATGCAATTATATTAAAATCCACAATCACTAACCATTATTGTTTAGTGATTGTAATTTCTTTTATTTTATCCCAAAATTCACACCTTAGTGATCTAGTGCATTTTGCATTTATTATTGAGACCAAGAATTCTATTTTTACCAGAAGATGTTTAATAGATAATTTAGAAGTTGATCATCATTAAGAAAAGTGGTAATCAATAAATTTTTCTTCCAGAAGACCCAAATTTTGTTACTTCTATTAAAACAACTAGAATGAAATTTAGTGATTTGGTAATAAGATCATATATGTTAGAATTGATCATTAGCTCTTGGAGAGTAATGAAATCAATTCTTTCAGATTTGATAATTGACTTAATTCTGCGGATGGTACCGTTGTTTCCTATCACCCTAGCATTCCAATTAAGAAGTTTTAATGTCATTTAAAATTTGAGATTGAGTGAGTAGATGATCCTTTTGCTTGGATCATCTTTGTATTTATAGATTATCGATAAGTTTTATAATTTAGGTTTTTAATACTTTTCTTTATGTTTCATTTTATTTTTTATTTTTTGGGGATAATTGCAAGGGTTTATTATTATCTGGAATCAATAATTCTGAGCAAGAATCCATGTTCTTATATTTATTTAAATAATTAAACATATTACATATCTCTAATGTGTGGAGATCTTCAATTAGTTCATCATTTTGAATTTATGAGGCTGTTGTTAATGTGTTTCCAAAAATTGTCTTTGTTTTGATCAGAGGTATTTACGTTTGAAGTTTGGTTTCTTTCTATTGGTGTTTTGTTAACTTTGTTTACTTTTCATGTTCTAGCTTCTTCAGTTGAGCGAGAATTACTTTGATTAGATTGGATTAGATTTTCTTCGATTGCATTGTTTTGAACTATGATGGATTTTAGTTTTTGGTTGTTTAGGGATCCAGGTTTCTTTTTGAGATGTTGGATTTAAATTTTTGTTATCCGCTTTATTTTCAACTATTTTCTTTTTTAGTCTTTTATATGATGTCCTAAATGTTTGCATTTTGTGCAATAAAATGTCTCTCGCCCTATAAATTGATTGCTAGAATCCCTCATCCTCACCAAAACCAATCTATATCTTTCATTGGAGTGGTTGAGAGGTATCCATCTCCAACCACACCCTAAATCAGTTATAACACAACTTAGTTTTTGAAGGAACCCAATTAGACAGTCTACCGAGGGTTTTAGCCATATGTACAATCATATCTTGATTGTAGATATACTTTGGGAGACCTGGAAAAGGATTCGAGACATGGGTGATCGGGGATTCAATTTTTGGATTGAATCTCATAAACCACTCGAGAAGTGTTAAGTAGTATCGGCTAACATACCAAACATTCATTTTCTAAGTTATTAAAATATCTTCTAGTAGTTCTATTTCACTAAGATAGTGCATATAATCCCACTCTGGGATACTATATTGGACATAATATTTGAAACTATTTAAACATTTGTAAAACTGGTCTAACTAGGTTTACTGAATGAAAATTTAGCAATAAGCGTATACGAGGAGATAGAGAGAATATTGAACTTATCTTCCTCTTCAAAAATGATAGCTCTGTGGCCTTCCTTTACCCGATTTTGCACCCGATTTTGCACATTTGAATGTAGAAACCATTTTTCTTGGCTCTTGTAACCTCTGTAAAACTTTTCCCATTGTTAATTTTATTTTGACTCAAAGAATTTTCTTGATTCATCTTTGGAGATTCTTTCTCAAACATTGGGTTTATAAAGATTTCTTGAATCTGAGTATTTTTTCTGGCTCGTTGTGTTTGGATTCTTCTGGTTTAAAAGTGGTTATTGTTCTTCGTATCTCCATTATCTCAACATTCTTTCTCTCTCCATGTTCGATTATTTGATTATCAAATCACGATGTGTTTTTTTTTTGTCTTCCGATATTAAGGTCTTAAGTGACGTTGATGAGAATCAACTTCTTGTGTTTTTTTCTCCTTCACATATATATATATATATATTTGCATATCTTAATTAAGATATTTTATATAAAAATAAAAATAGTTACAAAATTTAAAAGTGTCATATTAGTGATGATATATACATTTATATCACTATCATATGAAAAAAGAGTAGTGCACATCTAATCACTTATGTTAGACACTTATAGACAATCCATTTAGTTTTCATAACTTTTTACTTCAAAACTAATTTTCACTATTCAAGTATAAATTTGAACAGTATAAAGTATACATTGTATCGTGTTATAAGGTAAAACTTATTTTTTATATTTTGTATGGTATATTTCAATAAATTGTTTTGTTAGTTTTCGTTTTTAAATATAGTAGTTTTTTTTCTAAACAAAATTATATATTATCTCGTAACTTTACTAATATATAATTTTTTTTTAAATATCTCCAATAACCTCTTATGTTAGTGATGTATGATAATGGTGTAAATAGTCTGGTCCATGGATCTATATTCCAAGAGTATATGATATAATTATTCATAAAATTCATAAATTATATTAAGGCCTCCAATATCTCATTCAAATATAGTTGGTTCATTAATGATAATATCAAGTAAATATATTTCTATAATATCTCTTAGATATTATTCTATTCTTTTAAACTACATAAAAAAGACTAAATAATCACCAATAAAATATTAGTTCATTCTAATTCTCCGACAATTATTAGCATTTATTTGTATTTATTATTTATACTCTTGTACCTTTCACAATCACTCCACACCTCAGATCAATTTATTAAATCAGATTTTGGACCATCAATTGGTGTTATTTGTGGATTTTTTTATTTCCAACATAAAAAAGAAGAATATGAAATTCGTCAATGGAAAATCTCAAAAATTATTTGATTTGTCCGTGTATGAAAAGTTAGAAGGGGAAGTTCCCAACAAACAACTCCTAGCACCGACATCTACAATCCATCTCATTGACTTTGAGCGAATGTCTAAACTATTAAGGAAAGAACAAGATAAACATTTTTGAATAGTTCAGGAATAATTGGTCGCTCATGCTCATAGACTCAAATATGTTGTTTAACGGGTAAAAGAGGAAAGAGGAGACGACATTACAAGAAACAAATGAAGAATTTTAACACCAACATTAAAGTGTGTAAGAAGGGACCATTGATGTCAGGAACTTGAACTCCTTATAATGGGAAAAATAAATCACAAAATATACCACCAATCGTACCAAATGAAGTACAAGCTCCCAGTGCACCAAGATGTTTCAGGAACGTTTCAACAGAATTGTTCATATACTGGAACCCAACAGAATTTCCAATCAGACAACCAGTATATGCACAACAACCTGCTCAACAATAGGAGTATCATCAAGTCCATGCTCAACGACCAAGTATTAAGAAGGTCCATGGGGCCCAACTTTGAAAGTCAGTTTGTATTCAAAGTTTTTTAGAGTACTAAAATATCTTATATTTTAATCTTTTACTTTTAGATTATATATTACATATTTAGTTTTTTTATATAATTATTTTTTGTGTTTATTTTGTAGAGTTTGTATTCTTGCAATTATCTATGGGTTAAATTATTTGACCTTGGATTTAGTTCGAGATCCTGATGTGATTTCTATCTCGGATATGTACCAATTTTATTGGGTTGAATGAGTAATGTGCTACGATCATGACCTATTAAAATCAAAAATAGATTTTTAGTTTACATGACTATGAGATAAGGCACTGGAGATATAACGACTAACGAACCTTATAAGAAGGTTTGTTGTCGATGTTCGAGAGATAAGAGCAACATTCTGAAAGATAACTTGACTTTGAATAATATATGTATAAATTAAACTACTAAATTATATAAAGCATATAATTTGTTGATACATGTTTAATAATCCTATGATTATTTTAATATTGATACATTATCATCTTTCAATCATTTTATTTATATTATATTGCTTTCACAAAAATCTTGATCCTTTATATCACAAACTGAAAGTTTAATTTTTGTTAAATTGGTATAAATAGTTTGATACCAATATATAAAATATCTTTGGTTCATATTCAAGTATTCTAATACTTAAAAAATTACAAGAAAAATATTACACTTGTGATTTGCCTTGTCAGTCTTTTTGTGTTGTTGTCGGGGGAGTTGAACATAACAATTATACCCTTTTATGAACAATGCAAGTAGATTATATATGGATGAAGATGATGTGACTGATGAAAAGTCCTCACTAGCCCAAAATATCTTGTACATAATTCTACCGCCGAATTTCAACAATCATAAAATGGATAAGTACTATTGCAAGAGAGACCCTAAGCATCACATTCAGTAATTTAGCGTCGAGATGTTGTAGCAAAAAATAGATGAAGAAATAAAGTGTAGAGCATTTTCCATGATGTTGAGGGGGAGCGCCATGTAATGGTTTAATAGTCTCCCGATATGATGTATCAAGAGTTATAACTAGCTTCATATAATTTTTATGAATCATTTTATAGATTCCAAAATGATAAAATGAAATGAGGAATACATAATACACTTCAATCAAAGACCTAATAAAAGTCTAAGGGAATACACACCGAGTATTATAAGGTGCGCTTTCGGATCATATAATGAACAAAAACACTCTAAATTCCGGTGACCTACTAGCTCAAGTGGAGCGTTACATCAAAGTAGACGAGGTTGTTAGAGCTAAAATAGATAAAGATACTCTAACTCTAGTGACATATCCACCAAACAACCATATGGATATAAAAATGACATAGTGGCTCAAAATAATACAAACTATATATCATCAAGGAACAACAATACGATGACTTTGGCCATACCAAAGAAAATAAAAAGTCAAGGTTAGAAAGGAAAATCCAAAAATGGTTATTGAAACAGTAGTAGCAAAATACTAGAGAAAGGGTCATTCATATATTTGACATTAGACCAAAGATAAAATTACAAGAAAATCAAATATGTCTTTAAATATCAAAGGGAGGGGAAGTTGCTGGGGGAACGAGAACACAAAGACAAAAATATGTATTATCAATTCTACAATGGCATCAACCACCTTACCAAAGATTGTTGAGCTTTACGGGATCATGACTAAATTCTGATGGATGAGGGAAAACTCACAAAGTTTATTCGATAAGAGAAAATGAATGAACCAAGATACGGTTGAGATGAAACACCCAAATAAGCCTCAAAACTACCCAATCAACAAAGAACATTATACAAAAACACCACCATTATTATTGAAAAAAGAATACATAGACTCAGACCTCAACAAACAGTCAGTGTGGGTAAAAAAATGAACCGAGATAAGGTTAAGATGAAACACCCAAATAAGCCTCGAAACTACCTAAATAACAAAGATAATTATACAAAAACACCGTCATAATTATTGGAAAAAATACATAGACTCGGACCCTAACAAATATTCATTATGGGTAATTATACTAGGATATCTATACTAGATAATCTTCAAAAATAAAGAAAAATATACACCGATGAAATATCGGTACAATATCAAGGGTAAATATCTTCATATTTTTACCGAAACGAAAATCACATGCTAGTATTCATAAATAATGCAGATTTAAGAGGAGTTGCAATACAATACACTGATATATTGCTAATAACAACGGACGTAGCCGAAGTTGAAGTCAAAAGGGTAATGATAGACAGTGGAAGATCAGAAAACATAGTCTATAAAGTCACTTATGACAAAATTAAAGGAGTTTCAGTGCTAACCCCAACTCATCAAATCTTGTCTGGTTTCACCGGGGGAAATACAAATGTATTAGGGAAACTAAACCTATATTTTATCCTTGGAAGGCAAGAGTATATGAAATGTTTTGATTTTATTCATAGTGGTAAACACAACCTTATAATATAACATTATATTGGGAAGATCTTGGCTAGATTAAATAAACACCATAGTCTATCATCCACCATTTCCTTAGATACCAATTAATGGCAAAGTAGCCGTGATAAGAGATGATGAGAAGATTTATAGGGAATTTTATGCAACATCCCTCACACTTAAGGCATAACACTCAGAAGTGAGGTCATTCTAGAAGGAATGGATTATCCTATAGAAGACCCCCGTCTAGCATATCTAAGGGAAGATGTAGGGAATGTACATATGGAGGAAGAAAATATGTTAAAGATCGACCAAAATATTCCATTAGATCTCAGGTATAAAATATGATTTTTTTAAAATAATTTGGACATGTTTACATCAAGTACACATGACGTAACAAGAGTACAATTGGATTTTAAATGTCACAAGTTATCGATAAACAAAAAAATTCGACTTATTGTATACAAAAAGAGGTCATACGCCCAACAAGAGCTGAAGGAAATTACTGAATAAGTAGACATACTGACTCTTGTAGGACACACAGAGAATCTCAGTATTCAATGTTGAGAACCAATTTAGCCGTTGCCAAAAAATAAAATAAAATAAAGGATGTGTGTGCACTTCACATACCTCAATAAAGCATGGTATGAGGATCGTTTCCACTATCAATACAAGCCTATATATATTACATGTTGTTTATCTGGTATTTGTGAGAATGATCACCTAGCAGACTTGACATTGACATTTCCAAACCTCGTGAGAGTTAATCTGCAGTTAACTGCATAGAAATGTAAATTCGGAATAAGTTCAGAAAAATCCAGTTGAAGATCCTACATAGTTTTCCAACCTAGTAACGGTACATCCATAAAAAATGAAAATAGGCTACATATTCAAATTCGAAGACTAGCCATATTGAATTTATTTCTATCAAGATCTTTAGATAAAGGCCAGTCATTTTCCAAGTATTAGGAGGAACGGGAAAGTTCAAGTGGACTTCAACATGCGATGAAATTTTTAATACTATAAAGAAATTATTGGCTTTGTTGGTATGAAGAATCTTTATATTTGTATCTTGCAATCTTGAATTATATCATCAATCCAGTGCTAATGAAGAAAACAGAAATAAATTTAAAATAAATATACTAGTAAGTAAATATTTATTATCAGTTGAAACCATATACTTATAATTAGAAAAACTCAATTTAGTATTGGTAGTATCAACCAGAAAGTGAGGTCGTACTAGAGGTATACGATGATAGTCCAAACTAATTTTCTATTGAGGAACGTGATACAAAAGTAATATGTATAAGGACGATTGACTAAGTGGTTCGTAGAACTAGGAGATTATGATATCCATTTTGAGCGAACAACAATGATCAAAGAAAGATTTTGGCATATTTTCTAACATGGTTTCAGTCTGAAAGACCATTACTTATAAAATAAATATATGAGATTACATTGAAGGTCAAACCGATGGAACAAGTACAATCAAAGTGTATGAGCAGAAGTCTATCTCATATCACCAACATGAGATATATGAAGTCAATCCATTATGTTTGGCTTTTCAGCATCCCACGATGAAGCAAAGTAAAAAGTATATTGTTTGATATTTCTTTACACCACAACCAAACCTGGTTCAATGTGGCAGCTTCCCCTCAGGACAACAAATCATTCCTTTTTGTTGAGAAGATCCAACTCATATATGACGAGAATGGAGTCTTGGTCATTCCTCATAAAGCCATTAATGGGGGAACATCAGAATAGGCTAACTACCTATCGGGATACTTTTTGAGTAAGAAACCATCGTATTATCCTGTATAATCTATTGCTGTGAGGATTTGGGGGTTGCATGGTCTCTCTGAATGTAAGGATAACCCATCTGATAATTTTTTCTTTCGTTTCTCCAGAGAAGATAATTATAACTTCGTCATTGAGTCGACCCTACTGATTTTTTTAAAAGCCACCCGACCTTCGTTAAAAGATGGGAACCTATGGTCTGTACCAGTAAGGGCCCACTTTGGGTCAAGTTACATGGCTTCTCTCACAAGCTCTTGTCGGAGAAAAGACTTAAAATTATTGGCAGATTCGTTGTTACGGGAATAACAAGTTTTGCCACGATTAAATCACTGGGATTTTAGTCAAGAAAGAGATAAGGTAAAAAAGGATCATCTTATTCATGGATATGTTCTTCCAATTTATAATGTTGCGAGTTAGTGGGCGGTTATACACGTTTACACTTAATGCTCCACTAACTCACTAACTTCACTATCCCTATAATTTTGAAGTAAGTAATTAATACAGTTTGACTTAAAAGTCAAAACGTGCGTTACATAATTAATAAAGAAACGCCTTGTCTGATATGCGCTTCAAATCAAACTGGGCCATCCCTTGAATGCGATCAGATCTGTTCTGGCTTGTCGAGGTCGAGCTCACTGATCTCGTGGTCGACTTATTTTCTTTGAGCTCACACTAAATCTTGATCATATTTCATCGCGTCCTTAATCTAGTCGATCAACTCTTCTTTTAATGTCTTCGAGCTCGATCTGCCTCTGAACTCGGACTACCCTTGAGCTTGTCAACGCTGTAGTGCTCATCCTTTTCTTTATTGTTTGCCCTAATCCAAGTTCGCGGTCCTCTTGCTCGTGCTCGCACTTACTTGGGGGAATCCCCCCTTATCAGGGCTCCCCTAGTTTATAGGTTTATTAAAAATATTAGTAAACCTATAAATTAAAAATAAAATAAAATATTAAATTAATTTCCACAATTAGCCACGTGGTGATTCGAAACGTCTTGCTACTTCTTCTGTTGACACGTGTTATTGATGTAACTGCGACAATTCGGACATTTCCATTTCTTGGAGACAACGCCTGACGATTCAGTTTTGGCACAACTTTTAAGCAATCAATGATGTAACATGCTCATTTGGAAAGGTGTATACTCATTCAAACTGTTACTGCTTTCATTTTCTTGAGAGAAAATTATCAATTCTGAAATTATCTCAATTCATTTCTGGTGGAAGAACACTCACCATCAACAACCAAGGCGCCTGCTATCACGTTCTTCAACATCATTCAGGTAAATTATTTCTTAAGAGATAAACACTTCTCACTAAACACTTAGGAGAACCCTAGATTTTAAGTTTGCAACTTCTACAGTAGGTTTTTCCCCAAAAAACATTTATTCCTAAGTCGAATCGATTGCCTTTGCCTGCTATAAACATTCTGATTTGTATTCTTCCCTCATTACAGTTTCTATAAAAACCATGGCACCGAAAAGGGCAACGAAGGCTAAAGCTGACAAAATTATGGAGCCCATATACGAAGAAATCAGTGATTTAGAAAGCTATTTCTCCCAGATAGCCCCTAAATACACTAACTTAGATGATGACGGAGTTGCCATCCTCAGGGACAGATATGGCATCCCTAAGGATGTAACTATTATGGCTCCCAGTATAGGCGAACCACCTTACCATACACAAGAGATAGAGACATGTCTTTTCACCACCCTATTCGATTGAGGGCTAAGATTGCCACTGCCCGAACTTATTCGTGACTATTTTAGTGTGCTCGGCATCTGCCCTACTCAAATGTCAGCCAATGGTTGGAGATTATTTCTCAGCGTGGTACTCTGCTCAGGCTTGCTTAAGACAGAAATATGCCTGGCGGATTTGCTATCTGGCACTGACGTGACCAAAATGTCAAAAGCCCATTGCTTTTATACCCACTTTAAAGGGGTTAAGAAAATTGTGGAGCTCCCCTCCTCTGATGGGAACTGGAAGAACTCCTTTGTATTTGTGTCGGGTAACTAGGAACATAGCGCCCCCACCTTAAACCTTCAACTAGAAATGAAGTGGAAGAAAATCTTTAAGTACTAATAGAATTGCGGGAGATAAAATTTTTATCGATCCCTTGTAAAATAATAACTAATATATTTGTCTTTGATCAGATCAATTGTCGAATCAGAGCTAATGGAAGGAAGGAAGACCAGTGGATTACGTAAATCCCTTAATCAGAGTTAGTAACTTGGTCTGTGAAGCTTGGCAACAAGATCCAAAGAAACTTTTCATACGATACAACTATCTGAAGTCAGGGTTGTGGTCGATTTTGGAGCTGAGAATCACAGAAGACGGAGAGGTTATCATGGCAGACGGTTCAGAAGCTACTATGGATCGCATTAGGGCACCTTTAGAGCATAAGAACCGGGAGAAGAACAATGCCGACGTTTGGCTGGCAGTACCACACGTGGCTCAAAAGGGTGATGAAGCTGGGGATTCGTCTTCAGTTCATGCTCAATCTTGCGAGCAAGGAAACGAGGCTACAAAAAAACAATTATCGAGCAATATGAAATAGAATCACCTAAGGTGCCTGAAGCTGCTCAGCCCAGTAGGGTCCAAGCAGAGAGAGACGAATATGACGAAGAGACCCACTCTGGTTCGCTAGATAAGCCCTGGAGCAAGAAACCAAGGGTGATTGAAGACGATGTTCCCTTGAACATGAGGAGATTACAGCTGAGAGGTGAAGATGATTGATAACGCTGAAGCTACTTCTAGGGAAAGAGCGTGTCCCCCCACCCAAACAACAACACAAGTTGGTAAGGAGCAAAATCCACGGGCTGATGGGTCTGGTGGGGGATGAGGCAGAAGATGGGAATGAGTCTCAAAAAAAGAAAACTGTGCCCCCAACTCTTGCCAACAAGACAAAGTAGCTGGTGCTCAGCTCCACTACGGAGAAGCTACCGCCCTCAGTAGAAGCCAGTGAGCAAAACAAGGGTGATCACAAAGGAGCTAGGTCTAGCCAACAGAGGGCGCCTGTTAAAGAGCGACCACATAAGATCACCATTCCTACCCATCTTCCTACATGTTTGAGTAGCTCTGTAGGATTCCTGACTTGCCATATTATGATAAGATGTCGATTCCTGAGATCTTGCAAAGACAAGTAGAGGTGGCGATCGAGGTAAAAAACTTGGGATTTGAAAATGTTTAACTAAAGATTAAAGATATAATTTTAACTTTCCTTCTTGTATACAACTGCATCACAACTCCTTCGTGCTGGGCTATCCAAACATATGCCCTACTGAAGTGGTGACTATGGAGAAATGGAAATCAGATGCCATGGTTTTTGGCTCAGCTAAACATAGCACTGCAGAGGTCATTCGTTTGAGGCATGCTTACACCTCGGCCAAGAACACCAAGCATGAAGCCATCGACACCAAAGCCAAACTGGAGAAATTAGTTACCACCTTACAAGAAATAATGAAATGCAACGACGAGAGGCTAGCGACTGTGTCCGAGAACCACAAACTGGTGTTAAGCCAAAACGAAAATCTACTGAAGAGGAACGACGAGCTGCACGCTCAAAGCTCGAACTTGTTGGACAGGACTATCAATCAGGCCAAGAGGGTGGAGGAACAATCAGAGAGGATTACAGCTCTAACTGCTGATGTGAGCAAGTTCACCAGTCAGCTCGAGGAGGAACGTGCACAGCTCAAACGAGGGTGACATCAATGGAAAATTAATGTGGAAACGGATGTTGTAGAAAGGGAAACTCAGGTGTTTACTGTTACTGCGGAGATGATAGCCAAGGAGAACAAGAATTCTATAGCAGAGCTAATAACATTGAATCTTGGGATAAAGTTGGGATCCTTGCCTTTTCTAGTTGAATACCTTGAACCGAACTTGAGCTTAATACCTCAACCAACCACAAAAGCTAAAACTTCTGTTGATCCTGCCAAGCTATTACCTTACCCTAGTGCTAAGTAACAAAAACTTACACTCGTTGTTTTGTTGTATGGACTTTCATGTTTTTTGTGTTAAGAATTTGAAGACTTCGTACTACGTGCAATAATTTTTTTATTTAAACAATGGGTTGAATTTATGTGTGATTTACCTTCTGTAAACTAATTATCACTATAAACGTTTGTGGAGCAAATTTGGAGTATGTGTTTACTGAGATTTATGGAGATCCTTACAATCCCGAGCTCAGTAGGGCTCATTGCGTAGTTTAGACAACTTGTTCCATAATATCGTATTCGCGGCAAAGTCTCATAGACCATATTGCGTAGTCAGTTCTAGACTTGGTCTTTGACCAATTCGCAAATATACCCAGTACAAAGTATATGCACAATATGACCGTTACGTAGCCCGTAGGCGTGACCAATTAGCCCGTTCGTGTTTATAGACACTTAGTCTAGACTCAGTATGGTCCGTTACGTAGCCAAAAATGGCACGGTCACTGACCCATTCGCTGATTGTAAGGATGAAACTTGCAACAAACACACAGCGGCGAAAGCATAAATTATATTGAAAAAAATCAAAGAGTTGTTCTTTGATGCCTTATTAAAAACCTCCCCGCGCCATTAGGGAGGAAAAAGAGCTTATCAATACAACTTAAACATTATGGCGATACAACTTTAGGTGATTGACATTCCAGGGATGCTTGAGTGCGCAACCATCTTGATCTGCCCATCTGTACGCGCCATGGTGCCCTGTTGAAATAATTGTGTATGAGCCCTCCCAATTTGGTCCTAGTTTGCCACCTGTTCCACTATCAGAGCCCTAGAAAACCTTATTTAAGACTAAATCCCACTTCTTAAAAGAGAGCGACTTCAAATGAGCATCAAAGCATCCCCTCATTAGACTTCAATAATGTTCTGCTCGGACTCTCGCCTGATCTTGTCGCTCGTCTAATAGGTCCAGGCAGGTTGACCTTGGTGTGGATTATTTTCGACTTAGGGTAATTTTGTCAGATGTTTTGTGTTATTTCAATGGTATTAAATGTTTTAAGTATTTTGTAGTGAGAGATTTAAGTTGTCTGGTTGTATTAAATGTTCATTACCGTCATTAATGAAAGTTGTTGGGTATTTATACCTTTAATTATGGGCCATATGGGCTTTCGGATCAAACTTATGAAATCGGTTCGATTTCAAAAACCCATTAGTTTATTAAGAAAATTAGTAACTAGCTTAGTCAAAAGGTGTTTAGTGTTTTCATACTTTTGTCCTGTTCGGATGGTTTAGTGGGTGATTATTGTCCGGATTGCCCCTGTCCGGTTTCTACAGTGAGTGGCGAATATTTCCGGACTCATCAGTAGCCCCTTTTTTAGGTTTTGTCGAATGCCTTTGGCACGACCTAAAAAATATTCTTAGGCACTAGTAACATTCTCCGGACTGTTTAAGTGTTCACCTCAGGATTTATCCGGACTGAATACTTCTCAGAAGTTCAAAAGTTTTGCTATGGATCGTGGGACACGTGTCACCTTTTGATTCACCTCACCAGCCGTTTTCCTCCTAGAACGACGCTCCCACTAATCCCAAAAAGCAACCTCTTCATTTAATACCTATGACGTCAGCGCCGTCTTCAATCATTTCTTTTACCTTTTCATTTTCTCCTAGGGATTTGGTAACTCTATTTGTCTTACTAGTATAAATTATTTCTTTTCACTGTTTTACTATCTTCATCACTTTCTCATTTCTTTATTTCAAAGCTTTCACTTCTCTTCTCAAAATTCTTCTTGTGTAGGTTTATGTTCACGGCAAGAAACACATTGGTGAAAAGTGGGTGGCTTAATCTTTCAGAGTTAGAAAAAGCACAAAGGGTTGAGCGAGAGAGACGTATTGCTGCGGGTCTTCCAGTTTCTCCAAACGATAAGCCCGAAAACACCATCTTCAGAAGCTGAACGAGGTTCATCTTCTGCTAGAAGTTCCAAACCTAGGCGTTTGTTTCAACCAAGCCTTTCGCCCATTCCATCAGGCTCCTCAGTTCAGGAGTCACAACCCTCTGTTGAACGGGAAAAACCGTATCAAGCACAAGGAGACCCTCTCCATTTATTGCTATGGGGTCATATACTGAGAAATCCCCAGAAAAGGTTACCCTTCACCGGACAGGCCGTTTAATAAAGGGTCAAGCTGTTGTTTCACAATCTAAGTCCCCAAAATCAGGGCCCTCTAAGTCTGGGACCAAGGACAAAGCTACGAGATCAGAGGCATCTATCAGAGTCCCAAAGGATAAATCTTCTGGTCCGGAGGCCACTGGAATTAGCTCTCAAAATGAGCCCTCCGGTACTGAGCCCCAGCCGGACACCAGACCCCTAAGGGAGGGTGATGCTCAACCGTCCAGGAAACTTACTGAGCCTGCCTCCAGCACTCCCCCACCAATAACAACTGACAAACCTTCCATGGTGATGGAAGAGGTGATGGAGGACAGTATAGAAGATGCTCCATTTAAGACCGACGTCTCCGGACATACATGGGATGCTGCTACTGATAAAAAAGGCAAAGGTAAAGAGAAACTCTGTTTGAAATATCCGGATCTGTCGGAGTGCCTGGAAGGAAAAGTGGGACCCTGCTTCCATAAGGTGAATGTGAAGTATTTGCTGGCCATACAGAACATCAACTATGTCTACACTCACACTGCTGAGTTAGGCCAGATCCGGACGAAGTGGGGGATCCCTGAGTCTGTCAAGGTGAGGATACCGGTCAGTCCGGAGACCCCTATGGACTACAAGCTTAGCGAGATAGTCATTTATACAGAGCTGTTTAACTGGGGTCTCCGATTCCCCTTGGATCCAGAGATTGTCAGATACTTTCATCTGATAAAACTATGTCAAAGCCAACTGAGTCTCAATGCTTGGTACACTCTTATGGCATGCATTATGGCCTCTAGGCTCTCCGGAATACCGTTTCCAATGGAGCAATTCGCTGTTGTGGCCAGCCTCTGCAAGAACCACATCATCCCTTTCTACCACTACAACATGGGAGATAACTTTAAGATGGTGGATTATTTGCTTGAGTCAGAGAAGAATTGGAAGACCCAATTTCTGTTTATTAGTGGAACTTGGCAAAACGGGAGGAAAATCAAGGCTGGTGTCAACCCTAGCATGCTCACCAGCAGATGGAAAAGCTTAGGTAAATATTCCATCATATTTGTCTTTCTTTTTTTTTTATAAAAAATCTGTTTCTAAACTGCTCTTTTTTTTTATTTGGGTAATGCTGCCGAAGGAGTTCTCCGACTATTTGGAGGAGGGGCAAACTACATGTGCCAAGCTGAATGCTTGGGCTGCTGAAAAATGGGGAAATCACTTCCACAACTGCTTCACCTCCGGTAATTTAGTGAGGTCCCACCTCTGGAACACAACAGGTCGGAGAGACCTTGCTTGGGAGAAGCTGACCACTTTACCTCCTCCGGGTGTCATCCTCAGAGAACAAAGGAGAAGGGTGGCAAGCTGGCTTTGCCTGCCAGAGCAAAAGCCCCAAGTAAGATGAAGGGCAAGAAGGGCAAGAAGAAGCAAGTTGCAACTGAGGTTGGTCAAGGTGGTGCTGAGGAAATCGTCCCAGCAAGTCCGGAAGTGCAGGCCCAAGGAGGAATCGATGCTACTCTACTTCAAGTGGTTGAAGATGAGAGTATCAGGGAGGCAGGTGGACCTCCAAATCTTCCAAAGGCTCATAAGAAAGACCGAAAGCGGGGAGCAGATGGTGAAGTTAGAGCAGCCAAGAAGAAGAAAATCTCCTGGGGGATGCAGTTGCTCTCCAGCCTTCAGAGTCTCTTCCTCCGGTCGACCCAACAGACCCCACATGGGTAGAGAAAATCCCAAGTGGTCTACACACCGGAGAGGGTACCGGAGGGGATATCAATATTGACGGAGTAGACATTAGTGGCTTTCAAAATATTGGTCTCTACTTTGACGATCTTGAAAATGATGACTTTGCTGGCCCCTACCTTCCCCCAAGCTCCTCAAACATTTTTACCTTCAATGGTAAGTCTTTTTATGTTTCAGGGGAGAATGACACGGTGACTCACTCCTTGCTGAGAAATATTCAGCCAGTGCTCAACCTGGAGAGGCAATTGCGAAGCCAATCTACCCTTATCAACACACTCAATGCCGACAAGAGAGCTTATCTAATGACCTCCTTAACGCTAACCAAATTGTTGAGGCATTAAGGAAAGAGCTTGGAGAGTTGAAGAAGGGGAAAAAATACTTGGCCACTAGGCTGGCCACTTCGGAGATGGTTAACACAGAACTCCAAACCAAGTGTTCTGGATTGGAGAAAGATCTCTCTGCCTCGAAGGAGGAGGTGAAGGCCAAGGATAATGTTATCCAAGCTCTGTCCGGTGACAAGACTTCTCTTGAAGATGTTGTGTCCAAAGTTACCAAGAAGAAAGAATATTTGATAAAGGAGCAGGAGAAGACCATCCAAGCCAAGATCGATGCATACACCAACAAGGGGATAGATTCCCAAGAAGAGAGGTATGCCGACGTCAAATTTGACATGGTCTTGCTTTTTCATCGAACATTCCCGAAGAGGACGCTCGGTACTCTATGGAAATATGTGGAATATGAAGATCTCCCATTCCACACTATGGCAGATGGTGACAAGCACAACTATTCCAGTGGTTATGATGATACCACTGATGAGGAAGAAGGGACCAGAGAGAGCCCCAATGATGAACCCAAAGACCCAAAGAAGAAACAAGATGAAGCAGGAACATCTAAGGGAGTCGAGCCCTAAAGTTTTAACTATCTTCTGTTTTTCTTTTATCTATATGTCAGACTAAAGTCCTTCAATGACCAAGGCATTTTTGTAATCGTGTCCGACTCGTGCCCGGACAAGCCTTTTCTTTTTAAACTTCAAAGTCCTTGGATGGCCAAGGAATTCTATATGTTTTAATATCATCCCCCGGTGTTAGCCGGGTAGTTTTACTTTGTAAAATTCTTGCCTTGCTTTATGTTTGTCCAATCTTGATGGCTGATATTTAAATAGCCCCTAGTTATTTTACAAGTATTTTAAAGTGAGAGTGTTTAAATTCTCCGATGACAAATGTTTAAATGGTCATCATTCCACCAGATCAATCCGATCTGTCAACGATACTTAGAAGGATTTAAAGAAACTATAAATCAAATCACTCCGAATTTTTCAAGAAGGAATCAAATGTTATTAAAAAACCCGGACACCTCATTAAAACCTCCCCGCGCCACCAGGGTAGGAAAGAGTATGCCCTTAATATTTACATGGACTTTAAACAAGTAAATATTTACATAACTTTTATTCTAGATACAACCGGAGGTGCTCAATGTTCCATGGGTGGTTCAAGATTCTTCCATCTTTATCTTGAAGCCTGTATGTCCCAGGCTTAAGCTTTTCAATGACTACATAGGGTCCTTCCCAATTTGGAGCTAGCTTGCCGAACTGCTTTTCTTTAGTATGTAGGAAGACTTTTCTCAACACTTTATCCCCTGGTTGAAAATCCATTCTTCTGACCCTGGAAGCAAACTTGCTTCTCATCAATCCCTAATAATGGGCGGCTCTAAGATGAGCCTTAACCCTTTTATCTTCTATCAAGTCGAGTTGACTTCTGATTGCCACTTCATTACCCTGTTCGGAAACATTGTGGACTCTGTATGATGGAAGAGTTGCCTTTATAGGAGAAATTGCATCCATACCATATACCAAGGCAAACGGGGTATAATGGTCCATAATATTTCTTGTAGATAGCTTGACCACTTTCCAGCAGCCCCTTCTAAATTCTTTAAGACCGGACATAATAGTTAGTTTGCCACTTCAACCTGACCATTATCCTGTGGGTGGAATAGAGAAGAGAAGCAATGTTGAATGCCTCTAGAGGCACAAAAATTCTCCATACCCTTAGTATCGAATTGTGGCCCATTGTCTGTGGTTATCTTCTGTGGAACCCCAAATCTGCAGCAAATATTAGATAAAATAAAATTTATAACAGCTTTTGAAGTAGTTCCTGCTAAGGGGGCAGCTTCTATCCACTTTGAAAAATAATCAATGGCTACAATGATAGTTCTGCACCCTCCGGACGCCATAGGTAAAGGTCCCACCAGATCCAGCCCCCAACGAGCAAAATATATTGGCTCAGAAATCGACTCTAAAAGGACAGTTGGGATATGAATTTCATTACCATATCTTTAGCATGGATCACACATCTTTACAAATTCCTTGGCATCTTCCATTATGGATGGCCAGTAGTATCCGACCAACAAGACTCTTCGGGTTAAAGCTCTATAACCACAGTCTGCTGACCCTTCACCATCATGCAGTTCAGACAACACTATTTGGGACACTTTAATCCCCAAACATCGCAAGAGAGGTATACTAAAAGACTTATGGTAAATGATGTCTCTTATGATTAAAAAACCACGAGCCCTATACTTCATTTTTCTTGCTACTTCTTTTTCTGGATGCAAAATGCCATCTGAGATGTATTGAAGAAGAGGATACCTCCAGTCTTTAGGTTGACCCACTTGTATATTTAAACTTTCCTCCTCTTCCTTACTCTGATTGAGTTGAATGGATGGGCATTCATGTACATGAATCCATGGGTAGGACTCAGAGTATGCTATGGTTGCCAAGGAATCTGCTAGTGTATTCTCTGTTTAGGGTATGTACACATAGCTGATTTCTTCAAAGTTAACTGCCACCTCTTTAAGAATGAATAAATACTTAATCAACTGCTTCTTTTTTTGCATCAGATTGACCTTAGGCATGATGGATAAGAAGCTGAGAATCACTCATTAACCTGACTCTTTTGGCTCCACAAATCAGGGCTAACTTCAAACCAACTATTGCAGCTTCATATTCAGACTCATTGTTAAAAGCCCTAAAAGCAAAACATATAGCTTGGTATAGCTTGTCGCCGTACGAAGAGGTTAAACATATCCCAGCACCACAACCCATGGTACTTGATCCATAATCAGTCCAAACAACCCATAGCTTCTTAGTCTTTTCACGTGTAGCTTGTTTAGTACTCCTGTCCGAATGGAACTCAACTAGGAAATCAGCAACAGACTGAGCCTTGGTTGCAGTTTGAGGGGCAAAATCAATGTCACAGTCCCCCAATTCCACTGAACACTTGGTCATTCTAATTGATATGTCTGCCTTTTGAAGAACATTTTTCTAGGGAAAAGACGTCCGGACGACAATAGAATGAGACTGAAAGTAGGGCCTCATTTTCCTAGCAGCAATTACTAAAGCCAGTGCAAGCTTTTCAAGTTTTAAATACCTTTTTTCAGCATCCATCAGGCTTTTGCTGATGTAGTACACACAGACGAGGATAATTGTCCACCTCTCTTACTAGCACCGCACTTATGGCACATTCGGAGACTGCTAAATATATATACAATGTTTCTCTATCAATAGGTTTAAACAGGGTTTCGGGGGAGGATAAATCTTTTTTATTTCATCAAAATCCTGGTCGCACTTTGGAGACCAGTTGAATTCTTTGGCACCCTTAAAATTTTGGAAAAACGGGACACACCTATCTGAAGACCTTGAGATAAAACGGTTTAGAACAGCTAACCTCCCTGTCAATCTTTGTACTTCTTTAATATTCCGAGGAGGATCCATCTGCAGTAAAGCATTAAGTTGGCCTGAATCAGGCTGTATCCCTTTCTCACTTATCACATACCCCAAAAACTTCCCGGACTGCACTTTGAAAACACATTTTTCTGGATTCAATTTTAAATTAACTTTTACCAAGTTGGCAAAAGTTTCTTGCAGATCTGCCAAGTGTAATTCTTCTTCCACACTCCTTACGATCATGTCATCAATGTAGACTTCCATATTTCTTCCAATCTGATCAGCGAATGTTTTGTTCCCCAACCTCTGATAAGTAGCCCTAGAATTCTTTAATCCAAAAGGCATCACCTTGTAACAATGAAGGCCCTTATCAGTAACAAAAGTGGTGTGTTCTTGGTCCTTCAGATCCACTTGAATCTGGTTATAACCGGAGAAGGCGTCTATGAAGGACAACAACTTGTTCCCAGATGTGGAGTCTACTAATTGATCGATCCGGGGGACTGGATATAGGTCTTTTGGGCAAGCCCTATTAAGATCAGTAACATCGATGCACATACACTACTTCCCGTTTTTCATTTTTACTAACATTGGATTGGTTGTCCATAAAAGGGTACTGAGATTCCTTTATGCGTCCCATCTTAGTAAGCCGGTCAACCTCTTGAACTATGACATCAGCTTTATCCTTAGAAAAAGATTTTCTCTTCTGCACAATAGGTGCTACATCTCTTCGGATGGATAGCTGGTGTGATATAACACATGCAGACACTCCGGTTACATCAGCATTGGACCAAGCAAAAACGTGTTGATGGTCTGTTAAAAAACATAACACTTTGATTTTTAGTTCTGATATCATCTTAGATCCAATCTTGACACTTCTTCCTTCAGCCAAAGAGTGAGCTTCAACCTCTTCAATTGGTACTAAAACACCAGGGGTCTCTCTGGGGTCATCAATTTCACCCTCTCCCCAGAGGGCCCCTCCAACTGCTAATCTTCACTAATTTGAACTGCCCCCAAAGTTCTAGGGCCAGTCCTGTTGCATAACATTCCCTTGCTATCTTCTGGCTACTCCGGACAACTCCCACTTGTCCTTGTAGAGCGTATTTTAAATATTGGTGAACTGTTGAAGCCACAGCATACATCCTGGAGAGCCAAGACCTTCCCAAAATGGCATTGTAGCATGTGGGACAATCCATCACAACCAAAAGTACTCTGACCATTTTCTTAAACAAAACCTCCTCCTCAAACTCCCCGATTACGACTACAGAGCTTCCCGTGAAACCCACAATAGACCTGTTCGAACATTGAATTACTATTGGATTCTTTATTTGTTTATAGGAAGTTAAAAAGAGGATATTGGCTGAGCTACCAGTGTCCACCAAAATTCGTCTACTATCATTGCCCCCAATGGATACTGCTATCACCACAACTCTTCATGGGGACCGGCTATGTCCCTCAAATCATCTTTATAAAAAACAATTAAGGGAAAAGGAATTTGCGATTGATAGAAAGTTATGCCTCCTTCCAATTGAGTAGTCAGGGTGTGAACATGCCTCTTCCTTGAAGAAGTAGTTGGTGGAGTCATGGTGTCCCCCCCAAATATGGTAAGTGACTAAAAAATGCTTATGAGCCCGGACACCATCTTGGTGTGTTCTGTGATAACACCCACCTTATTCCGGGCTGGATCAAGATCTAAATACTCTGACTCCACATCGAATCTTCAATAATTACCATGGCCCCGTCCAGAGCCGACATCCCTACACCAGCTATGTCCCTCAAATCATCTTTATAAAAAAACAATGAAGGGAAAAGGAATTTGCGATTGATAGAAAGTTATGCCTCCTTCCAATTGAGTAGCCAGGGTGTGAAGATACCTCTTCCTTGAAGAATTAGTTGGTGGAGTCATGGTGTCCCCCCCAAATATGGTAAGTGACTAAAAAAAGCTTATGAGCCCGGACACCATCTTGGTGTGTTCTGTGATAACGCCCACCTTATTCCGGGCTGGATCAAGATCCAAATACTCTGACTCTACATCGAATCTTTCAATAATTACCATGGCCCCGTCCCGAGCCGACATCCCTGCATTGTTTGTTGGGCCGGTCCGATGAGCATTATCAGGCATATTCCCAGTTTTTCTTTTAACAGAACCACCCAATTTTCCTCTTTCAATCAAATTTTGCACCTCTTGTTTTAAAGCGATACAATCTTCTGTGTTATGGCCAATATCATGATGATATTGACATAAACAAGTATTACGAATTTCCCTGGGAGGTTGAAGCACAACCGGCTTCCTAAAATGTACTTCGTCTTTTGTTTTGTCATAGATTGTTGCCATATTTTCTTTCAATTCAGCAAACCACTGCGGTTGGACCCAAGGCCCTCGCTTATTTCTGGATTGCTGGCTCTGAGCTGGTGCTGGGTGAGATTGAGCCTTGGCCCTGTTGGGACCCTATCCGGCTTCCTTAGCCTTGTCCCCGGACTGATTCTGGTTCTGGTTTGGTGCAGTTGGGGCCGATCTCACTTGCTTGTGCACCCTATTCTTCTTCGTTTGATTTGCTTTCCCCCCTGATTCAGTAAACCACCCCACGTCATGGCCTTCTTTCTGGTTACCAAATCGGCCAAATTGCCAGGGTTCAGACCCTGTTTTAGAGAAGATATTGCTACTTGTTCAAAGCAATAAACTAAACCATTCTTGGTGTTAACAAAGCGATTTATATATTCTTTCAATGATTCATTTGGTTCTTGGGCACAATGGATAATAATGTCTTCATTGCCCTTCACCTTCTTACTTCCAAAGAACTGCCTCCGGAAGGCGCCCCAGAAGGTATCAAAATTTCTGATGCAGCCCTGTGGCAGGCTATTATACCACTTCAGAGCACTCCCCGTAAAAAATTGAGAGAATGCTCTATAAAACAACTTATCATCATCGTCAAAATTCATCATAAAGTTTTTAAACTGCTCTAGATGATTATCTGGAGATTTTCTCCCATCGTATTTTTCCATCTTAGTACTGTCAAACCTCTTTGGAAGGTTTCCGGACGATATCTCGGAAGACAATTGAGATTGTCTCCAATTCCTGCCACGACTAAACACAGTATCTTTATTGGGAGTTACAAAGATACCTGGTTCATCATGGAAAGCGAAAGGATCCATCAAAATCTGGTCTATATGTCTCCAGCCATGGCTGTGGCTATGAGATGACCCTTTACCTAGATACATTTTTAACCTTCCATGCCTGTCCCTCTTTCTTGAATATTTTTTGACCAAATTTTGCTTCTTCTTAGACCTGCCTTCATCACTGCTGGATGACAGAGACTCCTCAACTCCATCTTCATTCGAGGAGCTACTAGAGCATTCTGAATCTGAGTTCTCCACCGGTTTAGACCGGTGAGACTTCTTTGAGCTAGCATGAGTCTTTTTAGTACTCACATGGGTCTTTGCTGATGGGTTTGCTCACTTGGATTGTTAGTGTGGTGAATAACTGACACTTTTGATTTTTCTTTCAAGCCCATCTCTACCCTTTTACCAGCCCTCAAGGCTTTTATCTCAGCTTTCAATCTGTCTCGCTCTTCGATCGTATATTCATCGTTTTCTCCCACCACTTCTGCCAAAGTTGGTGGCACTGCTTGCTCGTCCGGATTCATTAGAACTGGTTTTTCTTGCTAGTTTTGAATGCTAGATTCAGGCACCTTCTTCTCCCACTGTGGTCGCCAATTTGGTGTGGATTATTTCGACTGAGGGTAATTTTGTCAGATATTTTGTGGTGTTTTAAGGGTATTAAATTTTTTAAGTGTTTTGTAGTGAGAGATTTAGTTGTCTGGTTGTATTAAATGTTCATTACCCTCATTAATGAAAGTGGTTGGGTATTTATACATTTAATTATGGGCCATATGGGCTTTCAGGTCAAAATTATGAAATCGGGTCGAGTTCAAAAACCCATTAGTTTATTAAGCAGATTAGTAACTAGCTTAGTCAAAAGGTGTTTAGTGTTTTAATACTTTTGTGCTGTCCGGATGGTTCAATGGGTGATTATTGTCCGAATTGCCCCTGTCCGGTTTCTACAGTGAGTGGCGAATATTTTCGGACTCATCGGACCTGACTATAAGGTTTGCCTCCTCTTCGTAGTGCTCAATTCTATGGATTGGTACTATGATCTCTGCTGCACTGCTTATGCACCGTATACCAATAAAAATGGTGTACCTCCTGTTATGGAGCGGGCGGTTGTTCTGTACGCCCATAACACCTCTGCCAACTTGTTCGGCCACTTGCCTTTGGCTCCCTCAAATTTTTTCTTATGCCCTTCTAGTAGTGTCCTGTTAGTTACTTGGACCTGACTGTTTTCCTGAGGATAGTAGGGGGTGGAGAAGTGCTGGAGGATCCCATATCGTTTGCAGAAGTTGGTAAAAATTAAATTTAGGAATTGTGGGCCGTTATCTGTTATTAAAATCCATGGAATTCCTTATCGGGTTAAAATTTGATTATGGATGAAATCACATATCTCCTGGGGGCGCGTTCAGAAAAGAGCTTTAGCCTCAACCTGTTTGGAAAAATAATCTACTGCGACGATAAGGAGTTGTCTTTTGCCTGTGGCCATTGGCAAATGACCCACCATATTTATTCCCCATTTATAAAATGGACATGGAATGGGAATATTCTTCATAGGTTCGCTGGGTCTATGTTGTGTATTCGAATACTCTTGACACTAATGACATTTCAACACAAGATTCTCTGCGTCACTTGCAAGATCAGGCCAATAGTACCGAGCGAGGAGAAAATGGCGAACCAGTGTTCGGTGCCACAATGAGCCCCTGCTTCTCCTAAATGTAGATCAGCCAGTGTTGAACTGGCTTCCATGCGATCAAGGCATCAGAGCAAAGGTTGGGTTGAACTCTTCCTATCAAGGATATTATCGATGACACAATATTTAGCTACTTTGATCTGCAACGCTGAAGCTTCCATCATGGTTCAAATACTGTAAGTATGGATTCCTCCAGTCGACATCATTAGTGATTGAATTGATGGTCGCTACTGCTAATAGGAGCTCTGTCATGGGGAGTTATTGGAGTAAAACGGGGGGATACTCTCCCGAAGCTGTGGTCTTAGCTAGAGTATCGGCTGCCGAGTTATACTTTCGTTGGATCTGCTCATAGAACACGCTGGTGAATTTAGATTTGTACTCCTTGAGCATCACAAGGTACTCCTTGCTTCTTTTCTGCCTCACATCATAAATACCTTGTGTCTGATTAACCACAAATT
The DNA here is from genome assembly GCA_036936605.1 of Limnanthes douglasii subsp. nivea. NCBI lineage: Eukaryota > Viridiplantae > Streptophyta > Magnoliopsida > Brassicales > Limnanthaceae > Limnanthes > Limnanthes douglasii. Next base: position 187,390,162 of record JAUPFV010000005.1, read on the forward strand.
AAGAGTCAGATCTAACCTTGATATTTTGAGCTCCACATATCAAAGCCAGCTTCATGCCATAGAGGGTGGCCTCATATTCTGCGGCGTTATTCGTTACTGGGAAATTAAAGCGCACAGCTTGTTTGATCATCACCACTTGGAGTCCGAAGTATAACTCCTGCTCCTCCACCCGACATAGAATATGCACCATCGACCTCAACGATCCACTGGTCTGATTCGATCGCTTGCATGTCGTCTTTGTCAATCTGTTGTTCTCTGGAGGAGGTGAATTCAGATAAGAAATCAGCGACTGCTTGCCCCTTTATAGCTAAGCGCGGCTCGAACCGGATGTCGTACTCGTCGAGCTCGATACTCCATTTGGTGAGTCTACCATAAACATCTGCCTTTTGCAACACTGTTCGTAAAGGGAATGTTGTCCGCACCGTAATTATATGCCCTTGAAAATATGGCCTCATTCGTCGAGCTGCAACAACCAAACTCAAAGCAAGTTTTTCGAGGTTCACATATCTTGTCACCGCATCTGTTAGTTTCTTGCTCGTGTAATATATCGGGCGTTGTACCCCATTCTGCTCGCGTACGAGGGTGGAGCTTACAACAAATGATGATACCACTAGGTAAATAAATAAAAGCTCCTCGGGGGCGGGAGCAAACAAAATCTCAAGGGAGGTGAGATATTGCTTGAGCTCAACGAAAGCTCTGTCACACTCTTCTGTCCAGGTGAACTTCTTAGCACCTCACAATACTTCAAAAAAGTGATGACTCTTGTCGGATGCACGGGAGATAAACCTTGAGAGGGCTGTTAACCTTCATGTAAGACATTGCACTTCTCTAATATTCTTTGGTGGTCCATTTTTAACATTGCATTTAGCTGGACGCGGTCCACCTTAATACCTTGTTGACTTACCACACATCCCCAAAACGTGCCCTTAGCAACACTAAATGAGCACTTATCGGGGTTAAGTTTGAGATTAAATCTTCGTAATAAATCAAAAATAAATTGTAATATGTTCAAGTGTTCCACTTCTTCATAAGTTTTAAAGATCATATTGTCAATGTACGCCTCTAAATGTTGTCCCAAGTGATATTGGAAGATGTGTTTTATCAATTGTTGATAGATCGAGTCTGCATACTTCAACCCAAAAAGCATAACTGTATAGCAGTAGAGACCCCTCTTAGTTTAAAAGGCTGTGTGCTCATGGTTGGATGGGTGCAAGAGGATCTGATTATACCTTGAATATGCATCCATAAAGGATAAGAATTCGCAACCCGAGGATGAATCGACCAGATGATCTATTCTTGGTAATGGGAAAGCATCCTTAGTGCATGCTTGATTTAAATCGGTGAAATCCACGCACATTCTCCATTATCCACTCTTCTTTTTTACCAGAACCGGGTTGTCTATCTAGACCGGTTACCTTGCATTTTGGATGTGCCCCAACCGGCTTAGTTTGCTCACCTCAGCTAATATAGCAGCCTGCTTTTCTGCTGAAAAAGACCTGCGCTTCTGTCGCACCGGTTTGGCGCAAGGGTTGATAGCTAATTCATGGCCTATGATCGAAGGGCTTACTCCCGAGACATCAGCTGCCTCCCAAGCAAAGTATCTAATGTTTTTGCTAACAAAGCTATAAAACGTACCTTTGAGTCCTGGGACAACTCATTTCCCAATCAAAGCACTATACTGTCAGCTATGAACGTGTACACGGTTATAGTATCTGCAGTAGTTGAATCCTCATTTTCTCGTGGATCATCCACTGGGTCTGGCGACGTGAGATATAGTGTTCCTGGCGTAACATCCCCCTCGCCATTTAATTTTTATTAGAGAGGTTTGGATGGGTCCGACACGATCGCATAACACGTTCGCGCAGTTCTCTGGCTACCTCGTATTGTTCCTACCAAGCTGCCTACCGGATATTTGATGCATTGTCAAAATGTACACGGCGTCTCTTCCATCCTATGTAGCCATAGTCTTCAAATAATGGCATGGTAAGGTCTCGGTGCGTCGCAAATTACGAACAAAATTTTTAGTTCCTTCTTCATAGCTTCGTGACCAACCTTTACCAACAACTCCACCTCCCCAACACATTGTGAGGTTCTTCCTTCGTAGCCAACCAACGTCCACTGAGTAGGCCGGTATGGGTGCACGTTCTGCATACGATCAAAGCTGCTTTTGAAAATAATATTTTCCGAGCTTCCTCCATCAACCAACACTCGAGTTACCATTACCCCTCTGATATTTAGGTGAATAGTCAAAGCATCTTCATGTGGTAGACTTACACTTCTGAGATCTTCGTCATTAAATGTAAGGTCGGTTACTGGGTCCCTATAGTTTCGATAAGAATTTTCATCCATTTTGTACACATCGAACTCATTTTTAGCTCGCTTGTTTTGAGTCGACCCCATTGATTTTTGAAAAGCCACCCGACCTTCGTTAAAAGATGGGAACCTATGGTCTGTACCAGTAAGGGCCCATTTTGGATCAAGTTACATGGCTTCTCTCACGAGCTCTTTTCGGAGAAAGGACTTAATATTATTGGAAGATTCGTTGGTACGCTTATTTATGTGGATACATACAAAATAAACAAAGTGTAACTCGTATTTGTATCATCATTAGTACTACTAATGAGTTCTCTAAAGTAATTGAGTTCACTTATTTGGAAAACCCACTATGATCCATTTAGATTACTAGTTTTTGCATGTCATATGTAGTAAATATAATTCATTTTGCCACCTCAATGAGAATTGGCCAGATAGTCTCACTTAATCACGTCGGCCTAACAATAGTGACTCACCTCTCTTTTCCGACTACAATGACCTCATAATGAGGCTGGATAATAAAAGAATCGTTTCTAGCTATGTCAGAGTTGAGTTAAGCCATCATGATGGATCAACATGATGATTCTCAGCTCAACATCGACTCTGCGGAGATTGATGAAATACTATCAAGGTCAGCTTACCATCTGCTTGTCCTAGCATCACCACTGTAGATCTTGATGTTCCTAATAACCTAGCCGATAATATGGTCCTTGACTAGTAACTCTAGGTTTGAATCCATCTCTATCTTGAATATATGATTATCTCTTTGTGGAATGTAAAACATCTTAACGATCCTACCAAAAACAATGTAACCAAGTATGTTTTTTTACCTTATTACGCTAATTTTCTTATTGGAAACTAAAGTACATGATAGTAAAGTTGATAGTATATGAGAATCATGCTCCCTTACTGGCATTATAACACCAACCAATGGATGCACCCTTAAAGTAGAATTTGGTTATCCTGCAACCCTAATGTTTTTAGACTTAATATCGATTTCATTACTGCTCAGATAATTGACTGCACCATCACAAATATCTCATCTAGTAAGTTCTTCTCTATTTAAGCTATTTATGCATTCAATGAAGACATTGCGCATACTCCTTTGTGTCATGACATCACCACCATTTCCCGTTATCGTCAAGGTATTCATTGGATTTATTTTGGCGACTTCAATGTCATATGTAAGCGAGAAGACCGATCGAACAACTTGGATCTCTAGTCTTCTTCCATTAACGATTTTAATAATTGTTGTTTCAATAGATAGCTCACCAAACTTAGAGCCACTGGTTTCTAATTTTCTTGGTCTAATATAGGGTCGTCATTAGTAGTCATTGGGATGACCGTTTCTTAAAATTTTTAACCGACTATGAATATCCTCCTACCTTTGATCACACCTCCAAATAACCCTATTCTTTAATACCATTGTCACTACAAGGAAAAGCTTTTATGGTATATGGAAATATTACCCTGATTATCTACCCATTATGAACGATAGATAAAGCCTTCCCACAGATGGCTCCACTATGTTTATCATCCCCACAAAGCTCAAATATCTTCAGGTTTGTCTTTCATGTCTCAACAAGTGTAAAATTAATAGTATCAGTGATCGCGCTAACGCATCCCAATCGACTATTTTCCAAGCCCAAACATAAATTTTTGCGCCTAAGAACTATGTCTTCTTGGGTTTAGCGGAATAAAACCTTCCTAAAACATAAATATCGTGAGACTTGTCTCAAACTTGGGAACCGTAACTCCAAATATTTCCAAAACAATGTCAAGTCTTGCATCTCGATGAATAAGATCAAATCTAATACTGATTCCCTCGGTAGCGTTGTTTTAAACCCCAAAGATGTTTCTAACATCTTCATGATCTACTTCACCAACCTGATTGTGGTCAAGAACCCCCTTACCTATTCGGGTCTTGACATAGTTAATTGTTCAATCACAAATAGACTATCTAAGTCTGATAAGTCCCATATGACGTGTACCTTATCTGATGATGATATTAAGAGTGTGTTACTCAGTATTAACAATAACAAAGTATCATGTTCGAATGGCTATAACGCTAATTGTTTTAAGACTTTCTGGCTTACTATTAGCCTCGCCCTATGCAAGGAGGTCCATCACTTATGTCGCCATAGCCATATGGATCTCAGTTAATATAAGACTCACATTGCTTTCATTCCTAAATAAGATCACCCTCATCTCCTTCCAACTGCAGACCCATCACTTGTTATAATGTGATCTACAAATTTATATTTAAAATCATGATTAATATGATTAAGGAATCCCTCCCTCCCTCATCGATCCTTCTCAATCTACCTTTATCTCAGATCGTAGTATTTTTTATAGCATCATTCTTTCTTAAGAGTTGCTCCATGGCTACCATAGCAACAAGAACGGTCCCAAAGATGCTCTAAAAATCGACCTTGTGAAGGCTTTTGACAATGTTCGATATGTCTCCTCCTATATGTTCTTTATGTCATAGATTTCATCACTCGTATGATTGGTTGGATTATCCAATATATCTTAGCTCTGTTTTATTCTATTTATATCAATGATAATATGGTTTTCTCCATCCGCAGTAATAGAGAACCCCTGCAAGGGGACTATTTTCATATTTTCTCTTTATCATGATTATGCAAGTACTCTATTGTATTCTTAAGGAGAAGAACCTTCATCCTTCATTTGGCTCCACTAGACGTTCCAGAAGATAAAAGTCATTAATTTCTATTTCGCGAATGACTTAATGATATTTTTTTTGAGCTAATCTCAATTTTATTTGCCTTATTAAAGAAGGCCTAGAAGAATTTATAGATCTTTTGGTCCTCCATCTTAATCCTAACAAAAGTCAAATTTTCATTTCAGAAGTTTTCGACCAGATCCACCACTCAATCACCATCTTCCTAAGTTTAGAGGAAGACTCTCTTCATATCAGTTACCTAGGAGTCCATTTCATCACTTCCCGACTAGCATACAATGATTGCATACCTCTCTTTAACAAAATCACATGTCGTATTAACTTGTGGACTTCCAAACACATATCTTATGCTGGTAGGTTACAAGTATAAATGTTGTTCTGTTTGCATATCAAGTATATCGATCTTGTATTTTTATTCTTATTATTTGTGTCTTTAAGGAATCTTTCAGATTTTCCAGTAGGTTCTTTGGGTTTGCATCCAACTTAAAAATTATTGGTTCAACTTGCCCGTGGTCCAACATTACCTTGTCCTCATCCCATGACGGTCTTGGGATTCTTGACCTTAGTGTTTGGAATTAGGTAGCCACCCCACTTATTGTCTAGTTTGTGTGTAGTTCCTCCTAAATTTTGTGCAATTGGGTAATTACTGAAAGATAAAACACAGTATCCAATAGATTATTCTCATAAGATCCTCTATTAGTTGGGGGTAGAGAAAGATCATTAATCCGAGACAATAAAAAATACACCTCATTTTGCTATGCCCCTCATATGTTCCTTAATTCTCTTGTTGACTATTACGGCCCTAATATAATTTGTTATGCTAGAATGCGTAATAGTAGCAAGGTTCTAGACATCATCAACAATGGTTACTGGAACTGGCTCAATCAGTTTCTCCTTGGTCGAAGGTCTCACCAAACCCATCTGCTTGAAATTGGTAATGTGATCCACCTCATCCCAACCTCATCGGACATCGAGGACGTTAAGCTTTGGATTCCCAACCCAAATCGTAACATTTTTACCATCAATATTACCTACCATCACATTAGGCCTCCTAGGCCTAAAGTCATTTGTTCCAATCACGTTTGGACCAAATATAACATACCCAAGCACGTCTTTATTGTTTGGCTCACCATTCACAAGAAACTCACCACTAGTGAGAAGCTTATGGACTAGGGTTACAACACAGTCCCCGATCATATCCTTTGCAATTGCAACCCGGAGACCACTAATCATTTATTAGTGGATTGCCCCTTCTCCTAACGCATTTGGAAGGGATGCTCCAGGAAGTTAAAAGTTCTTCCTCTAAACCAAAATTGGCATAACTGGCTCCCTGCCAGTGCTTGGACTTTCGCTTCTTCTGGCCATAGTAATCTTCGGTGTGCTGCTTTCTGCGCAGTGCTTTACCACTTGTGGTATGAGAGGAACACTAGGATCTTCACTGACTCCTCTTCTATTGAGTCACTCATATTCCATCGTCTTCTCTTTGACGTCCATTAAAAATTTAATGGTTCAAAGATCCATTGGTCATGATTCTCCTTTACTAATACATACTCCTTATTTTGTTGTCTTACATATTTTCACACCACGACCCGGTTTGGTTGGTGGTATGAGAGGAACACTATGATCTTCATTGACTCCCCTTCTATTGAGTCACTCATATTCTATCGTTTCCTCTTTGACTTCCGTTACAAATTTGAGGGTTCAAAATTTTTTTGGTCATGATTCTCCTTTACTAATACATACTCCTCATTTTGTTGACTTACATATTCTCACATCACAACCCGGATTAACTGGCTTCACTTGATGTGCTAACTCTAATACCTTATTTTATTTTTGTTTTATTATCGTTGTTGGTGTTGTTTGCCTTAAACTTTTTGTTATGAGATATTGCCCTTGAATTATATCTATAAACTATGAATATAGAGAAAATGCATCAGACATTTGTAATCCATCGTTCTGTCATTCAATTTTTTTTTCAAAAAATATTAATAATCTAAATTATTCAACAAGAGAGTGGTCCACGAGTTTACAATCTCCCGCTATAATAGTTTCTATGAGTTATACATCATAAAAGATTATCTTTTCATTTTTCTCCCAACTGCCCCCTTACGCAGTTTTATAAAAATATTATTCATTTTCCAATTTTTATATCTTATCATATTTTTGCGGTGCTTTTAAAATTGATCTAAAAGACCACAATTTTATACGAAGAATTAGTCAATCTAAATTTATAGAAAACATTGTAAAAAGAAAAAGGGAAAAATCATAAAAACTCTCGAACGGTAACTATACTCAATTTATAAAACAATTATTTTGCAACCTAAGACATATTTAGATAGACCTTTAGATAGTAGATAGACTTGCTTCTACGAAGGAGCAATGCTAGTCTACACGAGCATGTGTTGCCAAGTGGTTTGATGATAACAAAAGGCAATGACTCACGATGTTGGTTGGAATCGATGCTTTGAACGTATTCTGGTTAGGAATGACTTATTTGTGATTTTAAAAAATGATTTTATAGCCATACATTAGGTTTTGATGGATTTTGTAAATAAAATATTAGCTTAACATTATTTGCTAAATTATATATATTTATTGTGTTTTTTAAACAAATTATTTATAATAAAAAATTGTTAAGTAAAAATTTAAATTATAAAGTTTCAACATGTTAATTAGTTATATATTTTTATTTTGTTGATAAAAATATTTCCATAATTGAAATGGTTTACTAAATAATAAATATTTTAAAAAAAATAATACGTTAGTTTTATATAAAGTTAAGTTTAAATATTCGAAAGATTTTTCGATTAATAGTTAGAAATTAAACAATTGACATTTGTTTGGATTTTATAATAAAAGCTTTTTCAACAACCTCGTATAAATATGAATTCAGGGATTAAAGTGTAAATAATAGAGATTTAACGGAACAATTCTTATTATGTATTATTATTAAGGATTAAGGGTAATTTATCTTTTTATGTAACCACTTTCAGTTTTGAGTTAAGTCTCAGCGCCTCTAGATACCAAATCAGGATTGAACTAATAAAGCAGTTGAACACTTTTGATCTAAACTCATATGTGCTTAGACTTTCCTCTCTAAAATCTTTCTCTCACTAAAACGCTCTTATCATTCTCTACTAAGGCAATTAATAATAATAGAACTCACCAAATTGCGACTCCGCTGGAGACTTAACAAGAAATCAGTGTCTTAGTTTATGGTTCGAATTGTATTGATCTTCTTATTTTCTCGTTCGAATTCTTGCAATGAATCATGAAAACAATCCATCAGTCCGATCAGCGATGGAAACGCTGAGAGAAGATTTGCAAAGGAATGAAAACATACGAGAAGTATCTGTTCCGATCCAAACTCAGTCAAATATAGAAATGTGTATGAATCAGCTATTGGATAAAATAAATGCATTAAATGAAAAGTATGAGCAAAGAGAACAAGACATTCACTCGGCGAAGCTTAAATCCGAGGTAAGGCAAGTAAATGAGAAAACCAAAATGGGAAATCAGTCTGATCGATCTTGAATTGATCGGCATACTAGGATTGAGCAAAAGAAGGCGTGCTTCGAAGCTCCAAAGTAGCGTTATTCTTCTCATAAAAGGGAAAAAGTAAAACAGAAGCATGTCGCCTCTAGCAACGAAGAGGTTGAAAACTTTGCTTCAGGCTTTAAGAGGTATACGAGTTCTTCGAAGGAGGAACAAGAAAGGGAACAACCAAGGAAGCATAAGAAGGAACATAAATCTAAAAGGGGCAACATTTCTCGCTATTTGAGTACTTGGTGTGAGGGGAAAACATCGAATCAATATGTTGAGACTGATTCAAATTTGTATGCAGTCATGGGGGTCTGAGGATGAGTATGTGCAAGGTTTCGATTGGAGGAACTCTCCGTTGACAAGTGAAATTCTATCTATTACGCTTCTAAAGCGTTTTGATATTGCTAAGGTGGGAAATTTCGATGGGATGTAGGATCCAGATGATTATATCGAACAATTCAAGAATTACATGATGAATTTCGAAGATGACGACTGGTTGGTATCTCGTGCTTTTTCACAAACTTTCAAAGGAACAACGTTAAAGTGGTACAACCAGATTCTGAGGGGATCCATTTCGAATTTCAGGGATTTCTATACTACTTTTCGAAGGCAGTTTGTTGAAAGTAAGGAGATGAGAGCGAACAGAGATATGATTATCTAGTGCAAACAGGCGGTTGGAGAGAAATTAAAGGACTACACAAAAAGGTTCGTTTGAACTAAGGCAAGTTTGGATAATTACGAAGAAGGATTAGTGATGGAACTTTTCGCCAGAGCTTACTGCTAGGAGACGTGGCTAATGAAACAAAAAAGGGAGAGCTTTAACTTTTGGAGCACTGATGGCTCAGGTAGAAGACCAGATCAAGGTTGAAGAATCAACTAGGGTCCAAGGAGGACCAGTTAATGTCCCAAATAATTCGGGTCAGGTGGCCAATAACAAAGGGCAACCCTCGAATAAAAATCAGCAGTCACTTTCGAGGAATAATACTTTGCAACCTCGAACTGGTGGATATTCAAATCATGCTACATCCTATAATTACAACAGACCAAGTCCGAATCAGTGGATTAGGCCAGAATACTATGCGGACTTGACAGGAAGTGTGGCTGCAATTTTTGATAAGAACAAGAGCTTCGTGAATTTCAGGAAGCCAGCTCCAATAAATAGGCCAAAAGAGGAGTGGAATAACAAATATTGCAAGTACCACGAGGACATCGGGCATGATACTAATGATTGCACCGCATTGAAAAAAGAAGTTCAAATCTTAATTGAAAATGAGAAGCTCTTGACTTATGTAAAGTCACAAGGGAGCGGGTCAAAAACTCCGCCATCAACTTCACGACCAGCTAACCCAACGGCACAACTAAGAATTTAATGATTTTAGATTCGAAGGCTGAAGAATTCAATATTTCTTCAAAATATTTGGATAAGGATCCGGACATATTGATTTTGATGATTGTTGAAGAGCCAGTAAAGAAAGGGCGTGTGCGAGACTTGTGTGAATGTTTTGAATCGTTAGATATTATTGGAGGCGATTCAATGGCTGGTACCACTGACAGTTCGAAGAAGAGAAATGTTCTTAATTTCACAACTCAAATTGAAGGAAAAAATGTCTAGCCACTTGTATGGTAAAAAGTTTATATCTTTTATTTTGTTTGATTAGGATGACTTACGGGGAACATTGGGGTCGTATAAAGACGTTGTAGTTATTGGGGCAGAGGTGGCTTGTGTTGAAATTCGACGTGTTCTCATAGACACCGGTAGTTCTGGGAACGTCCTCTTCAAAACAACTTATGACAGGATGCGAAATCCTCCTCGATCTCTCAATCAGAGCATACAATCATAGGATTTACTAGTGTGACAACGCGGGCTATTGGGGAATTCAAAGGGGAAGTTAGTTTAGGAAAATGACATTTTAAGAAGGTCCAAGTGCTCTTTATGGTGGTAGACGGTCCCACGAGCTACAAAATTATTTTTGGAAGGTCTTGGCTTTCTAGAATGTATGAGGTTGTGTCGATAGTGCATCAATATTTTAAATATGTGGCAAGGGATCGTAACGAGGTCGTTTGAAGCGACCAAAAAATTGCAAGAGAGTGTTATGCCACTGCACTCTGGATCCGAGGGTCCAGCAGTGAAGCATTGATGATAGAATAGCAGTCAGAGGGGTTAACCTCGGAATTTGCAGAAAGAGTTAACGATCCAAGGGAAACCCCAGGGTCTTTGACAATAAGTGAGCAAATAGAGGAGTACACATTATCGGAAGGAAGAGTACTTCGGATCAGAACCTTACTAACCCCACTTCTACGTTAAAAACTGCTAGAATTTTTATCTTTTAACTTGGACGTTTTCGCTTGGAAAACGGAGAATGTGACAAGAGTACATATTGAAATAATTTTCCATAGTTTAGGTATTGATCCTAGTAATTCAAAAAAGAAGGGAATTTTCATCATAGAAAGCAGAAACAATAGTTTCCAAAGTGGATCGGTTATCCAGGTTCGGACATATAAATGGGTCACAGTATCCTTTATGGAAGACGAATCCAGTAGTGGTAAAAAAGAAAAATGAGAAGTGGAGAATGTGTGTGGATTTTACAGACTTGAATCGAGCCTGCCCTAAAGATCCATTTCCTGTTCCTCGAATAGATTAGCTGATTGATTCCACTTTGAGATATAAAATATTAACCTTCATGGATGCTTTTGCATGATACAATCAATCCAGATGGATCATAAGGACCAAGAATGTACAACCTTTATGACTAACAGATGGTTGCATTACTACAAGGTTATGCCCTTTGGATTGAAAAACGTTGGAGCTAATTATCAAAGGTTGATTAATAAAGCTTTTGCCACCCAGATCGGAAGAAACGTGGAGGTGTATATGGATGATATGGTGGTAAAAAACTTGAAGGATGATGCGCATCTGGAGGATTTAGAGGAAACATTTTTAAATCTAAGGGCAATCAGATTGAAACTTAATCCTGAAAAGTGCACATTCTGAGTTCGATCGGGGAAGTTCTTGGGTTATGTTATCAGTGAAAGAGGAATAGAAGTTGATCCAGAATAGTTGAAAGCTCTAACAACAATAAATTCACCTTGATCTGTTAAAGACGTGAAATTTTTGACAAGAAGGTTAGTAGCACTTAATAGTTTTTTTCTAGATTTTTACAAGTGTTTTCCTTTTTTACAAGTGTTTTCCTTTTTTTCAAGTGTTGCGAGGGCCAAGCAGATTTGAATGGACATCGGAGTGTGAAGTTGCATTTACAACTATAAAGAACTTGTTATCATCACCAGAAATTTGGTCAAAACCTTGATGTGGAGAAAAACTCTTTTTGTACATTGCGATATCGGATTTTGCACTAAGTGCATTGCTAATTAGTGAAGATTCAAGAATTCTGAAGCCAGTGTACTATATCAGCAAAAGTTTAGTAACTGCAGAAAATAGGTATTTGAGGCTTGAGAAATTAGCATTAACATTGGTGATTATTGCTTGGAAAAATGCGCCCCTATTTCCAAGCTCATACTATCGAAGTCTGAACCTCATTCCCTTTAAAAAATGTTTTGCAACGATCACATATTTCGGGGAGGATGACCAAGTGGCGTTCAATTAATTGCTCCATCTGGAGAAATGATGCTTCAGTCCATCAAATTTGGTTTTCACGCCTCGAATAACGAAGTTGAATACGAAGTTGCTTTTGCGGGTTTGAGGTTGGCAAAAATATATGGAGCAACTTCAGTACACTTGGAAACAGATTCTCAATTAGTAGTGAATCAAGTATCTGGAGTTTCCGAGGGAAAAAATGATCACTTAATTTTGTATATTCGGGAGCTTCGGAATTTAATGTTACTATTTGATCATGTTGTTGTGGAACGTATTAGTCGAGAAAGTAACATTGTGGATGATTTTTTAACAAGTATTGGTTATAAGAAGGAATAATCTTGGATTTTGTTACAAGAAAGTCCTTCAATCTTGACCAAGTCAGATCAATGTGAATATATAGAGGAACTCTTTGTCTCCTCGGATGTAATCCAAGGTGATTGGAGAACAAATATTCTTAATTTTTTGGTCCAAGGAACATTTCCAGATGATGCTGAATTAGCCAAAACATCGAGGGGTAAAGCCTTTGGGTACATAGTTTTGGATGGAATTTTATATAAAAAAGTGTTAAGAACACCATTGTTATGGTGTTTAACCAGGAAAGAATCACAAGAGGTATTGTTAGAATTGAATGATAGAGATGGCTCAGCTCATTGCGGGTTCAAAGCTTTATCTCGTCGAGTTTTACTTGCAGGATTTTTATCGGCCTACAATTATGAACGATGCCCAAAATTTAGTTTGAAGCTGTGATACTTGTCAAAGGTTTGCCAATTCTATACACAAGCCGACAATTCCACTTATGTCTATAACCGAGGCCATATCATTCGATATATGGGGGATTGATTTGGTGGGAGCTTTGCCGATGGCATATGGAGGACAACAAATGATAATTGTAGCAGTGGATTATTTTACAAAATGGGCCGAGGCAGAACCACTATCTGGAACAAGAAAAATATATGATCAAATTCATTGTGAATAGTATTTGTTGTCGCTTCAGAGTACCTCGAAGAATTACTACGGATAATGGCCCTCGGTTTAATAGTAAAGAAATGACCTCATTTTGCGCATGAAAAGGAATTCAACAATGTTTTTCGATGCCTTTTCATCCTCAATCTAATAGACAATTCGAGGTAACAAACATAACTATATTAGATGGTTTGAAGAAAAAATTGACACGGGAAGCAGGGCAATGGCCGAAATATTAACAAGAAGTACTTTGGGCTTATTGGACAACTCCCAAGGAAGCTACTAAAGAAACTCCTTTTGACTTATCATATGGAATGGATGTTGTTAGACCCGTGGAATTTACGACGTTATCTTTTAGAATAATTCAATAATCTGAAAGATCTAATGATGAAGCTAAAAGGGAAAATTTAGATTTGATTGAGGAGAAAATAGTTTGAGCTCATTAAAACGTAATCTATTACCAGACTTTTTTGAGGAACATATACAATTCGAAGGTAAAAAGACTAGATAAAAGCGGGTGACAAAGTGTTGAGGAAATTATTTTTGCAAGGAAAAGTGCCTCGGAAAAATAACCCCGAATTAAGAAGGACCTTTTATGGTTGTGAAAAGAATAAAGTCATGGTCTTATCGACTCTGCGATATTCAGGGGAGGACGCTTCAACACCCATGGAATATACAACATCTGAAATTGTATTAGGAATAATTCTATTGTATTTTGAATTTGTTATTGTTGATTGAATGACGCACTCTTTCCTACCCTGTTGGCCCATAAAGGTTTTAATGAGGAGTTATGTACATATTCAATATTATCAATAAAATGAATTTTTGGCCAATGTTTTTTTACAAGTGTTTATTTAAACTATCTTGATAAATTATCAAAGACTGATCATCTTTGAGGTTGGTCAAGAGTAAAATTTCTGAAGTGTTTATTACACTTTCGAAGAAACAACCATATTCGAGGTGCTACGTTCAATAAATGCATGGTGATTTTTGAAGTGCTACGTTCAATAAATGCACTATGATATTCGAAGTTCCAGGATCAAAAAATGCACTGTGATTTTCGAAGTGCTACGTTCAATAAATGCACTATGGTATTTGAAGTGTTACGTATTGTGAATTTCAAAGTACATTATAATATTAAAGGAGTTATGTTTGGAAAAAATTATTTAAAGTAATCTATTTTATTTTAACTTCGAATAGTTAACATTGATAATAAACATGAAATATAAACAAAGACATTTGTCAATTAGATTAATTCGATGAAGTACAATGGGTATGGCACTAATCTCACAGATACAAAAAAGATAACATGAAATCAAATGATAGTAAAACTCATTCAGATGACTCTTCTTCGGATGATTCTTCTTCCTCTGATGATGAGCTTGGGATATGATCGAAGGTTTTACTAGGGTGCCGTTCGACAGAAATATGATTCCAAAAAATGGAAAGGTTTATTTTTGGATAAGTCGCATGAATCTCTCAAATGAGGGTGATGGCTGTCTCTTCTTTACCATTGTTGATGGCTCCCAATATATCTTGGGAACATTCAGCTTCTGCGACAGTGACAACAACTTGTTTATCCTTCTCAAAATTAGCCTTTAGCGTGGCTATCTCATCATTCAAACTTTTCTTTTCTACTTCGCTTTTAGTAAGAGAAGCTTGAAGACCCTCGAATTTAAGCTTTTCAGCAGCCAAGTCCACAACATGTTTAGCTTTGAGCTTGTTTAGCTCCTCTTGATGCGAAGCGATCAATTTTTATTTGTCAGGATGATGTTGATCTCGTAAATGGCTTTTGACAAGAAGAAGTCATCGAATAAGCTCAGATATTTCTACTTCGAAGGTGTGGAATTGATTTATCACGTGATTTTGAAATTTTTCCCTCAGTTGTTTTTCAGCATCGACAATTCCCTTATAACGAACCATATCATTGGCCAATCGTTTCAAGTGACTGTGGGAAGCCTCGACTTGTTCAGAAAGTGATTTTGCTGCAACATCGAGATCGGAAAATGGTTGGAGTGCAGCAAGGACAACTGGGTTGGGTGGAATAGGAGGAAAAACTGTTAGGGCTAGGAAGAGAAATGAGGTCCAGAGAGGTAGTAGGAACAGAAGGACAAATAATTTCTGGAGACACTTCAATGGTAGACCTTCTCCCAAAATTGTGCATACGAGTTTGAACTTCCTGGATGACAGGATCCTGTTCTCCCGTAAGCTCCTATGACTTGTTGAAATTAATGAAACAATCGGGATCGAAGTGATCGTCATCTTGGTTGTCATCACCTTAATTATCTTCGACAACGATTGTAGCATCATTATTGGTTGCTTTATTTTTATGATGAGGACTTTTTCATTTCAAGAAGCTATGACCTCGTCCTCGTCGAACATTCTATCTTCAATGGTCACGGATGTTTTGTTTTTCTTCTTATGAGGACTGCTAGAACTTTTATTTTTCAAAGGTGTAAAAGTCTTCTTCTTTTTTTAAGAATGTTCTTCTTCTTCCCCTTCTTTGATGACTGAAAGTGTATTCTCTGTTGTTTTTCTTTTCAAACGTTTGGACTTCGGTTTTGTTGAAGGGCTAGCACCAGATGTACTAGCTATTTTTTTTCTTTTTTTTCTCTTTTTTTGGATTTTTCTTTTAAGGCAATTGACTGTCTGACCTTTACGAATAGAGAGGAATAACTTAGAATCGGGTTGAACTAATCTTTTGCAAGCATGATGAGAATTGGGCTGCTCCATCAAATTTAGAGGAGGTAAAGCTTGAGGTGTGATGGGAAAGAGATGACTACTGAGGAAATTGATCGGTTGGAAGATGGTGTAAAAAGCGTTGTTCCATCCTGCTTCAGCCCAAACAACAAGGTTTTTGAATATGTCTTTAGCTTTTGTCCGACGAATGGCATACCGCCTTGGAATTTATGAAAGGATCATACAAGTAAATAGTAAATAAGGGCAACAACAGTTATACTATTTTGTTTAAAATAAAAGAATGATATTATAATACTCACGGTTGCTTCTCCAGAGGAGGTTCAGCTTCGATGAGTTGGCATCAGATATCTCTCTACCATTTTCCCACGTCCTGAGATGAAGAAAAATTTTAGTTTCCAAAATTTTTCCGCTTTTAGAAGGTCGTCGATGATTTTCAGATCATCATCTAGGGTAAGGTAGTAGAATGGAAGCTTTGGCCCTTTCGACAACTTTATTAAAGATATGAAGTCTTTGATGCTGATCGAAATCTTAAATAAGCGAGACACCATGATCACAGACATAAGAGTGAGCCATTGATTCGGTGTCACTTGAGCTGGGCACAGGTTTAGAAGTTCGAAGTACTCAGCGATCATGGGATCTAGTGGGAATCGAAGAACCCAATTGATGATTTCGAGGTAGACCACCAGTTTATCGTCTTTGCAATCTAAGGGAGTCTCTACTTTTTTGGGTAATCGAATGGTAATGTCATATCCCATTCCCCATTGATTCATTAGATCTGATTCTTGATTTTCTTGATAATATACGTATGGAACTTTTTTCAGTTCAATAATATAGTCAGCATCAAGAGATCTCAGATTGGTGCCAATTTTTTTTTCTGTTTCTTCATCGGATATGGTAGCCAGAGCCTTATTCTTTCTCTAGCTTACGGATTTTCTTTTCTGTAGCATTCTCCGATTCTCCTTAATCGGAATCAACTTCCTACACTTCTGTAGCATTCCCAACCCTATTGTCTAACCGAGTAGCTTCAGAGTCAATTTCCTCCACTTCTGATGTCTCATCTTTAGTTGTGGAGGTTTTTTTTAGGGATTTAGTTGAGGTAATGAGGCTTCCTTAACAATCTCCCTTCGGGGATAAGAGTTGGTAGATGGAACTGATATTGAGGGATTTAGGGTAGCATCGGTATCATCTCCCATGATTATGAAAGTTTTTCTTCTTCGAATTTGTGGAGGACAAGTTGAAGAAGGAGTTTCTTTGGTTTGTTTTGAAGGATATTTGCTTGATTCCCCACTAATCTGAGGTGATGCTTTAACAAGAGAAGAAGAAGTGCGAGGTGTTCTAGGTGTTTGAACTCTAGAGTAATGACCCTCTTCGGTAGCAGGCGAAGATAAGAAAACATGAACTTTAGATGGGTCGAAGGTACCGCAATAAGTGGTTTTGGTTGATGTTCTGGGGGGAGCGTTGCTTATTAATCCAACGGCTCTATACTCGTATGCTATTTCACCTATGCAGAAATAATCATACGTTCCAAAGACTAGATTATCGTCAGATTTTGGAGATTTGGGTTTTTTGGGTATCATAGCCTTAGATCTTTTGGATCTTGAATTTTTTCTCATAAACATGATAAGGATTGATCAGAAAGTATAAGTTTTCCGGCGAGGATAACTAGGAAGTTTGAGGAAAGTTTTAAAGGTAGCAAGGGTTTGTTGTTTCTCTCTCAAAATTTTGGGTTGTGAAACAGAGAAATGAAATCACTAATGAATGTATAGGAGGAAGAGGAAGTGTGTAGAAGGGGAAACGCCTTTGTTGATTGGAGTGAATACGAAAGGGTAATGGTGTCATGAATTCGACATCTGTCATACTAGTTGTAAGTCTAATAGCTAGGTATTCATGATGAATCTAAATGGTTATTTGAAAGTATATTTCGATTAGGTGCAACATCTGGTAAAATTTGATGAAAATACAATTAAATTTTGGATAATCAAATTTATGTCTGATAAAATTCGAGGAGAAAGAAAGATGTTGTTGACTTTAATGGCAGGATTCGAAGACAGTTAGTTCTCATTCATTTACTGACATGAGAACTAGGGGGCTCCTGATAACGAAGTCGAAATTCAGGAACTAAAGTGTAAATATTAGATATTTAACAGAACAATTCTGATTATGTATATCTATTGAGGACTAAGGTTAATTTATATTTTTATGTAACCACTTTCAGTTTTGAGCTAAGTCTCAGCGCCTCTATATAAAGGCCATGGCTGAACTAATAAAGAGGTTAAACACTTTTTATCCGAACTCATTTGTGCTTAGACTTTCTCTCTCTAAAATCCTTCTCTCACTAAAACGCTCTTATCAATCTTTTCTAAGGCAATTAATAATAACAAAACTCACCACGCACTACCTTCAATAATTAGATATTCCCAATTTTTATAATTTCATATCATTCAAATTCAAATTTGAAAAAAAATTAAATATATATATTTTATATTTTAAAGACGAACAAAACAATATCTATTAGTAGTATTGTTGGACTTATTTTTCTTATTTTTGCAGCCAAATTACAAGTAATTCTACAACTGGAACACAATTATTTTTAGCAAACAAATTTTACATGTTCCGCAAGTGGAGCACAATTTATTTTTCTACGCTAATTTTACAACCAAATTGCATGTAATTCTGTAATTGGAACATAGTACAATTCTTTTTTTAAAAAAATCAACACAAAAGTGCACATGTTTACGCAACTATAAAAATTAGTTATGTTACACAATTCTGACACATGACTTATATGAGTGTAATATACTGCTCGATCTTGCAGCATAATTTAGACCAACGACTACTTTATCGGTGTTTGAGATTATTTCATCAATTTTAGATTCTTCAACATATTAGTGAATATGTCCTTTTTAGAAATGCTCAACTACATTTAGAAGCTTTTGACTACAATTTTCATGCACCTTAGGGATCCAGCACTAACATCAACATTTATGTTCAACTAAGCTAACCCTTAGGTTTCAGTAGATATCTCTGAACCTAAGCATCCGGCTGAGCGACGAGCGAAATAAAGAGTTAACAACAACTATCATTATGTTCTCAATTCACTTTAGTCTTTAAACCTAAATTATTTTACTGACGTACACTTTTCGTTTTTAGCATACACTTACTAATCTGTGCAACAATGTCCATAAGTTCTTTGATTCAGATTTTCTTGACCTTTCCTTTAATAAAAACCATTATTTCCCTCATCTTAAAATTCGACACCCCTACCTCTCTATTGGGGGCTTCATAACTATTTCTTATTGCAATGTTACATGTAAAGTCATTTTTATAATTCTTACCAACAGAATCAAAGAATCATTCCCGATCTTATTAAAAAAAATTACAATTTGATTATTTTGTGGGTGTAACATCTCTGGTAATATAATCCTCTCCAATAATTGCTCATAGACTACCAAAAAATAACAAAGTTCCGAGGATTACCCTTAAAATCGACCTTATGAAGGCATTAGATAATGTTCGGTGATAACTCATCCTTGACATCCTTGTTGTCATGGGTTCCCCTGATAATATTATTTCCTAGATACTCGAATGCATATTTCCCCCCACATTTGATGTAAATATCACCGGTGAGGCCCATTAAACATTTTTTTTGTCATAATGGACCCTCATTCTACCTTTCTTTTTGTCATAATTATGAAAATTCTTTCCAGAATTATTAAAATAATAGCGATACAAAGTTTTAAATTTCTATGGGAATTAGAATAAGTTTAAGATTATTAAACTCTGCTTTGCAAATAATCTTCTAATTTTTTTCATAGGCGACTCGCATTCCCTTGAGCTCATGAAGTATTGTCTTGAAGAATTATCCTGATTCTCATATATGCGGTTCAATCCCATAAATAAGTCGGTCAACATCATTGGCTATGATGTTGGTACTCTTCATGTTAATTTTCTTGGTCCTCCTCTTATCACGGGTCGACTATCATTTGATGTGTTTACTCTATTCTTGATAATTATATATATATATATATATATATATATATATATATATATATATATATATATATATATATATATATATATATATATATAATAGTTCTTGGATCTCCAAACAAATCTCTCACATCGATAGGATCCAACATATTAAGTCGGTCATCTTTGTTGGCCAAGTGTAGTGGTCCTCTATTTTCATCTTACCTATTAGGATCCTGAAAGACTTGGGCAAAACCCTTTATTCTTCTTTTAGTCGGGTCATTAAATGAAGCTCTAAGGGGCTAAAGTTGTCTGACATAAGTTCAGTTTTCCCAACCTGGAAGGTAGCATTGGGATCTTAGACCTATAGGTATGGAATTAGGCGATCATCTTCAAACACTTGTGGTACATTGTAAATGGAAAAAACTCTTTCATTTGGTGCGGCTGGATAAACTAGAAAAATAATAAATAAATAAAAAGTTTTGGAACATAAATCTTGACTCATCTTTCTCCTATACTTGGAGGAAATTCTCCATCTTAGGCTTCTCACGATGAAAATGTACAAGGTGGCTATCGATAGTGGCAATCTACATGTTTTTTGAACAATGTATGACTTATCCCCACCTCTACAGTATCCCATTACGTGTATATTATTATATATATTCAAGGCTTGGTAGCAATCTCAAGATTTTGGATATCATTTTGAAGGGTAAATGGTGCTGCCCCCCCCCCCCGCCAAATAAGGGCAGGTAGAGCCAGAAATCACCATAATATCTTGGAGATTCAAGATCTAATTCTCTCACTTTCCTTCCCTCTCATATTACTAATATGGATGATTTTCAATATTAGTGTATAAAAAGTGGAAACATCAACTTAACTATTAAGGATACATACTATACTCTATGTACGTCTTCTCCCTATGTCGAGTGAGGCTGCGTCGGTATGACACATATAAAACATTATGCATCACTCTTCCATTCTATGGTTCGTATACTTGGAACACTGTCTACTGGGAAAAAACTTATAAGTTGGGTCATCAACTTCCCTCCCAACTTTTTTATTTATAACTCATTGTATTGAGGATGTTGTAAACACCAAATTTAGGTTCACCATAAATGGCCACAATTGGCCGAGTTGGCTCATTGTGGTCCTGAACTAGATACCCTCTAGATTTTATCACTTTTACCGTACTTAATTTTTTTTTTAATTTACTATATTTGATGAAAAAATACTAGAATTTTTTACTTTCATGCCTCCCTCCTCTCTACAGTATCGTGTTGCATGTTCTTTGATTTTTGCTTTAATATTTTTGGAACCAACGTTGCCAAACCGAGTTAAACATCATTTATTTACTTACTAACTTTTCTGTGTTTCTTGCAATTCATTCTACTTTTTTACTGCATCAGTTAGTTCGATGGATTTTTTAAATCACATGACTTATTAAGTTAAGTGTCAAATTTTTGTTATTGTATTTTATTTGTTTTGATTCTCCTCTGATTTATTTATGCTGACTGTCTTTTTTGCTTAAAATGTTGAACATTTTGCAATATATATATATATATACATATAGATTATTTTATTTTATTTTTTTAATTAAAAGACCCATTTTATTAATTCGCTTATAGCTCAATAAGGTGAACAATAAGAAAGGAAACCACTAATGTCAATCTACTACTAAACATTAGAATGGCGCTCAATTTAGAACAAAAATAAAATTACTGCAAAAGCTTCATTTTTCAGCTTCATTGAATCGAATCAAAGGACTACGAAACTTCAGCTTCCAAGAATAGTATTGAAGCATCAATGTAGATTCAGAGAAATGGATTTCTCTACTCAACACCGCAAGCTTTGTAGAGACCTTATGGAAGGTAATTAAAGCATAACATAAATCGGGCTCCCAATAGCTTGATGAAATGCCAAGACAATCACCAGAAAAACATTTCTTCTATTTAAGACAAGAGAATTTCGTAGCTGAGAAATGATGATCAATCCAAGACATTGATACCTGCAAAAGGATGAGATAAACCATTTCCAAGCGATCGCTTGACAATGGTTTATCTCATCCTTTTGCAGGTATCAATGTTTAGTATAGAAGATTTATGATATTCGATAAGAGAGAATAAAAATAACAACATAATACAACTATGTACTTTTATATTTAATCAAAGAAAGATCTAGTCATTATTGCAAATGTAGCCTAACCCCATGATCTCCATCAGAGTGATTACACTTAAATTCGAAGAAATCTGAAGATTATCAACTTCTAATATCATCTTACATTTCAGGATCCATTTAGCAAGTCAACCGGGTGCTTTATTTATATCCATGATATGATAGAAGGGATGATGGTCCTTGGGTGAACCTCTTTATAAGTTGACCAAAACCATGACCTAGTCATATGAGAAATGTTCATATAGTTTCTGATTTTGATCTTGAAGAGATCTGCAAAATAACTCCAAATAGTCTAAGCATGGTTACATGATATGAATAAGTGGTTATGATCTTCTATTAATTTACAGAATTGAAATTTGGATACTGTAACAAGATGTCTTTTCTACAATATAGTGTCTATAGGAATGTATTTGAATAACAACTTCTATAATAAGAACGAAAATTTCCTAAGTGTTACAAGAATTCCATATTTTAATAAATAGATTAGACTTGTAAAGATGATTTCTTATCCGATTCCAAGTCTCCTTTTTATTGAAGTTTGACTCCTTTGAGAGCTTCCAGATTATAATGTCATCAATTGTTGGTTGATATGATTTGAATATATGAGATCTAAGTTTGATTGAGGAAGAAATTTCTCGAGTCAGTCTAGAAAGTACTTTATCAGGTTTGAATCGAGGGTTGTCCAGGTTGTCATTTAACTTAATGAGGGGAGTGTGGTTGAACCATGTATCTAGCCAGAAATCTACATCTCCCATTCCAAGATGTCACCTTATGTTAGGTTCAGCTATATTCTTGATTTTGGACTATCATTTCAAAATTTGAGAGCCGTCTTTTTTATAAGAGACTGCAATGGATGTGAGTTCTTACAATATGTTTTATGAATAAGGTTAGCTCATAAAAATTTGTTATTTCTCAAATTATACCACATATTGCAGGAGAATGTGTTATGAATATCAAATACTTTTATGATATTCAGACCACCTTCTCTAAAAGGATTACAAATGGTATGCCGATTAGACTAGTGAATTATTTTATCATTAGATGCGGAAGCCCAAAGATATTTATTGAGGTTTTTTTCAATCTTAGATATGATACATTGAGGAATAAAACAACTTTGTAACCAGTATGTTGGATTAGCCATGAGAACTGAGTTGATAAGGAGTAACCTGCTACCATATGAAAGACTTTTGTTCTCCCATTAGATATTTTGATGTTTATCTTGTTTAGAAGATTGTTGTAGTTACTTTCCTTGTTATTGTTGTTAATTTTGATACCAAGATAATTAGTAGGAAGGTAGCTGGGACTAAAGCCAGTTTGAGATGTTAGAGAAGAGATTCTAGTGCTGTAAAGTCTTGAATGGATAATAATCTTTGTCTTCTCTTTGTTTATAACCGGCCCTGAAACATCTTCGTAATTTTATAAACTTTTCCAAGCTTATCAATAGTTTTGTCATTACTCTTAGTAAAAATCAAAATATGATCAACAAAGATCAAAATAGGAATTAGTAAATCACTTCTAGCAGTGAAATGTATAGAATTGTTTTGTTCAAGCAGCTTGTATATGCCTCTGATCAGAACCTCCTCTATTATAATAAAGAGACTAAGGGAGAGGTGATCCCCTTGTCTCAAGACTCTTTTAATATTAAAGTAATCTATAGCTTCACCATTTATAAAAATGGAAACAAAGACATAGCTTATTAGTTTATGAATGAGGTTGACAAAGTTAGCAGAGAAACCAAATAAAACTAGCACTTTAGATAAGAAACTGTGAGATAAGTTGTCAAAATCTTTTGACATATTCACTTGAATCATGATATTACCAAATTTCTTTTTTTCTGTTGAGATAAAAAAATTAGTTCCTTAGTTATTAAGTATGTTGTTTATAATTTTGGACATTATTCTATTGAGTTGGCTACACAGACTAATGGGCCTAAAATCTTTCCAATTTGTAGGATTGGAATATTTAGGGATCATGCAAATACAATTGGCCTTTATACCATCTGGGACTTCCTGACCTTTTATGAAGTAATCCATAGCGAGACAAAAGTTCTTATAGATAATCAACCAGCAAGTCTTGAAGAAATGGCTATTGAAACCATTTATCCCTGCAACACTATATGCATTGAGGTTAGTAATCATACTGTGAATTTCATTTTCAGTTGGATAGCCATAAGAAACTCATTATCTTTATTAGTAACCAATCTAGGAATGTTCTCAAAGATATTGTTCTTCATATAAAAATCTTCATCTTCCTTGCTGGAGTAAGGCTGCTCAATTAGAATCTTTTTGAAATAGGCAACAACATAACTACCAATTTGGTTCTTGTCCAGAATCCAGCCATCTCCAACTTACTAGTAATTATATATTTCCTCCTTCTCTTGTTAACAAAACTATGGAACACCTTAGTATTCCTATCTCCATCTTTCAACCAGTTAGTGTAGCACTTTTTCTTCCAAAAAGTCTCTTCCATTTTAAGAGCAAACAAGAGGGCAACATTAGCCTTAGCAAGATCTATTTTAGTATTGAGATTATTGATTTAGTGGTTCTTAATTTCCATCTTCTTAACCTCCGCTTCAGAGACCTGAACCTTATCAAAGAAATTATCAAAATGAGTATTATTCCATTCTTTCATATTAAATTTAATTCTTCTTAGCTTTTTCCAGAAAATATAAGGAGGGAAACTCTTATCAACAATTTTCAGAAAGTCATCATCCATGGTCTACATATTTTGAAACTTAATTGTTTTTTGGTATTTAAATTGGTCTTGCTAATAGTTATGTTTAAATGAGCATGGTCTAAACAAGTTCTGGCCATGTGAAAGACATTAGTTTCATTGAAAAATAGCCTAGGCAGAGTTTATTAGAACTTTGTCCAGCCTTTTTCACTTGGAATTGTTAAACCAAGTGTACTTAGATCCACTATAACTTGCATCTTTAAGATGAAATTCTCTAATAATATCATTGAAGTCCTCAACACTATTAAGTCAGAACGTAGTACAACTCAGTTGTTCAGTAGGAGAGGTAACTATATTAAAATATCCCATGATGTTCCATTCATTTTCAGTAGTTGAAATGGCTCATGTCCCAAAGCTCATGTCTATTGTACCTTTGAAACTTAGTATATACAATTATAAATAAGAAACCTTTGTTAATATCAACATATGAGATTTCAGTATACAGACACTGATGGTGATCTTTTAAAATTTTAAAAGTGAAATCATTATTCCAACATAACCATATCTTATCATAGCAATTTGAAGTAAAGTTTTTCAAACCAATTATTGAAGCTATAGTAGGCATATTATTTTCTTTAATTAGAGGCTCCTAGGTAGTCACTAATTACATCAGATATCTGTTAAAAATGGACTTGAAGAGAAGATTTATTCATGATTCCTTGAATGTTCCAATTTAAAATCTTGATCATCCAGATTTGGAATAGGTAGGTTTATTGGATCCTAAAAACTTAAAGATTTGATAGCCAGACTAGTAACTTTCTTTCTTCCTTTAGCTTCTTTCAGCTTCTTGTTCAAAATCTCATAAAATTATGTATCCACCTATGTTTTATTGAATATAAAAGTTGAAGCCATACTTCATATGTTTTCTTGAACTAGAGAGACATATCCAGATATTGTGTTTTCATAATCTAAAGAAGTTGAAGCCTCATAACCAACTTCTAAACATTTTATTGCCTCAATAATGTATTCATCTTCAGGGGTCTTAGCGTTAGTAATTTCACTCTGTATTCCAGACTTCGTATCTTTAAGAAGTATCTTGTTTTCATCAGAATTCCTTTCAAGATTGTTATTCACAATAATTGATCCGATGTTGTGAATGTTCTTATTTTCCTAAATTGAGTTAACCTTCTCAGTATTGACTTATTTTCCTTGAGTGTTTTGAGTTTTGTTGTTGGTTTTTTCTACAGTTGACTTTGTCATTCCCCAGGTGATAACAGACACTACAGCAACTAGGAATATCTTTGTAGCTGACTCTCAACCAACAACCTTGGTTCTCTCGACCCACACATATTTGATTATGCAACTTTTTTGTTAGCTCAATTTCTACCCAAGCAAAACAAGTATTCTAAAATGCTCTATTTTTTCCAGGAACTTTGATAATTAAATGATCTCCAGGAGTTTCTGCCAAAAGTTGAATCATATTCTCATTAAAGAGAAGTTCAGGAACCTTTTCGAATCTTACCCTAATCGGAGTAGTTGGGTTGACATATTTTGGGTTGAATTCAGGCCTCCACTTTAGAAGCCTCATAGTAGTGTCTCCCAAGAACCAAACTAGTTTAGCCCAGATTTTGCATAAATCCTATTGTGAATCAAATTCTAGAAAGATATGTCTAGAGTCCGAGACCACATAGCTATATTCTATCTTGAATTTGAAATATTGCAAGAATTGGGTTAGCTTTTCTTTTTTGGTAAATCTTGGTTGAATAAGTATGTTTAGAGTTTTCCATTAAAGTGTCCTTCAGTTTCTTGGTTAAATTGAATGGAAACATGGTCATTTTTCTGAACTATAGTTGTTGGTTTGAATCTTGGGATGCTTGATCAATTGCGCATATTATGAGTGTAAGTTTTGATCACTTGATTGTTGTTTGCTCCTGGAATGTTATTGTTGATGAAGTTTTGGGTGCCATTTTTGTTTTCAGCATTTTTTCAGTTGTTGTTAGAAGATTTGGATAATCTTCATTGGAGTTGTTTCCATTACTCTAATTGGAATTCATCATCTCGATAGAGAAGACATACTATTGGTGTTAATCACCGTGAAGATCAAATTCAAAAGAAAGAAAAAACTTTCTTGGGGATCAAGAAAGTCTATCTTCGAGAAAAAAAAACTCTTTATTCAAATTTTGTTATTGTAACCAATTTTTGTATATATATATATATATTATTTTTTATTTATTTAATATATATATTCAAAAAAATTAACACACTTTTAAAAATCTTAAAGATTAAAATATAAATATCAAATTAAATATCTTATAATCGATATAAAAAAGGCACTTAAGTTATAAAAAAACTAAAACTAAAATAAAATAAAATAAAAACTTTATTCTCATAGAGTGAAACATCTAAATATTTTGTAATTTATGCACTGAGATAATTTGGACATTTTCTCAAAATATTAAAATGCCGCTTAGGTAAACATTAATCTATTCCATCAATAATAATTGGTTGGTACAGAAAATATAATGAAAAGGACGTGGATGTAATTGATAATACAATGCCGCCTTTGTCCGATTCCTCATGTAACTTGGTCTTTTTTGCTGTCTGGATTTTCTGTGTACAACAACCATATAGAGATTTGAATAGTAATCGTGGTCCCAATTCATGACAACAATCAACTTCTTGACATTTCTTACCCTTCATATTTTAATAGTAATCGGATTTTGGACCTCCAGCAAACCAAAACCATACGATCTAGACTCCATCGTGTCTAAAAATCCAGTTTCTAGATTTAATATTGATTAATTTATTAGCAAATTGTACTCGTATTTTATAAATATCGGTCGTGGAGCGATTCTATTCTTTAAAGCAGTGATGATTTAATATAAACTTCTATAATTAGCATTTACTGACAATTGTTTAAAAGTATCAACATTTGGATCTACCTATCTGTATGATTGAATCAATTCGATTTACAATTATGATCGACACATAGTTGCGTTATCTATAGCGTAAAGTATAAAACAGGATAATCTTTCTTTTATTATTTGTGTATTATTGAATCATGTGCCTTTTCGTTTGTACAATAGATAAATAGAATTAAATATAAAATAATATACATCATAGCTGTATTTTTTAAATAAAGTATATTAGTTTTCGATTTTTTTTCCTAAAATTTTAAAAAGTTTTTTGATCGTTCCAATATTTTGATATTTGTTTAATTTTATATAAAATTAAGATGATTTAGTTTAATCTAATTTTTGGTTCAATATAACATGGCTCAAGATAAAGTCACTTTTGAAATTCTAGATATAAAAATTTAGAATCGCATAGTTGTATTTAAACATGGTATTTTTTAATAAATAAAAATAACATCTACATTTGCATTTGATACAGCTGCATTAAAGCTGAAAAAAATTTAAAAAATAAAAATTTATAGGTTTTAGATCTTAGCTTATCTTCTTCCTCGACTTTTTACGTTTTAGGCCTTTGGCTAACAACATGTATATGTATGGATAAAAAATGGAAGGATACTTCCTTTTCGTAGGATCCTTGGTTTCTCTCTACATTTCTGGTAACCCATTATACGAAAGGTATTATCCATGGCACAAGGCTTGATAATAATCTCAAAATTTCACACATCAATGAGGATGATCTCTGGAACTGGCACCACGAATTAGATACGCGACTACCAGAAATCACAACAATCTCAAAGAGATAAAAAAAAATATCTCTCGTCCCAACATAAACTACAACGACATCCATTATTGGATCACCACATGTAGAAACATAAATTTCACAATCAAAGACTCATAAAATGTCATATGAACATCCACATTTGTGTCAGGCAGGTCGAATGATTATGATATAAGTATAATATTCATCGCCACTCATTTATTCTATGACTTGTTATCCATGGAAAATCGTCTACCCGAGATAAGCGTATTAGTTGGGGATTAAATTATCCTCCAGATTATGTCATATGCAACTCTGATTCAGAAACTATCAATGCTATCTTCTATGGTTGTAGCTTTACTCAAAGTATTTGATGCTATGCCAGTTAACTCTAAATGCCACTAATTTGTTTTTTTTTGGATTAGAGGGATGTCAAACTAACTTTTATTGCAAAACCATCATCTTTGACGATCTTGCTTTGGCGGGATAGTTTACCATCGCTGGAGGGAATAGAATATAATATGAAATATCCTTAATTAATAATACTAAAATTATGTTTGAAATTTTGTACAAACCTAGTTAATTTTTGAAATACCTTAATATTAGATAAAACATCACACTACAAGATAAGTCAAAAGGTTGCAATAGAATGAAAAATGTCGAATTCGTTACTAATATGTTGCAATAGCCTTTTTGCAATGGATGTACAACTGGAATCGCCGCTTGCATCCACGTGGTCGCTAACAAAAAACCTTTACACCCGAAAACCGTTGTAAATTTGACCCGAATAAAAACATGTCATGTCGTTATAAAATATATTGTACATTTTTTGGAAAACACGAAACCAATATGTAGGTCATTTTACTTAAATATCGTTGAACTTGAGCCATTGTAAATCCATTGCTAAATTTAATAAAAATGAAAAACAAAATTACAAATCTTATGCAATCAATGCATAGAATTTGCAGCCTTATTTCATAATTCCAAAATATATTACATATTTACAATAATTCTACCTGGTTAAAATGATAATACATTGAAAAATATTTATAGAGACCCAACTCGTAGAAATAACAGAAGTTTATTATGAAATAATTTTGATAGTACATTTAATGATCTAACATAGGCACACCATGCTCTAACCATTTATTTGTTGAAACTGAATAATAACTTACATTAACAGGTGCATAGCACTGAAACCATGTAGCTCATGCAAAATGTAGTTCATACATATTGAGCCACCAAATTTTTGATAACCAGCAAGCTCAAGCTTCTTTAAGTTGCCCTCCTTGTCAATTACATAAACATGAAACACTTATAATTAACAGTCTAAATTTTTTAAACTCAATCATCATAAAATATCAATGTATATATAAAAAATGTAATAGTCCTAAGACTTCTTGAAGTTAGAATTAAACCCATAAAAAATATAAACATTATCGTATAAAATAAATACTTTTATAGGACACGATAAACAATAGTTAATTTCTTAAGTTAAAAAATGATGATTTAAATTACACATAAGAATAAATTCATATTATTCATGCATCGTGGGTATAAGAAAGTATCTAAACAAACCAATATGTACATTAAACTGGCGCTAATGTAAGTATCAAAATAAATTATTTTATCATTTGGAAAATTAATGGACTTCAAGTATGAGGCAACATCAAAAGATGACGCCATAATATCCTCCCGAACTAGTTCTAGTTGAGATAATTTACCAAAACAATACGAAAAAACATACATCCGAGATGAGTAATATAAAAAAAAACTTAGTGATAGTCACACCAAGTGTTTCAAATTTTTTACCATATTGAAGTCTTAGAATTTATAAAGCTATTTGTGACAAAAATAAATCTTTGGACCTAAAGAATGATTTCAACATTCGATTGATAAAGTAATTTGAACATTCGATAGAAAACATAATTTGAACATTTGATATAATAGAAATCCAAAATCACAATTTTGTCTGCAACCATTTTGAAACTCATTGCATGAAATAAAACGACCAAAATTACTGAATGTCTAAGATTATTTGAAGTGCGCTGCAAGATCAATGAGTCAAGCCATGCAGGTTAATGGTAAGCCACCAAAAACCATTTTCCTTTTAATACTATTTGCATCTCGAGGAAGATTCGTATAACATATTTGATTGTACGATACAAAGGGTATACGATATTAAAATTGGGTTATACTGAACATTTTGAGGAACACTCATGAGCATCTTGTACATCTTCTTTAAGTCATTCGACCATCTCAACATTATCGGACATATTAAGCATATTATATTGTTTTATAAACACCTAATTATGAGCATATCATATTATATTGTGGCATGTCAAAATAATATTATGAGTAACATATTTTCTAAGAGAGATAGATAGATGTAAATATTTTAAGAGATAAGTGACGTGAGAGATAAAATTTGAATAGATAGCTCTACGAAACACGTTATTTTTGTAATAAAGAGTGAATGTGTTATTTATTTTTTTAGAGTTTTTTTGTAACCTAATTGTTTTATAAAATATTTTTTATTTCATGTGACTATATTTTTTTTTCACAATCCGAACCACGTTAAATGTTTATGATGTACTTGGTTTTATATCACGATTTCGTCTATTTGCTTATAGTCCCGGACATGGTAAATTATTCTTTTGAAGGATTAATAATCACACTTAGATCCTTATCTCGAAAGAACATATATTTTCCCAACAAGAGGTGCGTTGAGCATGTAGTAACAATTAAAGAAGTAGATTAATCGCGGATCTGAAGACTAGAGAATAGATCTTACCTCGAAATCGAAAGCCACAAAGATGAGCTTTATGAAGCTTAGCCTATAAAAATCAATGGGTTGGATGACTTCAATTTTCTAGAGGATTAAGATCAAGATTTATCTAATACCTAAAGGATTTGATGCTTATGTCGATAATAAATCTACATAGATTAATGGCATGGTATTGTCTAAAGCTTATGGTTCCCGCATACTCAGTTTGGGAGATGAATTGATACAATAGGTATTCAAAGAGTTTACATCACTAACGATATAGAATTGGATGGATGCGATTTACATAAAGTAGTAATTGGCGAATATATTATATATAAAATAGTTTTACCCAATATCTATGGATAGTAGCATAGAGATATAAAGGAACTTAAATAATTATAACTGATAAAGGAGGATTCCCCCAAATAAGTACGAACATGAGCAGGAAGACCGTGAACTTGGATTAGGGCAAGAAATGAAGAAAAAGATGAGCTCTACAACGTTAACGAGATCAAAGACAGATCGCGCTCGAAAACAGATTGAGTTAGGAGGCAAATCGAGCTCAAAAACATCAGGGGAAGAGTTGACCAAATTAGCGACGCGATGAACATACGATCAAGATTGAGTCTGAACTCAAATAAGATAAGTTTACCAAGTGATCAGTGAGCTTGAGCTATGCAAACCAGAGCAGACCTGATCGCACTTAAGGAATGACCTAGCTCGACTTACAGTGTAGATCAGACTCGGTATTTTCTTACTTATTATGTAACACATGTTTTGACTCTTAAGTTAAACCATTTGAATTACTTGTTCCAAAATTATAGGGATAGTGACGTTAGTGGGTTAGTGGAGCATTAAGTGTGAACATATGTAACTGCCCACTAACTCATAACGTTATAAATAGGGAGAACCTATCTATGAATGAATGGATCTTGTTTGGTCTTATCTATTTCTTGGCTAAAATCTTAAAGAATTTACTGTGCTAGAACTTGTTATTCCCATAACAATAACTAAATCATACTCGACTTGAATGCAGTTAGTGTGAAAAAAGGGTGGAAGATCAAACAATCATCTTCTTAAGTTCTATTTCGAAAGAGTATGAACACTTCATGAGAACCATGCTCTACGACAAAAAGTATGATGGCCGAAGTCATGAGCACCATGAAATTCAAAGATCTCCAGAGCAAGCTGGTTAAGAGGAGATAAAACTCTTGATCAAAATCCAAAGAGATTGGGACGGGTTCAAAAATAATTTGTTGATCATGTAATAATAAAGGACATATCAGTAGGAACTACTCAAAAAAGGAAACATGCAACAACTATCAGAATATCAAAGCCAAAGATGTTGCAATGGTGTCTGATGATTGTGAATACACTGATGGGTTAATTACTTATTGTTCTTGCAGGTATAATGTTAAATTAGTTCTAGATGTGGGTGCGTCATTTCACATAAATTCTAATAAGAATATTTTCGAAGACCTGAAAATGCTTAATGGTGGAAAGGCCATCCTAGGAAATGGAGAATCATATGATGTCAAAAGGATTGGAACGGTGTCACTTAAGTTGTATACAAAACTTGCTGATTAACAATGTAAGTATGTACCCGAAGTTAAACATAACGTTGTTTTATTAACATGTTAGATAAGGAATGGTTTACCAAATATAAAAAATGATGTACTAAATCTTGAGGGTTTCATAGTATGGGGTTGTTGTGTCTTTTGTGGTAAAAGATTATATCACGTTTCCGCATCATCAGTTAGGAATTTAAGTGAAAAGTAACTTGGTGAGCTATGTAAACATAGGATGTTAGATGGTACTAATGTTTAAGAGCTGGACTTTTGTGAAAGCTGTGTTTTGGGTAAGAGCAAAATGGCGAAATTTCCGTCAAAAAACGAGGTAACCAATGGAGTACTTGATTATGTTCATTCATACCTTTTGAGGTCCGAGATGAGAACCTCTCATAGGTGGTGCAAATTACTTTATTTCCCTGATAGATGAGTATTCCATGAAGGTATGGTAATACTTTTGAATACCAAGGACGAAGTATTTACTATCTTTGTGAACTAGAAGACTTTAGTAGAGAATCAAAGTGAAAAATTGCTAAAGAATCTTGAGGCTAAAAATTGTTTAGAATATTTAAACAAGAGTTCACTAGCTATTGTGCAAAGCTTGCTATTGATAAACACCAAACCATAAATGTGAGACCTTAATAAAACGAGTTTGCTGGGATAATGAATCGAACCATGCTAGAACTTGTTAGGTGTATGCTTCATACATCGGGAATGTGTTAAGGGTTCTAGGGAGAAGCAGCGAAAAAAGGTTGTATATATCATCAATAATATTTCATCTGACGCTTAAGTCTCTTTGTCCTTAAGAGGCATGTAATGGAAAAAACTTAAACTACATATTTGAGAATGTTTGAATATGTTGCTTATGCACATGTTAAAGAAGGTAAGCTTAGGACAAAAATAGTAAAGTGTTTGTTCATCAGTTATCAAGAAGAAGTAAAAAGAATAGGTTGTGGTGCCTTGAACGTAGACGTCAAAAGACTTTGATACGCAGGGACATGATTTTCAAAGAGAAAGATACGACATTAAGAACATAGTAGAGACTGAACCTAGTACTTTCGGAAAGAAACTTGAAGTTGATAATAGATTTGATCTACAAAGTGAAGCTCGAGACGCTTCTGTCAAAGAATATTTATAACCTAGTTATGCTTTACATCATACATACGAATATCAACCGTTGCATGAGTCTAAAGATGGTTGAGGGTCTGGTGGTCCAAGGCCTTTGGATGATCAAATGGGAGAGAAACATGAACTTTACAGTTATCAACCAGCGAGTGATAAAGCACGAAGACCAAGCAAACAACCGCACGGGTATGATTTTTCGGATATAATTGGTTGTGCTTTATCTATTTAAATGCAGAGAGATGTTTTTGAACCAAAGACATATCATAATGTTATTAAGAGCAATGATAAAGCGAATTAGCTTACAACTATGATAAAAGAACTGAGATGTCTCAAGAAGATGAACACCTCAATGCTTATGAAACAACCAAAATGTCATAAGTTGGTTGAGACTAAGTGAAACTTTAGAAGGAAGTCATGTATTCATGGTATTAATTTAAATATATACAAAGTTAAGCTCTTAGCTAGAGGCTTTATGCAAAATAAAAATATTGATTGCAATAAAAATATTATCAATTCTTGTGATACAAACCTATATCTGGATTATGTTGTTTGTTGTTGCTAGATTTGATCTTAATCAAGATCAAATGGATGTTACTAATGCCTTCTTGCATGGTTAAATGGAAGAGAGAATTTACACATGTCAGCGAAGATATTTTATAGAAGGAAAGAAATGCGATGCGTGTTTGTAGAAAATACCCCTTTATGGGATGAAATAGTCGTCAAGACATTAAATTGAAGATTAAAATATTTTATCAGACCCAATAAATATGTCTGTAAATGCTATGAAAATTGTGTCTTTTGGATTGAGGAAGCAGAAATGGAAAGACAGTTCCTATTTTTGTTTTATGTCAATGACATACTAATAGCTGGAAGACATAGAAGAAGGATTGAAGCATAAACACTCAACCAAAATAAGAGTTTAAGATGAAGGATATGGGAGAGGCTAAGAATATACTTGGTATTGGTATCATGAGGAACATTCCAGAAAGGTATTTATTCTTATCTTAGTGAAAATATATACAAAAGGTCCTAAATAAGTTCTCTATGTCCGAAGTAAAAGCGGTTAGAACTCCCGTTCGTTGCAATTCAAAATCTGTAACACTCAAGCACCAACCAAAGGAACATATAAGAAGTATAGGTTGGAGATACCTTATACCAATATTATTGGTAGCATTATGTATGCTATGATTTGCATGAGACCTGATCTTGCTTATGTCGTAAAGGTTTTAAGAAGATTCATGTTAGGTCCGTGAAAGTCATATTGGCATGTACTCAAGTGGCTCATGAGATACTTAAAGGGATCTATTGTTGTAGGTTTCAGTTACAATCAGAAGAATATAATGATATAATACTTGAAAAGGTATGTGGACTCTAATTATGCAGTCTGTCTTGATATAAAGAAGTCAAGTTCAGGTTATCTATTTATTATGATTGGAAGAGTGGTTAGCTAGCAATTTTGTATAAAGAAGATAATTATGTTTTCGCCCATGAAAGTTGAGTATATGTTGTTATGGAATACATGAATGAAACAATTTGGCTGAAGGGATTGTAGAGTGAACTCATGGGCGTTGAGCAATATGTTGTTTTGTCCTGCGATAACACTAGTGCCCTTCATTTGATGAAAAATCTGAATTTCCATTAACAAACTAAACATGTAAACATTAAGCTGCACTTCATCTAAGACATGGTGGAAAAAGAGAAACTGAATGTGGCTAAGATTGTTAGCGAGAAAAATCATATGGTTCTCTGAGCAAGATATGTCCAATTTCAAAATTGAAAAACTGCATAAGAATGGTGCAAGTCTAGGATGCAGGTGCGTTGCTTTCTAGAAAGTAGAACATTGGTTGCAATAAATGTTGAGGTTACTATAAGCCTATGTGTAGAATTGTTAGGTTTATGCTAGAAATAACTCATCAATTAAGATACCACAGATGGACTACATGGGC
Organism: Limnanthes douglasii subsp. nivea; assembly: GCA_036936605.1. Lineage (NCBI taxonomy): Eukaryota > Viridiplantae > Streptophyta > Magnoliopsida > Brassicales > Limnanthaceae > Limnanthes > Limnanthes douglasii. Next base: position 187,425,869 of record JAUPFV010000005.1, read on the forward strand.
ATATTAAAATCTGTTGTTTACATGTATAAGCAAAAAAAATTGAAACTCTTGGGCTAAAGCTTAGGACGTGAATTAGACCCAGAGACGTGTGTTGAATCGTAAGGGATGATTTAAGTTTTCAAGAGTGATGTCTATTGATTCGAAGGAGATATGTGCTAATCCAAAGCATAATGGTCCAAAAATAGCTGATCCAAAACAGACCGATCTGAAGCAGACGGTTCCTTAATAGTCTAATCTGAAGCGAGTTGGCTCAAAGCATAAGATTTTGACCAAAGCGGATACTTTTACTTCCTAGTTTTCTTATTTAATTGAGTATTCTATTTTGTTATTCCTATATTAATTATGTTTCCTATTAATTTAGATCCATGTTTATGAGACTTCCTATATTAAGGGATTAGGAGTTTATTACAGTCGTTGATTAATGGAATTTATTCAAGAGCATCTGATAGAGAATTAGTGTTTTCCATAAACCTATAAATAGTAGAAGGTATCCAATGCAAGTGTATGGAATGGAGAAATATTTTTGTGAGCAACATATTTCTTAAATAAGAAAAATAGATCTAACTTTTTTGAGAGAAAAATAAGATGATAGGTAAACACTAGTTATAGACCTTTGTGAATCAGGTCACCTTTGTAACAAGGAGTGATTCAGTCCTTTGTGTTTGAGAGTCTTTTTGTAATCTAAGTGTTTATAAAAGGGTGTTTATTTCACGTGGAAGATTTATTTACAATCTGAACCACGTTAAATCTACCTTGTTTAATTGGTTTGATATCATGCTTTATTTTATTTATTTCCTGTCTCGAACATGGTAAACTATTCTTCTGAATGATCGATAATTGCACCTCGGTCCTTGCCTCGAACCAGTAAAGATTTTTCTTAGCACATGCAATTGAATAAAATAACATAGTACATATAATGAAATTTTAGGACTGAATCACTCGGTCATTCACACACAATAACTAAAACGTCATGTACTATATGAATTTTAGGTAAAGTGAATAATCACCTGATTTGAAAAATTGAGCGCAAAGTTTTGGCTTTGCAAAGTCAGGTACAATGTTATTATGTTTGCACCATCTCTATAATAAAATATGTGCTCTCTACGACACTACAGCTACTACACACCCACTGCTGCACAAAGTCACATTAGTGTCGCATCATTGCAAATTTTGAAGTCCAGTTGTGAAAACAACTCACATGCGCGTCATAACATAGTTGTTATTATAACAATGCTTTTGTGGCAAAGAACATTTTGCCACGATAATCCTCTGATTTTCAAAATCAATAAAAAAAATCATTTTGTTTACTTAATTATGTTTTCTCCAACTATTTTAAAAAACAAGGTTTGTAAACCTCAATCATTCATCTTACTACATATAAATATATAATTATGACCTAAATCCAAAAATATAGAACAATTCTTTCTATAACATTTAATCCAAAATCTAAATGTGCACTTTATGATCAACTTTTATATACTATTAAATTATAAATTAGTTTTTTATTTCTTCACAAAAACCTAAGTCTATTAACTGAATTGATTTAGAAGAAATAAACATAAAATTATAAAACATTCCTAATTTTCACATGTATGCTCTAATACCAAGTGTAACATTTAGAGCTTATATATATATAGTATTATATAAACATACAACCAAAAACTTTAATGTGGATGAAAATATTCAAATACATAATAAGATAGAAGACTCACTGTTTGTCATCTTTATATCATTGATTAAAGAGATACCAAATTGGAGACGTCGATGACAGAAGAGAAGAAATCGATAAGAGAATGGTTGACGTTAGGTTTACGATCTAAGTGCGACGGTTGTGCATAATTATTTTGGTCATGAGCAGCCATGTATTTAGTCTTTGAACGAGAGAAACCGATAACACTACATGAACTGCAGGAGTTTAACTGTATCGTTTTAGCTTAAAAGAGAGAAAATATGTAAGATGAAGCACAAGAACGATAGTAATTGATTATGTATAGGTTATATATATATATATATATATATATTAAATATTATATATCTATTGTTGACTTAACCCATAAGATCCAATACCGTTTTAATCTGATATCTCGTGTCGGTTGGGGACAATAACCATACTAGATTCTTAAGGCTAAATATATAATTCCATATTGACGGGTCCGTTGGATAGATATTATATCATTGCAAATAGTATTTATACAATATATTTTATGAGACTTTCTTTATAATTAACTGAAATTACAATCACAGTTTGGATATTCTCAATCTCCATAGATGAGACATCTAATTCAAAATCTATATGGAAAAATAATACATTTAATTAAAATTCTCAATTTGTATAAAAAAATAACAAACTCATGTGAAAACCTTTAAATTCACAACTAGTGTAGAAAAACAATAACCTTAGTTGAAAATTACACAAATTCTAACATGGTCTTAAAAAATAACCTCAGTTAGTTTGAATTTCTCGTATCATTTTTTCTAAAAAAATTTAGTTTAAAACGTTAAATGTTCAACTACACTTTAATATAATTAGCTCAATTAAAAACTTCTAAAATTATAAAATTTGGTAATCTTATTTTGAAAACTACATAAATTATTATAGAGTCTATGAATAATAAATATAAGTAGAGAATTTTTTAAATTCTCAACTAAACTCCTGCTTAGTAACCAAATAAAAAACTTCTGAAAATTTTAAATTAATTTGAATATTAATTGATTGGAGGGTTTTTGAATTCTAAACTGGTCAAAAAACATAATACAAAAGGTTACGAACTTCAAAAAGATTCAAAAGATTAGAAAAAATAACTTAAATTGCAAACTTCGGAATACCAACTCTCTATGAAAAATAATGGCCTAAGTAGATAAGTTTGTAATATTTTTACTTGATCCCAAACTTTTAAAATTTAAGTTAAAAGATATAAAACTATCACATAGTCTTAAACTACTATAATTTCAGTTAAAAACTTCTAAAATATTCACATTAAAAAATAAAAAAAAATTCTAAAATTTTAAACAAAATATGATAAAATTATACAAATATAACTAATTTGAAACTATCAATCGATAAAAATGAATATATAAGTTAGAGGTAGAAAAGTAAATACAAAAACAAACATATAAATAAATAATCTACGATATTATAAATAAAATTTATAAAAGTAAAAGACAATATTGAATATTGAATTTATAAAAAAACAAGATGGATGGAAATGTTGGAATATGTTTATGGACCACCATAATATGGACCGACATCCTAGATATATATGCGGTCATTGTCTTAAGGTCTTCTAATAATAAAAGTAATCGAGTTACTTATATTACATAATTGCATTGGACCCAAGTGTGGAAACCATGTTGAATTTGGGTACTCTGGAAACAAATGCGCAAATATCAACACTTAAGACTAAACTAATAATTCAGAGTGTAAATTAATTTTATCAATTTAATAGGTTGTGGCCTCGATCACCGGATGTCAATGGTTACTGGGCTTTACAAATTTGGGCTCCACGTTGTTTAGTCTATATAATCAGACTTATGGTTTTGACATTTCTTCCGCTAAAACAAAAATTCAAAAGAAACTCTCGACAGCCACCCTATTGTTGGTTGGAAGATCTTTCGAACCTTGTCTAAAGCACCTTGATAGTAGCTTTTGAAGATATAGAGCAAGTAGTTGATCACATAAGATTCGATAATGGAGAATAGTATGCAAACCAGTAAATGTTCTCTTTTTCATTTATTCAATAGGTGAATCGACAATAACATCTTACATACGTATTTCTGCGGTTTGATGAGTGATTCATCAATTGGTATTAAAGCCAATAAAATCTCTCTTATGATTCATAGAATAATCCATTGCATGTCTATTGAATCATGTATGTTTTCTTCATATGCTGACTGTAACTTTCTCTGAAATTTGACATCAAATTAATCATAATATGACGAATCAATTCAAACTATTGGGGCATCGGCTCATCGATGGCTTAACCCCTAGTGTGATTGATGATCGAAGGGTGTCAAGAAATGTTCATCATAGCCACAAAACTGTTGACGATGTGGATGAAAACTTTAACCTGTGAGGATTCACAAACCCATTACTAACATGATGACAACAAATCAATTATGTTTTTAAAAATCCAAATTTTATTATATTTTTCTTAAAATAATTGTTTAATTAATTTAAACTGAATTCTCTAATTTGTTTTATGTTATTATATGTGTGGGTATGTTATTCGTTGTATCTATATTTATGAAATGAATTTTTATATGTGCGAATGTTAAATGGATATGTATGACTAAGTTTTGAAGAACGATAGGTGAACTATGGAATTAATTTAATCAGCCATCTGGAAGGTTAAATTAGTCTATTTAGGTATCGTAGGCTTCCAAAGGTTTCGAGATGAATTTAAATTCAGATATTATCGATCCTCTCGAGGGTTAATGTTTGGGTTTAAATTAATCATGGACTATAGGGACTTACTGAAAATGGTCCTTGTCATGGCTTTAATCTAAAGTATGTGAAATCGGTCCTCTTGAAGGTTTCACTGGTACCTAGGAAACTTAAATTCATCTTTGAAATTTTTAATTTTAAATAGGTGAAATCGGTCATTCGGAAGGTTTCACCACTACTCAAGAAAATTAAATTATGGTTATTTTAATTTAAGTAAGTGAAATATCATCCTTCGAGAAGGTTGTACTAGTACTTAAGTAATAATAATAATGATCATGGTGCTTTTTTAATATGATTTTCCCTCATGTATCTATTATCAGATTATTTTATGTTTTACATGTATATACCATATTCATGTATATTTTAATTTATATATCATGTATCTAAATGTGATTTATGTGTTATTTGTTCTTTTTCTAGTGCACTTGGGTAATAATGTTGTGAGGAATCGTTCACCCATGATAGATTGTGCAGATTTTATGTTATGAAAGGAAGACACACTACTGTATTTATCTATGCATAAATATGACTATGTTATGACTCATCGCAGAACCTATGCCTTTAGTCCAGAAAGTACACTGGCGGAAACTAAGGAATATTAGAAATAGGAAAAGTTTCATAAGTGATGCATTGGTCTTATGTTACACTGTATCCTAGTAGCATGTCGAGGGGTTGTCTCGAAGGATATTACCACAACTACGTCTTTCTCGCGAAGGTCGAGAAAACATTTTTTCCAAGAACGAAAAGGTATAAATAAAACACCTTAAAAATAAGCTCCCACCAAAAAGTACACTAGTATATGGAACATCTATATGCACATTATTCTAATATCTATGATGACCAAAATTTGAAAGCAGTCATGGTTGACCTTGTAAGGAGTGTGTGGTGAGATTCACATTTCAGTTATTTCCAGAGCGGTTTAGGTATTTCCAGTCCACCTATAATTGCATTCGGGAAAACTTGAATATCAATAAGTTGATTTCCCACGCTGCACAAGAGGATTAGAGACTAAAAATGGAAATGTCTAAGATGAATGTGATAACATTTTCAAAAAAAGATGTCAAACTAAGTCAAGGGCTTACACAGATAAGGAAAAAAAATGGACCGAAAAACAATCAACTTCTTTTTCACAGGTTATTCAGAATCTCTAGGGGGTTTAAGTTTTATGATTCTCTCACTGATACTATATTTGAAATAGGAAAGATAAAAATTCAACCATGATACAGAAATATTCCGGTTATAACAAGATGAAACTCAAGTTAATCTTCCATAAGCAGATCAAAATGAAATCACGGGTAAAAGTCAAACTCTACTTATAAGTAAAACATGAGAAAATAGTTCCCTTATGTAGGTCAACGAGAGAAAGGAAAAATCCTATAGATCCAAAATTTATAGCATTTCATCGGGAATATGTCGAGTCATGTGCTGGAACCGTAGATGATCCCACATTATACAAACATACCATAGAAAGATCTGATTCTCAGAAGTGAATTCGCAGTATAAACTAATGTAAGATAATATAGTATGAGAACTTGTCCCGTCACCTGAAGGGAAACATAAAAATAATTATAAGTGAGTTTAAAAACCAAACACAATTATCTAGGTAGTGTGAAAAGGTATAAATATACGTTGTGGCCATTTATGGGTTAAAAGAGGTTTCTCTTTAGTGGTATAAAAAATTCTTTAAGGTGATAGTCTCTTTTGACGTTGAAGTCAATCCAGATGAGGATTGTATGTATAAAAATTTTGATAGAGTAATTTCATATTTCTTATATTATACGTCGATGACATATTGATTTCTTCAAACAAGGAATTGTTATACTCTACAATAAGTTTCTCGAATAATTCTCACACACTTCAAATATATTGGGAACGCTTCCGTAGTATTATTGGATTATCATAAAAGGCATATAATGAAAGTATGTTACAACGTTACGGATTAGTAAATTAAAAACCCTTAAGTATCCCTTTAGCAAATGGTATAGACTTATTATGGCTCAATACTCGAAGATACCAATTGAGATTGAAAATGAAAACGATCCCTTATGTTTCAGTATTTGGAAGTTTAAAGTTTACACAACTTTATAATTGGTTGAACATTGCCTATCTTTGAATATGTTAAGGAAGTATGTAGGCAATACACATATGGACCACTAGAAGGAAATAAAAAAAGCACATGTAAAACGCGAAAGATCATTGGGTATTCCGACTTATTTTTTTGTGGATGTAAGAACACACTAAAAAGTACTTCGGGAAACATATTTTCATTAGTTGAAGGTGTAATATCCTTAAACGTGTAAAGCAAACACTTTTTGTCTCATCCATCATGGTAGAAGAATTTGTTGCATTCTTTGAGGCATTAAATTTGTAATTATGGCTACAAAAATCTGTAGTGCAATAATCTAACAGTAATAGGAACTTGTCTAGGTCCAAACACATAGATATAAATTTTATATCTAATAAAAAGAAGAGTTTAGATGAGTCAAATAAATATAGAGCACATCGGTACAAACTCCATGATAACAGATCATGTAACAAAGGTGGTTTTGTCTAAGGTTTTCCAGGGGCACATCATTAGTATGGATTTAGTTGATTTAGAGGATGACTAATTTTAGTGGAAGTGTTTGTAATAGTATCGAATGATATTTTGCAATATTGTATTCATAAAGGTTTATTGCAATAGACATGCTTGGTTATATTTCTTGATATATGCTCTTTATTGGATCTCCAGAGGTAGGAACCATTTAAGAGTAGATTTGTACGATTACAAGTCATATTACTCTTCAGTTACACTCCATAATGCGCCTAAGTAATTGATTGATATCAATAACGTAATTACTGCTGCATCTTATTGTTCACACGAGAAAGAGATATTTCGTCCCTTATTGTTATCAATCATGTACGGGGTTGTACCATTCGCCTATTGACAATTGATTCAGGGATCTCACTAGAGTGGAATATATTCTTGAGTAGTATGTGGTGATCCAAGTGAGAGATTGTTGGAATATATTTATGGACCGACATAATATGAACCGATATGTATATATTTGGTTATTGTCTTAAAGTAGTCCAATAATAAAAGTAATGGAGTTAATTATATTAAATAATTAATTGTATGAGACTTATAGGTGAAAAGGGCGTTATAAGCCTAAATTTTGATCGATAACGTCTGAACTAATAAAATGTATAAATTTACTTGTGATACGACAAAAGTTATTGGGTTTTACAATTTTGTGCTTCAGGTTGGTTAGTCTATATAGTGAGACCTAGGGTTTTGTATTCCTTTAGGCAAAACAAAAACATATAACAAACTCTTGAGAATTAATATCTTGTTGGTTGGAAGGTCTCACACTATTTTCTCATACATTTTAGTAACAACTCCTGAAAATCAAATGCAATCGGTAGATTATAAAAGATCGGATAACGAAAAACAATTAACAAACCAATAAAACAAATTCATTTATTTTACCAAACTGATGATAAATAATAATAAACTAAAAATAAATAATTTATTTATTTATTTATTTGCGGTTTGATGAACAATAAAACATCAACAAAATATTAAGTCTACGCTGTTTAACAAAATAGATGAAAACTTGGACTATGCTTATATAGATAAAAGTTACGAATCTCAACCTATACTAGAAAGTTTTTAAAATAACTTAGTTAAACGTTTCTTTTTAATTTTATTTAAGTTGACCGAATATACAGTCTATGGATATTAACAGAATACGATAGTGATTCAGATATTTTACCAAACTGATGAAAATTTAATAATAAACTAAAAATCGACCAATTTATACATAAAGAGCTAAACCGCATCAAAACTCTACTAGATGGATGGGAAGACTTCATAAAATATATTATTGAAAATATCGAATAAATCTGGATCAGCACACTGCAGTATGATCTACATGGTTTATTTTAATGATATATGTGGTTTATTTTAATGAATAAATAATAAATAAACAGATAGGCACGAACCCTTTAAAGAAAAATAAGAACAAGGCAACAAATATATCGGACATATACAATAATACGAGTCTTCTATAGTCTGAAAATTTCGATTATTTTATTTATGAAACTATATATGTGAAAGGAATATGGCAATGCAAATGTACGTACGCCCTTTCTTATATATAAATAATACTATCTATTTTGAAATTTTAATTTCAAATAAATCTTAAGAAACCATGGAGGAAGGTATTTTTTTAGTTTTAGAACTTATCAATTTCATATCCAAATAGTTTATTTTGGAGACGTAATTATGGATGGTTAATCTTATTAATGAATAATTAAATTCATTATATCATATATATATATATATATATATATATATATATATATATATATATATATAATTAAATAGATTTTGAGTTTATAGATGACACGAGTACAGAGGTTGTATTTATATAAAGATTAGATTTAAATTTTAATATTTAAATTTGAACGGATAATTTATGGAGAAAAAACGATAAATCAATTTAGTGGTTGTTGTCTTTATCACAAAGCGACTAAAGTACCGAGTTTAACATAATTAGAGTTTCTAATTATATTTCATATATAAAGGGTAATAAAATTAAGATAACCAACGTGCACCTAACATTTGAAGTAGGATTCAATTAAGAATAGTGATAGGATCCCGACCAGTAAGAGTTTATTATTTCGAAAACTGATAAAACTGTATAGACAATTTAATTTTAGTTCTATCAATGGGTATTAGATAAAATCCCCTCTTAATTCATACGATAAATTGTATGTATATCTTTTATTGAATTAAATGCGTGTCTTTTTATATACAAGACCTATACAAATGTCGGATCGATGACTAAAGTTTAGAGTACGCTAAATATATTATAGAAACAAAATCAACTAAATTTAGTATACAAAACATAATGTTCAAGAAGAACATAAAAAAAACGAACTCAATGATCAGGGAGAACAACAATCAATAAATCAAGAAGAACATCACATAAAGTATGAAATAAGTTAAGAAATTAACCTGCATTTTTTTGTTGATTTTCAATTGGAGAAGCAAAAAAATCGAAATCAGTGTGATGATTTTGGTGAGAAAATGGAAATAAAATTTTGCTTTGTTGGTGATTTTTGTGAGAAAATAGAAAGAAATCGTTGCCTTTCATTTTCTTGAAAGAATATAGTTCACATAAATGGGAAAATGAAGTAAAAAATAATAATGTCAAAAAAATTAAATTAGAATAATTTTTTATATATCTACCAAATTTTAGAAACGAAAATAAAATATTTTATAATAATATTGAAAGAACACCATTCAAAATGTCCATTTAATCACTAAAACATAAATAAAAAAAAATAAAAAAACTAATATTGTTGACCAAATTTAACTATATAATAAATAAATATAGATCATGATGTGTTTTATTAATGATAAAATCGTTTGTTGGTATTTAAATATATTTATAGAAAATAAAAAAATTGAAATATACTAATTTCATTTTAATAATATCGGATGATTTGTGGTATCCCTGTCTCCCTCTAAGTGTGTGGCATATCTATCTCATAAGAAAAACATGTATTAAATGTTTAAGTTTTTATGAGTAACTATATTGTTTTGAAAGTATTTGAATTTTTTTTCAGTAAAATAAGGATTTTCTTGGTTGTTGAAGATTTTTTCCCAAATTTATAATCAACCAAACCCTAATTTAACGGGACAAATCGGACTTATCTAGACAACGAATCATCGATGACGTAATTTCATATATTATTGCCTATCGAAGGCTCTTCGTCGATGTTCATGCTGGTCAGCTAGCTGCTGGCGCTACGAATGAACGCCGCAGCGTCCGAACAAATCACAACCCTCAATTTTTGCGATTACAACAGCAGGAGGCTGTTGGCTGGGCGAACGTCCAACGACAGCAACAACTGCTGATGCTGGCTAGGTGGCTTGCCTAGTGACAACTACAAAAACTGAAATATTTAGAGGCCCTAGACAAGTTCAACGCTTTTAGGACCGAAGTTGAAAACAACTACGTAGAAGAATTAAGAGTGTTAGCTATGGTTGATATCGCGGTTTGGGTAAAGAGCCATTTACAAAATACCTAGATGAGTGTGACATAGTCCCACAGTATACAATGTCGGGTTCATCCCGTACGAATGGTGTATTAGAGAGAGACGAAACCGTACACTAAGTGATATGGTAAGAAGTATGATAAGTAACTCATTTCTACTATTATCTCTATAGGAGAAAGCCATCAAATGTGCCGCATACATACTTAATAGATTACATAGTAAGGAAACCGTCAAAACCCAATATGAGCTCTAGAATGGGTGCATGCGCAATTTAAAGCATCTGCACATATTGGGGTGTCCAGCTGAGACAAAGGCATATAAACCTTAGAAAAATAATATGGACCTAAAAATGGTTAACTGTTTCTTTATTGGCTATTCTTAATATTCAAGGAGATTTCAATTTTATGGTCCGCATAGTCGTAGTATTATTAAAAGAACAACAAAGTTTCTTGAGGATGTTGTCTTTTGGGAGATATAATTTTGGAATAAATGTTCATCTTGAATAAGAATATGTATAGATTCATGAAGGTTCTAATCGAGATACTCTTGTATCAGAATATTAGACTTTAATGCCAACCATTTTTGCCTGGTTAAAATAAGGTTATACTTAAAATAACATTGATTTTTGACTTGATTATTTTAACTATGACACAAATATGGTCCAGTTATAAGAAGATGACACTTAAGGTAATCTTCCACAAAAATATAAAAATGACAATGTTCATGAGAATCAAACTCTACATCCTCAAGAAGTGTAAAAAGAAGCAAATGATGCCCTTAAGAAAGTCTATGAGAGAAAGGATGAATATATACCTTTTGATTATATATTATATCTTTAGAAACATGAAGAGTCATGTGTTGGACTTGTAAATGATCTTTTTTCCTACAAACAAGCTTGTATGGGTTGATAGAACACAACCTGTCAGTTATGCCTTTATGGGATGGATTCTGATCTGGTGATGGAGGCAGATAACGCTTAACATTTTTCGTGTTTGAGTAGGTAAACTCGGATAAAATAAAGGAAGGGTGATGCTTGTTAAACAAAACAGCGTATAGGGCCGTCACGTATAACTATAGTATGAGTTATTGCTCTGCTAATGAATGACCAAAAAACTCTCAATGCAACCATTCGTAGATAGAAATGCACACCTAGGAAGTTTCACTGAAGATAGGTGCATAAACGAAAACTCCAAACGTCACATATTTGCCACATACCTACCGTTTAGGTGGCACCAGCGAGATCTAGCTAAGGAAAAAGAGCGTCGTGATGCTCTACTCTGCCGCAGTCCCATGAACTCAACTTTGTTTCCTTCCCGCGTGCAAAGCAATAGGCGCTGTGTTGTGGGTAAGTTTTGGGCCTGGGGGCAAAGAGATACCAGAAGAATGATTCATTAGGATCGACGAGCCATGAAAATAACTAACTTTCATATGTGGATTGACACTACGAAGGAAGAGTATAAATTGATGCAAGACAATGTGGTATGAGAACTTGTCCTATTACCTAAAGATAATTTTTTTTATAATTCAGTTTACAAAATGAAATGAAATTCCATGCATAATACGGAAAAATATAAAGGATGCCTTGTAGTGAAATATTATACCAAACATGAAGGGATTGATTTTATAGAAACATTCCCTCTAGTATTGACGAAGGATTCCTTTAGAAAAATCATTAAATTAGTTACGTACTTTGACTTTGAGCTTCATCAAATGGACGCAAAGACATATTTTTGGATGACAATATTGAGAAAACGATTTATATGATGCAACCGAAACACTTTGAAATAAGAAACTCAAAGAATATGATATGTCGGCTTAAAAACTCTATTTGTGGCCTTAAATACGCTTCTTGTTAGTGGTACCACAAATTCCTTTAGGTAATAGTCTCTTTTAGCTTTGAGAATAACTCAACTGCGGATTGTATATATCACAAATTCAGTGGTAGTAATTTCATAGTTTATGTATTATATGTTGATGGCATACTGCTTGCCTTGAATAATAAGAAATTGTTACACACTATCAAACAATTCTATCAGACAGATTTGATATGAAAGATCCCGGTGATGCGGGTTTTGTGTTAGGATTCCAAATACATCGAGATCGCTCTCGTGGTATTTTTGGATTATCAAAGACATATATATATATATAAAGTGGATTACAACATCATGTACTGGAGATTGAGGAAATAAAAACGATCCATTATGCTTCGACAATTGGAAGTTCAATGTATGCTCAAGTTTGTACTAGACCATATGTTGCCTTTGTTGTGAATATGTTGGGAAGCTATGTTAGTTACATATGCATGGAGCATTGGAAGTTAATGAAAAGAGTATTCTGATATCTACAAGGAACGGAAAAAGCCAATGTTGACATCTAAGAAGTTGGAAAGACTGAAGATCATTGGGTGTTCTCACTAAGGTATTGGTGATTACATAGCCAAATTGAAAATCACTTTGGGAAATATATTCTTATTAATTGGAGTACAATTTCCTAGAAAAGTGTAAAACAAACACTTATCACATCGTCTATTATGGCGTCTTAGTTTGTTACGTGCTTCAAGGCATTAAACCAATTATTATGGCTGTAAAATTTTGTCACTGGTTTACGCATCGTACAAGGGATGAAAGGTCCCATGTAGTTGTAAAGCGATAACAATTATGCAGTGTAGTACTCTAACACTAACAAGAACTCGTCTAAGTCCAAACACATAGACATAAATTTCTTATTTAGTTGTATAAAGAGTGTTCATATGAATATAGAGCACATCAGCACAAACTCCATGATAGTATATCCACTTATAAAGGTGGTATCTCCTAATATTATCCATGAATACACATTATGATGGGTGTGTTTGATTTGGAGGATTTTTAGTTTCAGCAAGAGTTTTTGTAATATGATTCAATTTATATTTTCAATGACGATCCAAGTGGGATATTGTTGGAATAATTATGGGTCGTTATCTTTAATATATATTGTTCTCATTATCATAATGTAGTTTAATTAATAAGTAATTTGATTGATTATATTATATATAATCAAATAGGAATTTGGCATATAAGTGAACAAACGTTATGGAGATATAAACATGGTATCAGGGTTGAATTTGGGAACTTTAAAGGATTGATAAATTGATAAATAAATTTAGTGGTTTTCGATCACAAAACGACTAAATTAATAGAATTTATACAATTAGGGTTTCTAATTGTATTTCATATATGAAGGAGACTAATGTTAAAATATTCATTTAATCTAAATACAAAAGGTTACTCCTCTTTTTGGTGAAAGGAAGATCAATAACCAACTTGCATCTAATGGGAGCTTGAAGTATGATTCAATTAATAATATAGACAACAAGAAAACTTGTAAGTACTTTATCTTGTGTCTGTTAGTTAATCACAAGAATAAGAATTAATAGAAAGAGTTTATAATCCCGCACAATGATAAAACTATATTAGGCGATTCAGATTTATTTCTATCATATTTAGTACATAAATTATTTTAAACTATAACAATACAAATGTGCATATTTTGTTCTTAAATAAAAATATTATTATTTATTTTATAATTTTAATTTATAAATAGATCTTAAAAGCATCATAAGTTTAAAATATATATATATATATATATATATATATATATATATATTAAATAATTCAATATTTATTCAATAAATTTATTTAAATAAATCCATTGAAAAAACGGAGTTCATAAATGAGTTCGTATCAAAACAAATCTAAAAAAATGATATTCACGACAACAAACATAATTTTGAAAACTATTTAGGACAAATATATATTTAAAAAAATATATGGTATCTTATATATTATAAGACATATATAGCATTGTAAGAATAATAATACAAATTATTCACCCTGATACATATCAGTGTCAAGTCATCCGATAATTCGGATAATATTCACATAACCTTGTAATTACACACTGCCACATGAAAGTTTCAACTTAAACATGTAAATCTAAAGTAATTGTAGCGGCATCAAACATAATTCTCCGCAACAATTTAAGTATAAACACATATTGTTTAGATTTCCATCCATTTTATAACGACAAAGAACCATTTTTATTACGACAAAAAATGTGTTGATGGTAGTTGGACAATTATTCATGTCATTCATTGTGACGACATATGTTGCTCGTCGCATCGACTGTGAAAGTATATAACTCTTCATGTTATTTTTTAATACATATTAGAAATACAAATAGACAACACCCACTAATAAAAAATTGAAGGTCGAGGAAACATTATAAACAAATCAATTTTACTAATACCTCTATGCGCTAAAATCTTGTATCCACTTATCGGTTAAAAAAACTAATACTCATCCGGTATAAAAAATTTCAAACTAAATTCTATCAAAACTGAGTACTTTTGTTGGTAAAAGTTACTCATGTGATGGAAAGAAATTCTATTTACTTATATGTGAGTTATATGGAAATATATATGTATGTATATATATATACAATATGGTAAAAAGAAGAGTTAAAGCACAACTTATCAATTGTAAAGTAGGTCCGCATAATGAAAATGAATACTGTACAAAATCTAAAAGGATTAAAAAGTTTTGTAAAATTTTATTAAGATTTCAAAAACTATTAAACTTAATACACATCATTCTATGTGAGTTAAATAGTCTGTTAGCCCGCAGTGATAAAAGCTTTTGTATAACAGGTAAAGCATACTACTATTGGTACAACTATGAAACTGTTAGTGCATTTAAAAACTTCAATGCATAAGTTAAGAAATTAGATTTAAAGTTCTATATAGTGAGAATGCCATACATTATTTTTCAAATGAATTTTCTTGTTTTTAAAAAGAGCATGAGATAATCCACTAGTGATATCCCACGACAAAATGGTTTCGATGAGAAAATATATAGAACTGTAACTAAAATATTAACATTAGTTTATTGAAAATATATATTATATCATCGTCGAAAAGTTTGAAATTATTAATTATTTCCATTTTATTGTTCACATAAAACCTTCAATGACTTATCTCTTGTTTTGTGCGCATCACTATGTTGGTTAATAAAATTTAAATATGAACTTGTGGAGTGAAATTGCGTTAACATCATACCATATTATTAATCCATTCCCATAAAAAAAACTCAAATGCCTTGATATAAACAATGGAAATTAAGTAAACCAAATATTGGTTGCTTCAAATTATATGAATGTTTTACTTTTTTTTGTAAGATTATAAATACAATAAAATTCAAAGATAAAAAAGACTATAAAATGTGTTTTTTTTCTTACATAAGAAATAACAAAGTTCATAAGAAATTAGATTTGGATCTCAATATTGTGTTTGAATCTTAAGAATAATAATACTTTTAGCATGCTTATATAGAAGAATGAAATCAGTGCAAAAAGATGTTTTGAGATCTACACATTTAGTTGAATAACAACCAGAAGAGATTTATGAATCAAAAGGAAAGAATGTATAAAAATTTAGGATTCGATCAGATGACCCTCAGACGATTTGGGTTTACCAAATCGATAAAACAATATAAAAAATATAAGAATGTATACTTTTGATTTTTTTTTAAAATCTTATAACAAAACAATGTCTTTTAAAGATTTTAAGTTTTGACATAATTGTATAAACGATGAGATGGATTCAATCATGTCAAATCATACTTGTAAATTGGTTTTATCTTTGGATTCATGATCACTTAGATATAAGTATGTTGTTTCAAAACAATATCCCATAAATAGAACCAATCAATTATTTAATATTAGATTGCTTGGTAAAGTTTTTAACAAAATAAAGATATATATTACTTTAATATATATATATATATATATATATATATATATATATATATATATATATATATATATATATGCTATAGTTGAGAGAACCATGAGTATAAACTGTCGTTTATTCATTAGAATATAATCTTATATATATATCAAATGGTATAAAAACATCATTTAAATATAAATGTTGACGAGCAGCGTACGTAAACCAACATGGAATATTTTTGTTTTGGGTGATTAATCAAAACTATATACACTAGAAACTCTATAAAATAATACACTTGGGACCACCAAAATTTATTAATTAAAAGAGTTATTAATTAATCGATAAATTAATAATTATTAATTTATATATTAATTAATATTTTATTAGTTTATAGTAAAATACTTAGTTTACAAACATCTTTCAAGCTTCCACTTAATTATTGTACAGTATACAATGCATTTATATCAAATGAAGGGCCCAATTTAAAATAAACATTCAATCTTCCACCTTATTATGCTTCTTGTGTTCAATGTATCACCTTATGCACATTAAAAATATTTTCTATATAAATATAAGATCAAAATAAGTTAACACAAACAAATCATACACACAACATCCATGTCTCACTCAGAAATTGCAAAAATTGGGTTCATGGTAACTATGGTTTGCAGGTGAGTCAAGCGACAATATCAAATACAGTTAAGCGGTCTTTAGAGCATCTCTCACTTGCTCCCGAAAGAGGCGATGTTAAGCGACACAAACCGGAAATTGAGCCATTTTTCAAGAAACCTTCATAAATCATTCATGTAATATGCTATACATAAGAAATTATTAATTTATTTTTTATATGGGGTCTAAAGAAATTATAAAAAATGTACTATCTTATAATTTTAGCGAATTATTAATTTAGCACCCTATCCCTGAGTCGGGACCGACCAAAAATATTATCTTAGAGAGTTTATTAAATAATCGAGTATTAGTTTATCGAGTTTCTACTGTAAGTTGTTAATCAATACACAGTTTAAAGTAAATATTTAAAATGATATGAAATGTTTGATTAATTGTTAGTATTTGATACTTTTAGGCACAACAACGTAGATGCGTGCATGTAGCCTAAAGTATGATGTTTATACGATGGTCATTGTTTGTATATACAAAAATGATATACTAATTTTAAATAACAATATAAAAATAAATATGGAAATGCAAATGTTATTTTCTTCTACTTCAAAATGAAAGATATTGAAAATTTATACATTATTCTCAAGTGTATCTCACTATATTGAATATGTACTTGAAAAGTTTAAATATTATTTAATCAAGGATATAACTACATAATTTTATCTTAGTTTCAAACTTGTAAAGAATAATTAAAGATATGTGCATCAACCAAAATATAATAGTGCCTTAGTAAGCCTCATACACACGAGTTTATACAATATGATAGATGTTATCTTTAAGGTTATTAAATTGAGTTAATTTCCCATAAAATGAAAGTATCTAACACTAGAACTCTATTGAGCGGACTCTTGGATATTTGAAAACAAAATGTATTCTAAGTTTCTAGAAGTACATGATGGGTACATATATGAAAGTTGGGTCACTAGTCTAATTGATAACAAATCAACTACAACGTCTTTATTGACCTTTACATATCATGTTGTTTCTTAGGTTTCAAAAAACAAACACGCATATTGCATTTAATTATCAAATTTGATATTATATCGTTAGCCAAAAAATAAGTATAAGCTAAATGTTGAGAGTTCTATTAGTGAAATTATCAAATTTAAATAAATTTTAATATGATTCATACATGTGATATGTATTTGTATAAATAATAGGAAACTAAAAGAATCATACTTATAATGGTACCTCTCACTAGAGTTTCAATTTCTTTATAAAAATATCTTGAATGGAGATAAACATTGCCATAAAATAAGATTGAGGAAGAATTTAAGGCAAAATAACATATACCAAGAAAAGACTCATGAGTTCAAATATTTGAGCTACTATGTCTTGACTTAATCCGATGGACAATTCGGACTATGACCAGTATAATAAAATTCCAAACATGACAAATGTATTAATGTTAACTAAGCTAGTTGTTGGTCACTTCAAACCAGATTATTAATGGGTCCTTAAACTTGACCCGACTTCATGTTCCGACCCAATAAACCCAATCAGAATTTATTACTAGCACACAACTTAATTATCTATCTACACGCTAAAAATTAACTTCTTCAAAACACTCAAAACACTTTACGAGATTACCCTCAGACAGAAATAAACCACACAAAAGACTATAACACATTCACATGTTTCAAGACATAAGAAATCATACCATATGTTTACATGAAAACATATTATATTCAACACACTATGACACGTTGCATGAGTGTCATTGTCTACAGTATATTTGAGTCTTAAAAATAAAAACAACAATTTCTATAACGATATTAATTCAGAGATACCTAAATTTTTCAGACCAGACCTATAATTATAGGTCAATGGTCACCATAACGAGTATGTCTCGTTGTAGCAAGCTGGTGAACCTAACCTACTGATGAATATTTCCATCAACTTTGTTGTGCTAACAATCCAGATTTGCGCAACGATAACCTTTTACCATGAACAAAATCTTGTTATTATGACAACATGTGTTCAAATGACAATTGGATTGTTATACCTATTACTCGTTGCATTGCATTGTTATACCTATTACTCGTTGCAACGATACTTTTTGTCTCGTTGCGAGGAATGAAAATATGGATAACTAATTATATCATCATTTAAAATGATTATTTAAATACTTGTAATTTACATTGATCTCCTGGTATGTCTCGAGCTTATAAATATAATAGATTGGTTAGGTAGTAAGATAATAAAGAAACTATCCATATTTTCAAATTTCTAACTTTTTCCACTATCTCTTTTCTCATTTACAAAGTTTATCAAAATTTACTAATTTCTTATTTTTTGCATGAAGAGATAAATATTCTCTATATTCCAAAAAATATTCTAAAAAAACTTATGTTAGAGTTCATATCTAGTAACGCCGAGCTACAAGATAAAGTAGGCGGCGGAAAACACAGATTAAGAAAGATGAAAAATAGAAAAGATGGATAATCTCTAACCCTAGGTAGGTCAGAGTATAAGAGACTTTAGAGAAAACTCAAATTCTATTAAAAAACATCCGCGACAAAACTAGAGTTTGAGAGCCTTTTATAAAATTTCTCGAAACCCTAGCCCAAAATTACAGCTTGTTCCTTAGGAAATAAAATAAAGCCCAACCCAATTTCAAAGCGATTGGAGCTGGTTAAGTATTTTAATAAAATCCAACAAAAATAGATAGATGTAGAAAATTCACGAAAAGAGCAAAAAAGGGTTTAAATGATGGAATTTAAAGCCCGCGCAACTACATCATCCTCTCCTTCGGAAGAATTAGCCCACGAATTCTCAGCTTCATCATCCTCAGCACACATTGGTAAAAGACACCATGTGCTTCACGTTGAAAATGTTATGGGTCTTCATGTGGCTAGGTAGCTTCAATCTGTATGCATTGAGATTAATCTTTTCAATAATTTCAAACGAACCCACCTTCCTCGCGAAGCTCAAGATGATCATCTAAAAAAGCAATGTAGAATGCGAGATGATATAATTTTTCGATTACCAACAAAATGTGAAACTAAACTGGATTGTAAAGCATATGAATTGGTGGTATATCATGAGATCATCAATTAGATTCTTCAGTTCCCACTGGATCCGACTATAGTGAAGTACTTCGAACTTTTAAACCTCTGCCCTACACAAGCAACACAAAATTTATAGTTCACACTATTTTCAGTAATTATGGCTTCTAGACTAAGCCAAACCCCTCTTTTCATCAAAGACTTCATCGACATGAAGAGACTTTTGAAAGGACCGGCATTGACTTTCTAATATCTGACACTTGCCAATGATTTCAAAATTATCAACGATCTTCTCGAAGCTTATAAATTATGGAAACAAAGATTTGTCTTTATATCCGTAGCTTGGGAGAATGAGAAACAAATATCTGAAGATAACCCTTCAAAGCTCAACCTTATTTGGAGAAGCAACAGTAAGTTATCTTATTATTTCTTCTGATCTTTTATGACTTACATCAATTTTTTACACATATTGCTACTTACTCATGAATTTAGAAGAGGTACAATGGTCGAAAGAAAGATGCACTAACTATTTTTACCAGGTTGGCCACTTGGGCAAAAATGGAATGGGGCAATGGATTCCATTCAGATTTTCAACCTATAAACTTCATCACTAGTCATTTGTGGAGGATCACCCTGGGTGCGGACCTCCCCAAAAAGTTAATGAAGCCACCTAACGCACAACTTGATGTGAAGAGATTGTTAGCACCTGACAATAAGGTTATTTTGCATGTGCGAAACAGATTTAATATTCATCTTTCCTTGAAAAATAAATGGAAAAATAAAAAACAACTAGTACATCTGGTGCTAGCCCTTCAACCAAACCGAAGCCACAAAAGAAGGAGGCTAAGACCAAAAGGAAAGAAACTAAAGTTAGCCTTCCAAAAATCAAAGAAGAAGTCGAGGCTGAACCTTCTTTAAAAAGAAAGAAAACTACTTCCCTAATGAAAAAGAGCACTTCGAAAACTTCACTTGCTAAGAGAGCAGAAAACAATTATGAAGAAACTGTTTTAGAAGTGCCTTATGCCGAAGCTGATGAAAGTGCAGTAGAAGATCATCGAGGAGAAACTTCAGTAAAAAATCATCAAAGAGACAATGCATTGGAAGATCACCAATGAGATAACTATTTCTATCCTGATGACCCCATTAGTGCAGATGAGCTTCAAAACCTCTAAAAAGATATGGATCTGAGGGTCTAACATATCCAAGAAAAACTTTAACAAATTGGTCGTCAGGTTATTGCTTCTGTTCTAACTGAAAGGTTCAATCCAGATCTTCCTCTATCTCCCTTATTCTCTGCTCTTATGCCTTTCAATGATCAAAGGTTCATTCCTATCCAAGAACCATCCGAATAAGGTTTACTTGTACTGCAAGCCTTTTCCAATCTTGAATCAACAGTAAAAACATTATGCACCGAAATAAATTCTTCTCGAAGCCATTTGGAAATCATTGATACAGATATGAGTTGATATAAAAAAGATGTTGTTGCAGATAAAAGGATGAGAGAAATAATTGGTAAACAAATCGAGGACGAATTTCATGTGTTCCAGGCTGACAGGTCGGAATTTATCAAAGGAGCCATCCACCTCAAACGTCATATACGCAGCATTCCCAAAAGCAAATCTGTCAAGCTTTTAGGAACTGGTCCCCATAGATAACCGTCCCAATGAAGCCTTTGACCTCGTTTCAACTCATTCCTGCAAAGAGACAGAGTCATAAGAAAATGAAAATGCTAGTGAACAAAAAAGAGATTCATCCGAAGAGAACTCTAAGGAGGATGATTAATTGTCATTTCTTTTTGTCTATATTTTGAAGTCGTATTTTGTTGTTGATGACTTATTTTATGAATGCTTAATTTCTTGGCATTCAAAAATATCTTTTGTAAGATCGGATTGTGACTTTAATGAAAAAAAAACTCTTCTTCTTTCCACATTTATTTAACAATTTTTACCTTATCATGCATACTTTTAATTTCATAAACAAGTCATAAGTACCTTGAATTCCAATATACGTCACACATATATTTGTAACTTACCAAATAAAAACAGTTCACTTATAATATCTTAGCACGCTGAATAAATTGAGTGTGTTCAGAGAACGTAGCGCCTCAGATAATATTAGTGCATTTAGAAGACGTAGCACCTCAAATAACATGAGTGCATTTAGAAGACGTAGCACCTCGAATAACATGAGTTCATTTAGAAGATGTAACACCTCGAATAAAATGAGTGCATTTAGAAGACATATCACCTCGAATAGAATGAGTACGTTTAGAAGACGTATCACCTTGGATATGGTTGTTTCTTCGAACAATGCTTAAAAAACGTATAACACTTTGAATCAAAACAGTTACTCTTAGTCGAAAACTTCAAAGTTGACCAGTCTTTGACCAGTTACCAAAATAATATAAATAATTTTATTTGAAACAACCATTGGCCAAAAAAATAATTTTATTAATGACTTTGAGTATGTACATGACACCTTATTCAAACCTCCCTGGACCAAGAGGGTAGGAAATAGTGTGTTGATTATTCAAAAAAATCTTAAAAAAACAAAATCATTCCCAATATAGTTTTAAATGTTATATATTCCAAGGATGTTGAAGTATTCTTCCCTGCTCATCACAAAGACGATACGCACCTGACGTTATTTTCTCCATCACCATATAAGGACCCACCCAATTCGGGGCCATCTTTCCAAGTCGTTTTTTATTTTTCTGAAGGAATACTTTCCTTAAAACCTTATCGCCCACTTTAAAATCTCTCATTCTCACCTTTGAATTATATCGACTCCTTATCAAAGTCTGATAATGAATCATATTCAAATAAACTCTAACTCTTTTCTCTTCGATCACGTCTAGTTGTATTCTTTTTGCCTATTCATTTACATCTTCGGAATATTGAAATGCTCTATAAGAAGGTAAAGTAGACTTTGCAAGACTAAAAACATCTATACCATACACCATGGAAAATGTGTTTCTTGAGTAACATCTATAGGGGTTGTACGATAAGCCCACAACACCTCTCGCAAATAGTTAGGCCATTACTCTACAACATGTATTAAAATTTTCTTCAAACCCTCCACAATAGATCTATTAGTCACTTCCACTTGACCATTTGCTTGGGGATGAAAAGGTGTAAAAAACATTGTGTTATTCCCTTCGAAACGCAAAAAAGAAGTCATTTCTCTGTTGTTGAATTGAGGATCATTATGTATGGTGATTTTCTGAGGCACTCCAAATCTATTCCCCATCTATTAAAAGGAATAACTTTGAATATGGAAGTAAGCGGTGTTGCTAGTTTGTGAATAGAATTGGAAAAACGTTGGCAAGTATCAGAGCCTCGAACTAAGACCTTGGTATCAATCATAATTGAATGCTAATAATAACGTGCCAACAAAACCCGACGCGTCAAAGACTTGAAACCACAATAACTTGAACCTTCACTATCATGCAACTCAAATAATCTTTTTTTTTAAATTCTTGTTTTCCCAAACAATGCAGCAATGGTCCACTTAAATATTTTTTTGTATAATACTCCATCCAATACAACATGACCATAAGCGTTATACCTTAAATTTTTAGCCAGCTGTGCATCTTGAGGTAACGTACATCTTACTACAAAATTAAGGATATCAGACCTCCAATCACTTCGAATTATATCTGGAGTAACAAATACTTTCTCAGCATATTTACATTGTTCTGATCGTATTAAAATTGAAGGACTCTCATGTAACAATATCCATGGATATTCTCATGTATAAGAAATTATTACCAAAGAATCAAAAATTGTATTATCTCTTCGGTTAATATACTATATTATCACTTTGTCAAACAAAGGAGTCAAATTTCGAAACTCGCGTAGATACAAAATTAATTGATCTTTCTTGCCTCAGATACACCTGCCATGTGATTTGCTACTAGTTGCGACTCTGTTTCCAAACGAACTGTTGTTGCTCCACAAGTGTTTGCAAACCTTGAACCAGCCAACATAACCTCATATTCAGTCTCATTATTCGATCCGTGAAAAACAAATCGAATAGTCTGATACATTTCCTCTCCAGAGGGTGCAACTAATTAAACTCCTTCACTATATCCCAATATGCTACACCCACCATCTGTTCGAACCACCCACATCAAAGTCTCCAGAAAGACCTCTTTATCAGTCTCCTATCTGATCGGCTCGAATGAAATTCGAACATAAAAATCAACTAAAGGTTGACCTTTAATAGCTGTTCGAAGAGAAAAAATGATGTCAAAATCTCCCATTTTACTGACCATTTAGTCATTCTACCAGCAATATTTGGTTGTTGTAACACATTCTTAAGGAGGAAAGAAGTCTGAACCACAATGGTGTGAGTTTTAAAATAATGGCGCATTTTTCTAGCAACCACCACTAAAAGCAAAGCCTAATTTTTAAGTTTCAAATACCTTTTCTCTGACGCCAACAAAATTTTACTAACATAATAAACTGGTTTTGAAACTCCCTCATCTTCGCATATCAACACAGCTCTTACAACAAAATCAGACACTAATATATATAAAAACAGCCGCTCTCCAATTCAAGGATTTGACAAAATCTTTGGTGATAACAAAAGTTCTCTAATACTTGAAAAATATATTTCACAATCAGGTGTCCATTCAAACTCTTTGGGTCTTCGTAATACTTGGAAAGAAGGAAAACATTTGTCAGAAATCCTTGAAATGAATCGATTAAGGGAAGCTAACCTTCCTGTCAAGACTTGCACTTACTTTATAGTTTGAGGTCAAATATTCAGGATCTGCTTATATCCTTTTTCACTAATGGTATACCCTAAAAATTTCCTTGATCGAACACCAAAAGTACATTTTTCAGGATTCAGCTTCAAATGAATGGCTATCAAATCTAGAAAGGTCTCCCGTAAATTTTCAAGGTGTTTAACCAGCATATCATCAATGTATACCTCCATATTCCTTCCTATCTAAAGAGCAAAAGCCTTATTCACCAACCTTTGATATGTTGCTGCAACATTCTTCAACCCAAATGGCATGACCCTATAACAATGTAGTCCTTGATCAGTTATAAATTTAGTACTTTCCTAATCTTTTAGATGGACTTGAGTCTGATTATACCCTGAAAAAGCCTCCATAAAAGAAATAATTTTATTCCTTGAAGTGGATTCAACCAGTTGATCTATTCGAGGGACAGGGAATGGATCTTTAGGGCATGCTCGATTCAAATCTGTGAAGTCAACACAAATTCTCCATTTTACGTTCTTCTTTTTTAATATTACTCGGTTTGCAGTGCATAAAGGATATTGTGCCTCCCTAATATGTCCGACCTAGAGAGAGAAACCACTTCTTGAACAATAGCCTCTTAATTTTCCACAGAAACAACTCGTCTCTTCTGAATAACAGGCTTTATTTTCAGATTTATAGCTAGGCTATAACATATTCTTTCAGATGGAACTCCTATCACATCCTCTGTTTACCAAGTGAAAACATCCAAATTATCAAAAAAAATTATAACAATTGATCACGCAAAGTAGATAACAACAATGTTCCTATTTGTAAAGTCTTCCCATTAAAAAACATATGCTCTTAGATATCCGCACTCATTGTTAAAAAAAACCCTGGGTTTCCTTCGAATCATTCATTCCCTCTCTGAAGTCAGCCCTTTGGTTGCTATTCAGCCATCTAATCCTCAGAAATAGAATATCGAACCCTGAGTGCTGTTACATAACATTTCCTAGCCACGTTTTGGTTGCTTTGAACCAAAAAACACGATCTCTAATGACATACTTCAAACATTGATGAATAGTAGACACAAATACATACATTTTTGAAAGCCAAGATCTCCCAAAAATAGCATTGTAACTAGTTGGACATTCAACACCATGAACAATACTTGAACTTTCTTTTTAAACACGCCTTTACCCAAACATAACTCACTTTCGAATTATCCAATTACTTGAGTCGTTACCTCTGTAAACCCAATTATAGTACGATCAGACCGAAAAATTTAAGGAAGATTATGCATCCTATCATATATAGACTTGAATAACACAATTGCAGAACTCCATGTATCTATTAGAACACGTCGAATTTCAACTCTATATATTTCCGCCCCTATAACCACTCCATCCTCATGAAGACCAGCTATTGCCCTCAAATCATCCTCATCGAACAAAATAAAAGGAGTTTCATGACTGTTATATAAAAGAGTAGACATCTTTCCATCTACTTAAGTTGCTAAAATGACAACATGCCTTTTCGTGGATTTATTAGTATGACTAGACATGAAATCTCCCCCAAAGATGGCTAAAGATTCAAAATACTCACATAAACTTTGAGTCTGTCCTTGCTCTATTGGTTCATCCACTACTCACATAACCGATCTGGATCTGTATCGATATATTCTGATGATGCATCAAAGTCATCACATGTAGAATCTAAAATTATTAAAGAACTTTCATTCTTCGAATTTGTATTAGTAGCTAGTTGTATCGATGCGCTCCGAAGTTTCAATCCACTGCTTTTCCCTTTAACAAAAGTAGTCAATTTACCATTTTCTATCAAAACTTGTATCTCCATATTTAAAGCTATGGAATCTGTAGTGTTGTGCCCAATATCATTATAATATTTGCAAAATCTATTATTGCGCTCTTGTTTTGGTTTGTTTATTGGAGCTAGTTTTTTAAAGTTTACATAATCTTTGGAATTTTTATAAATTGAACAATGTTCTGAGTTAAATCAACATAATACTCTGGCCTTATCCACTAATTTGGCCATGGTCTTTAAAACTGATAACCTATAACTTGAGTTGGAAACCCCCTAGTCCGATGATGAAAATTATTGTTATTCCATTGACGAGGCGGCTGATAATTCGAAGAGTGTCCTTGATTACTTGAAACCTGCCCTGAATTATTTTGACTAGATTGAACCACTCCTCGAACCCTAGTTGATTCGTCCACTTTAATTTAGTCCTAGACTTAAGCCATAAGTGCTCCAAAAGTTAAGGCTCTCTTTTTTGTTGTCTAATTTGCTAAATCACTTGGTAATAACCCTTGTCGAAATGCATTCATAGCAATTCACAATTATCCAGTGATGCTTTTGTTAAAACAAAACGCTTAGTATTATCTTTTAATTTCTCTCCAAAACCCTGCTTACATTGTATCATTGTATCTCCATTTTCACGCATTTCTTTGCTTCCCACAAACTATCGTCTGAAAGCTGTAAGAAATCCTTGAAGTTGGTAATATATCCCATAAGAATCCTATTACACTACCCTTGAATGTCTAGGAAAAATATTTGCATACCAGCCTGTCATCATCTTCGAAGTTCGTCATATAGTTCTTGAATTGTTCGATGTGATCATTAGGATCCTGTATCCCATCTAATTTTTTTTATCTTAGAGATATCAAAACGCTTCGGAAGAGTAATGGACCTTATCTCAACTGTTAAATGAGAATTTTTCCAGTGTACTCCTTGTACATATTGGTCATCTCATCCTGTTCTCATATGTATTGGTTAAATGTATTCCTTTCACACCATTCAGTTTCCCTCAACCAATGGGGCATATTGTCTATTTTTTGTTTATAATCTTTATGCGATTTTCGAGGCCAACCTCTTTCTTCTTTCAAAGATCCCTGATACCTCTTTTGCTTAGTTGATCCTTCCTCCGATTTCGAGCTATCAAATTCGTCATCACTAGATGTAATATCTTGTGTATGTCTTTCTTTTCTTTTCGTAAGGTACGATGCTCTTTATCTGACCCAAAATATGTTTTTTTCTGATCACTTCATATCTTATGTGTTGTATATGATCGATCAGATTAATTTTCCAGCTCCCATTTCTCTGCAACTTGTCGTACTTCAGATTTTTGCCTTCCTGACTGAATATGTTGTTATCTTTGAACATATTTGTCATTTAAAGCTGTTATTTTATCCAACAGCTGATCCATCCGAACTTTAATATCTGAATGACCTTGCTATAGTGAAATTTGATCATCTTTTTTAATTTCTTCCCTACATAAATGAGATCTCAAAATCTTAATTTCTTTTTGAACCGTACGATTAACTTAGTTTCATGGTTGCATATCGATGTGGAGCGGTGTTACTGTGCAAGAACTCCATAATATTTAGTTTTTTTTAATGTGAAATTAAGGTACCAATCGAATAGAGCTCCCAATGTGGTCGTCAATTTGTTAAGTACAGATCTGGTTTCTTGAGAGAGAAAGTAAAGAAAGTATTTAGTTGTAGAGAGAGAAAGTAAAATAAGAATTAAGCCTTACCTAATAAAAAAACGTCACATTTATTCATTGCCTCAGCCTTTATTTATAGGTGCCTTAGACTTAGTATAACAGAATTACTTAAACAAATGGATAAATTTCCCTTTAAACCTTTATATTTATAAGCAATATAAATACTCTCTTTCAACTATACACTTTATCACATATAACTTTATTTGTATTATATGTAAGCCCTCAATCTTTTATATTCTTATCACCACTCATGTGTGGGACTTACATAAATAAGATGCCGGGGGACTATGAGATAGTCTCTCTTAACAAAAAAAATGAAGATTAGTTATTTTTAAATCAAAATTCGTATTTTTATTATATTAATTATTATATAAATAGTATTTTTATGAATAAAAAGCTAAGCACCGCGACTCTCGTTGCAACACCGCGGCCTTCAGACCAGTAACTACCACGGGTCCTCATACGCTATTAAAAATTAATATTGAGTAACCATAGACCAGTCCATATTTCACAGAGAGAATCTCAGTTTTGAGTTAGAAGCCTCCCAAATGAGATGGGGAAAATGGAATTCGACGAATATGTGTCTTATTGATTCAGATAATATGTTACATCAGATACAATCAGAGAAAATGTTGAAACCTCAAGTGATAAATTTGTCTCTGGTGGCGAGCTTCCCTTGGAAAACCAACCAATTAATTAATAATCTATGGAAATATTAAACGTGTCCCAAACTAGGTTATCCCAAGAGACCTTAAGGGCCGAAACCCGAGTGGCATGATATGCGTTGTTAATTGTAAAATTTTACTTTTCTAATTAGAGAGCTAGATCTTAACATCATATATATTTGAATAAGTGAGGAGTAAACTAATGTTGTCATAAATTTCTTGAAGATAAAGTTGATTAGATATACTCTCATAGCAAATTTAAACGCACTAGTTCCATATGCCATCAAAACTAATGTATGTGACTTCACTATTGTTGTGCACTCTAGCATAATGCATATTATTAGGATCATAACAGTTGAAAATTAAATTAGAAAATATGTACGGATCATACAAGAGATAGGTGGACCAGTCGTTTCCAATTTCAGATTTGTATAAGTTAGCAGCTAGAGGTCTATGGTTGAGGATTTTTCTCCATCCCGATCTAGGGGCCAGACCTACAAGAGGTTTCTAAAACCATATGTTTTTTTAATTTATTAAAGCTAATTGAGTCACTCTAAATTGAAGTAGATTTTCTATTAAAAATAGACCAAAACGTGTTTAAAGGTGGACCGTAAGAACTATAATCTCAAGGTCGCCCTCTTGTAAGGAAAAGTGACTTTATCCTAAGTTACTTTATTACCAGATATTTTCATTTATGGGCTAGACTATATAAAGCGTCTTAGTAGCTAGAAGAGCTCCTTCAATACTCTAGCATGAGGAATGAACATAGATGACCAATAGACTTGGCCAACGAAAATCACATATTTGATTTGTTAGAGTCATAAGAAAGGTGTTTGGAGGTCCATGAGTTGAGGTGACTTTGTTGAAGATATTCCTAGAGTAATTGTAAGAGAGTATGAAGGTGATAAAGAGAAATCCTAGGTAGCATACATGTAAGGAACCCTACTTGAATATGAGGACAATGTAAAGATTACGACGAATGTGATCATTAAACTAGAGAGAAAGATTTGGCTTTTCCTAGGGTTGATCTGGAGGCCAGAGAGGGAGGAAAATTCCTCAACCCTTTTCCTAGAGTAATTGTAAGAGAGTATGAAGGTGATAAAGGGAAATCCTAGGTAGCATACAGGTAAGGAACCCTACTTGAATATGAGGACAATGTAAAGATTACGACGAATGTGATCATTAAACCAGAGAGAAAGATTTGGCTTTTCCTAGGGTTGATCTGGAGGCCAGAGAGGGAGGAAAATTCCTCAACCCTTTTTGCTCAACTTGATGGAAGTAGTGTCAGCACGATAAAAAAATCATAAGGTCATCTACAAAGCAGAGCTTTATGATTTTGAGTTCGTGAAATTTCTAGTATAAGTTAAAAGAGGGATGACAATTTTTCTCATTCATAATACTTGAGATGACCTGCATCACAAAGATGAAGAGGAAAGAAAATGATCGTCTTATCTGAGGCTTTTTTATTATTTCAAAAGAGCCAAAAGGGTTCCCATTGATGTTAACTCAGTAAGAATGGGTAGATAACATTGAATGATCCACACGATTATTTGATGCGGAAAATCCATGAAGATAAGGTTATCAAAGAGGAAGTTCCATTGGTACGCCATAAAAAAGGCCTTCAAGAGGTCAATTTTGAGAGAGACCATATGCCTTTTCATATTTGTGTGATAGCCGTGAAGGAGATCTTGTGAAAATAAGATATTATCCATGATGTTGAGGCCATGAATGTAGGTAGATTGAGAGGAATCAATAAGGTAGTGAAAAAGGTCTTCGATTTTATTAGACAATACTATTCATATGATTTTGTTAGGAAATATTACAATAATCGATTGATTTAAAATCAAAAAGGGATGACTGGTTTTCTATTTTCGATATGAGGATGATCTAGGTTTTATTCTAGCTCCAGTCTTAATGGTTCTGGAGGAAGAAATGATGGTGAATGGTTTAAAAAATGTATTTATTCGTGATTGACCACTAGGATTTATAAAAGGTGGAGCTAAAATCATCCGGGTTAGGGATAGTTGAGGCATGAAAGATACATATGACTTCTACATACTGATATTATCGTAGTCAAGATCATCATCATTGTCAAGCTACATGCAACGTTCAACTTCATGTTGGAGAGATAATGGTGAGAGCGAATGATCTTTTCCAAGAGTTGTCTTGCCTCCATGAGATATTTTCTACACTTCATAGGCTTGGTGATCCGCATGGGAGTTGGTTCGCGCTGATGAGGACATGTTGAAAACAAGGAAATATATATGTAGAGTGATAAAAGAACATATATGGGCTAACATACCTTGGGAGGTCTTGGGATCAGCAAAGGTGATTAACGGTGATGGCATATTTGGAAGGTAAAGATAAACTATTTATAGAATTTCTTTTGTCTTCATGTTATCAGGAGGTCTGATGGGTGGAAACACGTAGGTTTTCTTTCTTTTTAGCGACAAAATTTCTTTTAGTTTTGCTAGGAATTTCTTTAAATGAGAGATTTGCTTTGCGAGTGTTTATCAGGCTTGACAATGAGGAATGAGATGAAATGCATTATATCTAAAGTCTCTTTACTCATTGACTTGCAGAAAATATAGAAAGTTAAACCTATTTAACTTTATGATTTGGCTTATAACGTTAATCTTAGTATGGGGTGTATGATATTAGAGAAAACAAATAGTACAATAATAGTTTTGGTAGGATTGTAGGGAGACCAACAAGTTTTCAGATTTAGTATATAGGTTGAAATGATAACCCATGTTGCACATAAAGGTAAGACAAAAAAAAAGGTAATTATATTTAATATTCTGTTGTAGGCGCTCATAAATGAAGACAAACATGGCTTATTTAGTATGCTTCCAATGAAAATGCAGTGACTATGGGATGAAGGGAAGTGAAAATATCCTCAAGCAGTAAATAACGGCCTTGAGCCCTATAAATGAGGAGGGCGTCAATCAGAACCAAGGTGGTGGGAACAACTATCTTATGGTTGAGCCGCTGGAGGAGAAAAGGAAGTGAAACTACCATTGTTAAAGAAAATAATATATTTTTTGAAAAATGTGTAAAATCTATATAGATTGATCTTCATCTATAAGCCATAAGGCTTGGAGATGAAAGATTAAATTTAACATAATTATAAAATTGTGTGCAAGTTGCAGATCAACTATATTTTTCGGTTTTGTAAATTTGAATCTAGAGAGAATAAATGGTATATCTCTAAACTAACAACACGTTTTTTTAGGGTAATCTCTCAATCATCACCTAACATCAAACTTATTTATCAATAAAAATCCAAGATTTGAAAACTACAGATAGCCCCATAGTGTTAAATTAGTATTTACATATAACGACATTGATTTTCTTTTAATACTAATATACCCCAACCGTTTTACCTTTTTTGTTTCTTGTATTGTTTTTTCAATGTCATATCTTTCAAAATTATAGGTCCAAAAATATATCCGAAAATACAATTGGTTTTATTTTTCTAAGACGAACAAAACTAAATCCGTGAAATATATTTTTTATTTTAAATGCAAAATTACGTGTAAATTGGTTGCAAAGATAGAAAAAGAAATTCGCCAAACATATGACTCGTGTGTTTTTGGATTTTTTTAAGTTAGGATTTGAAATAGAGTTTTGAATGTTAAAAATTGGAGTTGCGGAAATAAGTGAAAATATGTTACGAAAATAAGAAAAAAGTAGTTGTCAAAATAGGACTTTGGTTGCAAAATAAGTTTGATGGTGTGATTTTATCTCTCTTAATTTTTATGTTTTTTGTAAATGTCATATATTTCAAACCATAACTCTAAATATATATATATATATATGAAAATTTCATTAGTTATTTTTAAGGTCTACCAAATTAAATCCATGAATTTGTTTTAGATGTAAAATTATTTGTAAATTGGTTTTAAAAAAAGAATCTCCAAACATATCACTCATAGATTTCATTTTGTTCGTATTTAAAAAATATATATATATATATATATATATATATATATATATATATATATATATATATATATATATATATATATATATATATATATATATATATATTTTCGGAGGGAACCCGCAACCGCTACTCAGAGTGCAATGAGTGCGCACAGGGTAAACCCTCAGTCTGACGCGATAGCCTGCAAACCAACGCCAAATTTTGAAAGATATAGAGTTTTAAATGTTAAAATAACAAATAAAAAAAATTAATTTTAGTCCATGGTCCAAGATTGTACATCCCTTCTATATTATATTTTCACGAGTATTGTTAGAAAAATTTAAATTTTATATAACCTAATTTCCTGAATTGTTATTACTTATTAGTAATTCCATACTTAATTGGATGCTTATCGATGACTCACTTTTTTTCTATTGATATGCCTAGCTTTATCAAATAACAATAAAAATAATAAAATCTAATTAGGATTTCATAAAACAATTCCTTAGAGACAATATCTTGAATTTAAATTGAACTTCAAACATATCAATTTGTTCTTTTATATTTTTATTTCTATAGTTTAAAATCAAATTTTTACGTATTCTTCTAATAGAAAAGATACATATTTTACTTGTAAAATATATTTTATATATTTTTCTGAAAGAAATGACAATCACTTTTATTAGAAATAATAATATAATCATATTTAGAAATCACTATACATAGATATAATTTAAATAATATATATTAAAAATTAAAAATTAACTAAATTAACTAAATTAAATAAAACATTAAATGGTTGTTTAATTTTGTAAGGTTACACAACTATCTAATATTTTTCTCCAAAAATACAATTGATTTATCATTATGTTATTTTTTAAAATATAAATGTTAGTTTAGTGAATATAGTGTGGTTTTGACTTCGTACATTAAAGCGTAAATGGTTGAAGCTTCATTGATTCGATGCATAGGTCTCGGTATTGGCTACAACGACCAAGACATTGACTGCATCGTTCAGGAAGCCTTTGGTCAAGCCAAGTAACTGAATCAATTATAATTCCATCATTCGAGGAGTTGGCTGCCGAAAGACAAAAATCTTGATCGAAACCTTGATGACTTCCTCAAAATTAGTGAGAAAATCAATGATGAAGATCAAATAATAATCTGACTAAACTCATTGCCTACTGGACATAGAAAATTTAAGGATACCATACGATACAACAAAAAAACACTATCGATGGATGAGTTAAAACCTCTAAAAATTCTAAAGGAGTTAGAACTAATGCATCGTAAGAAAGTTGGGATTTAATGAAGTAACCATGGAAGTTTGAATATAAGAGAAAGGTCAGATTGAAGGAATAAGAAGAAGATTAGAGGAAATTATAGATCATATTCACCAAATAAGTTTGAGAAGTCTAATATAGGAGGTCACTACTATAATGACTTTGATTACTTTAGAAATGAATGCATCGAAGGCTGAAGAATCAAGGTGATTGTAGATCAGATTATGGGGTTGATTATGTAGCTTCCAAAGGATATAACATTGCAGTGGTTCTGTTGGACTATTCAAATGAAAGGCCAAATGGATTAGCTTTTTAACTCGAGATTTTATTTTCATATGAGTCCACGCAAAGACTGGTTTCACTCATTTGAAGAAAAAGTTGGAGGTACTGTGTTACTTTCAATAACAAGGTTTGCAAGATAGCTGGAATGGGATTTATGAAGATCAGGTTTTTTATGGCTTTTATTCGATTCTGACGAATATGAGGTATGTTTGTTATCAGAATATAAATCTGATATCGCTTGGAATGTTAAATAATTTAAGTTGTTTAATCAAAGTTGAAAATGGCTATATGAAAATTGTTGGAGGTGTCATGACTATAATGATAGGGAAAATTTCAAATGAACTTTATTCAATGATTTGAGATACTCGGATAGCTAAAATAACTAGCTTGTATGAGGGAAAGATAGATGGTGCAACCTTATGGCATAATATGTTGGGGCATATTGGTGAGAATAGATTGTTGGAGTTGAGAAAACAAGAACTGTTTGGAAAAGGTAAATTGACTGACTTTGATTTTTTCAATTATGTGTGGATCATAAAATTAGAAGGGTAAACTTTATTAAGATCTGAACACACATAATTACAAAAAATCAAAGCTATAATAAATTGATAAAAAGAGTCTAGCTGAAAGAATGGACATCATAATTCTTGAGCGGGTGAGGTGCATGTTAATGATTACTAAGCTCTATATACTGTTTTGGGCAGAATTGGTAATCAATGTCCGCAATCTCATAAATAGATGTACATATACTTCGATTGGCTTGAAAACTTCACAATAAATATGATATGGGAAGTCATTAGACTACTCAAATTTAAGAGTATTAGTTATGTAGCATATGCCCATATCAGATAGGACAAGCTGCAACCAAGACCCTTGACGTGCTTATTCATTGGGTATTAGGAAACTATCAAAGGTTATAAGTTATTGTGCATTGAAACATATTATAAGAAGTTTCAAATCAGTAGGGATATAACATTCAATGAGAATGAGTATCTAGTTTTGGATGGTGAAAAGCCTGAAGCCCAACCTAATGGAAATGACATACTTGAGATTGAACTGAAGTCATTTGGATTAGAATCTTATTGTGGCTCAATGAGAAATAAGCCAACTAATACACAAGGACAAGAAGAGTGTATTGAAGATGAAGGTAGCCATGTTTAACATGGTTATCGGATAGCAATGGAAAAAACTAGATGTTATCATAGCTCATTAAAGGTTCAGATATGCTAAAGTGATAACTATTGCATTAGTGCGGCATCTGAAGTTATTCACATTGAGATTGAGAACCTCAACCGGACAATGCAAAATAAGGATAAATCTAAGTAGCTTGTAGCTATGAAATAGAAAATGCCTTCTCTTCTTAAGAACAACACATACGATTTGGTAGACAGCCTTGAAGCTTAGAAACTTGATGATCGCAAGTCAATTTTAAATAGAAATACTCGGGGTTTAAAAGGCATGTACAAGGCCACAATGGTTGCTAGAGGGCTTAGTTAAGAAGATGGTGTGGATTATAATGGGATGTTCTCTCATGTTATGAAACATGTATCAATCATGATTCTACTAGCAATGAGTGCAAAGTTTAACATGGATCTGGACCAGATGCACGCCAAGAAAAATTTCATACATAGGAACATTGAGGAAATCATTCACATAAAGTAGCATGAAGGATTTTTAAAAATAAAATGAGTGATGATGTATGTCTCTTGAAGAGGGAATTATATGATCTAAATCAATATCCTTAACAATGGTATAATTGTTTTGATGATTACATGGTAAACAATGGTTTTATGAGAAGCAGTTATGACAGTTATGTGTATGTGAAAAAATATTGTTCCTCTAAATATATATTATTTTATGTTGATGATATGTTGATTTCTAGCAAATACAAGGAAAACATTAAGTTTGTGGAGAACAATTTGAGGAGTAGGTTTGAAATGAAAGACCTCGGCTCGACCAAATTTTTTTTTTGGGATATTAATAATAAGAGAAATACAAATGATATCTTTATTTATGCCATACTAAGGTTATCTAAATAAAGTTCTTGACAATTTTGATATTACATAGCCAAACCTATTCACTTACCATTACTTAATATTATAAACTAACATAGCTAAAGGTTGACGCTGAAGATACGAAGATACATATAATGGAAGTAATTCATTATTTTAATGTTATTGGAAACATTATTTATGCCATTTTTTATAACAGATCTGATCTAGCTTATGTTTCAGGCTTGGTGAGAAGATTCATATCAAGGGCGTCCAGGAAAAATATTGGCAGGTCGTCAAGTGGAATCTGATATACATAAAGAGATACACAAGCCGAGACTGATGTATATTGAGGTTGGTTTGGGATTTGAACGTACTGAAAGTTTTGTTGATTGGATAATACTTGCTGTTTGGATACCATAAAGTCATTGACTAGTTATGTATTTATGTTTTTTGGTAGTGTTGTAAGTTGGAAAGTGGATCTTTAATATGTGATAGCATTATCCTCTATAGAGATTGAATATATTATTGTTACTAAAACAATAAATAATAATATGTGGTGATGAGGAATAATGAAAAAACTTGGGGTTCATCAGAAAGTTCTAATGGTGCAATGTATAACCAAATTACAATACATTTGTCAAAGATCAGATTTTTCATGAGAATACTAAGCACATTAATGTAAAGCTTCATTTTACAAAGAGTATTTAGAAAATGCAGATTTTATTCTTGAGAAGGTTCATATAAGTGACAACCCAAAAAATATTTTTACTAAACTGGTAACAACTTCAAGCATTTCTTGAACTTGGTTAATATCACAAGCATCTAAGGCCTTTGAAGAGGGGCAGTTGAAGCTGCAGTAATTTTTTTCATTTCTTGAAGTCAAAACCAAGGTGAAGAATTGTGAAAGTATGGTTCTAACTATGGAAACTAAACCATAACTTATTTAACATTTATTGTTTAGATGCATCGACTACATCGCTCTAGGAATCACTGAGGCCTCAACTTCATCGGCCAAGCCAATTGTTGCATCGAATAGGAAGTCTTTGTTCAAGTCGAGCAACTACATTAACCAAAATGCCATAATCTGAATCGTTGGTAGAATCGGCTAGAAAGACATTAATAAAGCTAAGCGAGGCCATCAAACGAGACGAAGACAATATCGGTCTCAACAACATCAGATCAAGAAAAGTATGCACATTCCAAGAGGCCATCAACTTGAGCTTATGCTATTTGGGTGTGACAATTGGTATACGATTTTATTTATCATAGTTAAATCTTTCTTGTGTTAGAAAGAAAATTATCTACTTTGTGTTACAAGAGAAATAATTATTTATGTTAGCAGTTAGTTCATTATATCTTGGATAGAGATATTGGTACCAAACATTATAAATATGGTCTTTGAGAATTTAAAGAAATAATGGGACTTTGGTGAGTTTGTTGTAGAGATTAAAAGAGAGAATACTCGTTAGGTTTTTGTCAAAAGAAGGGAGATATATCTTCGAAGAGTATTTTGTGAGATATGAAATTTAGAGTTTATCTAAACACTGATTTCCGAGAACATTCTCTTGTATACTACTATATTCTTTTGGAAACGATGAATAAAAATTTTGTGGTACAGAGTGGACATATGTGAAATTTACCATACCACTATAAATCTTATGTATTCGATTTTTTCTTACTATGTTGTTTGATATTTAATGTGGTTTTCATCATAGTATATTTATGATTCTTGGCACGATCTAATTAGTTCTTGATCGTTAGAAATAATCACAATTGGAAGACCTGTGATCCAAAATATAATTTTTAATTTGTTTTTATATTTATAGATAAAATATCTACTTCGATATATATAATTTATATGGTTTGAATTTGTTAGGGATCCATAAGAAAGTGTTATCAGAATCAGAGGTTGGGGAGAGATTATTGACAGAGGCTCTGAGTTTGAAAAATTAAGGCTGCGGGTGCCTATTGGGAACCCTGAAGAGGAAAGTTCATACCAATCTACTGTTGCAAAAGAAGTCCGCAACTTTAGAAATATTATGTAATTGGCCTAAATTTGTGATGTTAGGGCCATACTGGTTAAAGGTAGAACTGGGGAAGAGCCAAGGGTCATACCAAAAAGAGTTGTTATTTCTATTTCCAATAGTAACTTTGTAGAGGCTGATAGCCTGATTACGAAGCTTCAGAATTTTTTTCCAATCCCAACTAGCGTTGGAAGGGGGGGGGGTCTAAATATTTTTGCTTTTAACTTTTTCTTCGAGAGTCCAATAGGCCCATATAGAATTTTTGTTTTTGGTTAATATGTACCAAAAGAGTTTTAGTGCGGGCGTTTGATTCCAAATTTTTAAGTTTAGGATCCCAAGGCTGCCCTTTTCTACATACAAGGTGATCTTGTTCTCATAGATTTTGGCTCTCGAGATCTTCATCTTTGATCTAGACTAGAGGAAATTCCGAAGAAGTTGAGAGAGCTCATTAATGATTCTAACAGAGAGAATAAAAATCGACGACTAGTAGCCTGTTGGCAAAGAGAAATGTATTTGACTAATTGAAGTCTCACGGTGTAGGATAGGTGTTTGGATGTCCAGGAGTTGATGTGATTGATAATCTTAAGAAACAGAGGCCCACAATCGTTGTAGGTGAGTCTTGAGGTGATGAGCGGAACCCTTAAATATCTGACTGGTATTGAACCCTCCTTGAAGCAAAAAATGCTTAGGATCGCATCCCTAGAGGAGGGTGAAGTCCCTGAGAAGTAAATTTGACTTTTGTTTGGGTTTAGATGGAGACCCGAGAGAGCCGCGAAATCCTTTAGGTCATAATCGATGAGACTTAAGGATTGAGAATTTGATCTGCATAAGATCATTAAGTCGTCCGCAAAGAAAAGGTTTATGATTTTGAGCTTGTAGAATTTCCAATGGAACCCAAAATATGGGTCGCAGTTCTTATCATGAAGGATGCTCGGTAGTACCTCTAAGGTAATAATAAATATATAAGTAGAGAGGGTTTCTCCTACGCGAGGCCCTTCTCGCCATGGAAGTAGCTGGTAGGTTTACAATTTATACATATGGCAAATGAGGGGTTAGTAATGCACTGGATGATCCAGTTAATCATGACAATAGAGAAGTCCATGGTAATGAGGATGTCTAGGACAACTTTCCATCTCATATTGTTAAAAAATTTCATTAAGTCAATGTTAAAGGCGCATCTTGGCTCCTTTCTATTGGTTTGGTAACCGTGCATAAGATCTTGCGTAAGGAGGACATAGTGAGTGATAGATCTCCCATGGACAAAAGCTGATTGGGAAAGGTCAATCAGGGAGGACAGACTGTGCTTAATTCTGTTCGCAAGAATCTTGGAGATAATCTTATAAATGACATTGCAGCATGATATAAGTCTAAAATCAGAGGGGGTGGATGGGGAGTCGACTTTTAAGATAAGAATAATCAGTGTTTTGTTCCAATCTGGGTTCAATTTTCCTTTGCAGAAAAAATGTTTAACCCCATCACAGACATCCTACCCAATAGTCGGCCAACAATATTTGAAGAAAGTGGCACTGAAACCGTCTGGCCCGAGGGCCTTGTCGCTATCAATGTCGAAAAGGGCGGCTTTAATCTCGTCATCCGAAATTGGTTTAATCATGCTGGATTTGTCGGAGGGCGAAACAGAGACCTTAATGATGGATTTGATTCTGTTGAGCCCAAGATAACTTTTGGGGCTGGGGAAGCCAATAAGGGTGGGATAATGGTTGAAAAACGTGTCAACGATTCCTCTAGGAAGGTATTACGTATACCATAAGGGGTGGTGATAAAGTGTATTTTGTTATGGGCCTTGCGAGCCCGAATACTATTGTGGAACAATTTAGAGCTTTTATCTCACAGCTTAAGCCACGTCTCTCTGTATTTATGCTTGAGGAATGATTCATCTGCGCGACTATTCAAAATGTAGGTTTTTGCCGTATCCCTCTCCTCGGAAATGAGGGAGGAGTCAGAAGGATAATCGTCCAGTTATGTTGGGCATGAGCTTGGGCAAGCTGGGCCTTATCGACTTTATGACTAATATTGTTGAATTTCCTCTAATTAAGAGAGTCAAGGGAATGGGCAAGACATGCGATCTTAATAACTAGGTATTTCTTGGGGATTTTAAATCCATGAGTATTCCAACTATCATACAAAATGCTAACAAAGTTGGGTGGTAATGCCACATATTAAAAAAATTGAACGATTAGGAGTAACGGCAAAAAGAGTGGTGAGGTAAAGGATAACAGGGGTGTAGTCCGAGGTACGGGGAGGGTCAAAGTGGGAAAATAGTTAGGGAAAAGTAATCCTATATGCCATTAACAAGGGCACGCTCAATCTTAAAGGATATAATGTTTTCAATTTGACCATTGCACCATGAGAATTGAAAACTCGTTGAACGGAGGTTGTGAAGGCCGCTT
This sequence comes from Limnanthes douglasii subsp. nivea, assembly GCA_036936605.1. NCBI lineage: Eukaryota > Viridiplantae > Streptophyta > Magnoliopsida > Brassicales > Limnanthaceae > Limnanthes > Limnanthes douglasii. Next base: position 187,466,638 of record JAUPFV010000005.1, read on the forward strand.
GTGCGGCAACAATCATTAAAGGAGGTAATGGAACCATTCCACCGGTTATCCGTGCTAGATTTCTCATTATTTATTTGAATAACATCGAAGTCCCCAATTGAAATCGAAGGATTCTGAGAGTTGGATTGGGAAGTACAATTCAACTCTTTCCAGTTTACACTATAATGCACAGCTTGGGATGGTATTGTCAACAAAATATTATAGACGCTCAGATTCCAAACTATCCAAATGCGGTCGTAATGATGGAAACTATGGTTAGTGATGAAGTTCCACCAAGGAAGCATGACTCTCATAATAAGGGAAACATTATCAATGTTAACTTTGGTATCTAAGAGACAAATAGCATTGCTGCTATTGGAAAAAACAAAGTCACAAACGTCTTGTTTACGAACATGGTCGTTCAAACCCCTCACATTCCAGCTAACTATACGCATACAAAAACTTGTTATAAAATTTCAAAAGATGACTAATGCATCATGAAGGAATCCCTGTACATACTTCTCATAACTAGAGTAGTTTTGGTTCGCATTATGGGTGATGTTATTTCAGTTTTTCAGTTTTATGGGGAAATATGGTTTGAATTTGTTAAGGATCCATAAGAAAGTGTTATCAGAATCGGAGGTTGGGGGGAGATTATTGACAGAGGCTCTGATTTTGGAAAAATGAGGTTGCGGGTGCCTATTGGGAGCCCTAAAGAGGGAAATTCATACCCATCTACCGTTGCAAAAGAAGTTCACAACTTTAGAAATATTATGTAATCGGCCTAAATTTGTGATTTTAGTGCCATACTGGTTAAAGATAGAAGTGAGGAAGAGCCAAGGGTCATACCAAAAAGAGCTGCTATTTCTATTTCCGAAAGTAACTATGTAGAGGCCGATGGCCTGATTACGAAGCTTTAGAATTTTTTTCCAACCCCAACTAGCATTGGAGGGGGGGGGGTTGTAGATATTTTTGCTTTTAACTTTTTCTTCGAGAGTCCACTAGGCCCATATAGAATTTTTGTTTTTGGTTAATATGGACCAAAAGAGTTTTAGGGCGGCCGCCTGATTCCAAATTTTTAAGTTTAGGATCCTAAGGCCGCCCTTTTCTACATGAAAAGTGATCTTGTACTCATAGAATTTTGCTCTCGAGATCTTCATCTTTGATCCTGACCAAAGGGAATGCCAAAGAAACTAAGAGAGCTCATTAATGGTTCTAACAGAGTCGTTTAAACCCCTCACATTCTAGCTAACTATACGCATAAAAAGAATTGTTATAAAAGTTCAAAAGATGACTAATGCGTCATGGATGAATCCCTGTACATACTTTTCTTAACTAAAGTAGTTTTGGTTCGCATTCTGGGCGATGTTATTTCTGTTAACGAAGGATCTCTTTCATCTTGTCCAATTCAGACAACAGCAGACCTATTGCTGGCGATTATCATACTTTTAGTCCATTAGAATCTGTTTATCATTGGGCGAATGTTGTCAAAGTTTAGAGGGGCAGAGTCGCTATCACTTGAATCAGAGAGGGCTACAACGAGGTGGTCAGCTTCATTTATTGGTTATTTTTCGGGTCTGCATTGGGGAGGATTCGTGAGGTGCTGGTCAAAGGGCTATAGACAAGCCGCAACAACATGGTCAAACTGGTGTGGATAATAATCGCCTGAGGGTAGGCTGGTAATTTCAGTTGGTGTTTCAAGGAAGTATGTGGGTGTTTTGAGTGGTGGTGTGTGGTTGTATTAAGTGTTTAGAGAGTAGAGAGATAATTAAGTAGCTTGGTAGCAGTTAATTTTTATTACCCATAATTAATGCAGGTGGTTGGGTATTTATAGTGTGATGTTTGGGCCCTTATGGCTTTCGGGTCATGTTTAATGGACCCGGGTCATGTTCAAAGACCCATGAGCTCTAAGTAGGAGAGCAAGCAGCTTAGTCAAGAAGTGTTTAGGTTTTTTAGTACTTTTGTCATAGTTCGAACGGTCCTATGTTTATTGTGTTCGAAGTGATCTGTCCGGTCCAGAGGCCTTGGACTGATATGTCCCTGTCCGGGGAGCATGCTGAATTCGGACTCATCAGGAGCCCCTTTTTAGGTGTTTGAGCAAGTATATTTGTCAGAGACCTAAAAAACAGTCCGATCTTAGAAGTAGTTTTCAATCTGGACAGCTTTATGGGTTTACCCGGACAGATAAAGCTTCACGAATTCAAAACGGTTTTTGCCAGAGTTCGTGGGACACGTGTCACACTCTGATTGGTTGCTTTAGCCGTTTTTTCACCTTGAATTTCGAACCCACCTTCTTCGAAAAGCAACCTCTTTTTTACAAATGATGACATCAGCGCCGTCTTTTAATCATTGCCAAACTTTTCGAATTCTCCTAGGAATCAACTACTTTTTCAGATTTACTATAAATTCAGACTCACTTTCTACTGTTTTACTATCTCTTTCATATTTACTCAGAGCTTTCTCTCTCTAAAGAAAAGATTTTTCTTGGTAGTTTATGTTTACAGCAAGGACTACATTGATCAAATGCGGGTGGATCAACCTTTCTGAGTTGGAGAAGGCACAAAAAGTTGAGAAGGAAAGACGAATCGCAGCTGGGTTACCCACCTCGCCTGTCGACAGACCAATCTCCTCTGCTACAGAGTCAGATCGAGGCTCATCCTCTTCCAAAGGTACTAAGCCCAAAAAACTATTTCAATCCACTCTCTCCCCCATAGTCTCTGGTTCTTCAGTTCAGGAGTCAGTGCCTACTGTCGAGCCAGGAGCTACAGTCACAAGTTTTAGGAAACCTTCTCCTTTCCTCGCAATGGGATCCGACACAGAGCACTCTCCGGAGAAACTAGTTGTTAAGAGGACAAGCCGGCTGGTTAAGGGGCAAGCCTCCAAGAACACTCCCTCAAAATCGGGGGCAAAAAATAGTAGCTCTGGGTCTGGAGTGCCCATCAGAGCTCCCCGGGAAAGGCCATCCGGTCCGGAGGCTAGCAGCCCAGCACTCCAAAGAGAGACTTTTGCCTCAGAGCCCCATCCTGAGACTAGAAGTCAAGAAAACCCAGAAAAACAGCAGTGCGGAGGCCTTGCTGTGCCAAGTTTAAATTCTCCCTGGGCCACTGCCACTGATACTCCTCCTATGATCATGAAGGAAAGAATGGAGGACTCTGTTGAAGAAGTCCATTTTGAGTCTGAGCCCTCCGGTCAGACTAGTAACACTGCCATTGCCAAAAAAGCTAAGGGCAAAGAACAACTGTGCTTGAGGCATCCGGATCTGCCGGAGTGTCTCAAGGAGAAAGTAGGGCCTTGTTTTCACAGGGTCGAACTTAAATACCGCTTGGCCTTACAGAAGACCAAGTATGCTTTCATCCACACGGCTGAACTAGGTCGAATGCGCACAAAATGGGGGATCCCAGAAAATGTGAAGATAAGGATTCCCATAGATCCTGAAACTCCTATGGATTGCAAGTCGAACGAAATAGTCTTCTTTACGGAGCTATTTAATTGGGGACTCAGATTCCCATTGGACCCAGAGATTGTCAGATATTTTCATCTGATCAAACTCTGTCCGAGCCAACTGAGCCCCAACGGCTGGTATACTCTGATGTCATGCATTATGGCATCAAGGCTGTCCGGGATCCCTCTTCCTATGGAAGAATTTGCAGCAGTGGCCATTCTTTGCAAACATCAGCAATTCCCCTTCTACCACTTCAATATGGGGAATGATCTCAAAGCTGTTGATGATCTGTTGGAGTCTGAGAGCAAATGGAAGAGCCAGTTTTTGTTTGTCAGTGGCGCTTGGGAAAACAGACAGAATATCAAGCTCGGAGTGAACCCAAGCCTCCTCAGAAGCAGGTGGAGGAGTGATCGTAAGTTTCCCACTTTAAATCTTTGTCTACTTCTTTCCTTCTCATAGTTGATTTAAACTAATTGATTTTTCTCTTGTCTTTAACAGAACTGCCTAAGGAGTTCGGTGATTACTTGAAGGCCGGACAGGTCACTTGTGGCAAAATCAATGCCTGGGCCGCAGAGAACCGGGGGAACCGATTCCACAATGCCTTCACTAGTGGAAATCTGGCAAGGTCTCATCTGTAGAACACCACAGGTCGGAGAGACCTGACTTGGGAGGAGCTCACCACCCAACCTTCCCCGGACACAGTGCTTAAGAGGAGCCATGAAGCAGATGGGACACTCTTCTTGCCGGGCCGGGCCAAATCCCCAAGTAAAATGAAGGGCAAGAAGAAAGGCAAAAAGGTGGTGAGCGAAGCTAATCCTGCTGATGCTGAGAAGGATGCTCCAACAGACCCAGAGGGGCCGGCTCAGAGCCAAATCGATGTTGCTCTTTTACAGGTTGTGGAGCAAGAGACCGAAAGGCAGGAGGCAGTCCTCCCAAAACCTCCAAGGGCCTCCAAGAGGAATCGCAAGCACGAGAGTGAAAGAGCAGACCGGGCAGCCAAGAAGAAAGAGACTGCTAAGGGAGATGGGCTTGCTCTCCGGGATCCGGAGCCTTCTACCCAGGCTGACCCTTCTGATCCAACACATGCTGAAGAGATCCCAAGGGACTTTCATACTGATGAAGTTGAGGGAGGAGAGCTTAAAATTGATGAAGTAGACATCGCCGGTCTTAGTGACCTTGGCGAATACTTCCTCAACCTCCCCAGAGACGACTTCGCAGGGCCTTACATTCTTCCGAGCAGTTCTAACACCGTCAATTTCAATGGTAAGACTTTCATTGTCTCTAGTGAAAATGACATCATAGCCCACTCCTTGCTAAGCAATGTGCAGCCGGTACTTACACTGGAGAGACAAGTTCGGAGTCAAGCAGACACCATCAAAGACCTTAAGTCTGAAAAGGAAAAGCTGTACGAAGACCTTTGCACTGCTACTGCCAATGCTGACATGCTAAAGGAAGCAAATGAGGAGTTGAAGAAGAATCAGGAGGAAAGCAACACAAAAGTTGCTACTCTAGAGGAAACTATCAAAAGCCTCCGGGAGAAGATGTCCGGTGTGGAGAAAGATCTTAATGCCTCAAAAGAAGAGACCAAGGCAAAAGACAAGATCATCACCAACCTCACTACTGATAAGATTGCCCTTGAAAATACAGCGTCCAAGGCTACCGAAGAGAAAACTATGTTGTTAAGGGATCAAGAGGCTACGATTAATGCCAAGATTAATGCCTATGCCAGCCAGATGATTAAAAGCGAAGAGCTATTGCTTGAGAAGGTAAGGTCCGACATGGTTCTACTTTTCTATGAAAAATTTCCGGACAGGAACCTAGGGGACTTATGGCTTTATGTTGAGCCCGACGAACTCCCATACCACACGATGGCTGAAGGTGACAGGTATGGCTACTCTAGTGGCTCCTCGATTGATGAAGAACACACTGGGGAAAGCCCAGACGAAGAGAAGGATGATCCCAAAGGCAAGAAGGTAGTCGAAGGGAAAAGCCACTTTAAGGGCAAGAAGGCAGATGAAGGTGAGCCATCTTCAAAGGCTCAACCTTAACCTACAACTTACTTCATTTATTTTTTATTCAAACTAAAGTCCTTGGAAGGCCAAGGCACTCTTTTTGTAATAGTGTCTGGTGCTCGACCGGACAGGTTTTTTGGTGTTGTATCTTGACTCTTTAAAAGTCCTTGGAAGGCCAAGGCAAGTTTAAGTTATTTCATTTAATGAGTATCTCTGTTCTGTGCAACCATCATCTTCTTTCTTTGTTCATTTTAATTTTGATAACTAGAGTTTAAGTAGCCTTTAGTTATTGCATTGTGAGAGTGTTTAAGTTCTCCGGCTAGAATTTAAATAGCCCTTAGAAATTTCAGTCCGGATAGTATGACAAGGGACAAAACATTAAAAACACTTAGAAATTTTTTAAGAAGGAATCAAATTTTATTTAACAGCCCGGACACCTCATTAAAACCTCTCCGTTCCACCGGGGAGGAAATAGTATGCCCCCAAATATTTACATGGAAGTTTAAACAAGTAAATATTTACACAAGTGCTATTCCAAGTACATACGGAGATGCTCAATATTCCAAGTATGAGTTAAAACTTTGCCATCTTTGTCTTCCAACCAATAATTTCCAGGCTTAATTCTTTCAACAACCATATACGGACCCTCCCAAGTTGGGGCCAGCTTTCCGAAGAGCTTTTCTTTAGTGTGTAAGAAGACCTTCCTTAATACTTTGTCCCCTGGTTGGAAATCTTTTCTTTTGACTTTGGAAGCAAACCTGCTCCTCATCAAGCCTTGATAGTGTGCAACTCTAAAGTGAGCTTTAACTCGTCTTTCTTCTATCAAATCAAGTTGACGTCTGATTGTCATTTCATTAGCCTGTTCGGAGAAGTTATGAGCACGGAAAGAGGGGAGAGTTGCTTCTATGGGAGCTACTGCATCCATCCCATAGACCAGTGCAAAAGGTGACTCTTGTGTTGCAGCCCCAGGTGATGTCCGGTAGGCCCATAAGACCTCTTGTAAATAACTAGGCCACTTTCCAACAGCCCCTTCCAAATTCTTCTTTAAACCGGATAGAATAGTTCTATTGGCCACTTCAACTTGCCCATTTGCTTGTGGGTGAAAAGGTGAAGAAAAACAATGTTGTATACCCCTTGAGGAACAGAAGCTTTCCATTTCTCTATTGTCGAACTGTGGCCCGTTGTCTGTTGTTATTTTTTGTGGGACACCAAATCTGCAACATATGTTGGATAGAATGAATTTTATAACAGCTTTTGATGTTGTCCCTGCTAGGGGGGCTGCTTCTATCCACTTCAAAAAGTAGTCAATAGCCACAATTATAGTTTTGCGCCCTCCGGAAGCCACACGGAGAGGCCCCACTAAGTCCAATCCCCATCGAGCAAAAGGAATAGGCTCAGAAATTGACTCCAAAGGAATGGCTGGTACATGAATTTCATTGTTGTACCTCTGGCATGGGTCACACCTTCTCACCAACTCCTTAGCATCTTTCATGATTGATGGCCAATAATAACCGGAGAGTAAAACTCTTCTTGTCAAAGCTCTAAACCCACAATGGGCTGACCCCTCACCATCATGCAATTCAGAGAGGACCATTTGTGATTCTTCATCCCCCAAACAGCGCAGGAGAGGTTTACTGTAAGACTTCTTGTATAACACTTCTCTCAATATGGTGAAACCACGAGCTTTGTGTTTCAATGTTCTAGCTTGTGACTTATCCGGAGGCACAACAACATCGGAGAGATATTGTATGAGAGGAAACCTCCAGTCTTGAGGTTGTTTCACTTGTATTTCAAAATTCTCCTCTTCTTTACCCTTACAAAGTTGAATGGAGGGGCTTTCAAGCACATGGATCCATGGATATGACTCTGTATATGCTATGGTTGCCAGTGAGTCCGCTAGCTCATTTTCTGCCCGGGGAATGCGTTCATAAACAACACTTTTAAACTTAAGCGCTTCATTTTTTAGGAGGAGTAAATATTTCACAAGTTGCTCTTTCTTAGCCTCAGATTGGCCTTGGGCATGGTGGATAATCAGTTGGGAGTCGCTTAGCAGCTTGACCATCTTAGCCCCACAGATGTAGGCCAATTTTAACCCAGTTATAGCTGCTTCGTATTCGGACTCATTATTAGATGCCCTGAAAGCAAAACAAATAGCCTGGTACATTTTGTCTCCATACGGGGAAGTTAAACATACTCCTGCACCACATCCCATTGTGCTAGATCCACCATCTGTTCGGACGACCCATACTTTTTTATCTTTTACATTAGTAGCTTGCTCTGAATCCCTATCAGAGTGGAATTCGACCAGAAAATGAGCCACAGCTTGGGCTTTGACTGTTGTTCGGGGAGCAAAGTCTATGTAGAAGTCCCCCAACTCTACTGACCAGTTAGTCATTCTGCTCGAAATGTCTGCTTTTTGAAGGACATTCTTTAAGGGAAAAGAAGTCCGAACGATGATGGGATGAGCCTGGAAATAAGGCCTCATCTTCCTGGCTGCTATCACCAAGGCCAATGCTAACTTTTCAAGTTTCAAGTAACGCTTCTCTGCATCTATCAAGCTTTTGCTGATGTAGTATACTGGATGGGGATGCCCACCAACCTCTCTTACCAGCACAACACTGATAGCACAACTTGAAACTGCCAAATATACAAAGAGAGTCTCCCCATCGACTGGCTTGAACAAAGTTTTGGGGGAGGACATGTGTTTCTTGATTTCATCGAAAGCCTCACCACACTGTGGGGTCCAATCAAAGCCTTTTGCACCCTTTAAAGTTTGAAAGAAAGGAGCGCACCTGTCCGAAGACCTTGAGATAAATCTGTTTAAGGCAGCTAATCTCCCCGTTAACCGCTGTATTTCTTTGATGTTTCGAGGAGGTTCCATCTGGAAAAGAGAATTCAGCTGGTCCGGATCGGACTGTATTCCATGCTCACTTATGATGTAGCCTAAAAATTTCCCGGACTGCACTCCGAAGACACACTTTTCAGGGTTTAATTTTAAATTCATTTTCACCAAGTTGGCAAAAGTTTCTTGGAGATCGGACAAGTGCAACTGCTCATCAACATTTTTCACCATCATATCGTCAATGTATACTTCCACATTACTTCCAATTTGATCAGCAAATGCCTTGTTGACTAATCTCTGATAAGTAGCCCCAACATTTTTCAAACCAAATGGCATCACCTTGTAGAAATGAAGCCCTCTGTCAGTTACAAATGTGGTATGCTCTTGATCCTTTGGATCCACTTGAATCTGATTGTATCCGGAGAAAGCATCCATAAAGGAAAGCAGCTTGTTCCCAGAGGTGGAGTCTACTAACTGATCAATTCGGGGAACCAGATACAAGTCTTTTGGGCAAGCTCTATTGAGGTCTGTGAAGTCAATGCACATGCGCCACTTGCCATTCTTCTTTTTCACCAAGACAGGATTGGCAGTCCACAAAGGATATTGAGATTCCTTGACGTGCCCCATCTTTGTGAGCCTGTCAACTTCTTGCACTATGACATCAGCCTTTTTTTTTTTGAAAAAGCTCTTCTTTTTTGAACCACTGGAGCTACATCTCTCCGGACGGATAGGTGGTGTGAAATTACTTCTGGTGGAACTCCAGTAACATCAGCATTGCACCAAGCAAAGACGTGCTGATGGTTCTTCAATAACATTAACATTTGATCTTTCAAAACAGGGGGCATTTTAGACCCTATCTTGACACATTTTCCATCTTCCAGCCAGTGCGTTTCTACCTCTTCAACCGGTATCAACACTCCGGGGGTCTCTCTGGGGTCATCAATTTCACCCTCACCCCCCAGAAAGGCCCTCAAACTGCTATTGTTCATCAATACGGACTGCCCCCAGCGTTCGAGGAGCCAAAGGAGTGGCATAACATTCCCTTGCAATCTTTTGGCTGCTTCGGACAACTCCAACCTCCCCCTGAACAGCATACTTCAAACACTGATGGGCTGTTGAAGCCACTGCATGCATTCTAGAGAGCCAAGACCTCCCTAGAATAGCATTATAGCAAGTGGGACAATCCACCATAATAAAGAGTATTCTGACCATTTTCTTGAAAGGGCCCTTGCCCAATAACACCTCTTCTTCGAACTCCCCGATCACATCTGCTGAGCTACCTGTGAAGCCCACGATTGACCTGTCCGAATTCTGAATTACAGATGGATTTTTCATTTTCTTGTAAGTGGTTACGAAAAGGATATTGGTTGAGCTTCCAGTATCCACCAAGATTCGTCGTATGTCATTGCCCCCTATAGATGTTCCTATGACAACAGCATCCTCATGAGGGCCAACAATGTTTCTTAAATCATCCTCATCAAACACAATGAAGGGAAATGAGTTTGGTGACTGGTAAGATGTCATGCCTCCTTCTAGCTGGGAGGCCAAGGTATGAACATGCCTCTTCCTCAAAGAAGCAGTAGGAGCTGTCATAGTGTCCCCTCCGAAAATTGTAAGCGACTCGAAAAACTTAATGAGCCCGGAGACCGACCTAGAACATTCTTCTATAGCACCCACTCTGTTCCGAGTTGGATCAGGATCCAAGTACTCTAATTCTACATCAAATCTTTCAACTATTACCATGGCTCTCTCCGGAGCAGCATTACTCGGACCAACCCGGTGAGTGTTGTGAGTCCTGTTGCCTCCTCTTCTTTTAACGTAAGCTCCCAACTTCCCCCTTTCAATCAAATTTTGAACTTCTTGCTTCAATGCTATGCAATCATCAGTGGTATGACCAATATCATTGTGATATTGGCAAAAAGAGTTGTTGCGATGCTCTCTGGGAGACTGCAATGTTGCCGGTCTCCGGTAATGCACCTCATCCTTTGTTTTATCGAAGATAGTGGCCACGCTTTATTTTAACTCTGCGAACCACTCCGGTTGGACCCATGGCACTCTCTTGTTCCTAGATTGTTGACTTTGAGCAGGAGCAGCTGGCTGAGACTGAGCTTTTGCCCTACCATGCCCCTGTCCGGTCTCTCTCGCTTTGTTCCCGGACTGATTCTGATTGGGATTAGGTGTCACCGGGGTAGACTTCACCTACCTGTGCACCCTGGTTTTCTTTGTTTCATCGACGTTTATCGGTTTGCCAACCTGATTCAGCAATCCTCCCCAAGTCATGGCCTTCTTCCCGGTTACTGAATCAGCTAGATTGCCTGGATTCAAACCTTGCCTTAGGGATGCTATTGCCACCTGTTCGAAGCAATCAGCCAACGCATTCTTGGTGTTCACAAAACGACTTATATATTCTTTCAAGGATTCATTTGGTTCCTGGGCACAATGGATTATTTAGTCTCCATTGCCCTTCAGCTCTTTACTCCCTATGAACTGCCTTCGAAAGGCCACCCAAAACGTATCGAAATCTTTAATACAACCCTGAGGCAGGCTGTTGTACCATTTCAGAGCACTCCCCGTAAAATATTGGGAGAATGCCCTATAGAGTAGTTTATCATCGTCGTCAAAGTTCATCATGAAGTTTTTAAATTGCTCCAGATGGTTGTCCGGATCACTACTGCCATCGTACTTCTCTATTTTGGTGCTGTCAAACCTCTTGGGGAGGTTTCCGGACAGAATTTTAGAAGACAATGGAGATTTCCTCCAATTCCTCCCACGACTGAACACATTATCCTCATTGGGAGTTGCAAAGATACACGGTTCATCATGGAAGGCAAAGGGATCCATCTGCATCTTGTCCACATGCCTCCGGTTATGAGATGACCCCTTGCCAATATGCTTCTTAATTTTTCCATGTGTATCTCTTTTTCTTGAATATTTTTTTATTTGCTTTTGCTTTTTTCTGGTTCGACCCTCATCACTGCTAGAGGACAAGGATTTTTCAACTCCACCACTGTCCGAAGAGCTATCAGAAGATTCTGAGCTTGAGTCAGAACTCTCCACAGGCTTGGACCGGTGAGACTTCTTAGAACTGGCATGAGTCTTTTTGGTGCTCACATGAGTCTTCGAAGACTCATGCTCTCTGGGGTTATCGGTGTGATGAGCAACCGATGCTTTGGATTTTTCTTTCACGCCCATCTTGGCCTTCTCAGCCCTCAGAGCTTCTATTTCACACTTTAACCTGTCACGCTCTTCGACAGTGTATTCATCGTTCTCTTCCACCACTTCGACTAAAGCTGGTGGAAGCTCTGGATTGTCCGGATTCATACGGACAGAGTTTCTTGGCAGGTTTTGAATGCTCGATTCAGGCACCTTTCGCCTCCCGTTGTGGTCGCCAATTTGGTGTGGATAGTAATCGCCTGAGGGTAGGCTGGTAATTTCAGTTGGTGTTTCAAGGAAGTATGTGGGTGTTTTGAGTGGTGGTCTGTGGTTGTATTAAGTGTTTAGAGAGTAGAGAGATAATTAAGCAGCTTGGTAGCAGTTAATTTTTATTACCCATAGTTAATGCAGGTGGTTGGGTATTTATGATGTGATGTTTGGGCCCTTATGGGCTTTCGGGTCATGTTTAATGGACCCGGGTCATGTTCAAAGACCCATGAGCTCTAAGTAGGAGAGCAAGCAGCTTAGTCAAGAAGTGTTTAGGTTTTTTAGTACTTTTGTCATTGTTCGAACGGTCCTATGTTTATTGTGTTCGAAGTGATCTGTCCGGTCCACATGATCTGTCCGATCTGTCCGGTCCAGAGGCCTTGGACTGATCTGTCCCTGTCCGGGGAGCATGCTGAATTCGGACTCATCATAAACGAGGTACAGTTTGAGTAGATGGTAAGGAGGCCTTGGAATTCCACCTCGATGATATGTTCTGTACCAAGGCACCTGATGATGATCGAAGACGCGAAAGCGACTGATTATTGCATGACTATGCAGATCCTAACAAAGTTAAGTCTTGAGTGACTTGCAGTTTGGCTATCTACGTATATGAGGGTACCTAGATAGCTTCTAAGGATACTAAGCCCTTTTTCTGACCAGAGGTCGTAGGGCATCCCATGAAACTTCACCCAAAGAGCGATGACCTTTAACGCCTCATTTTCCAACGACTCCATGGGCTCCCATCCCATTAATAAAATTGGATGACTACTGAAAAACTATGGGGATTTTTTAAGCACAAGGGTTGCATTTTCCACTGTGGAGAACTTAAAGAAATAGTGGCCCGATGGTATCGGCTTGCACTCTTAGAGGCCAAACGTTCCCTAAATATGGTTTGCTAAGGATTGGGCATACGATGCAGCTCTTCTCTTTGGGAAGAAGTACCCCTAGAGGCATTTTTCCCACTCATCCTTATCGTCGGCAAGAGTGTCCACCGGGAAAATGAAAATGCCTTTGTCAACCTGTATGTCTTCCATTGTTTTTATAATCATGGGTGCAGGGTTATCAAGCGGGATTGAGACAACATTGGCCTAGGATCTGGATATGGGGGATTTTATCCACCATCAGTTTGGTGGAAGTTAACAAGAGAAGCCAAATCATTGAAAATTTGGGACGACAAGGTTGGTGCATTGCCACGATGGTGTCGTGAGGCAGGGTGGACCCGAAGAGCAGAAAGATGTTGGAACGGGTCTGCAGGACAAACACCGATAGTAGTGCGGGACTTAGAGCCACGAGAAATACTTGATTTTTATTATTTCTACTAGGGTAGGAGTTGGGGAAAGTAGCAGGAGAGAGGATAGGATTGAGCTTAGGGGTTTGGGAGGTGATGGGGCCAAAAGTGTGAACAATAGTGGAGAAGTGGTTGTGAGCTAGGTGTGAGTTGTATTTAATTGGATAACAACTTTTTGGAGGGTCTGGATGGCTGTGGTTAAAATGCTAGTAGGAGTTACGCGAGAGGCAACACCAAAGATGGACGGGAGGAGTGGATAGGCATAAGTGGACTGAAAAGTTACTTGAGAGATAACTTTAAGGGACAGATTAGGTTGTGGATGAGAGGTTTGGGTGTGGTTTCCATCGCGAGTAGGAGCAAGGTAATCATCCACATGTATATGTGAAGGGGCATTCAGAGAGTCATTAAGGTTTGTAACAGAGGCATACAAAGAGTCTATTGGTTTAGATACAGTCACATGAGGGCATGCATAGGGTCTTAAGGGTAGGCAATAGTAGCAATAGTGTTGCATCCAATAAAGACATGGTTGCATGCAAGAAGAGAGGGGGTAGTGCATGTCGGATGGGTTCCATTGATAGGAACATGTTAAGTGGTTCATAGTTACCTTGAGGCTGGAGGGGTGCTCGATGAAAGGGGTTATACACCAGCCTTTGAATGGTAGCTGAATCAGAGCCATGCTGTTTCTTAGAGACTAAACTCGGCGAGGTTTCCGGAGAGCAAGCAGTGGTGTTCATTAGAGGTTAAGGCGTTGAGCAGGTGGTCATTTTTGTTGACGATGTCTTGGAGTTGTTCGTGTTTGGATGCAGACGAAAAAAATTCAATATTGGAAGGATCTTCTTCATCGGACAGGCTCTGCATGGCAGGTTTGGCGGAGGGACGGGAAAATGAGAGACGTAATGATTCAATTTAGTAACGAATTTCCTCTAGGATTATTTTGCTAGCGTCAGAGAGGCAAGCATGACTGGTGGATGGAGGAGCGGAGACAATAGAGAGAGGGAGACCGGGCATGTTGGAGAAGCGACGCAGAGATATAGACGAGAGGCGGGAGGAAGATCTGGTCTTGAGAGAGAGGATGGTACTTGGGCTATTAGGTCTTTGGATTTCGTGAGGGGCATAAACAATGGTTTTTTCATTAAACTTAGGAGTTATTTTCCTGTTAGAGCGGTGTGAGGAGGAAGAACGGCGAGTTTCAACCATGGTATCGAGAGAGATGCTGAGGAAAAGATGAGAATGAAGGAAGTTGTTTGAGTGGTGGGGAGAATAAGTGGTTGTCGAGGGAGAGGCAAAGGGTCAATATAAAACATTGACATGCAAGCAAAAAGGTTTTAGAGTTATTAGCGTATGGATTACTAAGGAGGTGGTAGGTTATGTCATGTAAGCTATATATCTATTAATGAGGAGAAATGTAACATTAATGGCAACATCACACCGTTGGGGGACGAGGACAGAGAAAGAGAGAGAAGGAGAGCAGCAAAAAGAACTAAACTCCTAACGTGTAAAAGAGTAGCAGTTATTTTCTCTCACTGAGAGCAGTTTCAGACTTCCAAGGAAGTAGGGATCCATAGAAGATTGCGCAAAAAGGAAAAAACTGGTGTTTCAGAGGGAGGTTATGCATGTCCATGATAACCGATTTTTTTTCTTTGAATTCTGGGATTATCAAGACGGCGAAGAGAGGAGAATGAAGCGACCAGAGGATAAAGCAGAAGATTGTAAAGTCCTCAGTGATTGGATTCTCTTACCATTCCAATGGATTGACTTCAGTAGTCTTCCCGATTATCGGACCTTCGTGGCTGCCCGATCAAACTTCGATACTCCATCAGTTTTCTAGCTATTAACGGTAACATTGAAAAGAAAGAAATAAGGACGGTTACATATGGTGAAAATTTCATCACTAGACCACGTAATTTAAAAAAGAAAGCGAATAAAAAAAACCTTCCTCATCGACACATTAATACTTGTTATGAGTGGTTTAAAACAAAGTTAAGAAAAGGTAAAATTTAACGTCATGATGTATTTCCCATTCCAATCCAGCACTTTAGTATAAACCAATAATACATGTTTTCATTATTCAAACCACATCTTATAAATCATATTTCATTTAATCAAAATCCAATTTAATTTACATTTACTTTTCAAAAGTATGTGTCATAAAAACAAATTCAAAATACCGTCTACAAAGTAAAATATACATCCCATAACCATTTTAACACTATCCAAATTTTGTTAATCACAATTTCAGATGCAACTTTCAATAATAGCTTATTAGATACATAGTTATCTCAAACCCACGACTAATCCACTAGCCAAGGCTTTGAACAGTGAGTCGTCCTTCGACTATCGCGTTTGGTGGCAGATAGTCCCTGGACTTTCAAATGTCCATTGGCAGTCCCTGGATTATCGCGTTTGGATAAAATTAGTCTAGAGGATCCTCTGATCCACCAGATGCTGCCACCTATCCCCATACTCCTCAGTTTTTTTTGTCACCAGTAGTCCCTTGACTTTAGGTACGATTTTTCCCTTTGACCAAAATCCTTGTTGGCAGCCCTGTTGGTGAGATGGAAAATTTTTCCTACGTGGCACCTATTAAATGAATCCTACGTGTCATTTAATCACCTAATTTAAATGTATGCATCTAGGGAGTATTGTTTAAACTACTGGAATAGCTCTCTTCACTAACATCACTTCCCGTGCTTTCTCTATAGATACTTATCTTTCTGCTTTCGATAAAATCACACGAGTTACTCACTTCACCACTTCCCAAAGATTTATCAACACTACTTCTTGTGCATTCACTGATTTCTGTGTTTGTGAAGCTTTGTTTGGCTTCCGAATACTGCGTGGCCGCATAGAGACTATGCGAAGGACTTCTACATAAACTTAATCTGGGTTGGGATTCTATATGGGATTTCAACTTCATGATATCGGTGGCTGAACTTGGTTTGCGCATTAAATTGGAAGTCCCATGATTATCATCAACCAGATGCTTGATGCCGCAAGATCTAGTTTCGGTTGACGGAACAATCTTTTGCGATAATCCTTCTTCCAACCTCTTATGAACAACATTAGAAGTGCTCGGATAGGATTTCCATGTACTCAAATCGTACAACTGCTTTTGAATCCTATGAAAGGATACTGGGGTTGAGGAAGAAGATGGCCCTCCTCTGGACTGTGGCGATCGAGTTCGAGAAGGACGAGGAGTCCCATGTTTCGAAAGAGGTTGTTTGCCTACTATAGAGGTTGATATATGGGGCTTTGATGAAGAAGCAACTCTATTACTGGAAAAAGGTTGTTTGCCTAAAGCTGTTAAATTTTGAGTCTTTGATGAAGGATCAACTCCATTAACATGTGATTAGATTCTGACAAATCACTAATACATAAAACTAAAAAAAATCAAACTCAATTGATGTTTTTTCATACAAAGAAAGAAGATCTAGGTTTGTGTTTCGATTTGGGTATAGATTTAGGGTTTAGATTAGGGTTTGATTTGGGGATTTGCTGTAGAACAAGGGACAGAGGGGATGAGAAATTTGAGGGATTGGAATTCGAAAAGAGTGAAGTCTGTTCAGGTTTGCAGAAAATCTAGGGTTAGATTTGGTTTAATTATTATAATAAATTAAATTAAATTAATTAAAATAAAAAATGTAACAATGTAGCGCACCGATTGATATTGTTATAAATGAATTTGGGTAAAAATATTACACGTGTGCATAATAATGCCACATGGACAAATTGATTTAAATTTAAATGCCAAGATGGAAATTGAAGGGGTAGGTGGGTCATTTAATGTCTCATACTAAGTTTGGGGTTTGACCTAAAGTCAAGGGACTACTGGTGACACAAAAACCTGAGGAGTATGGAGACAGGTGGCAACATCTGGTGGATTAGAGGATCCTCTGGACTAACTTCATCCAAACGCGATAGTCCAGGAACTGCCAACGGACATTTGAAAATCCAGGGACTATCTGCCACCAAACGCGATAGTCGAGGGATGAATCACTGTTCAAAGCCCACTAGCCAATATCTAATCATTTTAGTGAAAAACGTGTTGGCCAACTTGACTTAGTATTTTACCGTAATATATAAATATATTCTACCATAATATTAATAATAAATATAATCAAATAGCACTATTTATTTATAACAAAATCAAACACACATATTTATTATCGAATGTATGTTTTTTAACCTTATATTATTTTTTATTAAAAAAATATGGTTCGTCCAAATTTTTTATTTGGGGTTTATATTATTTTTATTTAAAAAATAATAGAGTATAATTTTTTTTAGATAATATTATTAAGCATGGCTAACATGAACAATTATTATATAATATATTTTTATAAAATTTTAAAATTAAAAAGGACTGTATGATTTATTTCTATTATTATAATTTATCATCCATATTATTGATCAATTTTTTTAACTATTTATAACACCATATATAATATTCAATATGGATCGTTTTGTAGGATACATCAAAAAGTGTTGAAAAAAATTATTTGGTGTGTCTTAGCATGTCTAATTTTTAGTCGACACGTCAAAGGTTTACTTATTTTATTTTGATGTATTTTTTTAAAACAAAAATACTCCTCACCTATTCTAATTGGATTTTTGGTCCATCAAATCATTATAGAGATCCGGATTGCAACGAAATTGGGTTTTAGTAGATTCAGAGATCAAAGCAACAGAAGATGATATTGAAGAGAAAAGCTCTAACTAAATCATCGCATTCAATCTAGTTGCAACACTTCTTAAAAATCTTTTTTCATTATATATAACCATTTTATTACTATTGATTTGAGTCTGAATTTAGTTTGTAGACAAAACTGAAACATAGGTTTAAATCACATGTTGCTTCGGCGTCCTTATCCTTCTATTGTTCAGTTTACTCAATTTGTAAGTTTATTATTTAAATGAAACATTATGAGTATGTTGTTAACTTATAAAAAAGAATGGAAGATGTAGGGTTATTTACTAATATTACTCTAGAAGTATGGAGATATTACTTTCTAACCAGTATGCTTGAGGTATATTATCCCTAACTTTTGTATAAAAAATTAGATTCCTATATTCTTTTAAAATGGTAAAGTTTGTTGATATTCTTTTACAGGTTTTAAATACATTATTTTCCTGGAATGGTTTACAAGCAAAGTTGAAAAGTGAATTGCAACGTAATTTAGACAACTTTATCAATCAAGTGTTGAGTTTCATGGTTAAATATGTAGATTAGTCATGTATAGGTCTCTTCTTATACCATAGTGGAAGTATAATATGTTTGGTTTTTGGGCACTGTTTATTGGAATTGTCTCTTTACTTAAACTAGTCATTGAAACATTGCGCAATCTAATAAGTGTATATAGTATTGGTTGTTTCATTATAGTTTGTAACATAATAGTAAGTCACAAATTTATGCTGGTCAACGTGACATATCTGTGATTTTGGACGCCCTTGGTGCTGGATCATATCTCTTGACAAAGTCATTTTTGAAGAAAAAAATTACCAAACATCTGGACCATTATGTAGAATCCATGCAGAATGTGAGATCTTTAACTGCATAGTCTTGTTTTAAACTCAGTTCTTTCACTATTCCAAAAATTTGTTTATTATGTTGACCAATCTGTCACATGTGAAATAGATGAAAATAAATAAGTTACTCAAAACAACCATAAGCATTTCAAACAAAAGACATGTGTATCTAACTATAGTCACTATTGCGTAACCTATTACATACGTGACACCAAGTTATTCTTACATGTGTGTCTCTCATATAAAATTTTAAATTCATCTAGGTAAGACAATTTTGAAAGCTTTCTAAGGAAGATAAACAATCATGCTTCCTCGTTACGAGAACTTTATTAAGAATATTCAGGTTAAAACGAGATATGCATCATCATATCATTTGGAAAGTGGGTAGGTGAAAATTTGCAATCCTTGAAGCCTATTAATTTCTCGGCATCAACAATTATGGAAAACAAATAAATTTAAAGATACCAATATTGAGCATTTTACCTTTATTTAGTCTGTAATTATATGTGATTACCTTTCTTATCATGGTACTCAATGTTTTCCATAGTAGTTTTGAGCAATATATTTTACTTATTACAAAGTTCTCAAGTTATATGATTTTTCTTATGTAATTTTTAAAATTGAAACGTTCGTATAATGGTGCAATTTTATATCATAATTTATGTTTTTTTACTCATGTATCCATTATTAAATCACAGACATTTATAGACATTCGTCTTTATGCATGCATTTTTTCTAGTGGTAAAAGTTATGCGATTTATTATTTGGTTTGAACCATGCTTATTGGTTGATTTTCACATTCATTCATCGACTTTTTTAACACTAATGGATAAATTTTCTTTTAAAACAGATTTAAAAATATCCAAATTGTCAATAATCTGTTGTTATTACCTATTAGCAATCTTTTTGCAACAAATACTTATGTTGCATCTGTGTGACTGGTAACAAAAGTAACTTGCAATGAATTCCTCGCGCGGAATGTGTATCACAACAGTTTTGTAACTTGCTTCTGTTTCTAATTTGACCTGACTGAAGACGGATTATATCGTGGCACATCCATAGTACATACGTTTCAAAATATGAGATTCGTATTTGAGTCGATCTAATGATATTTTGAATATTATTGGAAATATAATTTAATTATGTTGCATAGTAATCTGAATTTTGTTGCGAAGTTGATAAATGAATTTGCAACAAGATTAATGTCGTTGCTAATCTCAATTCCAAACTTAGTATTTGTTGCAATCATGTTGTAAATCTGTTTCTAAATGTAATCAAAATACATAAATAAAACTACAGACATGTACAACCAATTCTATAAACTTTGTTACAAATAAGCATCATATAATTTGCAATGTAAAAACAACAAATTACACACGTGTTTCACCTTTTTTAAGGTTACTATTCTGACCTTCTCTCTGATACGTATGCTCGTGAAGGAGGAGAAAAGCTGATCATGTGTATCATCAGAGCAATCGTGAATTAAAAAGAAAATACCGAGAGATGAGTGTGTTCTAGAATAAAAAAATTATAAACGTGAAATTATAAATCATTTAAACCAACAAACATTCTTCTCCATGTCGTATCGATAAAAAATGAAGAAGGTTGCAAATGTTACGAGAAAAAGGCTCTGAGCTAAAAAAAGGTTATGAAAAATCATTAATAGAAAATCATTTAAACCAACAGACCTTATTTTACATAACAAAATGATGACTATATGAAATGGATTCAAAAAATTTGTTGTTGGATATGTACTAAAGACCCATCTTAAATTTATTCTTCATAATTCTATTAATCTTAACATAAACAAAGAGAAAATAAATATTTTGAAATAAGATGAATGTTACAATATTACGAGAAGAGAGAAAGAATAGGGTTATGGTTGCACAGACGTGAGATTGCAAAATTAAGAGGGATGGGAAAGGTTTCCATAATTTTTAGAAAAAAATAATGATTTGAGGATAGTTATGGGTATTTAAAAGTATTTTAAGAAATCTATGTATTAAAATTAGAGGAAAGAAATATTTGTATCGAATTCAATATTTTTATTTCTTCAAAGTTTGTTGCACGTTTGTGGTTAATCTATTGCTGAAGATGATATTTTCAATTTGTTTGGTTGAAATTTATAGCAAGTTCTTGGCTAATCTGTTGTTAAATATGACAATATAGAGAAACAATACAGAAAGCACAAGCCTAAACAAACATGTCAAAAAATAACCAACAACAATAGTACTACTAAAGAATAACAATAAAACTGACAACCAATCAAATACGATTGCAAAACATCAAGATTAACATTACAAACAATATCATTATTTTTCTTCAAAGTCGGTCTCATCTTAATTGTCAGAAGCATGCTCATCTTCGCCATCATCTTCGTTTATAACTTAATTATATGTTCATCATAATACAATGTGTGATCTTCTTTAAACTCTCCCATTTCAACAATTTTTAAATTTTTGGGATCAACAAGTTTATTATGATTATTTAGGTTCATATTTTCTTGTAGAGGCACCAGTGGAGGCGTTTTAGCTTATTGGAAGACTCTTTGTTTGTTGTTTTAGCAACTAATAATTTTGCTTAATCCTCAGTATGACCAACATATGTCATGTTTATTATGTTTCTTGGTCATTTCTTGCATAAAAATATTAATTCCTTATGTTATACTTTTTTGGATACATAGTATAAAGATAGACTTGTCGAGCATGTGCAACCAAGATAAATAGATCATATTATGACATTCAACAAATCTTGAAAATTCCTATCAAACCATTTGTATGGTGAACTTTCATACTTTTCATCACAGATTATATATTCTTAAGATATTACAATATTAAGAATCTATTTTTATTTTCCTTATACAATCCATCCTCAAATATAAGACATATTTTTTTACAATAAAAAGTTAAAACACTCTAACAATGAATATGAATGTTAATAAAAAAATACTAATTAAAAATTCATCAATCCTTAATAATATTTTTATTAAATTTAAGGAAACCATTTCGCACACTCTTAGAACCTTTGGCATATTCATAGATAAAGAGTTTGTAAAGAAAATAATTCAGCGTCGAGCTTCCAAGTTTGAAGGTATATTTATAGCACACTTTTTGGACAGTAAAAAACAAAACGTGGCCTAGAAAACTACAAGAAATGTAGATAGTTAAAATAATACATCTTTATGCAAAATGATAGAAGAAAATAGTAATACCTTCTCATTCTATGAATGGTTCGTTGTAAACCGAATATTGATCTTTTTAAACTATATGTCTTTCTTGTTGTTTTCAACATCAAGACTTTATGTGTGAGTCCTTTCAAGGAATTTAAAATATAAAAGGAGAAGATTCATAGATAAGATCAAAACGTGTATATATGAATGACTCAAGGACTCTAAAATAACAAAATGAGAAGATTCATAGATAAGATCAAAACGTGGATATATAAATGAATATTTTATACAACGTACTCATGGCTATTAACCATGACATCTTGCATGATACTTTCAATAATAGCATGTAACGTATTAATTATGTGAGACTAGTAATTATATTGATCTTCATACTTTATTATTTGTTGACACAAATAAGCACCATCGACTCTCAGTCCTACGAAAATCCTGAGGAACTTCTTGCTTGTTCTTGAGAAACCCGAATAATACAAGGAGGAATGTTTGGCTACTCCATAGATAAATAAATGATCATTCTTGTTTGTTCATGAAAAATCCCCAATAATACAATATTTATGCATCGTATATCTTATAAGAATAAAGCTAAGTTTCCATCATATATAAAACTTTATTTTCCGTCTTGTATATCAATATAAGACAAATTAAATTAACCATTGACATATTTCCAACATGAGAAACTAAAGCATTAACGGAAGATAGAAATATTAATGCACTTGAGCTAATATTCACTGATAATAATTTCTACAATGTTATATTTATCATTAGTGGATACAGTTACAAATCATTCTTCTAATCAACAAAGCATACTAAAAATATTGGAGCCCATATATTACATTAGTCGGATATGAAATATCTAGCAATTATTAAAAAAAATTAATCCTTGTTAGGGATTTTCTCTATAATCAGTGGGTGGATATTTATATTAATACTAGCTCAGAGTTCCCTTATTACTTATAATGCTGGTAAGTGGAAGAAATTATGAAAATATGTTAAGATAAAAAATTTATAAGAGTTACTTACATTTATATTAAAACATATTTTTTGACCAACAATAAAAGATACACTCAAATTATATAAAAACACTTCAAATAATAAATGTTAGAGCATAGTTTAGTGGAAATCTCATATGTTTATAAATAGATTCTTATCACTAATGATTATGTTAACTTACTAATATTTTCTTTCTTTCATGAAATTTATTTGTAAAACCTTTATGCAATCATGAGAGGAAGTTTCAAAATATCTCTCATAAAATATATATCATCTCGTAAATATATGAATATGAAACAAAGTCCAAAGTCCATGAAGAACATACAATCTATTTATATAAAAAATCGTTAATAATTAAACTCACAAATCATAAAAGTTAACTTAATAGATATTTTTCGATAAGATATTTTTCAGAAAATGTGCTAATATCACACAATGAAATTGAAATTACTTCCATGTGATACTGATTCTAATTTTGTTTCCAAAATAATGGGCCTACGAGTATACCACATGAGGGTAAGATACAACTACAAAGTAATAAACTATACAAAAACTTTATTTACTACCAACATGTTTAACAATCAAACCCAAGAAAAAAATCAAAATCTAACAATGAAGACTGGTTTATCCTAGAGATGAGAAAGCCAAACAAAATTTATTACGAGTGCAAAGAAAAATTATGTATAAAATGATTTTTAATATCTACAAACGAGAGTATAATGTTAACGTTCAATGTTCTATCAAAATAAGATTCAATCATTTAATAATATACTTTAAATATCATTGTCTACAACTATATTAGCACAAAAATATGTTGATCATACATTTTCAATATCAAGGGATTAAAAAATCTATTATTGCAATTGCTACATGATCATATAGAGTCCATTATGTACACTCGGAAACTAAATTTCATTTTATTATCTAGCCAGGGGAATATTACTAACAAACTGATGAGAAACTTCTAAACTAAAATAGCAAGAAAAAAAGTAAAAATTATTGATTGACACTGAAAGCAAATCCAGAATATTTGGACGATTCTTGTTTTAAAACTTGCTAAACAAGTGATTCATACTGGAATCATGACTTAAATAAAGAAAACAATCCAAATTGAAAATAAATTGACGAGATTTATTAAATCGAACACATATTGAAGATCATTTTCTCTACAATGCAGTTGTGAATCTCAAATTTTCTGCTAATAGAATTAATATAGGAAATAGTCAATGAATATCTTATTTCACTTAACTTTTGCTGATTAAGATTTTGACTTATATTTTGTGGAGATACACACTGGTCTATATGAAGAAAATTAATTAGAAGAGTCACTCATCTTGTGTATAAAAGCTTAAATTAACCATCTTTCAAATTTGGAGACAAGTAGGTAAACGAATGAGCAAAGAGTGTCCCTCATCAATATTTTACGGTATCTCTTTGGTTTCTTTAAACAATTAACCAATAAATTATTTAGATTACATTTTTGGCTTAACATTTTTAGGCTAGGGGAATGTAGGTTATGTGAAAATGGATGGTTATAGAAATGAATTGGCGGGCTAAACAACCCAATTTTTGTTAAACGTGTAATTAAACTATTGGAGGGTTCATTAAACAAATCTAAAATTTAATCATCGTTAATCGGTTGCCAAATAACAATATTTTACAATGATATTTTAGGTGTGTTGCAAATGCGTGGTAATTATCGATCCAAAATTGGTTTTATGGGTCAAATATTATTGTTGTAAATTCGTTATAAACCTCTTGGGTTATAAAATGTTATTTTTGCAGTAGTGTAATATGTCTTTTGTAAGTACTTCAAAAAATTCTATTAATATTACTTTGAGAACATTAAAGTTGGTTGAGAATATATAATTTATATCTACCTCATCTTTTGTGTTATAACTATTCGATTTAAGTTGCAAGTAGAACTTTAGCAATGCACTAATGATGCTTGTTGCGGCTGATTGTTACTTAGGCTACATGGACAATGGTGAAATACAAAAAAATGATTCATTTTATCCATTTGAATTAATATGGAAAATAATATTATGAAGTAAAATTGTATGATGCGGTGAACCAAAATGAATACTTCAAAATTTTCATTTTACTTATATCAACTCTCATTCATTTTTTCTTAACAAATGTACTATGTTATGAGTGATTTGAATCACATTTAAAATTTATTCTTTGTAGATTACCCAAATGGTAATTTATGCACACAATAATTATAATAATATTGAATTTTATTGAGTAAAGAGTTATATTTCATATTAATTTTTTTTGTTATATGCTTCTTATTATTTTAGAAATAATGGTAGTAATTAGAATTAACAATTTTATCACTGTTATTTGTTATATGAGTAGCATGATTAATTTTGTACTTTGAAATGAATAACATGATTGATTTTCACAAATCTAAACAATAGTATAATACTGTTCTAACAATGATGCATGTCATTATTTTTTATTTTAAATGAACTGTACTAACAATATTATCCAAGGTAAAATAAAATCACAAACCATCGTTATAGAATCAAGTTTACAAGATTTAATTATTGTCATTATTGTTTTTATTAATAAAAACAAATATTCAAAATTAAATATATATTATTAAATATTATATTATGAACAACAATATTATATTATGAATAATATTATTATATAATGAATAATAATATTAACATTGTTATTATGATATGATTAAAATGATTGACTAGAAATAACACTATATCTCATGAGTATTAGTATTAACAAAAAATTAAACAACTAGAAAACACCAAAACATTTCCATGAATAAAGTTTAGATAAAAAAAAGTTCATTACCAGGAACAAAAGGTAATGTAAATTTGAAAACTAACAAGTTTTTTATTTGCTCAACATAAAAAAAATACTACGAAACCCATAAAATCCGTCTAAATTGTAAATAAACAAATCTATATTATTACCGCAATAGTAGGTCATACTGTAATTACCTCTAAGTAACACAACCTATCTACTTCTAACATAGTTTTCAACATTTTCAAAGTTTTCAAACTCACTAAAAAGAGCAACTGCAGTTTGACCAATATGTTTAAAATCCACATTGGAGCTTTATACGTTGCTTACTTGTATTAAACAGTTCGAAAACAGTTAGTAGCAATCAATGTGTCTCGCATAATATACATGCCTAATATCGCATATATTGTATATGATATGTTAAAGTCTCGCATATTTCGTACAAAAAAGTTTTAGTCTCGCTTACAAAAATAATAATATGGACATCTCGCTTATTTTAGTAGTACATCTTGCATGTGAGACGTATGATATTTTCTAAATGTATCGTATGTTAAAATCACCACACAACTCTGCATTTTCTTATCCCACCGTATCGTATCTTCTACAAAAATACGCGTAAATTATAAAATTGACTCCAAAAATATTTTAAACCTAAAAATAGCTACTAACTCAAAGAAATACATATTACAATAAGTTTAATACTTATTACAAAAATAAATGAGATGAAAACTTATTGTTTCGAAATTAGTCTCTAAAATCTGTTCATCAAAATTGATATGATCCAGTTATCCAAATCGGTATCTCACATGACCAAGAAAGATTCTTCCAAATATTTTTCGAATATATTACAATCATACAATGATACATCGACGAATCTCTCCATAATGTAAATATGGTTCGAACAAAAATTCAGATTCTCTAGCGTGAATTTGGTTCGACTAGGTACGACTGTAAAAATACAATGTAATATCATTTATAACCACTATATACTGATAAAACTAAAAGTAGATAAGGTTGGGATCTTATATGTAGGTTTTGATGTGACTGATTGATAAAATGTAGAGAGAGAGAGAGAGAGAAAGTAGAAAGAGAAAGTATATTATTTAATGCCCACATTCGCAGGAAAAGGGGAATCCTTTATATAGTAGGTGAAGTGGTCCTATTTCTTTGTGGTCCTTCTATTTCAACATTTGTTTTTACATTTTAGTCCCTTACTCACCTGGTATTTCATATTTGGGGTTATATTTTTCTCCAATTATTGTTACAAATTAATAGCTAATTAAATACATTATTTTATGTATTCATTGTCGATCCAATCATCGAGCTTTGCGGTTTATTGCTTCATCAGTAGCCCTCCAGTCTTCACGAGCGCGGGAGTGAGGACTGTTATAGCTTGGATTGGGTCACTTTTGATATGTTATTGCGTCGGGTCTGACCTAGTATGTGACTGAGCTTTGGTGTTATCTATACAGCATAGGTGAGTTCTAATCTCACATTCACATGGGTATTAGCCTGTACTGGTGTTGAATCTTCGTCAGACTCTATCGCTCTACTCATGGTGTTTGAACAAAATGTCCGACCTGTACCTGCTTTGTTGTCAATTTTTCTGGTTTATATTTTTGGGCCTCTACTTCAATGAGTCTTTATTCTGGTGGGCCTTAACCGAGTTTAAAACTCCTTTTTAGCCCATTCAAACTATGTTATGTCGCTCTTCGCATTGGTACACGCGTCGATTTTGTTTGAGCGCAACGTGTGTTTTGAAACCCTCGCACACCTACTGAGCTACGCTAATCATTTCTTAGATCCATCGTAGCTGTTGTGGATGGCCACGTGCCATCTTTTTATTCGAAGCTTGTCTGACAGTGTGTTTCTTCAGGTAAGTCTTCGCCTTCCCGCGATTCTTTTTGTTTGATCTTCCTCATGCACGAGTCTGTTGAGAAAAATGTTCTCTATAAACACCTTCTCCTCTCATTCACTATCTACTTCAAAAAATAATTTTAATGAGAGAAAGTCCCAAATTTGCATGTACAAGAGAGAGAATCAGCATTGTGTTTATGAGAAAAAACCTCCCAAGGAGAAATTGAAAGCCTAAACCGAAAAAGAAACCATATTTCGGGTTTTTAGATTACACGAGTATTATTGAACGATCTCCAGAGTACAGAGTTGCAGGATTTATTTGACATTCCTCCAAAAATCTTCAATCGATTGTTTATGTTCCCCAAGACCTTGCTCGGTTGCCACTGTTACCAAGAGAAAATCCTCTAAATCAAGACTTCCATTCTGATCAGGCCCTGGATCCAATCCTTATTTCTTCAAGTGAGCCTACTCCTAGTCTTTCAACTGTCCTTTCTGACAAGGATTCATCTAACTTAGTGACTCATGCTGGTGATATTGTGACCCTTCTGGTACTGGGGCCCTTCGAAAAATTCTATACCTCAATTTCTTGTCATAGGTAATTCAAGTGCTTCCTCTTTGCTTGAAATGGTGCAACTAACCAAAACAATAGTTAGCTTTCAAACCGGTCATAATACTGCCGCCACTCCTCGGGGGGTCGTTCAACGGGATGTTGAGCGTTAGAAAAAGAAAGAGGCAGCACTAAAAGGCCTTAAAAAATTGGATCAAGCCATAAACACAACGGTAGCAGTTCAACCTTTATCAACTCGGCTTTGGTTGATGCCGATACTATCCAATTTCTAATGGAGGACACGAAGCATAAAGAGACAATCCATACTTCTCATGTACCGAAATGTTTTGCCAATGATGATGCCCTTCCAAGGCAAAAGGGTACTGTTATAGAAAAAAGTACTACTACAGCCCGGCCAACCATTCTGGAGAAAAATGACCTTGTCGGCGTTGAAAAAGAACTGGTTGTTAGTGATCAAGCACCGGTCTGTCACTTGATGCTGAGAATAAACAAGAAAGTCGGAAAATAGAAGAACTTATGGTTGAAGGTGAAGGCGTTGTCAATGCTGCTCTAGTCGAAGAGCCTCTTCCACCCGAGGTCGATGCGGTTACGACCATCTACCATAGGGGTTTGTCTAGGGACAACATTATTACTCTGTTCACTGGTAAATATGTGTACTACCGCCCAAAGGAAATGCCAGAGCTAGAGGTTAGATGGGGCATACCGAAGAATGTGACTATCTGTTTTCCAATTCATGGGGAGACGTCATTGTATGTCCGAAGTCGAAAAATAATTATCTTTACCAACCTTTTCAATTGGGGTGTTAGACTTCCTCTGGATCCCGACATCGTGAGATATTTTAAAATCATCAGCCTCTGTCCACACCAACTGACCCCCAATCCTTGGTATACGCTGATGTCCTGCATAATGGATTCTACATTATCTGGTCATCGTGTGCTAATGGAAGAGTACGTTGTAATGACTGGCCTTTCCAAGTCACCCAAGATTCCTTTTTTTTATTCTTCTCTGGTAAATAGTTGGGAAATAGTGAATGACTTCTTGGAGGGTGATACATCATGGAAACATCGGTTTGTGTTTGTCAGCGGAGCTTGGGAAAATGGTCGACCTTTTTCATTTGATAATTCGAGGCAATTATTACGCAAATCGGTCCATGATGGTAAGTATAATATGTGTTTTTAAAAAAAAAACTCGAACAGTTTGTTTCAGTATCGAAGGAAAATATTCAGCAGCTAAAGAAGGAACACTTTAAATTTTCCAAGGTGACTTTCCATAAGCTAAAATACTATGCTCGGAAGAATTAGGGCCGAGTGTTCCATTGGGGCTTCAAGAATACAAACTTGATAAGTAGTAATCTTTGGCGCTGCTCGGACGAGCCTTTATTTGGTATTGAACAACTGCGTCAACCACCTAACTTAGTGGGTTTGGTATTGAAGACCAATGCTCCTGATGCACATTTATTTCTTCCCAAGCGTAACAGGGGTCCAAGCAAACGTTCTAAATCTGATGAACTTGCTGAGCAGGAAAACACGGATGAAGCTCACGTTGATGGGAATGACCTGATAATTATTGTGAATGGTGGAACTACCGTAGTTCTTAGTGATCAGGACGCCAGTGGTGAGGGACCCCGTGGTAAAGAGAAAGAGGTCGTTAAGAAGAAAAGGAAGAAAGTTGCGACCGAAAGTGGTGATGCCAAGAGGTTTTAAGTAGTGAAGAAGAAAATTGGTTTTAAGACTCGGGAGGTCAAAACGACTCTGCCGATTGACAAGAAAGTTACTATCTTGACCCCTTTTGAACAATATGAAGAGGATGCTAAATTTACTGACCATACTTTACCAGAGCTGCTTACAACGGAAGACGCAACTGTCGTGAGGATTGCTGATGAAGAGGAAACAGGTGAGTTTGCTCCAGAGAAGATGTTGGCCATCCCTTTTGGTGGAAAAAATATT
Source organism: Limnanthes douglasii subsp. nivea (assembly GCA_036936605.1). Taxonomy (NCBI): domain Eukaryota; kingdom Viridiplantae; phylum Streptophyta; class Magnoliopsida; order Brassicales; family Limnanthaceae; genus Limnanthes; species Limnanthes douglasii. The sequence goes on from JAUPFV010000005.1 coordinate 187,496,467, forward strand.
GTAGGAATGTCATCTAGTGGGGTATGTCTACCCGTTCTCTTGGTGCCTGGGAGCACAAATGATTTTCCTTTAGAATCCTCTGACATCCTTTCTTTGTCATTTTATAACATGATTGTGCCGCTGGCTTTGAAAGAGAGGCAGGCAGGGCCGCCGAGCCGCGACTTGTTAGAGGCTGATAAACATCTAGCTCAGTTGGAGAAAAAAACTTAAAAACAAGATGACAACCAAAAGTATCTGGAGAAGAAATCTAAAGAAGCTGAAGAGAGGGCGACAAAAACTGAAGCGGAGTTGACATCCCTTCGGGCAAAAAAGATATATATGAGTAAATATATTTCACAAGTCAAAATGGATCGCGATGATAAAGATCGTAACTTGGCTGCTCAGAAAATCAAGAACCAATTTCTCTGCCACTTAGTGGCAAAGAAGACAAAGGATATTGACGAGCTTCGGGTCCAAAGCAAAGAGGAAAAAAACCGTTTTGCTGCATCTTGCAAAAAGATGATGGAATGAGAAGTGATCGATGCTAAGGCCGCCTACGTTCCAAACTTCCATAGTCAATTTCCCGAGCTACCTATTGGGGTCGATGTGGTTGGATGTTCCCGAAGAAGATCGCACGTCCGATGTTGTTTGTGAAGATGAAGCAAACGACGATGCGAGTATGTCTGATACTAATCCCGATGGTGAAGACGTTTGATCTTAACGAAGTTGTGTTTTATGTGATTTTTGTATTTGTCGTCTATGTAGGCGCGCCTACTTGTAATGTATTTCTATTTTTGTACTCTGTGTCCGAAAAAACTATCGTTGTGTATCTCAAAGGCGATTATGTAACCCGCAGTTTTTCAGCGTATTTAATCGTGATTATTTGAGCTAACTGTTTCTTTTTTTGCTATCATTTCTCTTAAAGCTTGAGATAAATCCTTATGGGTCAGGAGGTGTACGTAGTTCAACTTAAAGCTGAAAAATCCCATAGAGTTCGGGATAAATATGTAGATCAGTTTAAAACTGAAATAACCCTTAAGGTTCGGGACATGTATGTAGATCAATTCAAAATTGAAAAACGCATTAGAGTTCGGGATAAATATGTATATCGGTTTAAAACTCAAAATTACCTTAGAGTTTGGGATAAATATGTAAATCAGTTTAAAACTGAAAACCCATAAGGCTCGGGATAAATATATTGATCAATTTTAAAACGGAAAAACCCATTAAAATTCGGGAATGTGTGGATTAGTTTAGAATTGAAACATTTTTACTGCTGAGCTCAAGGATCGTGTTTACCAACTCGTCAGTTGATCAACTTTCCCGAAGATCTCACACTTTGGTATTGCACTCGTCATTTTAAGGAAAAAGGTAGATTAAACAGATCAGTCGCTACGCACACCTCGTTAAAACCTCATCGCGCCACCAAGGTAGGAAAGAGTGCGTCCAGATCAATTTTTTTTACAAGGTTATAACAAAATTAAAAACAAACAACTTTATTCTAACTAGATTTTAAGATGCTCGATGTTCCATGGAAGTCGCAGAAGTCGTCCATGCTTGTCTTTGAGTCTGTAGGTACCATTCTTTACTTTTTCAAAACTTGGTACGGGCCTTCCCGAGGCTTTTGTCTTTGGTATGCAGGAACACTTTTCGTAGAACCATATCCCCTACCTTGAATTCTCTTTGACGAACTCTTGAGGCATATCGACTTCTCATCAAGGTCTGGTAATGGAACAAATTTAGGTGCGCTCGGCTTCATCTTTCTTCAACCAAGTCGAGAGCCAAAGATCGGTCGTCGTTGTTTCTGTCTTCGTTATAGTTTCCGACCCTGAAGGAAGGACACATTTTTTATGCTGGGGTTACCGCATCCATACGGTAAACGAGCGCATAAGGTGATTCATGGGTCCCTGTTTGGGGGGGGGGGGGGTCGTGCGATAGGCCTAAAGCACCTCTTTGAGATAGTATAGCCATTTTAAAACTTTCCCTTCCAAGTTCTTCTTTAATTCGTCTATAATCGTCTGGTACGTAACTTTAACCTTGCCATTGGCATGCGGGTGGAAATGTGCTGAAAATATTTCCTGATCCTATGAAACGAGCATAAAGACTTCATTTCGTTGCTGTCGAATTGAGGGTCGTTATCCATAGTCAGTCTATGGGGGATTCCATACCTGCAACAGATGTTCGACCAAATAAACTTGATAATATCTTTAGTCTTTGTTCCAGAAAACGGTTCGAACTCATTCCATTTGGGGAAGTAGTCCACCGCAACCACTATCATTTGCCTTCCACTCGATACCATTGGAAGTGGCCTGAAACAGATCGATCCTCCATCAGTCAAATGGGAGACCTTCTGAGATTGATTCTAACGAGGTTGTGGGTGCGTGAATTATGATTGAAAATCTTTGACAAATGTCGCACGTCTTAACTATGTCTTTTGCGTCAGAGGTTATCGTTGGCCAATAAAACCCTGCAAGGAAAACTCTTCTTATAAATTATTTGAAACCACAGTGAGCAACTCCCTCTCCATCATGGAGTTCGGATAAAATTATCTGCGATTCGTTGGTTCCTAAAAATCTTAATAGAGGTCTGGTAAAATACTTTTTGTAGAGCACCTCCCCTAGATGTACATACCCTCGAGCCTTATTCTGTATTTTTCTTAACAATGTTTTGTCCTCCGGTAAGGACTGCTCTGCTAAGAAATTTGTGATGTCTTTTCTCCAATCCGATAGGGCTACCGACGATATTTGGCAAGCTTAGTTCGATTTTCAAGCTTTGGTCTTTTAATAATCGACGAGCTTTCCTGAGTTAGGACCCATGGGTAATATTTCGCACATGAGATGGACGTCAGTGAGTCAGCGATTACATTTTATGTTCTAGGAACGTGCTCGTACGTAACCTTCGCAAAAGAGGCTGCTAGGACACGTAACGCTGCTAAATACTAAACTAAATGTTCTTTTCTGGCCTCAAATATACCAGATGCTTGATTTATCAGCAATTAGGAATCACTAATCAGGCGAACGTGCTTGGCTCCACAAACTTGGGCCAACCTTAGTCTCGCTAGTGCTTCCTCATACTCGGCCTCATTATTCGAGGTGGAAAACCTGAAATGAATTGCCTGGTCATCGTTATTCCCAAGGTTGTAATTACTTGAACGCCTACCCTGCATCCACTGATATTTGATCCTCCGTCAATTCGGACAACCCATTCCTCAGGCTTATTGGTTTCGAGGGACTCTGCTTCCTCTGGTCGGCTAGAGTGGAATTCTACCAAGAAATCAGCTAAAACATAGCCCTTTAGAGTGGTTCGAGGCTCGAAATCTATATCAAAATCTCCTAACTCTACCGACCATTAGGACATTCACCCTGAAATGTCCGGACGCTACAATACATCTTTTAGAGGAAAATATGTTCAGAGGACTATTGAATGAGCTCGGAAATAAGAACACTTTTGCTGACTTAATAGATCGCCTTGGGGATTGTTCCTGCTTCGCTGATCAATAAAGCACTTACAACATAGTCAGATACCGACACATATAAAAACAACGTTTCCCCCCATCAAAGGTTTTGTTAACAAGTTCGGGGATGACAAATAATTTTTAATTCCTAAAAAAGCCTCGTCACAAGCCGGCGTCCACGAAAATGTTTTGGTATTCCTTAAGACCTGAAAAAATAGGGCACACTTATCAGACGAACGTGATATAAATCGATTTAAGGCCATCGATTGTCCTGTCAATATCTTTACTTCTTTAATGTTCTCGAGGGTGCCATGCTACTTTAGACTTGCAGTTGAGTAGGATCTGCTTCAATTCCTTTTTCGCTGACCAAAAACCCATAACATTTCCCCGACCGAACGCCGAAAGAATTTTTTTGCGGATTAAGCTTAAGATTTATGTCCCTTAGATTATTGAAAGTTTGTTTTAGATCGACTAAGTGATCTTCGTCGGTCCCTCTCTTTACAAGCATATCATCGATGTAAAATTCAACGTTACGCCCGATCTGTTTCTCGAAGGCCTTGTTCACTAGCCTCTGGTACGTTGTGCCCGCATTTTTTAGCCCGAAGGGTATAACCTTATAACAGTATAAACCTCAGCCGGTTATAAAAGTTATGATTTCCTGATTATGAGGGTTCATTTTGATCTGATTATATCCGGCGTACGCATCCATGAAAGATAGCAGTTTATTTCCCGATATTTAATCTACTAATAGATCAATTATTGGCATTTGAAAAAGGTCCTTAGGACATGCTCTATTCAGTTCAGTGAAGTCTATGCACATTCTCCACTTGCCATTTTTCTATTTTACCATAACGAGATCAGACGTCCATCGCGGATACTTAGACTCTCTTATGTGCCCGATACTGGTTCATCCTTTCGACTTCCAAGAGCATTACCTTGGCCTTTTCTGGTGAAAAGGCTCTGCGTTTTTGAGAAGTTGGTCGGACATTTCGATTGACCGCCAAATTTTGAATAATTAAATTGTCGGGAAATCCCGTTACGTCTTCCGTGAACCAAGCGAACAAATGTAGCCTTTCCTTCAAAAAATAAAATTAGTTTTCACGAAAATTGGCTGATAAGTTTGTACCGATCTTCAAAAAAATTCCTTCTATGAATTCATAGTTCTCACACTCCTCATCCTTAGTAAACAAACTAGGGGTCTCTCGGGGATCATCTCGCGGCTGTGATCCCGAAGAGAACCCCATTAATTGCTAGTCTCTTTCTTGTGTCATTTCCTGGTCGTCCTTAATTGCTAGCGCGGCCCGGTAGCATCCCCTTGCAGCCTTAAGACTGCTTTTAACCACGCCCACATTATTACCGACCACATAGTTTAGGCATTGATGAATCGTGGATGTCACTACGTGTATTCTCGACAGCCAGGACCTACCAAACAGGATTGTGACTTCATTCTTGAAATGACCACGTCTGAGCTGCACCAATACCTCGAATTTATCGATTACTACAACTGTTGATCCTGTGAATCCAATGATAGTCTGAAGTGATCTTGAAATTACCGGCAACTTCTTAAATTGGGCAAAAGTAGTTAAGAAAATTATATTTGCAGAGCTTCCACTGACAACAAGGATTTGCCGAACTTCCTCCTCTGCAATTGCTGCTCCAATTACGACTGCGTCCTCGTGAGGCCCCACAATATCTCTCATATCGTCGTAGACGAAGCATAAAATGGGCGAAGGGCTTCCATGCAAGCGAGGAGAAATTTGGGATTCCAATTGATTCGCTAAATTCACGACGTGTCGCTTTAGGGAATAGTTGGTGAATCCTATCATCGAATTACCTCTAAAAATTGTTAGAGACTCAAAAAACTCACAAAGACAACTTACTTTTTTCCTGCCTTCCGAGAATTCTTCTTCAATGACCCCGATGGAATTACGATCGATGCTAGGGTCTACATACTCTATGAAAACATCAAATACGTCGGTAAACTCTGTTATAGCCATCGTTGTTTCTGGTTTTTGTATTGCCACAATTTCTTTGGATGCCGCATTATGCTGTACCTGGTTTTTTACATAGTTAAGCAACTTCCCGTTCTCTACCGGCATCTGTATTGATTTTTGCAAAGTGATACAGTCCTTTACGTCGTGACCCATATCCTCATGATACCTGCAATACCGATTGTTTCGACTTTCCCGAGGGATCTAGATCGGGAATGGTTTACGGTAAATACCATTCTTTTTTGTTTTTCAAAAATGGTTGAAATACACTCCGTAAGGTCGGTGAAATAGGCGGGGCGAATCCATTTGTTAGATATAGGTCGGGAAACCACCTGATTATTCTGATTGGATCTCTGTGACTGGGACGACGATACCTTAAATGGATTAGATTGCGCCCTGGGTGGCAGAGTATTTATTGATTGTGGATGTGGGATGTGGTTATATTTTGACTGGTTGTGTTGATGAGTAAGGATCGCAGCCTGCGCGCTTTGTTGAACTTGAGCGACTAATCTGATTCCTTTGTTTCCTCAATCAATATCTGCTTCTCTACTCGTGTTAGTAGAGCAGAAAAAAATAAACTATTATTTCTTGGTTACGGCTTGTTTCATGGGTCATAGGTGTAATCCTAACCGATATCCAGTTAAATTCATCGTCTTATTTGCAGTGGTCATGGTCGGTTTTAGCGTCCACGAAATGTCTAATGTAATCTCTAAGGCTTTCGCTCGCCTTCTGTCTGCAATTGAAAATAATGTCTCTGTTCGCCAGAAAACTCTTACTCCCAACGAAATTTTGTCGCAACATGACCAAGAAAATTCTAAAGTTCTTTATACAGCCCTCCGATAACCTGTTATACCATTTCAAAACCTGATCTTTAAAAGTCATTAAAAAATCTCAGTAAAACAGCTTATCGTCATTATCCAAACTCAACATGAAATTTTTGAAAGCCTCTAAGTGATTGTCGGGATCTTTTTTCCCGTCGTATTTGTCTAACTTAGATATGTCAAATATTTTCGGGAGATTTCCCAACAATATCTCGTCCGACAGCGGGGAAGCCCTCCAATTAAGCCCAAAACCATAAGCGCCACTCCCCAAGCCTTCAGTGTGGATACCATACAGACCCTCATTGTTCGGACTGACGAACTCACTTCCGACACTCTACCCATACGTTTGACTTCTATTTCACCTGTGGAAAAATAACTCGCTCTTCTTTACTGGTTGCTACTATTTCTTTTTTCTCATGAGAGTTCGACGTTCTCTTTTCAGCATTATTTCTTTTACGCTTCGGCGAACCGAATAATCCTGACATGTTGCGTTGGGACCAATATTTATGGTTAACTTGTTACTCCTCTTTTGGCGTCGACCTTCTTGATCTGAAGAACCGTCAGTTGTGAAATGAGTGGATTCGTTGTGATCTCGTTTTGAAGAACGCTTGACGTTTCTTTCCACTTCTATCACTTATTTTACTGCCCGAAACCTATCCCTGCGGGGGTAATATTTGTTTGGCTCCCCCTGAGAGGAATCTTCTCTATTAATGTCGAGTGACCGTTCTTTGGATTTCCCTTCTCGAATCATTTTTTCGGCCAAAGTCGTTTTCTTTTCGGCATTGAGCTTAGCAATTTCTTACATCAATTGTTTCCTCCTCATGATTAAAGTCGATCATTTGTACCGACCCCGTCTGTAGTGGTCATGATCGGGGTGTCTCTCTTCCAACTATTCGTCTTCTGACAAAGAGAGCTCTGATTGGACCTTTCCCAACCTCTCTATCCTCAGCTGTTTCGAGATTCATGTTTATTGTGTTGTGATTTTGAGGAAAATGAGACCTTCGGGTATCACCTTGTTTCCCATAGACAACGTTAATGATAAACCTAAAAATGGATAAGGTTGGGATCTTGTATTCAGGTTTTGATGTGACTGGTGGATAATAGGTAGAGAGAGAGAGAGAAAGTATATTATTTAATGTCCACCTTCTTAGGAAAATGGGGGGTTACTTTATATAGTAGGTTAGGTGGTCCCCCTCTTCTATTTGTTTGTGGTCTTTCTATTTCAACATTTGTTTTTAAATTTTAGTCCCTTACTCACCTAGTATTTAATATTTGGGGTTATATTTTCGTCCAATTATTGTTACAATTAATAGCTAATTAAATATATTATTTTATTTATTCATTGTCGATCCAAGCATCGAGCTCGGCGGTTTATTGCCTCATCATATACGATTTTCATCAACCCCAATTCTGGTTCCGATACTACCGACGGTGAGATATTATTGATGGGGACAGATATCTTTGAGGGTGATAAACAACAAGGAGGTCAGATTTCATCGATGGGGAAATTTAGACATACGATAAATTCTATATTTGTACTATTCCGTTACTTGTTGACTACGCTGTGTGGTTGATGCAACTACATGCTTGGAAAATATTTAACTATTAAGAATATAGGTATATTAATGGGTTTCTTTGGTCCTGGGATTGATCTCTGACCCAACCCGATTGGTCCATTAACCCTAAATTATATTGTAAAAGCTTTGACAAGCGACATTTAATAAGGTTGAAACATTATCTCTATAGAGATTAATATAAGAACTTCAATTATCTCTTTACCTTCGACCTTAAATTTTATACGCCATAGATATTTACCAAAAATACTCTTTGACCAAATTTTATCTAAATCAGATTAGCGAACACAATGAGAATGAAAGGTACCAGATAGCATTACCTAGAACCCAACATACAAACTTACCTTCGGAGTTCTTTGAAACATTGATACCGGTAGAATTTATATTGTGCAAGAAGGAGAACCAGACCGTCTTAAAGAGACGCTTCTGTTTTAGACACTTTTTGGCGGTTTCATGTGTAAAACAATTGTATTTTTCATATTTGTTGTTTAGCTGAGAAGTTAAAATAAAATAATGGATAAAGTTTACATCATATACCAGGTATTTTTCTTTTTTATAAAGTAATATTAATGATTATATATAGGTTACCGTAAAGTTCATCAAAAGATAATAATCTAGTAGCTTGATAGCGCAAAATATACATATGGAAAATAAAATGAGTGCAACTAAAGAAAACCGGCACCAACATGACATTCATCACAAACGAAGTACACGGGGAACTTATTGATTATAGATCATGGTTGGTTATTGGCTTCAGACTTAGTGAGAGGTCGACGGGAGCAGACAACATGGTGTTCCTCGTCTTAGGTGGTTGTTGATCTCACTAGCTTGGGGATAAGAGTCGTTCGAACCTTTGTTGTTGTTGTTGACCTGCACAATCACAGAATTATCTATTGGTGGTTGGTATGCACCCTCTTCATGGTGCAGATGAGGGAAACCCATTGATACTCAAGTCGAATGGGAATGAATTTTCCAGGGTATGAGACTATAAACATGAAAGAAACTCATTATGACCTTGTTAGTAGTATCCGTATAACATAGATCAGGCAACCTAGGATACTCATACCCTTTTCCGCCTATAGCTCATGTGCGAGGCCGTGGAACTTGACCCATATATGATAGTCTTGAGATAAACCTTCACACTTCTTCAGAATGATTGGGTGGTTGTTGAAGAACCACGAAGCATTTCCCATAAGAAAAATGACGTTATCAACGGGATTGAAGCTGAAGTAGAAGTAACCTCCAAACGTGAATTTGAACTATTGCATGCCATGGAGACCCCATATTTTTATAAAAAAATAACATAAAAGATATTTAACCAAGTCCACCTTATCACCATTGATGGCATATGGGGGGAGAACAACTTCATTATTTTGAAACTCGATATGCTCTATATTTTCAAGGCACATTCCTGATATGTTATCTTGAGGGGCGAAAATACTAACCCATGACCGAGTTACATGCAAATGAATGATAGTAAGGGGCAAAGTTATCGGCATTCTCGGCACACTGGTTGTGATGAGAGGGTTAGAACTCAAGATCATTGAAGTACGTATGATTATAACACACATGTTGGATGTAAGAGTGGGAGCTCTTGGAAGAGTGGCTTTGGGTCTCGACAAGACGACTTGAGAAATAGTATATTTTTGTCGAACTTGGGCATGTGATGTAATCTGACTCCCTTGTTGTGTTGTCGTGTCCTAAATCAGACTGAGGGAACGATCCTACAACATTTAGACCAAGGGAGAATAAAATGCCAAAGCTAGTATGCAACGGCAAATTCAAACAGACAGGGAATATAGTGGTTGGTTATGGTGTGGGAGAGTCTGTAACCGAGGAATGTTTAGGGAATTTTGTTTCGGGTTACTGAAGGGTTGAAATGAGTGAGAAAGAAGGATAAAAGATTTTATAATTTTGTAATGTATTTTCCTTAAAATGTTCAGCATAACACACTGTTGTATTTATACAAATATTGTCACTAACAACCTTGGGAATATTCCCATGTGAGGTTGTTAGTGAGTAATGGACTTTGTTTGGTTACATGATTAATAAGCAGTTGGCTATTGTTTGGTTACAGCATTAATACAATACTCATAATTGCTTCTTGATGGACCTGGGCCTTGATTGATTTACTTAGTCTTGATAACCAGCAAGGCCAGAACCCTGACCCGGTCCAACTCCAAAACACACAAAGACCCACCGTGTAGAGTTAGGTCTTGAGTAAAGAGTTGAGCTTAGGGTTGTCTTCGAACAGCCCTTCTTCTTCAGTCTTCATCTCTTCAATAGAAACCTTAGAGCCACCATGTTCTCCAACATCCCCCCTCAAACGCAGAGGCGACACCGAAAGCCCAAGTTTTTCACGAAGATAAAGAAACCGAGAGGAAGGGAGCGCCTTTGTGAGAGAATCAACAATTTGATCGAGTGAGGGCACATACCGAATCTGGACCAGCCGTTGGAGTACTTGATCTCGAAGAAAATGCACATCGAGTTTGATGTGCTTGGTGCGAGCGTGAAAAACCGGGTTGGAAGCAAGGGAGCTGGCCCCGAGGTTATCACACCACATGACTGATGGTGGAATGAGGGGAATCCGAATTTCGGTAAGTAATGATTTCAGGCAAATCAATTCTGCTGATAGATTAGCTAACGAACGGTATTATGACTCAGTGGAGGATCTGGCCACGACATTTTGTTTTTTTGATGACCAGGAGATGAGGGTTTCTCCAAGGAAGATGCAGTACGCTCCAATGCTTCGACGATCATCCGGGGACGAAGCCCAATCCGCGTCAGAGTACCCATGAAGCTGTAGCTGATAACAAGGCTTAATGTGAATACCTAACCAGCGAGTTCCAAAGAGGTAACGTAACACTCGCTTTAAACTTTGCCAATGTACAGATGTTGGTTGTTGTTGATACTGGCTCAGACTGTTGACAGCATAAGCTATGTCAGGACGAGTGTGAGTCAGATATTGTAAGGCACCTAACAGGCTTCTATACTGTGTAGGACAAGCGAGAGGCGAGCCATCATGAGAAGAATGCTGAGTACCAGATGCCATAGGAGACGGACAGGGCTTGGACATGGACAGCCCTTGTGCACAAAGTAAGTTTTCTATGTACTTGTGCTGTGTCAAGTAAAAGCCTCACTGGTCACGATGAACTTCTATTCCAAGGAATAGATGGAGTGGCCCCATATCCTTGAGAGAAAACATAGAGTTGAGATTGTGAATGAACTGATTTAGGCAGGCTGTGTCATTTCCAGTGACAAGAATATCATCTACGTAGAACAGAATGAGTAGGACAGTAGTCTTGGAGACCAAAAAGAACAATGAACAATCAGCTTTTGAGTTACTGAAACCCCAACTCAAAAGTGTATCCCTTAGTTTGGAATACCAAGCTCTAGGAGCTTGCTTCAGGCCATCGATAGCTTTGTGGAGTTTGTAGACATGTGTAGGATAGGCAGGATCAACAAAACCCTGAGGTTGTGTCATGTACACAGTTTCTTGTAACACTCCATTGAGAAAGGCATTATTGATGTCAAGCTGCCTTACTGTCCATCCCTTAGATACAGCAATAGTAAGAATGACCCTGACAGTAGAAGCCTTAATAACCGGGCTAAAAGTTTCATAGAAGTCAACTCCAGGTGTTTGATGAAAGCCCTTAGCCACCAACCGTGCTTTGTACCTTTGAATAGACCCATCCAGACCATATTTGATCTTATAAACCCACTTACAGCCAATGACAATAGATGAGTCAGACACTGGTACTAGAGACCATGTGTGATTAGCTAGGAGTGCTTTGTATTTACTAACCATAGCCTGTTGCCAATTAGAATTCCCAACAGCTTCAAAGAATCTCGTAGGTTCAAACAAATCCTTATCAGTAGTAACAAGAGACCCCACATATGTAATTTTAGGTTTAGAGATGCCACTTTTCTGCCTAGTTTGCATTGTATGAGTGTTTTCTAGGTTTTGAAGAGAGTCATGAGGATTAGGGTTAGAAAAGGGTAGTTCAATGGTCAATGTAGGTGTAGGAAGTGAAGGCTCTTTGCTAGTGATTTGTGGGGAGTTTGAGATAGTTTGGTTGGCTGTAGATAGAGATTGTAAGTTTGAGAAACTGGTTGTTTTAGAAGAGTCAGCTAGAGAGCTTGAAGTATATTTTTGGTGCTGAAAAGGATTAGGGCACATGAATGTAGGCTGTTCAGTTGAAGTAGAAGAGTTAGTCTCCTCAGAGGATACCTTTTCACTTGTCATAGGCCCTGTAAGAAAACTAGGTAACTATAGATGAACAGAAGACCGAGAGACTGACTCATTTTGACATGTATTTAGGAAACCAGTAGAAAAGGGAAAATCATCTTCATTGAACACCACATTTCTAGAAACAAACACCCACCCATTAGAGCTAAGACACTTATAGCCTTTGTGGCTTTGACTATACCCAAGAAACACACATTTGATAGAATGAAACTGAAATTTATGTGTTTGGTAGGGTCTTAGGCAAGGAAAACAAGAACAACCAAAGGTTTTTAGGCTTAGATAGTTAGGTTTTTTATGAAAGAGTGTTTCAAAAGGAGACTTATCATGAAGAATAGGTGTAGGAAGCCTGTTTATCAAGTAAACACTGGGTTCAAATGCTTCAACCCAATACTTGTAGGGTAGGTGTGCTTGAGCTAGAATAGTTAGACCAGACTCCACAATATCTCTGTGTTTTCTCTCAGCCCTACCATTCTGGGGGCTGAGGTATGTGGACAAGACCTACGTAGTAAGAACCCACTTTCTTTAGCTAGGCAAAGCAAAGGCCTAAACTCACCCCCCCTAATCACTTTGAACAGCTTTGATGGATCTTTCAAACTGATTTTAAACTAGAATTTTAAAGCTTTTGAATATTTCAAACACTTGACTCTTATCCCTGATAGGATACAGCCAGGTATACCTAAAAAAGTCATCTAAGAACAACACATAGTACTTACACCCATTACTAGATTGAATAGGAGCAGGGCCCCAGACATCAATATGTATTAAGTCAAGTACATTTACAGCATGAGAGCTAGAGATAGAATATGGTAGACTGTGAGACTTGCCTAACTGGTAAGCCTCACAAAAAGTGATTGTGTTGCTCAACACAGAATTCAACTTACATGACTTAAGAATAGAATTTAAGACATTTTGAGATGGATGGCCAAGCTTCCTATGCCATCCATCTTTGACAGACTGAGAGACACTAGTAGAGAAAGCAGTAGGAAAACCTAGCCTAGGACCAGATTGTGACTTAGAAAAGATATCCATCTTGTAGAGACCATCTTCAGACCTCCCTCTGAGCAGGATATTCCCTGTTACCTTGTCCTTCACAAGAAAAAAACCTTTATGAAACTCCACAAAAAATTATTGTGATTAGTTAATTAATAGACAGACAATAAGTTCTTGTCAATTCTAGGGACATGAAGAATGTTATTTAAGCAGATAGGTTTTCTGGTTAAGGAATGTAGGGTAGAATGACCAATGTGAGAAATGGGAAGTCTCTCACCACTACCAACAAGAATAGATTTGTTACGTGAGTACTCAGACCTCTGTGTCATTTGGCTAATGCTCCCTGTGACATGGTGACTAGCACCAGTGTCAGCGTACCAGACCTCTTCTCCTGTAGAGTCTTGTGTTGCCACTAGAGCATTCTGATCTCCTTATGATCTAGCTTGTTCTGAAGATGTAGATCCCATAACTGAGGGATCATCCCTGTAGTAGCAAACAACAACAGAGTGACCAAACTTTCCACAAATTTGGCAGGTTGGTTTGTTCTGTGAGAACCTTCCTCCTCTGCCCCTATAGAAGCCACTTCTACCTCTAGTGCCATAGTTGTAATTAAAACCAGATCTACCTCTGTATCCTCTTTGATTAGCACCTCTGTTGTTCTGAAAATATCCTCTCTGATTAGAGTTAGGAGGCTGTTGCTTTGAGTCACTCCTGTGAGTAACGTTAGCACTAGAGATGTTGATATTAGAAACTGAGTTTTGTAACCCAGTGAGTTGCTCAAGTCTGCTTTCATACGTGAGCAGACTTGTTTGAAGGTCAAGCCAGCCTAGTCCCTCCTTGTCAGCCAGGCTGACTACAATTGGTGTGTACTCTGCATCAAGACCTGCAAGAACTTTTGTTAACAGATCATCAATGGATGTCAGACAACCAGCTAGAATTAGATTGTCAAAAATCAATTTCATCTTGTTTAGATAGTCAAACATTGTTGAGGCTCCTTTACGAGTTCTTTGAAACTCAGCCTTATAGTATGTAACCCTTGCTCTAGTCTGTGAACCAGACAACTTGCCAGCAGCCTCCCAAAGACCTTTAGCTGACTATTCTTCCATCAGTTGAGCTGCTATCTCAGGGCTCATAGTAGAGTAGAGCCACCCAAGTAGCAGCTGGTCCTTTGAAACCCACTCTTCAAAATCTGGATTCTCTATCACTATGCCCTCAGTGTTTGTCACAAACTTAGGAGGGCAGATCTTTTCTCCAGTGATGTAACTCCATAGCTTATTACCCTTTATCACAGGTAACACAACAGTCTTCCATATAAGATAATTGCTTCTATCTAAGCGAATGTTATTAACATTGCTAATTGGGTGCAGGTGCAGGTTTTTTTAGGAGATTGATGAGCTGTTGGAGAAGATGGACCCAATAGAGTATGAGCTAAATGATGGAGAATCGTTTGGAGTAGCCATTGAAGACTTAAGAGCTGTGCTCTGATACCAAGTGAGAAAGAAGGATAAAAGATTTTAGAATTTTGTAATGTATTTTCCTTAAAATGTTCAGCATAACACACTGCTGTATTTATATAAACATGGTCACTAACAACCTTGGGAATATTCCCATGTGAGGTTGTTAGTGAGTAATGGACTTTGTTTGGTTACATGATTAATAAGTAGTTGGCTATTGTTTGGTTATAGCATTAATACAATACTCATGATTGCTTCTTCATGGACCTCGGCCTTGATTGATTTACTTAGTCTTGATAACCAGCAAGGCCAGAAGCCTGACCCGGTCCAACTCCAAAACACACAAAGACCCGCCGTTTAGAGTTAGGTCTTGAGTGAAGAGCTGAGCTTAGGGTTGTCTTCGAACATCCCTTCTTCTTTAGTCTTCATGTCTTCAATAATAACCCTAGAGCCACCATGTTCTCCAACAAAATGACACTGTTGGAAAGTTGGTTTGTGAGCATTTTGGTTTGGTCCAAGCCAAAATGGTTGCACATTAAAGAAATTCCTTAAATACTTATTAACGATTGATGATCCCTTAGTTGGGATTGAGAGTGGGCTTAAATACGAGTTAAGGCTGATAGGGAGAAGCAATGGGCCTTAAAAATATTAAGATACACGTGACAAAACAGTGAGGGTGCTAGATTTTAAGATCGGTGTTATCTCAAAATAAGAATTAATATTATCAAGGTTTTAGGTTCCGCTCACGAGTATAACTTTGATAATCGGGAAGAATTTTGGATGTTTCATGATAGCACATTGGAGAGAGGACACGATTGCTATGAGTTTAAGGGGATACTGTTAGAGCCAGACATGAGTGACTTTGATAATGATTCATGTGGAAAAGATGTGATAAATAATAAGTAAAGAGGGTTTGAGGTTTGTGTAGGAGTGATGAATGGTTGAAGACGAGTGTAGCCACAGTCATGAAGGCGAAGTAGTCCACCTTGGTAAAGACAAGGTTTGTTTGAAATATATTACTTTCGAGAGGTACAAATATTTTTGAGATTCATCGAGTGGTCTTGCAGACTTACATAAATGTTTTGAGAGCATGATGTAATATGTACACCTACTGAAAAAGTGTTAAAACTTCAAAGTGGACAACGTCCAATTTCTGTTTCCGCAAAAAGAAATGAACGACCAATTATAAGAGATATTAGATGGTGGAGCGAATTATTAAGGTGTCGATGGAATTACAATAGCATAGAAAAATCACTCTTGGATTGGTTATTGATGAGTCTGGATTTTCTCACCACTCACTGTGGGAACTGGACAGGGGCAATTCGGACAAAAACCACCCACTGAACCATCCGAACACGACTAATGTACTAAAAACTAACTCACTTCATGACTAAGCTAATTACCTACCTGCTTAAAAACTAATAGTCATTGAACTCGACCCGAATTCATAAGTGTGACCCGAAAGCCCATATGGCCCACAATTAAGGGTATAAATACCCAACCACTTTCATTAATGAGGGTAATGAACATTTAATACAACCAGGCATCTCAAATCTCTCACTACAAACTACTTAAGCATTAAATACCCTTGAAACATCACGAAAATCTAGACAAAATTACCCTTAGTTGAAAATAATCCACACCAAATTGGCAACCACAGTGGGAGGCGACGGTGCCTGAATCTAGCATTCAAAACCATCAAGAAAAACCAGTTTGGATGAATCCGGAAGTGCAAGAAGTGCCACTAGCTTTGGCAGAAATAGTTAAAGGTTGATGAGCGAGATAGGTTAAAGGTTGAAATAGAAGCTTTGAGGGCTGCCAAGAGAGCAGAGATGGGCGCAAAAGAGAAGTCTAAGGCGTCAGCAGCTCATCATACTGACAATCCAAGAGTGCATGAGCCATCAAAGACCCATATGAGTGAAAAAAAGACTTATGCTAGCTCAAAAAAGTCTCACCGGTCTAAACCGGTGGAGAGCTCAGATTCAGACTCAGAGTCTTCTAGTAGCTCCTCAAATGTAGATGGAGTTGAAAAGTCCTTGTCATCCAGCAGTGATGAAGGTCGTTCTAAAAAGAAACATAAGTTGGTAAAAAAGTATTCAAGAAAAAAGGATAGGCATGAAAGGTTGAAGAGGCATCTGGGTAAAGGATCGTCTCACAGCCGAAGACATATAGATCGCTTGTTAATGGATCCTTTTGCCTTCCATGATGAGCCAGGTATCTTTGCAACTCCTAACAAAGATACTGTATTCAGTCGTGGTCGGAATTGGAGACAATCTCCATTGTCTTCCAAGATACTGTCCGGAAACCTTCCTAAGAGGTTTGACAGTACAAAAATGAAAACATATGATGGATGTAAAGACCTGGATAATCACTTGGAACAATTCAAAAAATTTATGATGAATTTTGATGATGACGAAAAATTACTTTGTAGAGCATTCTCCCAATCTTTTACGGGGAGTGCTCTGAAGTGGTACAATAGTTTGCCACAGGGCTGCATCAGAAATTTTGACACTTTCTAGGTGGCCTTTCGGAGGTAGTTTGTTGGAAGTAAGGAAGTAAAGGGCAATGAAGACATAATTATCCATTGTGCCCAAGAACCAAACAAATCCTTAAAAGAATACATAAGTCGTTTTGTAAATACCAAGAATAGATTGGCTGATTGCTTTGAACAATTAGCAATAGATTCTCTAAGGCAGGGCTTAAACCTGGAAACTTGGCTGATTCAGTAACCAGGAAAAAGGCCATGACATGGGGAGGTCTGCTGAATCAGGTCGGTAAACAGATTAATATAGATGAAACAAAGAAGACTAGGGTGCACAGGCAGGTGAGGTCTGCTCCAGCTGCACCAAATCAAAACCAGAACCAGTCCGGGAACAAGGCCAAGGAAGACGGACAGGGTCATAACAGAGCCAAAGCTCAGTCTCATCTAGCTGCACCAGCCCAGAGCCAGCAGTCTAGAAATAAACGGGGGCCTTGGGTTCAACCGTAGTGGTTTGCTGAGTTGAAAGAAAACGTAGCCACCATTTATGACAAAACAAAAGATGAAGTACACTACAGAAGGTCGGCTGCATTGCAATCCCCTAAGGAGAGCCGTAATAATTGTTTCTGTCAGTGTCACCATGATATTGGCCATAACACTGAAGATTGTATTGCGTTGAAACAAGAGGTTCAAAATTTGATTGAAAGAGGAAAGTTGGGAGCGTATGTTAAAAGAAGAAGTGGAAATAGGCCTGATAATGCTCATCGGGCTGGTCCAAACAATGCAAGACGGTGGCCGGACTTATTAACGTTTTTGAGTCACTTACAATATTCGGGGAGACACCATGACTGCACCAACTGCTTCTTCGAGAAAGAGGCACGTTCATACTTTAGCTACCCTCCTGGAAGGAGGCATGACTTCCTATCAATCACAGATTCCATTTCCGTTTATTGTTTTTAATGCGGATGACTTAAGGGATATTGCTGGTCCTCATGAAGATGTTGTTGTCATAGGAGCATCCATTGGGGGCAATGACATAAGACGAATTTTGGTGGACACCGGAAGTTCAACCAATATTCTCTTTTTAACTTCCTACAAGAAAATGAAGAATCCAACAGTAGTTCAGCGTTCGAGCAGGTCAATTGTGGATTTCACTGGAAGCTCAGCAGATGTGATCGGGGAGTTCAAGGAGGAGGTTTTGTTGGGCAAAGGCCCTTTTAAAAAGATGGTTAGAATACTCTTTATTGTGGTGGATTGTCCCACTTGTTATAATGCTATTCTGGGGAGATCTTGGCTCTCCAGGATGCATGCTGTGGCTTCAACCGTCCACCAATGCTTGAAGTATGCTGTGCAAGGACAAGTGGGAGTTGTTCGAAGCAGCCAAAAGGTAGCAAGAGAATGTTATGTAACAGCACTGGCCCCTCGAACGTTGGGGGCAATCCGGATCAATGAGGAATAACAGTTTTAGGGGCCCTCTGGGGAGAGGGTGAAATTGATGACCCAAGAGAGACCCCTGGTGTTTTAATACCAATTGAAGAAGTTGAAACTCACTCTATGGCTGAAGGAAAAAGTGTCAAGATAGGATCCAAGATGACATTCGAATGAAAGGGTAAAATGTTAGATTTCTTGAACGACCATCAGCATGTCTTTGCTTGGTGCAATGCTGATGTAACCGGAGTACCAGCAGACATTATATCACACCAAATATCCATCTGAAGGGACATAGCACCTGTTGTAAAAAAGAGGAGAGCCTTTTCTAAGGAAAAGGCTGATGTCATAGTTCAAGAGGTTGACCGGCTTACTAAAATGGGGCACATAAAGGAATCTCAATACCCTTTATGGATAGCCAATCCGGTGTTGGTAAAAAAAAATATGGTAAGTGGCGTATGTGCATCGATTTTACAGATCTCAACCGAGCTTGCCCAAAAGATTTATATCCGGTCCCCGGGATTGATCAGTTGGTGGACTCTACGTCTAGAAATAAGCTATTGTCTTTTATGGATGCCTTCTCCGGGTATAATCAGATTCAATTAGATCCAAAGGATCAAGAACATACTATATTTTTTACTGATATGGGCCTCCATTGTTATAAATTGATGCCGTTTGGGTTAAAAAATGTTGGGGCTACTTATCAGCGGTTGGTGAACAAGGCTTTTGCTGATCAAATTGGAAGAAACATGGAAGTTTACATCGATGACATGATGGTAAAAAGTGTGGACGAAGAACTACACTTGGCAGACCTCTGGGAAACTTTTGCCAACCTCGTAAAAGTGAATTTAAAATTAAATCCAGAAAAATGTGTTTTTGGGGTAAAGTCCAAAACATTCTTGGGGTATGTGATAAGTGAGAAAGGGATACAGCCTGATCCAAACCAACTTAATGCTTTACTGCAAATGGAGCCTCCTCGGAATATTAAAGAAGTACAACGATTGACTGGGAGGCTGGCTACAATAAACCGTTTTATTTCAAGGTCTTCGGACAGATGCGCCCCGTTTTTTCAAGCTTTGAAAGGTGCAAAAACATTTAACTGGTCCCCACAGTGTGATGAGGCCTTCGATGAGATTAAAAAGCACTTGTCTTCCCCCAAGACTTTGTTTAAACCTATTGAGGGAGAGACCCTCTACGCGTACTTAGCAGTTTTTTATTGTATAAGTGCAGTGTTGGTTAGGGAAGTGGATAATTATCCTCGTTCGGTGTACTATGTCAATAAAACCTTGATAGATGCATAAAAACGGTATTTAAAACTTGAAAGATTAGCACTAGCCCTGGTGATTGCTGCGAGGAAAATGAGGCATTATTTTCAGGCTCATTCTGTCATTGTTCGGACGTCTTTTCCCTTAAAAAACGTTCTCGAAAAGGCAGACATTTCAAGCAGAATGACCAAGTGGTCAGTAGAGCTGGGAGACTACGATATTGATTTTGCACCTCGAACAGCAGTCAAAGCCCAGACCGTGGCTGATTTCTTAGTTGAATTCCATTCAAATAGGGATACTAAACAATCAACCGGTGTAAAAGATAAAAAAAAAAAGTATGGGTCATCCGGACTGATGGTGGATCAAGTACCATGGGTTGCAGTGCTGAGATATGTTTAACCTCTCCGTATGGTGACAGGATGTACCGGTCTATATGTTTTGCCTGTAGGGCTTCCAATAATGAGTCCGAATATGAAACTCATATAGCTGGTTTGAAGTTAGCTATCATCTGTGAGCCAAAAAGGGTCAGGTTAATGAGCGATTCTCAGCTTCCTATCCATGATGCACAAGGTCAATCTGAAGCCAAAAAAGAGCAGTTGATTAAATATGTGTTCATCCTCAAAAAAATGGCACTCAATTTCAAAAACGTCACTTATGAGCACATACCTCGAACGGAAAATATGCTAGCAGACTCCTTGGCAACCATAGCCTACTCTGAGTCCTACCCTTGGATACATATGCAAGAATGCCCATCAATTCAAATCAATCCAGAGAAGGAAGAAGAAAGTTTGAATATACAGATAAAACAACCCCAAGATTGGATATTTTCTCTCTTTCAATATCTCTCAGATAGCATCTTGCCTCCGGAAAAAGCAATAGCAAGGAAAATAAAATACAAGGCTCGTGGTTTTGTCATCCTAAGAGATGTTCTGTATAAAAAAATAGAGAGTTTTTGCGCCTCTAGAGGCATTCGACATTGCTTCTCTTCTCATTTCCACCCAAAGGAAAACGGTCAAGTTGAAGTGGCTAACAGGACCATATTGTAGGGTCTTAAAAAGAATTTAGAGGGAGCTGCTGGAAAATGGCCAAATTATTTACAAGAAGTCTTATGGGCCTACCGGACCACTCCCGGGGCTGCAACACAAGAGTCTCCTTTTGCCTTAGTATATGGGATGGATTCCATAGCTCCCACAGAACCTACTCTTCTTTCTTTTCGAGTGCATAATTTTTCCGAACACGCTAAGGAAGTGGCGGTCAGAGGCCAGCTTGACTTGATGGAAGAAAGAAGAGTTAAGGCTCACCTCAGAGCCACACACTATCAAGGTTTGATGAGAAGCAGGTTTGATTCTAAAATTAAGAGAAGGGATTTTCAAGCAGGGGATAAAGTATTGAGGAAAGTCTTCCTATATACCAAGGAGAAGTAGTTCGATAAGTTAGCTCCAACTTGGGAAGGACCCTATGTGGTCACTGAAAAGCTTAAGCCTAGGACATACCGGCTCCAAGATAAGGATGTAAGGATTTTGAATCACCCCTGGAACATTGAACACCTCCGGTTGTACTTGGAATGAAAACTATGTAAATATTTACTTGTTTAAAAGTTCATGTAAATATTTGGGGGCATTTTCTTTACTACCCTAGTGGCGCGGGGACGTTTTAATGAGGTGTCCGAGCTTTTTTATAAAATTTGATGCATACTTAAAAGATTCAGAGTGTTTTAATTAATAGTTTTCTTTGAATTTTTTTATCAATAGCAGACCGGATTGAATTGGTGGAGTGATGACTACTTAAACATTTGTCATCGGAGAATTTAAACACTTTCACTTTAAAATACTTGTAAAATAACTAAGGACTGTTTAAACATTAGCCACCAAAGTTGAAAAATTATGAAACAATGCAAGAGTTGTGTAAAATAAAACCACCCACTAAGATATACGAAATTCCTTGGCCATCCAAGGACTTTGAATTTAAAAAACAGAAAGGTTTATCTGGACAAGGGCCGGACATGGTTACAAAAAAGGCCTTGGCCATCCAAGGACTTTGGTTCAATCACAAAAAATTAAAAGGATAGTTGATACTTTAAGACTGAGCTTTCTTAGATGGCTCAGCCTCACTTGGTTTCTTCTTTTTTGGGTCATCATTTTCTTCATCCAGACTCTCCCCAGTCTTTTCTTCTTCATCGGTTGTGTCATCCCAACCACTGGAATAGTTATGCCTCTCACCATCAGCCATCGTGTGGAATGGAAGGTCTTCATACTCTACAAACTTCCATAAATCTCCCAGTGTCCTCTTCGGAAATTTCCCATGAAAGAGAAGGGCCATATCTGACTTGACTTCGGAATATCTTTCCTCCTGAGAGTCTATCACCTAGTTGGTATAAGCATCAATCCTAGCTTGGATTGTTTTCTCTTGCTCCCTTAACAAGTTAGCTTTTTCTTGTTCAGCCTTGGACACAGTGTTTTCAAGCGAAATCTTGTCATTGGTTAGGGTCTGAATGATGCTGTCTTTGGCTTTCACCTCCTCTTTTGAAGAAGAGAGGTTTCTCTCCAGATCAGATGGCTTCAATTGGAGTTCTTTGACAGCTCCCTCCGAAGTGGCCAGCTTGATAGCCAAGTCCTCCTGACTTTTCTTCAACTCCTCGTTTTCTTTCTTCAATGCCTCAGGATTTTGGTTGGCATTGAGGAGGTCGCTAGATAATTTCTCTTTATCGGAGTTGAGTGTATTGATGATGGCCGACTGATTTCGCACTTGCTTCTCCAAGGTAAGCACTGGCTGGATATTGCTCAGCAAGGAGTGGGTGATAATGTCTCTCTCACTTGAGATAGAAAACGACCTGCCATTAAAAGTGACGATGTTCGAAGAGCTTGGGGGGAGGTAGGGTCCAGCAAAATCATCTTTGGCAAAGTTTTCAAAGTAAAGACCGATCCCTTGAAGCCCAGTAATATCGACACCATCAACATTAATGTCCCCTCTGGCACCGTCTCCGGTGTGGAAGTCACCGGGAATTTATTCTACTTGAGTGGGGTTGGTTAGGTCGACTAGAGGAAGAGGCTCTGGAGGCCGGAGAGAAACTTCATCTCCCTTGGAGGTTTTATTTTTCTTGGCCTCCCTCTCTACGCCTTCTGCTCCCCGTTTTATGTCCTTCTTGGGGGCCTTTGGGGGTTTTGGAGACCCAGCTACTTTTTTTGTGCTTCCATGCTCCACCACTTGTAATAAAGCAACATCAATCTGTACTTGGTCTTGCCCCTCTGGATTTGTTAGGACAGCTTCCTCCACCTCGGTAGGATTGGCCTCGACCACACCTTGCTTGGCCTTGCCTTTCTTGCCCTTCATTTTGCTTGGGGCTTTAGCTTTGCCCGGCAAGATTAATTATCCATCTTTTCCCTCTGTCTTCCGAAGAATTACCCCCGGAGGGGGTGGAGTGGTTAATTCCTCCCAAGACAAGTCCCTCCGGTCAGTTGTATTCCAGAGATGGGATCTTGTTAAATTGCCTCCGGTCAAGCAGTTGTGGAAGCGGTTTCCCCTTTCTAAGCAGCCCAAGCATTTAGCTTGGCACAAGTGGTCTGCCCAACTTCTAAGTAATCGTTGAAATCCTTAGGCAGCACTACCAAAAAACAAAAGAAGAGAAATTAGACAAACAAATTTGTTATAAGTAAAGGTGAAAGTATGTGACAAGGTTTTTACCATCACTTCGCCATCTGCTGGTAAGCATGCTTGGGTCGACACAAGCTTTAATTTTCCTTCCATTCTCCCAGGCACCACTGATAAACAAAAATTGACTCTTCCAGCTTTTCTCCGACTTAAGTAAGTCATCCACCGCTTTGTAATTATCGCCCATATTAAAATGATAGAATGGGATATGATGGTTCCTACAAAGGCTGGCCACTGCAGCAAATTGCTCCATCGGAAGAGGGATTTCGGAGAGCCTGGCGGCCATAATACAAGCCATGAGCGTATACCAAGTGTTAGGGCTCAATTGGCTTGGGCAGAGCTTTATGAGATGGAAGTATATAACGATCTCCGGATCTAAGGGAATCCTAAGCCCCCAATTGAATACCTCGGTGAAGAAAACTATCTCACTCAGCTTGCAATCCATTGGTGTCTCCGGATCCACCGGTATCCTCACTTTAACGTTCTCAGGGATCCCCCATTTTGTCCGCATCCGGCCTAGTTCGGCTGTGTGAATGAAAGCATAATTAATCTTCTGAATAGCCAGCAGGTACCTTACACTAACTTTATGGAAGAAAGGTCCCACTTTTCCCACCAGGCACTCCGGCAGATCCGGGTGTTTTAAACATAGCTTCTCCTTGCCTTTGCTTTTCTTGGGAGCAGCAGCCTCACTTGTTTGTCCGGAGACGTCGCTCTCGAAGGGGGCCTTTTCGATACTATCTTACATTACATCTTCCATTATCCTGGAAGGATTATCGGTTATTTTTGGGAGAGAATAACTGGTGGTTGGCTCAGTAGGCCCTCTAGAAGGTTGGGCGGTACTTTCCTCTTGTGATCTGGAGTCCGGCTGGGGCTCAGATCCGGAGGTCTCTTTCTGAAGGCTTGAATTGGTTGCCTCTGGACCGGACAGCTTGTCCTTGGGTATTTTAATGGGTGCTTCTGACCCTGTAGTTTTACTCTTAGCCCCAGACTTAGAAGGCGTGGATTTGGCAGGTTTAGGCCGTGCAGTTGCAGCCTGCCCTTTCACCAAACGACCCCTTCGTCGATCTACCAGCTTCTCTGGGGAGATATCAGCATATGATCCCATGGCAATGAACGGGGAAGGTCTCTTAAAGCTTGTAACCGCCTGCTCTGGTTCAACAACGGGCTCTGATTCTTGGACCGAGGAGCCTGAAGCGATTGGAGAAAGGTTGGACTGGAATAATCTTCTGGGTTTAGAGCTTTTGGCAGAAGACGAACCCCGATTATGCTCTGAACTTGGTGTGACAGACTTTTCAATAGGAGAAACAGGGAGGCCTGCAGCAATGCGCTTCTCTCGTTCGACTTTTTGAGCTTTTTCTAACTCCGACAAGTTGAGACACCCACCTTTTACTAGGGTGTTTCTTGCTGTGAACATAAACTCACACCGAAAGAAGGGTTTTTTGAGAGAAAAAAGCTTTGAATATTAATAGAGTAGAGATAATGAAGATGGTAAAACAGTGAAAAATGGACTAATTTATACTAAAAGAACAAAAGATGCTTTTATACCTAGGAGAATACGAAAAGATAGGTGTAATGATTAAAGACGGCACTGATGTCACCAACATTAATTAAGAGGTTACTTTTTAAAGTAAGTGGGAACGCCATTCTAGGAGAAAAACGGCCGGTGAGGCGAATCAGAGGAGGAAACTTGTCCCGCAATCTCTAGCAAAATCGTTCAGTTTCTGAAAGTTTCATCAGTCCGGATAAAGCCGTTACACAATTCGAAATCTGTCCGGACATAATTACGAGTACACATGAACTATATTTTAGGTCTTGGCAAAGGAATTCAAACATAACCTAAAAAAGGGGCTACTGATGAGTCCGGATTTTCTCACCACTCACTGTGGGAACCGGACATGGGCAATTCAGATAAAAACCACCCACTGAACCATCCGAACAGGACTAATGTACTAAAAACTAACTCACTTCATGACTAAGCTAATTACCTACCTGCTTAAAAACTAATGGGCCATTGAACTCGACCCGAATTCATAAGTGTGACCCGAAAGCCCATATGGCCTACAATTAAGGGTATAAATACCCAACCACTTTCATTAATGAGGGTAATGAACATTTAATACAACCAGGCAGCTCAAATCTCTCACTACAAACTACTTAAGCATTAAATACCCTTGAAACATCACAAAACTCTAGATAAAATTACCCTCAGTTGAAATTAATCCACACCAGTTATAATATGATATATATGTTTGGATGTGAATAATAAGATTTTTGAACTTGATATAAGACAAAATTTTATAGCATAAATTCGAGCTACGGTTTGGAATACTACCAACGATTGTATTCGAGTTTGGGATAAGAAGGTTGATAAGAGACATATAGTTTCTACGGGAAGTACATTGGTAAAAGGGATGAAGCCAAGTGCAAAAGTTAAGCTCAATGTCGATGGGTACTTATGGTCAGACTATCTCCCTGCGGGTGTAGAAGAAGTGTTCGAAAAAATGATTCATTTCTAGGTGGTTTTGCGGGTTAAGCTTGGTAAGGTCAACGTTTTAGGCATAATTTATGTGTTATAATTCTGTCTATTTATATCATTAGACAATATGTACGGGGTGCTTGTTACAGACATGGTAGAGTTACATGCGCTAGTGAAATGTGGTGACGATACTGAGGTACGTGAGGAGGATGCAGTTATGGTATGTAGAAAGATTTTAGCAAATAATTCAAACTTCGAGTTCAATCGTGTTTATAGATAAGTTAATTATTGTGTTGATTGGATGATAAAATGAGGGGATACTTCAATGGTGGATCCGACTATGTATGTAGTTACGCCATATGGATTGAAAAAGCTTCTTATGGAATATAAATGTGGATGGGCTCCTTCTACATCCGTATTATGCATCATCTCGAGTGTTCCGCAAGTCTTTCCAACGAGCCTTTAAGACTTAAATATATGAAAAACAAATCAAATAACTAATAAATATATAAAATATGAAATACCTACAATAATCTTCACCTATACAAAACCATACCACATTTTTATTAATTTTTTATTAAAAAATTAAAAATTTGTATCTTTAATATAGAATTTTGAAAAAAAAAACTACATTATTTTATGCTTTTAAGAAGAACAAAACTAGATCGATAAATGATATTATTAAAATTTTATTTAGCGAAACCAATTAACCCATGATTCACGATAACACATGGTTCGTTTAAATAATGATTCTCAGTTCAAGATTAACCCATGATTCTCCATTCGTAATTAACACATGATTCACAATTTGTAATTAATTTTTAGTTCATATTTAACACATGATTCTCTTATTGGACTTGTTAATAACAAACAATTAATACATTTGTAAGAATCGAATCTTAAAACTTATAGCATTTGTGCTTCGAGTATATTATCAATCGGGACCATTAGACAATACTTACACTTAGGGCATAGACATTGATGCGAAATTTTTCTTGTCTTTTGTCCGTCTCGATGATGAATAAGCATTCATGATATCAGCGGATCCGGTCGCTTCAAAGTGATTGATGAGCGATCTTTCCTCTTCAAAGTGATCACACCCCAATGGTCCAAAATTTCTTATTCTTAGAGAATTTGAAAAGTCTCCGAACTAGGTTTTTGCCTTCTTAAGACAAGGTTTGCGTATTTGTTTGCCACGTGTTCTCTATATTCTGACCTAAGAATTGATCGATGGATCTAACGATCCAAAATATCCTTTTATTACCCTTCATACTTTTGTACCAGCACAACTTCAAATCTTTTCTAACTTGACTTTAGCTGTGATAGCAGCTCGCCATAATAATTTTAAAAGGCTAATATAGAGTGAGAAATATAAAGAAGAGAAAACTACCCATTAAGACCTTCTCAAATTTTAATCTACTAACTGATACCTAAAAATGGGATAGTACCAAAAGCTACCCAAATTTAACTAATGGACTAAAATACCCCAATACTATAAATAAGGTCATTTAAATTGAATTCTCACTCTTTTCCCCTCAAAACTAAACTTTCCGGCTTTGATTCCCTCTCCAAATTTAACTTGAACAGACGACCCATTCTCTAACCTAGACAAATTGTTCTCCGGCAAAGCACCGGTCACCGAACAACCTAAGCAAACAGTTCGTTGTTTAAAACACACTTGATAGTGTTCTCTCGCGGTAGTCAGATTCTGGCCGTCGTGTTTAAGCAGAGGTAATTTCACATTCTAAATATGGCCTGTATCTGGTTAGAATGATGGTAGAAATTCGAAGAACAGTATATATTGTTTATTGTATGTCTGTGTATCAATCACATCAATGGGTGTATCAATCGCATCAATGGGTGTGTCTATATGTTTTTCTTAGCTTTAGAATCCGGGCATTATGGGTCTTTTTTGCTGTTTCTGTATGGCGCTTAATCAAGTTTTTAGGTTTTTGGTTTTGGTTTACTGTTGTGGTTGATCTCTGTAATTTATAGCTCTGTATACTGAACATGAGATGTTACTTAATCAAGTACCATTTCTTGGAAATTGAAGTTGATCTTTGTAATCTTTAGCTCTGTATACGGAACATAAGATGTTACTTAATCAAGTATTAGAGTTTATGTTTTTGGTTACTATTCGTCAGTATCATTTCTTGGAAATTGAAGTTGATCTCTGTAATCTTTAGCTCTGTATACTGAACATGAGATGTCACTTAATCAAGTATTAGGGTTTATGTTTTTGGTTACTATTCGACATACAGTATCATTTCTTGAAAAAAGAAGTTGATCTCTGTAATCTTTAGTTCTGTATACCGAACACGCGATCTACATCTGGAAATTTACTAGATGGTTTGGTTAGACAACGAATTGTCTTTTTGCAATTGATGATATATAGCAAGTGCTCGATATGAACAAGTTGCGATTTCAATGTAAATGCTTCTTTTGCTAGATATGAACAAGTTGGTTTATAACCATTGCTAGATAGTCTCTAGTTGTAAGATGTTTTGCATTTGCAATTGATGACATAATGAATTTGCTAGATTTGAACAAGTTGCTAGATTTCAATGTAAATACATGTTTTGCTAGATTTGAACAAGTTAAATTACTAAACATCATCAATCGCAAAAATAAAGCATAAAATGACTACATATTCTAGGCATAGAATAGAATTTTAATTTACAGTAACCAAATGAAAAACCAACCTGTGAGGGGTTAACCTAAGCTATTCTATAATACCCCATTCTATTCATCGTCACAAAAACAGAAGTAAGAAGCTTATGTCAATACACCAAAATACGTTTGGATATTCCTTTATAGATTGTTTGTGTAAAGTAGAATTTTATCTTTCAAGTTATGCCCCAAACAACCCCTAAGTACAACTTTCAAATTAAATCTTCTTGCTTTGAAATCCGATGGTATACTTCACAGCAGTTATACTCTACGATCCACATGAATGATTGTTGCTTTGAAATCCGATGATATACCCTACAATAGCAGTTATACTCTACAATCCACATGATTGATTGTTCTTAATAAGTGTCCTCTTTGAAAGGGTTTTGTTTTACACAAATTAAACTAAAATTTACAGAAATGCGAAGCAAACAATATTGAACATAGTGTTGCAAGACAAAAACATTTGTTATGATATACAAGTCATTAATATAGCAACATTTATCTAAGGACCATAAACCATAAACTTCTTTTTAGTAATTTACATACCGATTCATGCATGTAAACATTAGAAGTACAAGTTAAAAATACTGAATACTTGATATGGAAACATTAGAAGTACAAGTTAAAAATGCCTTGAAAAAGTCGTGCATATCGTTTGACCTTTGCTACCTTCTATACCAATTAACTATGATATCAATATATAAAAAACTGTTGTAAGACAACTGCAGATTGTGTAGACTTCTACTACAAAAATCACAAGTCTGATTGTTTCTGTTATGTTATAGTCTACCAATATAAGTGTTTAAAACATCTAATCTTATTTCTAGTTTTATGGGTGTCAGGTGATAGTCAATATAAAACGCAAATACGATATATAACCCAGATATTATTATCTTATTTCATGAAATATGACGGCAAAATGTGTGTTTTATAGGTCTGGGTTGGTTAGCATCTTAAACCTTTTTAGACAAAATATTGTTACAGAACAACACATAGAAGCGGTGAGAGACACTCCATTTTATACATTATTAAAAGTATCATTCGACCTACGGAATGAGGATATGAAGATGAAAAAATGTCATAAACTAATTGAGGAGATTGCGAGTAGTTACTCAGTTGAGGAGGAGGCTTTCAAAATAGGGGCTAAGTTTGTCAAGTTAAGTGTAACAGATGTTAAGGTTATATTTGGGCTGAAACATGAGACAGAGCAGATGCCTTTGAATAAAGCTGGAGTGTTCATTGGTCGGTTTACTGATGGTGCTGAGAATGATTCTCTGTTGATGCAGAAGTATTTTCTGAGTCCTCGAGATCGGAAAAGTAGACCATCAAATGATAAATCTGTATCAAATTCCTTGATAAAGGTAATTGTTTTGACTAATATGTTCATTGTGTAATTTATACGGGCAGTAATGTCTACTTTTGTTTTGGTTGCAGCAAGTTATAGAGAAAGTAATTAGGGATGGAGGAGAGGATGAGGCGAAGGACGTTGCACATCTTCTTATACTGTTTCTTTGCTCGACCTTGTTCTTCTTAGTTTCAGGGGATATCGTTGGTTGGACAGCAGTATTCTACGTCGAGGACATGGTTAAAATGAATGAGTACGATTGGTCGAGAGCTATAGTTGAGAAGCTGCAACGGTCCCTTAATAAATGTCTTGCTGCAGGAAATCCCGATAAAGTTATCGGATGCATTGCTGTTTTATTCGTAAGTATAATGGCATATGCATCGTTATTACGGTTTTTAAAAGAATCATCTAAGGTTATATTCGGTTTATATGCAGCCTTTTGTGATGGAGCATATTTTAATTGGGATTGACATACCAAGGCCTAACATCATACCCATATGCTATAAGTTGTGGAGATTAGAGGGTGAGGAGACAACGATGGACATAATCTGGATGGTTCGCAATCTACGGGATGAAGAGGTTACAAAACTAATCTAGCAATATCATATAGCATTTTAAAACTAATCTAGCAACATCATATAGCATTTCAAAACTAATCTAGCAACATCATATAGCATTTCAAAACTAATCTAGCAATATCATATAGCATTTAAATCTTCATGCATATGTTTAGTGAGTGTATAGGTTTTGGAGCGGCAACTGTCGTTGACAATTGAAGAGAGATTAGCATTTGGGAGCATGGGATTAGGTGGGAGGTGTGAAGGAGGAAACACAATGCATGAGAGTACTACATGGAAAAGGAAAAAAGTGGTGCGCCACAAAACAAGAAAAAGGTTTAAAAAACTGTCACCGGTGCCGACCGAATTCAATTATAGGGATGCAGGAACCTATTCTTAATCTCCGAACGGCAAAGAACAAATGTTTGATGACTACCCGAAGCTGGAAACAACATGAGACGATTTGAGAAGTAAGAAAAATAGAGCGAAGCGTAGGTCAAGCATGAGAATTTTCGCAGGAGTGTCACGTTCAATTTTGCGTGAAAAAGTAGAGGTAAAGAAGAGTAGGATGTACCGTTACGCGGTTCAAAATAATCGGTTGAAGATTTCGCTTGCCCGTAAAAACAAAGAAGTAAGTATTTATAAGTTTTTTTTGGGAACGACATATTTACAAATTTTTATTTAGTATTTATAATCTTAGTGTTTTCACAGATTGAAGGGTTGCAGAGAGAGTTAGATGAGTTGAAAGAAAAGAACCGTATAGTTGAAGATTGCTTTGAAACTGAAAATAATGGACTTTTCAATATAATGACAATGCCCTTCTTTTGTGAAGATAAGGTGGAACATGTAGTTGCTGTTGGGCACAATCCAGATAAAATGAGACCTAAAACAATTGCTTACCAATCTCGCACACATGGTCCATGGAAGAAACTTAGTGAAGAAGATAGAGTTTCCAAAAAAAATATATAGAAGATGATGATGAGTTGGATGGTACAGGGGGAGAAGAGACGGAGGATGAGCATGTTGATATTAATGAACGAGAAGAATCTGGCGAGCGAAATTCAGTTGAAGTAGACGCGGAGAAGGAGGATGTTATTTTGCAAAGCCTTGAATCCCAAAAAAATCAGGTTTATGTTTATACCGTAATGGACGATGGTCATGTGATGGTAAAGAAGCATACAGTGGCCGAGGATACAGTGGCCGAGGATGGAGGGTTTGTGTTAACGGAACAAGTAGGCATAGTTAATGAGACTATTGGAAAAGATCCAGTTCTGGTTGACGGAGATAGTGAAACAACACATGTGGTAGTTCAACGGTTACAAGGAAATGACGGTAATGAACATGCTGAAAAATCTGTAGCGGATGGTGGTAGGGATATTACAGCAGTACAGTCAGGGATGGTTGGAGATTCGTTTTCAAAAAAAGCAACAACGAATGAAGTTATTGAAGACGTTGGAGCTAATGTGGAAGAGATACTGGGAATTGTAGGAAATAAGTCTGGACGGAAGCCGACACCAACTATACTTGTGGAGAACATACTATACCAGATGTTGACACCACTTAACCCACAACCCAAAATATCGCGGTATTGTCTACTACACAAGATTCAACATAATTATCTAGATTTTGTCAAACTTTGTTGATATTTAAGATGCTGGTGTGTACCTGTTTTAAAATGTTGTTTTGTTAAATTGACAATTATTGTAGACTAATTTGTGTTTTTTTAAGATTGTTGGTTTTTATGCCATATTTAAGCATGTGTAATGGTGAATGTTTATGTTTGAAAATAGCAATCTAGTGTAGAAGCCATCTAGAAAACAGCGTTAATAGTATATGAAAAATCGCAACACAAGATGGGTTTATTTGGTATCATAAATCGCACAATTGTAAAGAACAGTAAATCATACTCAAATGCTCTTGGTAACTAATATATCACAACATCGTCTGATATTTTAATTGATAGATACTGAATGCAAGAGCAGGAGCACAAATTAATGGCGAAGAACAATCTTGTATGCGAAAAGAAGCACCCGGAAATCCAAAGACAAAGCAACTATCCCAACTATCGAAAATTGCAGAACTGCAAGAAGAATCACAACCTTTTACAAAGGACAAAACACTTACCCAGCCCGGACCAGCAGAAGATTCGATACATGTTGGGGGGGGGGAGAGAGAAGAACAACAAGTTCCTTCTGTATCAGTGTGCGCTCATATAGTAGGTTTTGATATACCATTTTTAGATGATAATTTGGTAGACTGTTCTCAATCCTTTTATGATGAATGTGATATTGTTGTGGCTAAATAAATTGTTCGATGCAATTTGGAGGCTACGTTGAATACAAACCTTTCCGTTGTTCCTTTTAACAATGACTTGTTGGAGACGGCTTCGTTGGTAGTTTTAGATTTCCTATTAATATTTCACAATTCATATTCGAAGATACAAATATTATTTCTAGTTTTATGGATATTAGGTGATAGCCGATGAGTATCCGAACTGGAATTTACTTAGTCAGACGCAAGTTGGGGAGCCAGAGGTTACTTACGAAGATTGGCCAAAGCGTACATAAACAACACTGCTGATCCAAGTGGAAGATTACCATAAATTGCAGCAAATCAAAAGAGGAGAAGATCAAGAAGATCCAGAAGTATGGTATTTGCCGATGTTGGAGTTCTCCTACCGGCTGAACGTAAGCGTTAGTGATGTAATGGAACTACCATTAGAAGGTGAACTAGACTTCAAGGTAAACATATCTAGAATTGTTTATGGGTACAATGTCCCTGTCTAGTATTCACAATATAACATATATAGAAAGTTTTACAGTAAATCAGCAATCGCATGGCTACTATTTAATGAATCGCAGGATTCCAGATTAGATAATAATCTATTTAACATTCTCTTTTGTTAATTCTTGTGGATTTCAGCAATACGTATCTCGCAAGTGATACTCATAAATCGCATTCATGGTATTACATGAATCGCATGCATCCCTAGTATAACCTTTATAACATTATTTTTTACATGCTTTCTAGAATTCAGAAATAAGTATATCGCAAGTAATTTATTCAAAGAATCGTAACGTTGTAAACTTGGTCGAATATTCATGTCTAGCATTCAAAATATCAACTTTTTAGCGGTGCTATTGATAAGGCATAAATCGCAAGGCGTTTAAGTAGTGTGATAAGGCATAAATCGCAAGACATGTAAGTTTTAATCGTATGCTAACAAACTCTAACGTAATCAAAATTATTTTTGGGGAATTTTTATATTATAGATGTATGTATATATAAGCCGCTACAGAAAGCCAATGGGCGAGTACCTTTCAAAGGGATGGATAATAAGTTCAGCTGTAACTACAGCGCGATTCAGATTTCTGGATATGCTACTATAAGTGTAGTTTATTTTAGAATACTTTGTTGTCGGATAAAACTTTGTGTAATAATGTTACAAATTGCAGCAAACGCTGGCTATTAGAGGGGATATGTCAAACATTGTGGACAAAGTCTTTGAAAAAATGAGTCCGTACACGTTAATCGCACTGGTTCCGTTGTGCACAGTTAATAAGAATGGAATTAACCACTGGACATTGTTGGTTATTGATATGGAGAATGGTTCTGCTAGTAGTTATAACTCATTCTTGCCCAAGAACAAACATACTGCAGATAAGACGCGGAACACTGCCAATGCTTTGGTAAGTTTATGTGAGTTAGAAGTAGCAGTGTACTTTTTAAAGTTTACTTAATATTGTTTCGTCATTTAACAGTTGGCCTACTGTATACAGAAAAGATATATACCAGTTGTAAAGAAAGGGTACACGATAAAGGCTGTCGGAGATATCCCACAGCAAGGAGAACGAACACTCGACTGTGGAGTATTTGTTTGCGAGTATGCAAAAGACATCATCGAGAAAGGGTTTGTACCTTTGGAATACCTCGATGATATGCTAGCAAGAAGGAGAGAGGAAATGTTTAGGCACTTTCTTAATGATTCAAACACGAACCGACGGTGGTAGTTACATTTGAACGGAAGGGATATTTTTTGAATGAGTTATTGTTTGGGTAATTCATATCATATTTGGGCATATGTTATACATTTATGGTGTGCCTAGGAGTTGTGGTGTAATTTTTTTTAAGAGAATGGTTAGATGCACTCACTTTATGGACGAGGTCTGAATTGGATTTTATGTATAGCTTATGTTAAATTTGGATTGAATCGCAATATTATAATAGTTTTTACTAATTGCGTATGCGTTTTAAAAGTAAAAATGTTAG
This sequence comes from Limnanthes douglasii subsp. nivea, assembly GCA_036936605.1. Taxonomy (NCBI): domain Eukaryota; kingdom Viridiplantae; phylum Streptophyta; class Magnoliopsida; order Brassicales; family Limnanthaceae; genus Limnanthes; species Limnanthes douglasii. Next base: position 187,531,119 of record JAUPFV010000005.1, read on the forward strand.
TTTAACATATAGTTCATATAGGCCGACAAATCGCAACAGCAAAACAGTCTCCAACACGCTAATTGACATCTTAAAACGCATATGCGATTTGAAAGTAATAGTTAACATTTTGAATCGCAATGTCACATATAGTGTGCCCATAAAATAGTATACAGTGATATGTTTTTTGTTGTTATCTCGCATGAATCATTAGGCTATAAATCGCATGACCATAACATCGTATCTAGAAAAAAGTATACGTTATATTGCATAGCGTGAATCGCAACAGCTTACTCATATATCCCAAGTTTTAAAAACAAATCTAGCATAGTTAGCCAATCCTGGTTTCAAAATTACACTTGAATATCAAGATAGAATATTGATATCTAGCAAAGTCTGGAACAAGTTATCGAAATGATAACAGTGATTTATACATTAACAAAAAATGCAACAACTATGTTGATAAAATGTTGGTATCTAGCAAAGTCAGAAAGGAGCGTCACAGGTCCTCCTGTTATGTCCACATTTGAGACAACGACCACAACACAACTGGCTAGTTGTTACTTCTCCTCTTGATGGAATACGTTTCTTCTTTGGCCATCCAGATCTTCATTTCATGTTGGGGGGCAGAATCACGGCTTCCGGTGAATTAATACACTATGAGGCTTCACCAAAATCTGTTATAGCTGGAATATTGTAGGAGTAACTTGATCTGTAATTTGCTACCGTAAAAAAAGGTTCTATCAATGTCATAGACTCTTTGTTAATGGATGATATTGTTGCTAATGCGTGTGCACATGGGAAATATTCTTGTTGCCATTCCTCACAAGTAAATTTGAAATCAAGCAAGTTAACCACCATAACAAGGTCTGATAATACCTCAAAATAAATTGCGGAAGACTTACGTACTAGCCACATTCGACCGCTTTCAACATTCTGCTTAAACTTCATGTCAAACTCCGGGCATAAATTAGTGTTCCAGGTTAGACCATCTGAAGATTGTCTTGAAATTTGAGTCATAAGCAAGACTCGAATCTTGTCCACCAATTCCACAATCGGCAGGCCGCATAGCTTTTTGATCTGCACATTAAACTATTCTATAGCAGTTGAAGCCATAGCCCCATATCGTTTCCCTTTAACGAAAGATTGAGCATACTTATCAAGAGGTAAATTTAAAAGAAATTTTTTAATTCGATTACCGCCTTGACTTATAAAATGTGAAAGTCTCTCCTTAAACATCAATAACGTCGACCTCTTATGCTCTCGGTTAGTGCCTTTAATAGCAGACCTTAAATTTTGAATGATGTGATAAATACAGTAAGCATGAAAGTTGTTGAGATAAACAACAGAAACCACATTAATAATATCGGGATGGCGGTCCGAGATAAATGTTATTTGTCGGTCCAACAAATAAGGTTTTAAACTATCCGAAAACCATATCCAGTTGTCAGAATCTTCACTACCAACGATAGCAAAAGCGACGGGAAATAGGCATGCATCGTATGAATAGTTAAATTGATTTTTAGTGTCTCAAGTTGGATATTACTGAATAGCAAGTGCATACTATTTGGCTCAGTAAATCACATACATTAATCTTAAATTGAGCATAATATAAATAATGAATCGCAGCATGGTATAATTATAAAAATGTTCCTATCTAGAATGCAGAGTATAACATGTCTAGCATTGTCCTTATTAAAACGCAAATACATGCAGTAATGAATCGCATGCAGAGTATGGTGAATATTTAGCATTGTCCGTCTTTAAACGCAAGTAACATAAGTAATGAATCGTATCCTAGTCTGATCAATGAGATTGTTCATATCTAGCATGCATAGTATAAAATATCTAGCATTAATGGCAATTGTACAATTTAAAAAATCTAGCAATATCTAGCAATATCTAGTATTATTTAACGTAAATAGCATAGACGAATTACACATGTATAGCATTGTACAGAAACATTGTTGAACTAACCATTGTTTCCATCTTTTGAGACCGCAGATAGCAGTACACCGCCACGCTTCCCGTTTAGAAAGGTTCCATCAATGTATAACAGTGGTCGGCATGAATGGAAGCCTTGAAGGCACGCTCCAAATGCTATAAAACATCGTCGGAAAATGTTAGCAACGCCTAATTCAAAATGGACGTCGGTCGTAATATCACGACTCTTTAAACATTTGAAGTACTTCCTTAGCAAACTAAAATAAGTATTACTATCTTCAAAAACTCCCCTTTTTGATTTCTCTAAAGCATTCCATGAGAGACGGTATAAAAATATCTATACGATAGTCTTGTTTGATAGACGATTGAATACTTTTTGCTGTTACCGAATGATATGCATTGATGGAATTGTGAATTTCATCTACAATCAGATCTGAGGTCAAATGTCTACTTTTCCGTTTACTGAAGACTGGACTACATGTATGTGTCCCAACAAACCTCTTGATCATCATTAAACCGGTGGTGGAATTAATTGATGCGTAAAGTCTCCATTTACAGCCGTCAGATTCTTTTTTAACACAATAAACAGTGATCTTGCTAATTGTATCATGCATGTACTTGAAAGAAAAACCATTCTCTAATGCATATCGGCTCAATGTTCCTCAGACTTGCAACACCTTCATCAAACGACTGACCAACACCTATAATAGCATCAGCCCATCCAGTTGTAGCAAGATGCCTTTTTTGGGTGTTGAATTAAGCAAACAATTACTAATCTGTCCAGTAGTTACTTGGTTATGGGATGCTTCTGCAAGAACCAGACTAGGTCGTTTACGCTTCACTGCAGAACCTTGATAAACTAGTTTTTCTTCTATAACAAAACTAACGCTCTTGAGACGCTCAACATCAGGATAGACTTCTAAACCCATAAAATCTGTATTGTTGTTAAACAAACAATTCTTCTGAGTACCACAGGAATAAATAATATTGTATTTACCTCTAACCAGTTCATGTCATCTGCCTTCGACATAATGTTGAAGAATTTGAAAGTTTTCAAACTCATAAAAAGGAATAATTGCAGTTTCTTGACCACATTTGAAAATACAAACCTTAGGTTTTGACAAGTTATAACTTGTATTGTATAAACTAATATCAGTAATTTAACTTGTTCAAATCTAGCAAAACATGTATTTACATTCAAATCGCAAAGTCGTAGACCCTATCTAGCAACTTCTTCATATCTAGCAATTTTAATATATCCTAAATCGCAATTGTGAACCAGGCCTACAACTAGAAACTATCTAGCATTATCAGTAATTTAACTTGTTCAAATCTAGCAAAGCATGTATTTACATTCAAATCGTAAAGTTGTAGACCATATCTAGCAACTTCTTCATATCTATCAATTTCAATATATCCTAAATCGCAATTGCGAACCAGGCCTACAACTAGAAACTATCTAGCAATATCAGTAATTTAACTTGTTCAAATCTAGCAAAACATGTATTTACATTCAAATCGCAAAGTCGTAGACCATCTAGCAACTTCTTCATATCTAGCAATTTCAATATATCCTAAATCGCAAGTTGGATATTACTGAATAGCAAGTGCATACTACTGGGCTCAGTAAATCATATACATTAATCTTAAATTGAGCATAATATAAATAATTAATCGCAGCATAGTATTGATGAGTCCGGATTTTGTCACCACTCATTATGAGGACCGGACAGGGGCAATTCAGACAAGATCCACCCACTAAAACATCTGAACTGAACTAATGTATTAAAAACTTAATCACTTCATGACTAAGCTAATTACCTACCTACTTAAAAACTAATAGGTCTTTGAACTCGACCCGAATTCATAATCATGACCTGAAAGCCCATGTGGCCCAAGGTTAAGGGTATAAATACCCAACCACTTTCATTTAATGAGGGTAATAGAAATTAAATACAACCACGTAGCTCAAATCTCTCACTACAATCTACTAAACATTAAATACCCTTGAGATACCTCAAACTTCAAACAAAATTACCCTCAGTCGAAATTAATCCACACAAAGTATAATTATAAAAATGTTACTGTCTAGCCTGCAGAGTATAACATATCTAGCATTGTCCTTATTAAAACGTAAATACATGCAGTAATTAATCGCAACATAATCTTGTCTAGCATGCAGAGTATGGTGAATATCTAGCATTCTCCATCTTTAAACGCAAATAACATAAGTAATGAATCGTATCCTAGTCCGATCAATGAGACTATTCATATCAGTACAATACATTGGTGATATTACTAAATCGCATCTTCAACAGATACCAATCGCATCCTCGACAAACAAAAAATGGTTCATGTTCCTGCAACTAACAAAGCTATAATTCGACCATCATAAAGCCAAAGAAACCAACAATTTCATAAAAAAAACTCAAGTATAGCATCGCTTGAACCCTAGTTAAAACTAATAAACCGATTTCAATTCAAGAAAAAAACAAAGAACGAAGAAACAGAGTCATTGCCGTAAAACTGTAACTAAGCTTCAATATCAGGTTGAAATCTGTCTCTCAACAATAAATACAGGTGAAAGTAGATCGTGACAATTAAAATTCCAGTCGAGATTGGTGAAGTTAAATGGCATGTACCGATTAATCCTGATAAAAGCTATCTCTCGTAGTCTGAAACGATTTAAATCTTGTATCGATGGAGATCGGAAAACGAAAATTCACACGAACGATGGCTTGAAATTTTTTAGCTAGAGATTTGATGTTTTCTTTCTAAAACAGATCTTGAGCATGGGAGAGACAGCAGTTTCTAATTCAAAATTTGAAAAATTTGTTTGGGAAACCCTTATAAAGTAGGTAGAGGGTAAATAGGATATTAAAAATTAATTTAGTATTGAATAGGACTTATTTTAATGAGATGGATATTAAGTGAGCATAAGTCCAATTTTAGATACTAAATGATAATATGTTTGGTTAATAAGTATTTACGCTAACATTTCCCTATAAAAAAATATTAACCATTAAATAAAATAATAATTATTCATATTTCTAATTCCAAATGGGACCTGAACTATATTTATGGTTACCAAATATCTATAATAACCAATATAGGATCTTGACCCATTTATATAGGAAAATACTTATTACCAACAACAACTAAATCCGATCCAAACTAAAACCGAAACTGCAATCAACAAATCATTTATCAAAAGTAAAAAATAATATATCAAAGCAAATTTACTTTTCATTTGTGATGGACTGTAATTTTATTTTTATTATTTTATGTACCAAGTAAATTTGAATTCTATTTTAAGTAAGGTACATGTGCATATAATTTCATTCAATAAAACCAAGTCTGATCTTTCCCGGAAGATCAAAATCTATATAAAACAAAATGCGAAAAATGTATATTATAAAAACTTCAATAATAATAATAATAATAATAATAATTATTATTATTATTATTATTATTATTATTATTATTATTATTATTATTATTATTATTATTATTATTATTAATCCACCACGTTCAAAATAAAATAGTAGGATGATGATCCGTCTATATTTGCTTTTATGTATAAATTTACTACTATGAAATAAAACTAAATAACTCGTTTTACTTACTTTTTAAAATTAATTAATTTAATTAGGAAGTAAAATAATCCTTAACAGAATAGGATTAACATTCCCCTTTCTTGGTATATATATATATAAAAAAAAAAAAGTTACAATTTGTTAGGAGAGACTTCCCGTCTAAGACTTCCGCCTAAATTTTCTAACAGATTTCCTATATAGACTACTTTTTTTATATATATTTATTTAATTATTTATTTAAAGTTACAATTTGTAAGGAGAGATTTACCGTCTAGACCTATTCCGCCTAAATTTTCTAACAGATTTGATATCTAGACTACTTTTTTATATAAAGTCTAGTAAACTTTTCTTCCCTTTATTTTTCTAATTTAAATTTTAAAGATTCATATTTTTAATTTAAATTTTAAAAATTCATATTTTTTAAATTGTAAATCAAATTTTTTTTAAAATATTATTGATTTTGTTTTTTAAGACGAACAAAATTATAGGTTTTGATTTATTTTTTAAAAATAATATTTTACACACGTTTTTCAGTATATGATTTGGCGTTTGTCAGTATATGATTTCGCGTTTCTCAGTATATGGTTTCGCATCTATCATAGTGGGTTGGTTTCGCATCTAGCATCTATCATAATGGGACTTTGCATCTAGCATCTAGCAGTACAAAATTTAAACATATTTTAGATCTAGCAAAACAAAGAACCTTTTCGCATTTACCATAAATTTTTATGGTATCTTTTACCCTATAAATTTTTATTTTTTAAAAGTTTGTATCTTTTAAACCGTAACTCATAAAAAATTCTGAAAATACCATTGGTTTTGTTTTTTAAGACGAACAAAACTAGTACTACTCATGATATGTTTTAATATTTTTTTAAAAAAACTTTAAAAAACAAATAACATTTTCGCATTTACCATTATAAAAAGAGTACATAGGTTTCTCATCTATCTGTTACCATGTTTCGCATCTACTATACATCTATCTATATAAAAAAACAATAACGTTTCGCATGACAATAACGTTTCGCATCTACCAGTACGTACAGACACACTATGTTTCACATCTCCTTCCTCTGAAACCCATAACCGTTTTATTCGAACATAAACTTCATGAACACAAAAAACAGACTAAAAAACGACAAAAACCTAACTCAATTACAACAAATAAACTACATTAACAACATAATACTATATGAACACCAAAAATCAGAAAGAAAAGAGATCTCGAGTCGCCTAATATTTCGAATTCAAAATTTGAGTTACCGCACAAACAAATCGACTTATCTAAACAAATATCAACAATCAGAACTTCGAAATCATACGAAAACAAAAAAAAACAATAAATCAAGTAAAAAATTGGGCGCTGTTCTTTTTTAGTACACATTAAAAAAAATTGGTAAAAAAAAGGTGAAATATGGATGTTAAACGATTTTATATAATTGAGTAGAGATATTTAGGGTATCAATGTATCTTAATGGTAAATATTTGACTAAAACAAATTTTTCACGGAAAAATATGAAAATATGGGTATTGAGTAGATAATAGTTAGAATTTTGGATCTTAAATAGTGTCTTACCATTTATCATTTATTATTTTTATTTTAAAATTAATATTATAGATCTCATGTTTTTTAAATGTTTTATGGATTTTTTCAAATTTATGATTAACCATTTGTTTTTTCAAATTCAAATTAAAACAAAATTTTAAAAAACCTGAGATGTTTAATAAAGTCACATAAAAAAATATTTCCGGAATATATAAAATAAATTATACGTTTGATTATAATTGACTTTTGATTATAATGGATCAGATTAAATTAAATTTTTAATGCTCATTATCTTTTACTTCCAGCTTTTTAGTTATTTAATAACTGATCAAAGTCCCTATATTAACGAGATATATTATTAATGCTTTACAAGATTTTTTTTGTAAGGCTGAGGGTATCCTCTATATCTCTCCGTGAGAATAAAAAATTGATTTAAGATTTCCTTTCAATCGATTAAAAGCTTTGTTATTCATGTGTTTGCTTCGATTTTAATTTGTTTTCATTCTCATTAATCTTATAAATTTATAACTTTTGTATAAGAATCAGCCATAAAATAAAGATTAGTTTTCATACGACCAGTATGGCTTTCTATTGATTGGCACCTCTCCAACCAAAAATCAGAAAAGCAAAAGGTGTACTGATCGGAATAAAGATACCATATGAAGTCTTATATAAAACCTAGTTTCTATTCATTCTAAATTATTCAGTTTTCCAGAATATATTTTCTGTTCATTATATTCTGTAAAATATAGTTAAAAGTACGTGTCTCTTATATTTATTGCAGTATAAATTCTATTTTTTTCAACAATAGTTTGTAACATAAACTTATTTTTCTGGGTTCAGGTACATATTTAAGATGGCCCAAAATAGAGGCATGGAAAATATTGATTTTTCGGGTGGAGACACAACCGATTCGGGTGGTAGTGATATTGCCGATGAATCAATTCCATTATACGATGGAAATAGACGGTAAGTTACAGTTTTTACACTTCTCACAAACTATATAGTATACATTCATTCATTATTACATTAAAAATTAAGTCCTTTTCTGTTTGTTTTTGCTGGATAAGATTATTGACAGAAGAGTTGATCAAATCAGTAAAACCTACAAGGGTTGGTGCTGAATTATTTAAGCTTAAAATGAACATGTTTTCGCACAACCAAGAAATGGGCGAATCTTCGAGTCTAAATCAAACGAATAGGCCAGTTGTTGAAAAACTTGAACCTGTTACCACACCAGTTGCTTGTTCTGAAGTTTGGATGCCAGGGTTGGACCAAACCTTGACTACGGATTCCTTTATAAATGTACGTTTTTTGCCGTCAAACATTTTCTTACCTTTTTCAGGTGGTTGATAATCAAATGTGTTTCTTTGTAGGTGGTTGAGGATATTCCGCCAGAGAATCAAGATGAACTGTGCAATATTATGCTGGAGGCATTTAGCCGGTTACCCACAGCCCAGTTACCTCTCCCGAATCCGCTCAGGAAGAAAATAAAATGGGTGAAAAAGTTATTTCGTTCGGTTGAAAAAGACCCGAGTCATCCGGATAGATAAACCAGCGTAAGAGAACCCAAATTCTGTTTTGCTGAACCAAATTTGTAGTTAGTTATTTAAATATGTTTACTTATAAAAATAATTAATTTTATCAATAAATTTTATTATTAGATTTTTTAAAGTGATTGAAATTTTATATATATATAATATTTATACAACAATTTAAAAAAGTTTTAGAATTGTTCACAATACATCTCATAATATTTTCATAACTACACTTAAGATAAAATTTAGTTGAAGTGTATTTAGATAAGTGTTTAGATAGTATATTAAATTTAAAGGGAAGGTAAAGGGATAATTGAGATGCTATATTTAATATTTAGAGAAATAAAGTTTCCAATCTATTTAAATGTAATTTTTTTAGTTTTAATGTGCTAATTTTATGTTAATGGACATATCTAGTCGGATCATGGATATAAGTCAAACTCACAAGCATCAAAGCCCATTAACCATTATTAATTTTACATATTTAACCAGTGAAGATGTAGCTAACACACAACTGAGTCAAAAGGTAAAAATGCTTATCAATGTGATATTTATTTTGGATCTAGATCGTCCATCCGAAGAAATCCGATCCAACTGCTAACTATCGCACCCAAAGAAATTCGACCCCATCAACTAGCCTCCTTAGTTCTCTCAAAAGTATTTTAGGAGGGCTAACTAACACAAATCTGAATCACATTGGATTTACACTAATTTATTTTCTCAATTAGGATTTTCTAACGCTCTCTAATTGAGCATAAGGGATGAAAAAAAATATGAACCCCATCTGGTGCTATTACTCAAAGATTATAGTTACTCAAAGATCATAACTGTTAACCAGTTATATTTTTAGGACACGTGTCACCTCTTAATTGGAGGCACAATTTTTTTTTACCCTAGGTAAACCTAACCAAGCAAAATAGAGACGGTTCCACTCCTCTAGAGCCCCATAAATACCCCTGTTATTTCCACTTCTCTAGTAGGGCACTCAAGAGTTTTTTAGTTCGTATACAAATTACTTTTTATTCTTTTACTATAAGCATTTTTAGAGAGAGAAAGAGTTTACATTCTAGTCAGAGAAGTATCTTCTTCATTGACATTCAACTTCTTATCGATGATATTTCCATTCCTCCACCGCATTAACCATGAATCATTTTGGCATTTGCGTGTTCACCGCCAAAAACTCATTAACCAAACGTAGTTGGCTGAATTTTTCTAAACTTGAAGAAGAAAAAAAACTAGAGCCGCTACTAGATTATTGGTATCCTTAGGTACGGTTGTTGTAACCCAATCTATCGATTACGAAGGAGTTCATCCATGCAATATGCAGAAAATTCCCTCCAAACCCTCTTCAACTACTTAGTCTTTTACATCACCAAGCCATTCTCCTAATACCCATAAATCGTTCCAATCTCAAGGGGCCACCAGCCGTCAAAACCCTTCTATTTTCAAAGAGATGAGATCGGATTCCGAGGAGAATACTCCACGTGGAGTAACCAGATTATCTAAATTCAAAACTACAACTTCTACAAAAAAAAAAGGCAACAAGGCAACAAGTCACTGCAAGTAGCCCTCCTATTCTCCAAAGTCCGATCGGGAACAAGACCTTGTTACTCTTCCAACCGATCTTCCACTAAATTCGAGTGGAGGATAAAATCCTGCAATAGTGGTTGTTGAGTCCTCTTATCATGAAGGAGAGAATGTAGGAACTCAACTTAAGCCTTCGAGATCTAGTCCCCAGGTTTTGGAAGAGAACATGGAGGATTGAAGTGAAGAATTTCTGCATCGAGACACTGGTCAAACTGAGGACACTCTGCTCCCAAGAAATAAGAAAAAATTAGTGGTGCAACAAAATGGTGGTGACAAGGGCAAAATAAAGCTCCAACCAAAGAATCTGAACTGATTCCTTCATCTATGGTCGGACCTGTTTGGCCCAATTTTACAAAGGTAAATATCTATTAGCCATAAACAAGATATCCTATGTTTATTTCAATGAGTCTGAATTGGAGGTTATTCAAGCCAAATGGGTGTTCCTCAAATTAATAAAAGCTTCCCAAACCCATAAAAACTCTGATGAGCTGCATTGCTAGGGAATTAATAGTTTACACTGATGTGCTCAATTGGGGCTTTCGGTTTCCCTTCGACCTTGAAATCGTGAGATACTTTAAATTGGTAGATTATGCCCAAGTCAAGCCAGCCCAAATGCCTGGTTCTCATTGTTGGCAAGCCTCATAGCTTCAAGATTGTATAGACTCTAAAACTGATGGAAGTTGGCTGTCATTGAGGGACTGTATTGTAATGCCCATATCCTATTTTACTATTTTAACCTGTGAAATGACTACAAAATGGTGGATGATCTACTGGAGGTATAATTATTTTGGAAAACTTAATTTCTTTTCAATAATAAAATGGCAATAAGATCACCTCCCAGGGGGAATCTAAGCCAACTTACCGGACATTAGAAGAATACTCGTAACCCTTTTCAGATTTATTTTCATGTTTTTACTACTTTCTATAACATTTTATTATTTATCATTACCTTTTTTGTATCACCTATTTAGAAGCACTATTTACAACATCTGGCCTACGCGAATGTGACCTTTAAAAGGTTGAATCATTAGACAGAGGCAAAGTGGTTCAATGGCTTCCACAACTACTTAATTCCCACCAATTTTCATGACTCATCTTTGGAGGACGAATCCCAAACGGAACTGACATGAGAGTAGTTTATCACTCCTCATCAACCTTCTGATATTCTTAAGAGAACCTTAGCAGCTGATGGAAAGAACAAAGAATACTTATCATAGTTTGTTCCCAAAGTGGAAAACGAAGGGTGGCCATATGAGATTGACTCAACCCTGTCAGAGATTGTTGCTACCAAAGTTGAGAAGGGTGAGGTTCCTTTAAAATCCTTTGTGCCAAAAACTAAAAAAAGTACACCAGAAGGGCAAAAAAAGTTAGTGATAAGAGAGACAAGAAATGGAAGAAAACTTGGACTTGTTCGGAGATAATCCTTCGTTCAGAACTTCCTCCTCCAATAATACATGTTGTTGATCCTGTAGAATTTGTGGTATCCAATCCTCATTTTCCATTACTTCCCCCCTCTGAAAGGCAGATGTTTGAAGACGTTGCCTCCATTGAAGGTATGAGGCTTCGACTTTGATGCCTTTGAAATTGACTTCCTTGAGTCTACAAGCATCAAAACTGGTGTGGTGTTCGAAGGAGTTCTCTTCAAGTTATCAAAGGATAATGATGTGTTAGGGTATTCGGTCCTAAGATATGTGAGGCCGATTTTTGAACTGGAGAGACAAGTAAGTTCTCATATTAAAGACATCACTTCTCTTGAGGATGAAAACAAGAATTTCAAACTTTCAATTGAATAGTAAAAAATACCAATGCTAATAGTCTATCTGGAGATGTCAAATTCGTCAGAGATGAGCTGGTTAAGGTGAAATCCGATCATGAAAAACTATAAGATGATTATAAATGTATGCAATCATCCAATTCTGATGAGAAATCTTCATTAAAGAACCAACAAGTTGTTGATAAAACCACCATTGAGAGCTTATTGAACGAGAAGAAAACCCAAGAGGACCTTATCAAGAAGAAAGATAAGGAAATCACTTCTATTAAAGCTAAATCTACTCAAGAGGCAGCTAATGATATATACGCATATACCGATACAGTGATAGAATCGTTGCAAAAGAAGGATGCATCAATCAAATCAGATATGGTATTAGACTTCCATAAAACGTTCCCCACACTTCCCCTAGGATCTTTATGAGGTATGGTCCCAAATAATTTGCTGCCTCAAAATGTGTCCATAGCTGATCAGCTTGGTATCTCTGAAGATTTATCCGTTGAAATTTTCGATGATGGTGATGAAAAGGGCTTTGATGGTAAGAGTTCAGAGGAAAGAGAAAAATGAGATGTCGATGGGAATGAGACATAAGGTCAATAGGTTTTTATGTAGTTATTTTTGTGAAATTCCTTTTTTATGTATAAGGTATTTCATCATTCTCTCCTTGAAATTTAACTAAGTTCTCGGGTCATTTAAGGCATCTTATATTATATGTCATCTTATCAATTTGACTTGTTTCCTTACATATATTCTTATATTTATTTCTCAGTTTAGTTTATCCGAAGATAGTATATGAATCATTCGAATGTAAATATAAAACTTGATATACATGAGCCATTCGAAAGTAATCCGTTTGAAGGAAATAAAAATGAGTCATTCAAAGATAATCCATTCTAAGGCAATAAAAACTTGATATACACGAACCATTCGAAGGCAAATAAAAAATTGATATACACAAACTATTCGAAGGTAAGTCATTCGAAAGAAAATAAAAACTTGATATACACAAACCATTCAAATGTAATCCATTCAAAGAGAAATAAAAATTAATACACACGAGCCATTCGAAGGTAATCCATTCGAATGTAAAAACTTGATATACACGAACCATTTGAAAAGTCATCCATTCGAAGGCAAATAAAAACTTGGTTTACAAGAACTATTTAAAGGTAAACAAAAACTTGATAAACACGAACCATTCGAAGATAATACATTTGAAGGCAAATAAAAAGTTGATATACAAGAACCATTCAAAGTTAATCTATTCGAAAGAAAATAAAAACTTGATATACACGAGCCATTTTGAGATGATCCATTCGAAGGCAATAAAAACATGATATACACGAACCATTTAAAGGGAAATAAAAACTTGATATACACGAGACATTCGAAGTTAATCCATTCGAAGACAATAAAAAATTAATATACACGTAAACACATTTTTAAAGGCAACCATGGTAGATAAATAACGATTCAGACTCCTCAGTAAGACCTCCAACCGCCATCACGGTAGGAAATATTATATCCTCAAATATTTACATTGAATAAAAACAAAGTAAATATTTTTTTATATAAGTTTAATCAAGATGTAACCTTAAGTGTTCGAAATTATATCAGTTCCTCAAATGATTGTCTTATTGGTCAAGTAATCGATACATTTCTTGTTTAATCTTTTCACACATAGTGTCTGGTCCTTCCCAATTTGGAGCCAACTTCCCAAACTTCCTATCTTTGGTGTGCATAAATACTTTTCTCAAAACCTTGTCCCCCACTTGGAAGTCTATTCTTCGTACTTTAGACGCATACCTACTCATCTTGAAACCATGGTAATGTATTCTTCTTATATGGGCATTAATTCTATTTTCTTGGATCAAGTATAACTGAGTTCTTATTGTAGCTTCATTTTCCTCTTTGGAATAATTTTGAACCCTGATAGAAGGAAGAGTAGATTATATTGGTACAATTGTATGCATTCTCTAGACCAAGACAAAAAGAGACTCACGGGTGGTAGTATGTGGAGTTGTTCGATAAGCCCATAAAACCTCTTGTAGGTAATTTGGCCATTTGCCTCATGCTCTCTCTAAATTGTTTTTGATACCCATTAGAATGGTTCTGTTTGCCACCTCTATCTGTTTATAAGCCTGAGGATGAAAAGCCGAAGAGAAACAATGGTGGATTTCTCTTGATGCACTACAAAACTTGCATGTTCTTATTGTCAAACTGAGGGCCATTATCTGTTGTAATAAGTCTAGGAATTCCAAACATACAATAAATGCTGGAGAGGATAAAATTGATTACTGCTTTAGAATTTTTTCCGGATAGAGGTTCACCTTCTATCTATTTTGAACAGTAATTTATTTCTAAAATAATAGTTTGACATCCTCGAAAATTCATCGGAAGGGGTCAACCAAATCAAGCCCCCACATGCCAAAGGGTAATGCTTCATATAATGACTCAATTGTGACTATTGGTATATGTATTACATTTCCATATCTTTGGAAAGGATCACATTTTCTAACTAACTCTTTAGAATCTGTCATGATAGATGGCTAATAATACCCTTCTAGCAAAACCTTGTAGCCATAATAGGCAAACCTTTCCCCATTGTGTAATTCGGACAAAACCGTTTAGGACTAGTCGGACATAAGGCATCGCAAGAAAATTTTACTAAAATATATTTTATACAGGATCCCTGTTAAAACCAAAAACCCGTGTGCTTTAAACTTTAACTTATTAGCTAAGTTCTTGTCTTCAGGAAGACTTCCTTTAGTAAGGAACTCTTGGATATCATACCTCTAATCATGACTGACTGTGGCTGATATTTGGAAACAAAATTCATTTTCAACTTCCAATTCGAGGGTCGTTGTTTTAGAGGGGCACTCTTGTACCAAAATCCAATGATATGCTTTGGAATATGAAACAGTGGCTAAAGATTAGGCCATCTAATTTTCTGATCTTGACACATGGTCATATTTTACATTTTTAAAGCAATCATAAATTTATTTCAACATTTGTAAGTATTTCATCAGCTGCTCTTTCCTGGTTTCAGATTTTCTTTGGGGTTGATGTATAAGTAGATGTGAATCATTCAACAATCAAATTCTTTTGGCCCTGTATATTTGAGCAAGCCTTAAACTTGTTATGGCGGACACATATTATGCTTCATTATTCGATATCTTAAAATCAAAAAGTATAGCTTGGTACATTGAGTCCCCAAAGGTGGAAAGTAAACAAATTCATGCTCCACAACCCATCATTATTTATCATTAATCTATTTGAATTACTCACTCTTTTATGGACTTGTGAACTGAAGATTCTTGATAGGGTCTCCCTGAATGGAACTCAACTAAGAAATCTTCCACAACTTGGGCTTTGATTGTCGTTCGAGAAGTAAAATGAATATCATAGTCTCTCAAATCCAAAGACCACTTGATCATTCAACCCGATATATCCAATGTTTTGTAATACAATTTCAAATGGAAAAGAAGTTCGAACCGTGATGGAATGCACTTGAAAATAAGGCCTCATTTTCGTGTCTGCTATTACCAAAGCTAAGGAAAACTTTTCCAACCTGATATATCTTTTCTCAGAATCTAGAAAACTCTTGCTAACGTAATAAATGATGCGAGGAGAATTGTTAACCTCTCGAACTAGCACCGCGCTCACATCATAATTCGATATCGCTAGATATACATATAGGCTTTCTCTGATAATCGGTATGAATAAAGTTTTAGGTGAAGATAAATGTTTTTTATTTCAAGGAATACTTATTACAATCTGGGGACCAGCTGAATTCTTTATCATTTCTTAATACTTACAACTGTCCACATTCATCTGATGGTCTCGAAATAAAGCTATTCAAAGTTTCCAAACTTCTAGTCAATAGTTGAACTTCTTCGGTGGTTCGAGGAGGGTCCATAGTTAATAATGCATATAATTGTGTTGGGTCAGCCTGGATCCCTTTCTCATCGTTGATGTATCCCAAAATATTTCTAGATCGTACTTCAAAATTACACTTATGTGGATTTAAATTTAGATTAATGGCCTCCAAACTAGAGAAAGTTTCTTGGAGGTCAAGTAGATGATCCTTCTCCCCAGACCTGTTACCATAATATCATTAATATAAACATCACATTCCTCCCGATCTGGCTGGCAAATGCTTTATTGACCTGATGCTGGTTAGTAGCCCCAACATTATATAAACCGAAAGACATTACCCTATAATAGTGCAGCCCCTATCAGTGATGAACATAGTATGGTCCTGGTCCTTTGGATCTGTCTGCATCTGATTGTATCCCGTAAAGTCATCCATAATAGATAACAACTTATTTCCCGAAGTAGAATCATTAATTGATCTATTCGAGGAACTAAGAAAAGATATTTGGGGCATGATCTTAAGATCTGTGAAATTGATACATTTTCACCATTTATCATTCTTTTTTTTATAAGTACTCGATTCGTTGTCCATATTGTATACTGGTATTCTCAGATATGTCCCACCTTGGTCAATCTATCAACCTATTTAACAATGGCTTCAGATTTCTCTTTAGAAAAAACTCTCATTCTTTGGATTACTAGGACCGCTACGAATCACACATATAGCTTGTGACGGGTGAGTTCGATTATTAAGAGTTGTCTTAGGAAAAGTAATATGCGAGTTTTAGAGAGAGGGAGATTTTTTAGAGAGAGAAAATCATAGCACAATTGAGTTAGATCAAAAAATGTTCAACCCCTTTATTAGTTTAGCCCTGGCCTTTATGTAGAGCTAGGACTTAGCCACAAACTGAAAACAGTTACATAAAGGTATACATTACCCTTAGTCCTTAATAAAAATACATAATTATAATTCTTCCATTAAACTTACATTATTTACATTTTAGTCCCTAAATTTCTACTTCCATATTAATAGCCCACTAGTTCTCATGTCAGTAAATAAATGAGAACTACATATCTTTGAATCCTATCATAATCCATATCAGAAACTCGAAGTCAAAAAATTAATAATAGCCCACGATTCATTTCAGATGCAAATTTTGAAGATAATCATCAGATTTTGCCAAACGTGCACACACATCAAAACTCTCAAATTCAAAAATATAATCATCGGATTTTGTCAAACGTGCCCACACATCAAAACTCTCAAAGAAATAACTAGTATTCAAATTGTTTCGAAGTAAATCTTTATATATTTTACTGTTCAAATCATCATAAATGTCTAGCTACTAGACTTATAGCTAGTTAGCTAGTCTGACAGATGTCGAACTCATAACTCGATAACCGTTTTGTATTCAGCCTAATTATCACAAAGTCTTTTCTACTTCTACACATCTTCTCAGCTTCGTATAAATTCGTTCGTAACTTCATTCTCATAATCCGAATTTCTTTAGGGAGAAAAAACACATCGTTGGCTACCTTCAACGTGTTCTTCAACTTTCCCAACTATCTTTATCAGAAAACCCATACTTTCCGATCAAAACCCATATTTTTCGGTCAATCTTCATCCTGTTTATGAGAAAAAATCCAAAATCAGAAGATCCAAGGCTAATATACCCAAAAAACCCAAATCTCTAACGCTTGACGATAATCAAGTCTTCGAATCATACGATTATTTTTGCATTACTGAAAGAGCAGAGGAGTACAAGGCTTCCGGATTAATCGACAACACTCTCGTTGGAATAACCACCAAGACCATATTACGGTACTTTTGATCCATCTAAAGTTCATGTTTTTTCGCCTTCTCCTGATACCGAAGTGTGTCATTCTTTTAGAGTTCAAACACCCAGAACTCCTCCAAACTCTTCTTCTCAAGTCAAAGCATCACCTCTGGTTATTGAAGAATCAAACAAAATCTCTTCCCAAAAAAATTGAAATTACTTCTCCTTTAACTTGTCATCTACCAACCCGTAGATCCTCCCCAAACAAGGGATGAAACATCAGAAGCCGATGAATTTAATTCTGAGGCTACCCGGTCTGATAATGAAGATGAGTCCAATGAAGGAGACTCAGAAACTACCACATAAAAGAAATTTTGCAAGGCTTGAAAAAAGAAGGCATTAGGTATTGTTTCCAATAAGGAAGGAGCAGCCATTGGCAGAAACTTGAGAGATCTCGATGCTGACTATATTATCGAGCTGAAGAATATTCCATATATATACTATCAAGAGAGTCAAGCATCAGACTTAAAGAAACAATGGGGGATGGGAGACAACATCACCTTTCGACTACCAAAGAAAGGGAAAACTCCCTTAGATTGCAAAGATAAAGAACTGGTGGTCTACCCTGAAATCATCAACTGGGGTCTTGGTTCCCACTGGATCCTATGATTGTGGAGTAATTCAGACTTCTCAACCTATGCCCAACTCAAGTGACACTGAATCAATGGTTCGGTCTCATGTCTGTGATTAAGTCATCTCGGTTGTCCAAGATTCCGATCAGCATCTAAGATTTCATATCCTTGACAAAATTATTGAAAGGTCTGAAGCTCATATTCTACTACCTCACTTTGGTAGATGATTTAAAAATCATCGATGATCTATTGGACGGACAAACTTTGGAAACAAAATTTTATCTTTATCTCGAGATCATGGGAGAACGTCAAAGCAATATCCGATGCTAACCCATTGAAACTAAATCTCATCTGGAGAAGCAATCGTAAGTACTTCGAATATTATACATTTTAAGATAAATTCAAATCTTATATGTTTTCTTCGTTATTGGTAATTTATTTGTGTGATCATTTCAGAAAATCCGAGGCGATATGCTATTCATTGGACATCGGCCGAGGATATTTTTAAAAAGATTGCCGCTTAGGCTGAAACATAGTGGAAGAACACTTTTCACACCGCCTTCCAACTAATCAACTTCCCCAATAGTCATCTTTTTCCGATCACAGCTAGAGCCTTGCCTCCTCCAAATCTAATGGATGAGCCCAACCCTCATCACGCTTGCAAAAGACTAGTTCAACCCGACTGTAAGGTATTCCTCCTCATCCGTAATAGGTCAGAAAGTCACTTGTCTCAAAATAAAAAGAAAAATGAAAAGAAAAAAAAGGAAGCTAGCACATTTGGTGCTAGCCCTTCAACACAGTCAAAGCCTAAACACCACAAAATAAAAGCAGGAGATCAGACTCTTTCAACCATCGAAGAAAAAGAAGAGCAAGAACCTTCTTCGAAGAAAAACAAAACTTCCATCAGTGTTCATGGGAAGAAAAACAAGAAATCAAAAGTCATTGAATATACACTGGTTGATGAGGATGAAGTCATAACTATTGGGAATCAGCAAGGTCCTCCTCTTGAAAAGAAGACAACCAATAATGATGCTCCAATCATCATCGAGGATAATGCAGACGATGGCAATCAAAACATCTACCACTTCGATCCCGACAGCTTTATTATTTCAACGAGTCACAAGAACTTGCTGGAGAAGACGATCTTGTCATCCAAGATATTCAGACTCGCATGTACAATTTTGGGATAAAATCTCTTGCCGAAGTATCTCCAGAAATCATATGTCCTTCTGTTCCAACTACATCTTTAGACATGATTCCTCGTCCTAGCCCAACTATTTTTCCTCCTCCACCACCCAATCCTGATGTCCTTGCTGCACTCCAACCATTTTTCAATCTCGATGTTGCAGCAAAATCGCTTTGTTCACAAATAGATGCTTCACACAATCACTTGAAGAAATTGTCTAAAGATATGGTTCGCTCTAAACGAATTTCCGATGCTGAAAAACAACTGAGGGAAAAATTTCAAAATAAATTAATCGAGCAATTCCACATGTTCGAGACGGCAAGATCTGAGTTTATTCGAAGAGCGCTCTTCGTCAAAAGCCATTTGCAAACGCAACATTGTGCTGATAAATAAAAACTAGCCGCCTCACATCCAGAGGAGATGAACAAGCTCAAACTTAAACATGTTGAAGACTTGGCTGCTGAAAAGCTTAAATTTGAAGGTCTCCAAACTTCTTTTGCTACCAGCCAAGCAAAAAATAAAGAGTTGACTGATGAGATATTCACGTTGAAGGCTGATTTTGATAAGGAAAATGAAGCTATTGTCACTGCCACAAAAGATGAATGTTCTAAAGACATTTTAGCTGCTATTAATAATGGTAAAGAAGAGACGGCCATCACTCTTCTTCGGGAGCTTCATGCGACTTATCCAAAAATAAATCTTTCGAGTTTCTGGAACGACATTCCCATCAAACGGCTTCCTACTGAAGCCTTCGATCATGTCCCAAAATCATCATCATCATCAGAAGACGAATCATCCGAGAAGGAGTCATCTGAATAAATTTGTTGTTCTTTGATTTTATGTTATCCTTTTTGTACTTCTCACATTGGTATCCTGGTTATTATACTTCATCAAATTAATCTAATTGACAAATGTCTTTGTCTATTTCTCATTTTTATCATCAATATGAATTATTCGAAGTTAACAATCTTGAAATAATAATAATAATAATAATTTTTTAAACATAACTTCTTAAATATAATAATGCACTTCGAAATTCACAATACGTAACACTTCAAATGACCTAATACAAATTTTGAACATACCACCTCGAATACCATAGTGCATTTATTGAACGTAGCACCTCGAATATTATTGTTTTTTTTCAAAAGTGTAATAAACACTGCGGAACATTCCACTCTTGACCAACCTCAAAGATGATCAGTCTTTGATAAGTTGTCAAGATAGTTTAAATAAACACTTGTAAACAACCATTGGACAAAAATGCATTTTATTGATAATATTGAATATGTACATAACGCCTCATTAAAACCTTCATGGACCAACAGGGTAGGAAAGAGTGCGTCATTCAATAGTAGAAAATCCAAAATCCAAAATATATATTCCCAATTTAACTTCAAATGTTGTATATTCAACGGGTGTTCAAACATCCTCCCTTGAATATCACAAAGATAATAATACCGTTGTTTTATCCTCTCGATAACCATATAAGGACCTTCCCAATTCGGGGCCATTATTCTGAGGCTCTTCTCCTTTGTATGCAAAAATACTTTCCTCAAAAACTTTGTCACCTTCTTTAAACTCTCTTATTTTCACCTTCGAATCATATTTGTTCCTCATAAGAGTTTGATTGATAATATAAAAACAATCATGCATGTTACTTAGAGTTATTTTTAAGGAAAACGAACACTCGTAATCTTTTCAGTGGTCAGTCTAGATTTTATATCTCTAGAAAACAGTGTTTATAAATATAATGATAATGAAAGAAGATCCATATATAAAACAAAACAAAAAAAATCTTGTAAAGATATTTCTATGAGGAAGGCTATAGCCGAAATTCAACATTCATCGTGGTTGTTTGATTTCAATGTCATAGTTTACAAGGTATATAAATTGTATAGCTATCATTCAGTCAACCAATTTTCATGGTTGATAAGATGTAAAAGCAAATACTACATATTGTGTATTTGATCTTTCATATGCAAGCAAAGAGGTAGCAACGAGTTTGTAAAGTAACATATATCTCAATCAAAAAAATATTCATATCATTATCACAATGGAATAGAAGAAGGAGTGAATAATTCTTGGGGCTTCCAAAAGCTTCAAGTGAATACTGGAGTTCGGAAAAAAATACATTGCCAAATATAGCATAAAGGATTATTAGTGACATGTCTTTTTTGATAAATCTAATTTTTAACTAATCCAAATAAAAAAAATTAAATTATAATAATGAAGATTCTAACAATTAGAATACTACTTACAATCGTTTGTAATATATATATATATATATATTATTGTCACATCAACTATATTTTTTTAGAATAATTGACTTTAAAGGTGATGATCTAACAACATTTAGCGGTTTTATCAAACAACAACAATGATTAACCATTCACTTCATCCTTATTTTAAATTAGGCATGGGCATTCGGTTCTTCGGTTCGGTTCGGTTCGGTTCTTTCGGTTCTCGGTTCTTTCGGTTCTTTAAAACTAGTACCCATTTAGGAACCGATTAAAATTCGGTTCGGTTCGGTTCGGTTCTCGGTTCTTTCGGTTCTATAAAACTAGTACCCATTTAGGAACTGATTAAAATTCAGTTCGGTTTGGTTCTTCTCGGTTCGGTTCGGTTACATTCGGGTTTCGGTTCCAAATGGTTACTTTCTAACCAAATGATTACTTTGTAACTAGAAGAACCGTTTGAAACCGAACCCAAAAGGAACAAAATGATTATTTTCTAACCAAATGGTTACTTTCTAACCAAAAAATATGTTTGGAACTGAGCCCGAAAAGAACCAAATGGTTATTTTCTAACCAAATGGTTACTTTCTAACCAAAAGAACTGTTTGGAACTGAACCCGAAAAGAACCAAATGGTTACTTTGTAGCCAAAAGAACCGTTTGGAACCAAACAGAACCATGGATATTCAAAGGTACTATTGCTTATTCGGTTCTTTATGGGTACTATTCGGTTCTCGGTTCTGAACCGAACCGAACCGAGAACCGTGGGTATTTAAGATAAGGAACCGTATGGGTATTTATAAGGAACCGGAACCGAACCGAATCCGTTATTTCGGTTCGGTTCGGTTCGGTTCTTCGGTTCCACACCCATATGCCCATTCCTTTTTTTAAAATATATGTAGAAGTGATTCTTTCATAGATATTGAGATATATACAACTATTAATATCAGAAAAAAAATTATTTTCAATAAAAAAAAATATGTACCAAACTATAGTAATATATTTATACATGAAGTGAACTTCATTAACAACAGAACTCTAAAATTTTGGCAGTTTCATATTATATTTTTCAGTTGGTAAATAAATAGTGTACATCTGCGATCTCAAACAATGGATATTGAACTTCGTTACAATAACGAAATAATTAGATGGAAATCTCATCCAATACTCTTTAAACGCATTTGTTTAAAATGATTGTCAATATTTTAGTTTTTTTCAGTTTTAACTTAACCACCATAAATGCGTACACACAACTTAATTTTGTAAAACTACTCTTTCATAAATGTTTGTTCATCTTTACATTTAAACGGACTTTTATGTAAGATTTTGTATCCGTATGTTTTTACGTTTATTATGCGTATAATGTTTTAGAGTAAGAAAGATGGTAGATAACCTTGTATAACATATAAAACCCTTAATTATTGGTGTATGACACATTTGATGATGCGTTACAAACAACTTTTAGGTCACTTACATGTTGAATTTGTAAAAATAATTAATACAATATATCATTATTATCGTAATACTCTCTAATGTACCAAAGGTAACTCGAATATGCAAACGAATCACCACGTCTGAAATGGTCACATTATTAATTTGAAAAATGGTCGACTACTAGTTGATGTGTTTAAAATAAGAAATTACAGTTTTCAGATGATGTATACATATTTTTCCTACCACTTCCACAACCATAATTATGATATTTTTCTATTTGCTATTTTTAGCTCATACACGAAGATTGAACATTCTTGAAAATTTTATAAGATAATGAACTTTTCTATTTATTATCAAACTCTGATAGTTTAGTAGTTAACACGTTGTATTATTTGATTATATTTTCTTCTTCTAAACGTGTAGTATAAAGTATGATAATAGTTTTCAAATACTTGTTAATAATAAGTAACATTATCCATCTATCACATTTTCTTACTGTATTAGTTTGTGGACACACAGTATATATTTATTTATGTATTAATCTACCAAATCCATTGACCGAGCTTATAATTATCCAAAAAATGTTTTTAAAGTATTTGTTGAAATTCATCCATATATTTTTTAAATGTTGTCAATAGATATACGTATGTGGCATAAAATATTTATTTATTTCCAATACTCTAAGGGTCGATATTATTATCCAAGAAAAAATGACTTGTCTTTATAAAGTGTTTGAAATGAAAATATGTGTTATTTAATCTTTCAAAATAAGACTTATTTCAAGGTAAAAATAATTTTCATATTCTCGAAATAATATTTTTATATTCATGCAAAAATCTAAAAAATAATCGCATGCATATGTCAAAAATAATATTTATATCTTCATGTACGAGTTTAAATAATTTTTATATATTCAAATAAACGTATAAATTATATTCATATTCACACGCACTAGTTCATCACGAGTTTAAATAATTTTTACTTACGGATAGTCGATAGTGTTTATATATACACATACATACAAGTTTCAAAAATATAGGCCAATCATTAATAAGGTATAAAAAAGATAAAAAAAAGATGATATGTGTGTTAAATTTATTTTGGTTATTTAGATGTTTTGGATTTGAAATATCTTTTATAGCTATGATATTATAATGTGGATTTTCTTCTTCCTTTTTTTTGTTTTTTCCCTCATCTTTCAAATTTAAATTCTTGATTTGCATTTTTCTAATTCAAATTCGATATTTACAGTTTACTAAAATAAATATTGCAGTTTCAAAATCGAATAAAAAAAATTGACTATATAAAATTAAATCAAATTTGAGATTGAAAGTTCCCTAAAATTGAAATTAAGTTTCCAAATTCTATACCAAAAGTTAAAAGTATAAATTTAAATTAAATATTTTTGTCAAATAAAATAAAATCAAATTGACTTTTTTTAAATTCAAGTTCATAACAATATAAAGTTTATAGAAATTTGAGCCCAAAGAAGATTTCGCAAAATTTAAAGGGAATTCTAAAGAAAAAAAACATGTTTACTAAACAATGATCAATTGAAATACCTAAATTTATTTAAATGAAACAAAAATATCAAAAAAAATATTTAGAATGTTAAAGATAGATATAATACATTTTTAAATCCTGTTATTTGGAATGAAATCAAATTGGGCAACGCATATTATAGGATTTACCTACCACTTTAATTATTTTAATGCAGCATAAATTATTTTCTTAAGACATGATATATTATTGGGCAACGTTAAATCGAGACCCGTTTTGGTTATAATGAGACCCCGTTATAACAAGACTTTCTTCAGCTATAATGAGACCCCAAATTTTACTAAAATACCCTTAATATATAAACATTTTTCAGCTGATTATCTCTCTTTTCTCTTTTCCTTTTTCCTTTTTTTTCTTTTTTATCAAATTCAAGTTGCAGCTTTCATCTCACCAATCAAAATCAGAAAATTATTTCTCTTCTCCAATTAATCTCTCTCTAGAGAACTCATTTCCCAATCAAAATTAACAATAGCACCCCAAGCAGAAAAGAAGCCGACTGAGAAGAAGGTCGCCGAAAAATATCCCTTGGCCGCCGTAGCAGCTGAGAATAAACCAAAGGCCGGAAAGAAGTTACCAAAAGAAGCTGGAACCGGAGCTGATAAAAAGAAGAAACGATCCAAGAAAAGCGTCGAGACCTACAATATCTACATCTTCAAGATCTTGAAGCAGGTTCATCAACGATATCTTCGAGAAATTGGCTGGTGAGTCTGCGAAGCTTGCGAGGTACAACAAGAAACCGACTATCACTTCAAGGGAAATCCAGACTGCGGTGAGGTTGGTGTTGTCTGGTGAATTGGCTAAACATGTTGTATCTGAGGAATGAAAGCTGTTACAAAGTTTATAAGTTCTTAGGTAATGGAATTTGGAGATTTAGGGTTTCTGGTTATAAATTTAATTCAAACTTAGAAATCTATGTGTTATTTTCTTTTTTGTGGTTTTGTTATCTGATTGATGTTTCTTATCTCGCTATTAATAAATATCTTGATTTCAAATATTGATTTCTCTAATTATTATTTTTATAAAAAAAAATTACAGCTCGTGTCTTAACCAAGATTGCCATTACCATAAGGCTGGGAAATATTTTCACAATTACTAGTTTATTTCTTAATATAAAATTATACAAATTATTGGGTCCACAGATTACTTCATTGTAATATAATTCTGTAAAAAAAATTGGCTCTTCGACTATAATGATTTTTTTTATGCTAATGAAAAGTTGTAAAGTTCCACAAGGCGATATTAAAATATAATTAAAAAATAGAGAGAATTTTTGTTAAAGAAGAGGAAGAAAATAGTTAATTTTAATGTAATTCATTCTTTGGGTATTAGATTAGTTTTAGAGAGAAGTTTGGTTAGAAAAGAGGAAGAAAATTGTTTAGATTTTTGGCTAAATATTTTTTATATGATGGGTAAAATAGTCTTTTACATAAAGTAAAATAAAAAGTTTGATTTAAGGTCTCATTATACCAAATGGGGTCTAAATATAGCCTTGCCCTATATTATTTTCTTAAAATATTATGGATTATTTCTCAAACATAAAGACAACATATTAAATTTTCTTAAGACGTAATAGATTATTTCAGTAATCATGATAGATTATTTACGTTAGACATGATGAAATATATTTTAAGACATGATAAATTATATCTCAAATATGGAAACAACAAATTTTATTTTCTTAAGATATGATAGATTATTTTCTTGAGATACGATAGATTATTTTCTTAAGATAAGACATATTATTTCTCCAACATAAAAGCAACATAATTAATTAAAAGCATAATAGATTTAAAATTTGCATATTTGCCTCTTTTATAGGATTTTAAATAAAGTATAACATATTTTACAAATTTTGTTATGTTTATTTATTTAACAGGGTTTTATAAGGAGTACAAAACATATTTGATAAAATCTAACACGTTTCTTAAAATGTTATAAGATTTTAGATAAAATAACCATAACAGATTTTAGATAAGTCAAACAAGCAGATTTTAGAAAACCAAAACCTACTCTCTTAAACAAACACATCCTATTTTTAAAAATAATAAATGATTGAGTCCAACCGAAATAATAAGCCCAATATTAATAAAAATACAACCTACTAAAAATCAAATAGGTTAGAATTTATAATAGTTAATTATAACAAATATGCATCCATGGTTGTTTGTCGGCTTCTTGCCATTGGACGTCTTCTCTCTTGTATCAACATGCTCACAATTAAACACTATTATGAATATATATTCTTAGTAATAATATATCTTTCTTGTTTATTCATGATACTTAATTCTGTAATCCAAGACTATATCGTTTGCACTAGGGATAATATATCTCATAACATTTATGGAGGAGATAAGCGATACTAGAATCCAGAACTTAT
Source organism: Limnanthes douglasii subsp. nivea (assembly GCA_036936605.1). Classification (NCBI taxonomy): domain Eukaryota; kingdom Viridiplantae; phylum Streptophyta; class Magnoliopsida; order Brassicales; family Limnanthaceae; genus Limnanthes; species Limnanthes douglasii. Next base: position 187,558,159 of record JAUPFV010000005.1, read on the forward strand.
ACGGCTCTACCATTGTTCTTTTATACTAGTAGTTGTAAGTTATTTCGATCTTCATCATTTGATTTGATTATTGGCAATTCCCTTTGGCTATCTTTGTTTCTGAAGAAGTAAATATCGTGAACTATTATGGAATTTTCCATTGCCTTAATTTGCGTGGAATTTGTTCAAAAAATATGTCATGCCTATCTTACTTTAAAAATATACTTGTTTTGTGTTAAAAAATCAATTACGTCTGCTTTATTTCAGAAAATATATATGACCTATTTTACTTTAGAAAATCCGCCATGTTTTTTTTGTTTCAAAAGTTTTGTCTTCCTAATTCGAAAACATATGTCTCGCATGTTTTGTTTTAGAAAATATGGTATGTTTGTCTTGTATTAGACTAATCTATCATATCCTAAGAAAATTGTTTTTAGGAAAACATGAAAAATTAAATATATGTTCAGATTTGTGTAAAGATTAGAATGTTCTTACATTTATTTTTAAAAAATAAGAAGAGATCTTGTTTAATCCAGCATTTCAATTCCAACTGGTTTTTGTAATGTTAATTTAAAATCTTTCACTACTCTAACATTTTATCTAACTAAACATTTACTTGACTATAAACTCTTGAAATTATATAGAAAAATAAATTTTCAATGATTGTATATTTTTAAAAGTGTTCAAGCTTCAAGTTAAGTTGTATCAATCATGCATAATGTACATTTTTCTCGTTAAACTTTGATAGGTTTGCGCTCAGTCTGCTAGTAAGAGATTAGACTAATGTCAATCTTTTTGTTACAAATATAATGATATCTCTTATTCAAATACATACAAAATATATTCGACTAATATATGACGCAAGAACGCACGCATGTATGATTGATACACTCTTTCATATATAGAGGAAATGCTCTTTGCTAGATCATTATCTCTTATTCAAAAAACGTAGGTTACTTTTAATCTTTATGGTGAAATATCTAAGCATTTAGAGACTCTAAAAAGAAGTAAAAGAGAACAATTGTTTTTAGAATGCATCAATCCTGACAAATAAGGTCTGGTATTTTATCTAAATTTGAAGTTTTTTACATTAAAGCTAGTGATGCGATGGAAGCACGTTTAATGGGCAATAAAGTGTGTATTGTTTTCTTTAAGTAATCATTTATTTTTTCTTGTTTTAGTGATCATTCAGAACATGTTCTTTTACTAGTCGTTTTGAGGAATCGATAATGTTTATTTAAGTTGGACATAGAACAAATATGGTTGAATAAATAATTGATATATTTGATTGATTAACATAATGAATCGTACTCTAGAGGTACAGTAAGGTTGATGAGTTTAATTTTCACCTCTCTCCAAATTTTATGTTTTGAGAAAGTAAGCCAAATTTTATAGCCTTCCGGTTTGTGGGTTTGATTCCCTTGTTTTAAAGCTAAAATAGTTTCTTTATAAAAAGTATTATGTCTACCTTTAATTTGGATCCTTAATCTCTCAACATTATATAAATATATCGATACAATGATATTTGTTTTTTTTTGCGAATGTATAGTGAAAGGTTTCCACATAAGACTTTGGGTTGTCCAAACCATCGAATTTGGTAATGATGGTTCATATATTCAAATAACGAGGGTCATTGTATACGAAGAATAGTGGGTTAGTATAGTGAATTTTAGTGATAAGATATACTTTATGCTCCTCCACATTGGGTTACATTGCGTATCAATGTTCTACGAAAAACGTCTGCTTGGAATGTGTGGGGTCTAAATGATCCTATTAGGCAAAAAGACGTCACTGACTTCATTATTAGGAACCATATCTCCTTAATAGTGCTTGTAGAAACTAAAGTCCAAAGTTATAATGTCGATTCAATCATTAGGCGAATGGTCCCTTTTTGGCATATCTTAACTAACCACTCGTCTCATCACTTAGGTAGAATTTGGATCACATGGAACCCTAGTGTTATCTCAATTACTAGGGTCTCTCAATCCCCTCAGTACATACACTGTATAACTAAATGTCATAATTATAGGGCTACTTTCAAGCTCACTGCGGTCTATGCTTTTAACGAAGCACAAGAATGAATCTCCCTCTGGAATGACCTAATTGACTTATCCAAGCTAGATTCCCATCTCCCTTGGGTCTCCATGGGTGACTTTAATGCTATTCGTCATCCGGACGAGAGGATTGGATCCTCTGAATCTTGTACCCAAGCTATTGATGACTTTAATAATTATTGTTATCAATGTGATCTCAGCGATCTCAGAGCTTCTGGCTACCCCTTCACTTGAATTAATAAACAATCCTCTCATCCCATCCTATCCAAGTTAGATCGTGTCCTCGTCAATTCGGACTAGGATGACCTCTTCCCTATGTCTCATGTCCACTTTGGGAATATTCGCACCTCTGACCATGCCACAATCACGGCCAATCTTGGGTTTCCTCGTCCCAAGCGGAAAAGACATTTTCGATATTTTAACATGTGGAAAACTCACCCTCTATTTAAGGATATTGTCTCCAACAGTTGGAATAAACCTATCTCCTCTACCGGGATGAACCTAGTGTCTGAAAAACTAACTCGCCTACAAAGTGAGCTATCTCCTCTCAACCGTGAGGAATTTAGTTACATTTCCTCCAGAGTTATCAATGCCCAAAAAAGTCTGTTCGACATCCAAGACGAACTAGTCTCTGACCTCCTCAACCCTCGTTTAGTAAAAAGCGAAAATGAGGCCTCTGATCTCTTTATCTTCCTAAGTCGTGCAGAAGAATCTTTTCTAAAACAAAAGTCCAGAGAAAACTGGATCAAGCTGGGGGACAAGAATTCTAAATTTTTTCATAAAAGCATCAAAGCCCGTCTTTTTCGAAATAAAATTATCTCGATTTCAAATGAGCATGGTATTTCTACCTCATCTCTGTCCACTGTATCTAAAGTTTTCGTGAAGTTTTTTGAAACTTCCTTGGGTTCTAAGCATCCTGCAAATTACCCTGGCTTGGAAAAAGTCTCATCTATGATTTCCTCTAAAGTCTCCAATACTGATACAGAGTTAATGATCTGTGAGATCACTTGCGCTGAAATAAAATCTGCTCTCTTCAGTATTGATTGTGATAAATCCCCGGGTCCTGACGGCTATAACTCCGATTTCTTCAAATGCTCTTGGAGTATAGTTGGTCAAGACATCTGTAAGGGAGTTCAAGATTTTTACCTCTCTGGAAATCTGATCTCTTCGTGGAATGCCACTTCTATTGCCCTTATTCCCAAATCTGAATCGCCATCTGTGCCAGTTGACTATAGACCCATTGCCCTGTGCAATATCGTATATAAAATTATCTCAAAAATTCTGGCCAATAGAATTAAAAATTCCTTCTCTATTGCTGATAATATTCTCTTGTCCCAAGAGTTGCTTAGGGGATATCAATCGAAAGGTAGAGGCGAAAGGATTTTTTATTAAAATTGATATCATGAAAACCTTTGATAATGTTCGATGGCACCTCATCCTCGACATTCTTGTGGCGATGAACTTCTCTGAGAAAATGATTACCTGGATTGTAACTTGTATTTCTTCACCATCTTACTCCGTCCTTATAAATGGAGATCTTCATGGATCTTTCAAAGGGAAAAAAGGCCTTAGACAGGGAGATCTACTTTCTCCTCTTCTTTTTGTTCTTGTTATGCAAGTGCTGTCCATCATTCTCAGAAATAAAAGTAGTGATGAAAATTTTCAATTTCATTGGAAATGTCATAAGCAAAAAATCATTAATCTTTGCTTTGCCGATGATCTAATGATTTTTTGCCACAGCGATCATCCTTCTCTTAACCTCATCAAAGAAGCTCTTGATGAGTTCTTTCTCTTCTCTGGCCTTAATGTCAACCCTTTGAAAATTCACATATTTTTCTCTGGAATTGATGATATTCTTAAATCGTCTCTCATGCCAATTCTGAATTTCCCGGAAGGCTCTCTTCCTCTGAAATACCTTGGAGTCCCTCTCTTCACTGGTAGACTCTCTCAAACGGACGATCACCCTCTCCTCCACAAAATTACCTCCTGTATAAATTCATGGACCTCTAAGCATCTCTCTTATGCGGGGAGACTTGAATTAATTAAATCGGTCCTATTTGCGGGACATGTTTACTAGTCCTCGATTTTTATTCTACCTTCTAGAATCATTAAAGAATTGAGTCAATACCTTAGAAGATTTCTTTGTTTTGGATCTGCAATGAAAATTCATGGAGCCAAAGTGGCCTGGTCCACTATTGTCACTCCTTATGATGAGGGCGGCCTTGGGATCCTAGATTTAAAAATCTGGAATCAGGCGGCCGTCCGAAAGCATCTTTGGTCAATTGTGAGTAATAAGCATAAGTCTATATGGTGTGAATGGATTAAAACTGAAAAGATCAAAAACAAAAGTCTCTAGAATGTTCCTATTGGATCATCTCCCTCTTCGATTTGGAGGAAAATCCTTCGTCTTCGCCCGCTGGCGATTAATTTGTATCGAGTGGCTATTGGAAATGGACAGAACACTTCGTTCTGGCATGATCCGTGGCTTATCTCCACGTCATTGGCAATCCATTACGGTTCTGATATCAATAATGGGGAATGGAACTGGTCGGCTAATCTAAGACCGACTCGTGCTCGTAGTCGCGCTAATCTCGAAGAAATTAACAGACTGATTCTCTCTCTTCCCCGCCCAAATATTCTCTACAACGATGTTCCATTCTGGACTACAAAGGAAGGACGCTCCAAATTCTCAATCAAAGACACTTACAATGCCATTCGTGTGTCTAACCCAAAAAAGGGTTGGGCAGGGTTAGTTTGGAACAAATTCAATATTCTGCGTCACTCTTTCATATCCTGGTTAGCAATAAAGGGAAAGCTTGCCACCAGAGACAAGCTTCTCAGTTAGGGCCTCAACATCCCGACTGAATGCCCCTTTTGTAACTCTGAGTCGGAAACCACAGCGCATACTCTCTTTGAATGTAGTTTCGCTCAGAGTATATGGTCTCACACAAGCCGTAAGCTTGGTTTTACTATCCATTCCTCTAACTGGAAACCTTGGATTATTGAGGCTTCTAGTTGGTCTAAAACACCAGACCTCTGCATCCGGCAATCTTGCTTCAATGCAGTTATTTACCACGCCTGGAAAGAGCGGAATTCAAGAATTTTTGGATCCGCCCCAGCCTTAGCCTCTTCTATATCCTTCCAAATCTTATCAGGCCTTCGATATAGATTTAAGGGTACCAAGATTGTCTGGCCTCCATAGTTTTCTTAACTTAATTCTAACTAATCTAAATTTTTTTCTTCCCAAGTATCTATCGTATGGACTAGAGCGGGATTCAGGACTGGTCGGATGTGACGTTAGCCCACAGTCATCTAGACGCCGACGATTCTACTCGTTCCATGTCAGACAGAGGCCTCCTAGCGATCTGATCCACTAGGAAGATTGAGTTCTATCTATGTCGGGCCTTCTATCTGAGTAGTTCATGACTCTCTATGATGTTTTCTCTATCTTGTGCTGTTGCGGATTTTAGTCGCTTATCGATTTATTTCAGTTAATTGTATCTCCTCGTGGTATGCCCCAGGTCTCTTGTATGAACTATTTTTTTTTATTTAAAATTTTTCTTTTCACCAAAAAAACGTCTTTATTCTGCAATAATTGCAGGCTAATTTTCTTTTAAATTCTTATCAACGGAATACTTGCTTCGGTTTTAAATTATAATGTTAATGTTTCATAATTGTTTAACCCTATCAGTAGCCATGATTGTTTTTTACACAATTTTAACATTACTAATAATTATAGTACTTTACTTCACTATACATCTATCAACTTGTGAGTTTATGATCAATCATAGCTTAAGATAGTTATCAACTCTACTTGGTTTCTTTAATATATTTTTTAAAATATGTCACTATTCAATGCGCTTCCAAATTTCACCAAAAAATAAACATATGTAGTTTTTATATAAAAAAATTCAAGTATCATGGCACTTATAGTGACTTAATGAAACCTAAAAACTATGAAATTAAATTGTTTAATTAATTTGAGTTTTGAATTACAGAAAACAAAAAACTAAGTTCCAAACAACTAATGAAGAAAATGGTGAGCGAAGGAGAAGTCGCAAGAATAGTGAAAATGGTACAAATAATATATCAAAAACTAAATACATGGTTGGTTATTATTGATTTAATTGGATACTTTATTGGTCAAAATGTTTGTGTTTCCACCTTTTTGGTCATTTAGTATGGTGGATACATCTCAATGGCTAATAACCGATATAATATGTATAATCACGTAAATATGCAAATATTATATATATTTTCATGATACATCTAAACATTATTTATATCTTCACATATGCCTTTGAAATTATATTTATAGCATCATGTCCAGGTGTAAACAATATTTATTTATTTAAGTGCATGTCTAATTAATCTTTATACACAGGCTTTGGACATAACTAGTCATTTGATTATCTATTTTAGTGACAGGAATTCCTTCAACTAAAAAATGTCGGCCATAGTCCATTGACTATCTATTTTGTATAAAGTTAGTCACCCACACACGTTATCTATCCATTTTCGATATAGTTAGTCATGTGACTATCCAATCTTAGTCCATTGACTATCCATTTTTGATAAATTTAGTCCTCTAAATAAACAAGTGCGATGATTAACTTTATTGGAAAATAGATAGTCAATGAACTACCATCAGACATTTTTTAGTCGAGGTTTACCACCAGATGTTTTTAATCAAGAAACTACATCCTAAAGCTTATATATTCACATATTTTCATATAAGTTATTGCTTTAAATACAACTCTAAATAATATTTATATCTCCATATACGCGTCTAAATAATTATTATATATTCATATACGCATCCAAATACTATTGTATATTCATGTACACCTCTATATATACTGTTAGCAAATCTTGTATATTATTTATTAGTCGTTATGTTCCATAAAACATAACTTTATTGTTAAATGCGTTGACAAACTTTACACTATAAAATGTATTAATTTGTTCTTTCAAATTCAATAAACATTACATGCATTTTCATAATAATTTTATGGTTATATCATACATGATTTTAGAGTCGATCACGTCATTCCAAAACTTCATATATTTTAAGAATATTTGAACTTTTTTCGTGTTAATGAAAATGGTTTTTGTTGACATATTAATCACACGACATGAAATTTACAACTTGAAACACTATTTATCTGGTTTGTTCATCAATGGAAATTGGTGATTGATCAATATAGCACAAGTCAAATCGCAAGCGTTCTCTTCCACAATTGTTTTCAAACATCTTAAAGCTTATTGATAATTATATTATATGTTTTTTTCGACAGAAATGTGAACCCAACGCAAAAAAAATAATTACATTTTGGTTATCGAATCATCTTATATAAATTATCCCTTATGAATATATGAAGAAACATCCACAACAAATTAATGCACATCAAACATGCAAAAAATGAATTAATAATAACATCAAATGCATTTTTTGGTCATATGTCATTGCATGTACTTGTGTGCTTGTAATTCTGACAACAAATATTGTATTTCTGGCCAACCATCGTTTTTATCATTGCATTCTCTGAAACGATATTTTTGAATTATAAAATATAATCCGCGAACGAACTCCTGATATCGTTAAAACTTGTATGCTTTTTTCTTCTATACTTCATCTGTTATATCATAGATGCTTGTCATTATTAAAATTAATATACCAATGGACGATTAAGTAGGCGCAACGGACGTTTGAAGACTAAATATCATCACATTTAATCGATCTCTCTATCAATTTAAACAAATCATAATTGTTTTTTTTGCTAACCATCGTTTTCTGTTGTTAATTTTTTTAAATATATTTTTCTTATAAATCGAGACTTTTCATATTGTTATAGAATTTTATGAATTTTATTAATACTCAGGAGATTATAAAACCCGCGATAATTACAAAATTGTATTACTTATTGTTTTTTAAAACTAATTTGGTCATCTTTACTGATGTATTAGTCGTAGACCACAATAACCCACTAAATGTATATTTGTAAATAGTATATAAAATAATAAACATCGTAACAATGAAAATAAAACGATAAAAGTGTTTGGATATCTATTTCCTACCATGACAATGTGTGATTTTAATAATTGCAGTTGATGATGTATAACATTTTTGTCTGTAACTAGTGAAAACAAGTTAAATTTAAGCTCACATCCGATGAAAATAATATTATATATATAACTTTGTATTTATAAAAAAGTAATTTTTTTTGTCTAACTATTTTTATATTTAACTTCTTATTAATTATATGTTTCGGATTAAATTTTAAAAACAAAATCAAATATATATTTAAAATATGTATTTTTTTTTTAAATTTACATTGTTTTATTTTTAGATTACATTTTAAGTAAATAGAAAAAATTTGTAATGAAATAAAAGATATATAAAAGCTTTAACAATTGTGAGATAACCGTTCGATAGTTTTGGTTTTTACCAGAATATTTTCAGTATATTTATAATTTAGTTATTCATACCTAAGACTGTATTTGTATTCTTTGGGTTATCTTTTAATATTTCTTGTCTATCGTAAGTGGTTCTATACATACGTATGTCCGCTTCTTAATCTCCATATTTCGATCCAAAATTCTATATATTCGACTACGACCGAGAAATAATTATGGTTTCGGTCTTCAGATACTTTATCAGCCAATTTTCAATAAATTGGCCACCTTATGTGAGGCCTACATACTTTATTCTCTAGTGGGCAGATGGGCTTTGCTTCAAAAAATAGTGTCTAGCGGTTTAGCGCAAAAGCCCAATCAACGAAGAGTACAATTAGCTCTCTTATTTCTTCTATATACATGAGTGGAGAAAAAGTTATGAACTGATTGGAGGAATGGAAATAGTATGGATTCGGGTCGATTTATTTTAGTCGGCTGTTTGAAATATAAATTGGGTTTCATCTAATTTGTTTTAGATAAATATTTTTAACTTTAGAACTGGATGTTGTTTTAGGTTCGTCTTTTTAAAAACAAAATAAATTTTTTATTAGATAACAGTCAGTTTAGAAAGGTATTAATGGTACACTAGTTAGATTAAGTTTAATTTTGATTCAATATCATTAACAATCTAAAAAAAAATTAAAATGAGTGAGAGTGTCAAGATTAGAATAAAATGTATGTGGGCTATTTAATATTAGTCTGTATGTGGGTGAGTGTTTACTTTCTGCCACACTATATATATACACTGTAATTGTCATATGCTCTGAGATATTGTTGGGTTTATGTGTTAAAAGGGTGAATATGTGAGAGACACATTCACTCAACGTTTAATGTTTTCTTTGTGCTTCCGAATGATTCGCTGAATGATATTTTCATGCTCAACATCTTCAGATCCTACCGTCATTTGTTCCATACATATAACACATTTACAATTCTCTTAACATGGTATTAGAGCTAAGTTCGAAGCAATGTGAGATTCTAAGCAAATGTATTGAATATCCAGCAATGTGTTTCCGCTGTGATTAGGCGATGCTATTATGCTCATCAACACATCCAGCGATGTGTTTCTGCTGTGATTGGGCAATATTCATTCCGTCCGGCGACGTTTATTCCGCCGATTAATGAGATCCAGTTTAAGAGGGGTGTTGGAGAGTAAACTTCATCCCATACTTGGTCCAGAATCCCACATTGTTAATATTAAAAAGAGTATAGTGTATATAAGTGTGAACCAACCTTAACTTGTAAGAGGCCTTTTAGGATTGTACCAAAAGCAAAGTTGTGAGGTCTTTTGGGGCCGAAGATATACAATATCTCACTAGTATGTGAGACATACTTATATTCTTAACAAACATAGCGTACTCTATTTTATAAGTGTTTTATAATTGTGTTAATAGTGATGAATTGTATTCATAATGTATATTGAGAGTTCGATTCATCTTCTTAGCTCTCAAATCTCTTTGATTAGATGTTTGACTTATCCAGAGTCTAGGTTTTTTATTTTCTATTGTAGCTCTAAAATATAGAGATCTAGCAAGTATAAAATAAGTGAGGTATTACTACATGCTTATAAAATAAATATGTTTGATTTGGGGATTGAATGATAAGATTATAGAGATCTAGCAAGTATAAAATAAGTGAGGTATTACTACATGCTTAGAAAATAAATATGTTTGATTTGGGGATTGAATGATAAGATTTTGAATATCTTAAAATATTTTGTAAGCTATGAGTTTTCCAATCTTAGGTAACCCACTTCTAAACTTTCCAATAAGAGAATGATCCTTAGTTGAGCATCAATATGATTCTAGTTGATGTCACATTTAGTTTTACATTTGAGTGTCCATATTGCAATTCATTCAGCAACATAATTTTGGTCCTTATATGTGTCACAAACTCATAAAGGGAGGTATCCGGGGTAAAAAAATGGCATGTCCCTCATGTTTACAAGTTGTCTCACGTTAGTCCTCATTATTTACCTCTGTAATAAATAGGTCCCCTTAGTTTCAAAAAATAAAATAAACAAGTCTTTATCGACGCAACCCAATTTTTCTCCTAGGTATGCCCTTTGACTTTCCACATCAGTGTCCACATAGGACGCAAATGTGGCAGTAGTAAATATTCTAAAATTACTTTTTACTTTTACCAAAACCTATTAATCTAATATCTAACCCATACCTGGTCCAACTAACTAAAATTACCCAGCCTAAGACCAACTAATTTCTACGTCGATGAGGAGAAAACGACGATTAGAGATGATTCTACGATGGATTTGATAAAGGCTTGTTGTTGTTGAAGACAGAGATCTTCATAGCACTTAGAAAATATATTCATTGTGGTTGAGCTACCGAAAAATCCATAGTTTTTAGCGCATAGACAATGTCTTTCTGGTGCTTCGCATCTGTGTTCCTCAACTATATTCGATCAGATCTCTTCCTAGATTTTTCCGACTTCTCAATTAAAAAATTATCACAAAAGTTTCGAAGCATAGAATTGGTCTGCAAAATGAATATAAATAGTTATATGCAGATCAAAATCATTATTATAAATTAAAATCCATATCATATTCTAACAATTTTACTTTTCTAGGAAAAATCAATACATATATATGAGAGATAGAGAGAGAAAGAGAATTGAACAGTTTTCTTACATTTTCGTGGCAACAAAACAGAAAGAGAAAAGTAAGAATATAAGAGAAGGTGAAGAGAAGATTCAGAGAATTGGGCAATAAGTAAAAGGGAGAATCTGAAAGAAATAATATATGAGGGAAAATAGGAGATGAGCGAGAGAGAGGAAGAAACGAGGAAAGAGGAGGACGACTAGTTAAAAAGAAAAGTAGTGAATCTATATTGTTAGTAATATAGTTGGGCTTGGGTTGGGTAATTTAGTTAGTCGGACTGGATATAGTTTAGGTTAATAGGTTTAGGTAAAAGTAAAAAGTAATTTTAGAACATTTACTGCTACCACATCAGCGTTCTTCGTGGATGCTGATGTGGAAAGTTAAAGGGAATTATTAGGAGAGAAGTTGGGCTATAGTCAATGAGGACCTGTTTATTAGGTTTTTTTGAAATGAATGGGACATGTTTATTACAGAGGTAAATGATGAGGATTAACGTGAGAAAACTAGTAAATATAGGAGACCTACCATGTTTTTTACCCATGTATCCATGTGACAACAATGGCTTTGTTCGAATTAATAAGATAATTGAGGCATCATAGTTCATAGGTTGTATTTAAATCACCATACGATAATTATTTTTAAAATAGTTTAGCACGGTCAAGTTTAGTTATCATATATATTATTTTATCCAATATATTATTGGGTAAGATGTCTTAATCATTGAATTCAGATTCGTTTCTAGCTGACCAAATAACACAATATATGATTAGCGGAAAATAATTCTAATATGGATAGGTTTATTTTTGTACCAGAACAAGCAACTAATAATGTTTTGCAATGGCATATTATTACTAATTTGAATACCAAATAGACATGCAAAATATTTTCATACTTTCCATGTGTATTACAATGGACAAATAAATGGTTGATAGATTCAATGCCTTACAGAATTGGCATTTAGAAGAAGTACTGAAATTCTTCTTTTCAAGAATTTTGTTAACTACTATTAGTCCTTTAAGGAACCTCCAAATAGTGATCAATTTTTTGAAGTGGTGTTATTCCAAATCTTTTTAAATAGATTTGATAGTATTTATTTTTCTCTAATGTTATTCCAGATTTCCTTGGTGTTAAAGTAGCCATTAGATGATACATTCCATTTAGTAGAGTCTTCTTTGTTTTAATGTTTAGTGATTTATCTTATTCTTTCAACACTAAATGTTAAGACATTATCCTTTATTTGTTTAAGTTCCAATATCCAACCTACCAGTAATTGTGTATTTTATCTTTTTTATACCAATTGCGTAATACATTTAGACCTTTTCTAGTTTATCTTTAAATATTGTTGCTTCGTATATTGCTTTACTTTTGATTTTGGATGGGTTCATTATTACTTATAGAATTAGAAGTTTGATGTTTATTATAAGTTGATAATATGTCTTTGTTTATAACTAGTTTTTTGTAGTCTTTAGATTTGTGGCATAAATGTTTACAATGTATGTAGTAGAATGCCATATCACAATATGTGGTATCTTGCCAGAATCCATCTTTTTCATGAAAGTGTATCCAAACCTTTTTAGGAAGAGGTTTTGATACATCCAGCTCTAGCCAGACCTTACAATAGGTAAATTTCGCCCTATTTTAAGAGGGAAATCATACTAAAAGAGGCTTACATAGAGCCTTGGAAATAATAGTTATGTGTCTTGATTATACATATATTCAGGAAAACTTGGGAAAAGTACCGAGACTGGAGTTATTAGAGACTCGATACTCGGGTTAAACACTGGGTACCATTTGAGGAGTCTTAAAGAGTAGTATCTAATTGTCCAAACATTGCATTTCCAAATCTTTTTAAGATCCTCAATTTGATCAAGTTATATAAGGACAAGTTTATAATCCCATATAGAGATACTAAATAGTCCATGGAATTTGAAATTTTCCAAAAATCTCTAGATTAGTTATAGTTTAGGTCTACCAAAAGAATACTTTACAATTAAGGTAAATTCAGAGATACAGATTAAGTTGTCCTTATCTTGTTCCAAATATAATGTGACCTAGAAATCTCATTTGTCATGAATGTTTACTTTGTCATGTACGATTTCTCTTACCTTGGTTTTGGTAATATCAATATATGATCCCTTTTTTGTATATTTGTGCAGAATCTGGGATAGTTGTTGAATTGGTGATAAAATGTCAAAAATTGGATTATTTTTTATTTATTGCATATGTCATACCCAAATCTGGGTCTGAGTCGTTTTTTTTGTAAGGTAATTAAGAAACGTTATCTTCATATTTTGTTTGATCTTGATTCAACATTCCTTGATCATGTTGCGGTGCTCTATTTTTTGAGACATAGTTTAGAATACACGGTATAAACCATCAATTCACAACCCCTAAAATCCATCAAAGTCTCTCCAGATTGGGGTAGCCTAACTCTAACAGAATTAAGGAATACTCATCTGGCTCGAATCTCTTCGAGTTCAGATTTGTGGAAATAAAGATAGGATATTTTTTGTAAAGCTAAAATATACTTAAAGCTAACCTTAGTGATGTTGGGCCCAACTTGCCCGATGAAAGACTCGGGAAGCGGTTCGGATTCAGTTGGAGGAACATTATTACTAGTTTTTGGATTAGCTCATTGTGTTGACTTTGGAGTTACCCTGGTCTGACCAAATATCTCAAAGGGGGATCTTCACCACTATCATCCATATTTTCTTCCATGGCTCATGGTATTTTCTCTGAAGGTCCATTAAGCTAAGCACTAGGATTTTCTTCCTCGGTTTGAAGGGACTCATTGGCTGCAATAGTGGGATTTGCCTTTCAATTAACCCCTGATCGAACTTAAGTTACAATGGCTTCTCCTCCTAGAATCAAAATTTATGCTAGAGGATTGCCAATAATAGTGGGTTGTTCAGTTGATTTTCCGGTTGTCTTATCCGACATAAAAGGATTTTTTTCCTTGGAAAGCCTAGTGCCTCTAAGTGGATTACTATCGCTGATATCTGATCCCATAACTATGAAAGTTGAGGGAGTTTTGTGACTGGTGACCCCTCTGGTTTGGGATAACTTGACTGACTGAGGAGAATGATTGGGCAGTCAAGGCAGGTTCCAAAGAAATGTGGTGCTCGTTATATAGGTAAACCCTACCGTAATCTATAGACTGAGTTACAACAGCTATATCTAGAGAAGCAAGTAATCAAGCAGCTATTATAGTCTTCCTTTTTTCTTCATCTAATTCGGATAAATTAAGCCAACCTCCTTTAGTAAGAGCGTTCCTAGCTGTGAACATACAAACCCTAGAAAGTGTCGGGAAATGTGTTTAATAGTGAACAAGGTATAGGGGAAGAGAAAATCTTGGTGACAACAACTGCAACCAACAACGACCTCCACACAAATAGCAAGCAAAGAATTTTCACGACTATTATGAATGGATCCTTCATCCTAAGTTGTTCTAGCATGTCCTTATTCGATTTTTTTTATGTTCGTCAACTAATAACGATAAAACATAGAGTATGTTAGGTGTCTATTCTCATTTTACACATCAATTCTTCCTTCTTGAGTTTATACTTCAACCAACATTAATAAAGAAATACATTCTTTCTTTTTGAATCAGTCAAATGAAAATTGGTATTGGAACATTAAAGCAACATCTCATAAGACTGTTAATTCAGGTAATTTCACACCTTTTTTTGAATTTGAACAAACCGAATAAAAACCATTTGAAAACGGTAGTATGATTCATAGTTATAGTACAATTTATTTTAACAAAATAAATCCAAAAGTACACCTTAAAAATATTTTACATGCTCTCGAGTTGATTTATAACCTTAAGTACAAAAATTACAAACGATAATATGCTATTTGTCAAAATTTATGGTTGGATTATCTATAAAGGAAATCAACAGACAAGAAGCAAACTACTGAGATGTGAGAGTATGTGTGAAATTTTCCTTTTTATTACAAAAAATCTTGCATTTCATCTTTGTACTTTCTAATTTATCAATGATTTTATCTAATATTTGGAATTCTTGCATAGGTCATTCGGGAAATAAATTTTTTAGTACTTTTTGCTAAAATAACTTTATGAATGATAATAAAATTTATAATATGTTTTAGCATCGTGTCCCCATGAAAAGTTTATTAAATTATATTTTTATATTTTTTATCTTTCACTACAATACGTTTTGATATTGTTCTTATCAATTTGTAGATGTCACTTATTCTTAGCCTATCCAACCACTGTTATTATGTATTATTTCATGATGATTAAATTATATTTTTCCGAACCATTTTTTGTCTATAAAATCCAAAATCAACAATATTTTTATTTTGCGTACATGTATTAAATATTGATTTTAAAGTGAATTAGAATTGTATCTCAGTGTGATAATGGTCCCAAGTCATACAATAATTTTTTATATAAAATTTGTGAGAAAATAGCACATCATTCCATATCTTATGTCCTCGTACTTCTCCTTAAAATAGAGAAACAAAACAAAAAATAAAATCAATAAATAAATAATATTATTTTATTGTGTACACATTGCAATTTTTTCCGAAGGTGCAGATATTTAATCTAATGGGTTAGGGTACTTTAACTATAATTGTTTGGTGGGATGAGTTATGAGTTTTATTAATTACCATTTGGGTGAATATTATTTATAAAAACCTAAATATTATAACATATTATCACAAAAAACATAGTTGAATAAATAGTTATTGGATAATCGTGAGTGGGTACCTGAACCCACCCTATTTGGGCGTGAGCAAAAATAATTTTTTTCAGACGAATTCGGGTTTGGGAAAATAAAGATGGGTTCAAGTTTAGATTTAGCTATATACACATTCATCCTCACCCATTACCATCCCAAACATTGTGTGCATATTCTATGCCCCTCTTCTTTTGGAACTACGATTTATAAGTGACTACTTCATTCCCACCAATGTTTTAGCTATAAGTCCTCGACCTATATTATTTTTAAAAAAATCTGTTTATTCTCATCTTTAAGTTCTTAGATGTTTGTATTTTCTTCTCTTTTTATCTATTGCGATTAATAAACTCCAATCCGTTCAAATAAATGTATATTTTTAAGACATTCTCTCAATCATAGAGTCATAAAGTGCACAAGTAATATGATTTATCAACTTTTAGAATTATCATTTTATGTCATGTGCGTTTTAATAAAACTTTATTTTTATTTTAAAAAACGAACCCAAAATACTCATACATATGATTAGGATTTCGTTTTCAATTCCAGATTCACATCTTGTATCCACATATTTCCCAAGATCCATATATTCAATTATCACAAACTTTTTTTTTAACCAATCTCGTGTGCTCCCAATGTCTATTTTGTAAGTTATAATTTCTCTATCAAGAGTGTGCTCCTATTTGCAAGCATAGACCAAAAACATTTTTCCAACCATCCTATTTACCATTCTATTATACCCCAAAATCAACTATTTGGGCCTCCTTCTTTGAGCTCTTCAGGACACTCAAGAGCTCACGTCTCACTATCATCCACCAGTCCAGCAACCAATGATTTGTAGTCAAGACGACATCTTCAAACAAATTCAAAATAATACCAAACCTCCAATACCATAACTAAAAAATATTTAATATTCTAAGTAACCTAATGAGTGCATTTAATTACCCATATCGAAATTAAGTAATGTTTGATCAATGGGACATGCTTTTAGTATCCCATCCCTCTGAATTGAATATAATGTGGTCTATATGGGTTTTATTTCATGAAAAGAACTATAATGGCTCTTTTAGGGGCATTAAACATACTATAAAAACGATATTATTCAGAATGTTCTTAGTCTTCTGTTATCTAAATCTTGGCTCATTCATCAATTAGATACATATAACGTATGTTTACATAAGAAATTAATCAAAAATATTTAGATATGCTAGCATACGGGGTTTAAAGGCCTTATTGATCATAATCATATGTGTTTGTTACAATAATCTAATTATGGTCCCAAGAAAGCTCCATGCATTTGGTATCAACATTTTGCTGATTTTCTTGCCACAAGATTGTTTCTATCAACAACAGTTATAACACGACATGTACTACTCCTCATGAAGTAGTAAACGTGTTTGCCACCCGTTTATCCAACCTAATGGGCCAAAAATACCCCTTTACCTACCATGGCCTCAACATAATCAACACCCTCATTAGTGCTAAATTAACTTCATCCGACAAAGCCACCATGATTTGGCATGTCACCAATGAAGAAATAAAACATGTCATTTTCAATAAATACAACAATAAGGACCCACGATTAGATGGCTATAAATCTAGCTTATTCAAATTATACGTGTCCATCAAAGGCATTAACTTATGCAAAAGTATCCATGAGTTTTTCAACTCTACGTGTATGGACCCTAATTGAAATAAAACTACTATTTATTTATCCGCAAGACTGATACCCTATTTATGTGGCTAATTATAAGCCAAATATCTATTGAAGTGTCACTTATAAAATAATCTCTAAGATACTAGAAAATAAGATAAAAAATTATTTATAACCCTTATTGACTATGATCAATCGTTTTTTATCCTTTGCCACATTATTTTTTACAATATCTTACTGATACAGAGTAAACGCAGAGAAGCCAATATAGGGGAAACCTTAATTTTCTTTATCAAAATTCAACTCCCCTTACAGCGTAAACAAAGTCTGTTTAAATAAGGCTTCGAATGAAAATCCTAATATGAAAATACCAAAAATGCCCAAAAGTAATAAAAATTCGAAATAAAATAGTAAACGAATCTGAATGCCCAAAAACGCCACATGTCACGAGAATAGCTGTTGACTTCAACTCGTGGCGTTGTTCCCTTCGAAATAAGGTGTTTTGGGTCAAAATCGGACACCGGGAGCTCCGAAACTGTCAATTCGCTGCATTCTTCGGGGGATCGCCTGTCTTCATAAATTCTAGCGCTAATCTGTCTGCATCATCCCCTTCAGGGTAGAGAAGATTCGCCATCGAATCAGAACCTGTCTCATCCTCAGAAGAGTCACCTGCATAAGGAATCAGATGCTTAACATTAAAGACATCAGACGTACGGACATGGCTAGGCAAGCGCAGCCGATAAGCATTCGAGTTGATCCTCTCCACAATCTCCACATGGCCAATCTTCCGGGCGGCCAGTTTGTTGTACTCACCGGCAGGGTACCGAGCCTTGGTTAGAACTTCCCACACATAGTCACCAACTTCGAACTGTACAGGACGACGATGAGAATCCGCCTAAGACTTATACTTGGCGGTGCTCAAGACAAGCTGATCGTATGTCTTCTGGTGGATTTGGCGAATCTGCGATATAAGCTCCTCAACAGTTGTGTGAACACGAATTTTACTGGGCAGGATGAGCAAGTTTACAGGACCCCGGGGCACAACATCATACACCACCTGGAGAGGACAAAGACCTGTCGAGCGGTTAATGGCCCACCAGGCTGCGTAACAAGTTACCGAGGGAACGGTTAACCACCTCTGTCTGACCATCAGTCTGGGGGTCGTAGGCACTACTGAAACTGAGCTGCGTATTCACCATGCGCCATAAGCTGAGCCAGAAATAACTCACAAACCTGGTGTCACGGTCAGAAATAATGGCACTAGGGAGGCCATGAATGCGGTAAATCTCTCGAAAGAAAAGTTGTGCGACACACACTGCATCAGATGTCTTTCTACATGGGATGAAGTGTACCATCTTAGAAAAATGATCAACCACCACAAAAATAGAGTCGAATCCATGTTGAGTCCGGGGTAATCCAAGAACAAAATCCATACTGATGTCGGTCCAGGGCTGAGTAGGAATTGGTAACGACAAATAAAGACCCGCATTCGTTGACGTTCCCTTGGCCAACTGACAAAATCGACAATGGGAGATATAACGACCAATTTCCTTATGCATCGAAGGCCAAAAATATGATGCGGATAGCAACTGATATGTCCTATCACGGCCCACATGACCCTGGGCATGCAGCTCCTTGATCAACTGAAGATGCAAGCTACAGTCAGGGATACACAACTGTACCCCGCGAAAGAGAAATACATCCTCCATTAAAAAATCAGATTGTGTCCCCTGCTGTATCAGTTCAATAACCCGAGAGAAGAACGAGTCAGTAGCATAAAGGCCAACAAAAGAATCAAAGCCAGGAATCTGAACTCGCATTTCAGTCAGCAGATTGTGACGACGGCTCAGAGCATCAACAACCTGATTCGTAATACCGGCCTTGTGCTTGATGACAAAAGTGAACTGCTGCAAGTAAGCTATCCAAGAAGCATGTCTATGAGTGACCTTGTCCTGGCTGCCAAGATACTTCAAAGAGTCATGATCAGTATATAGCACAAATTCACGCTGAAACAAATAATGACGTCAATGCTTGATAGCCTAAACCACAACATAAAATTCAATGTCATATGTACTAAATCGTAGTTTAGTACTCGCAAGTTTCTCACTGAAGAAATCCACATGACGCCCTGACTAGGAAAGAACTGCCCCAATACCAAATTTAGACGCATCACAATGAAGCTCAAATGGCTGGGAAAAGTCGGGCAGCACCAGAATAGGTACAGTGGTGAGACGTCGTTTAATCTCTGCAAACACCGCATCAGTATCCTCGAACCATTCAAATTTTTTTCCCTTCATGTAGTCCGTAATTGGGGCCATAACACTGCTGAAATAGGGAATGAAACGCCGATAAAAAGAAGCTAAACCATGAAAACTGCAAACCTCGGTGATGGAAGTAGGTCGAGGCCACTGGTCCACTGCAGCAACTTTGCTCGAATCAGATCGTAACCCTTCAACAGAGATAATATACCCTAAAAATTGGACAGATGGGGACATAAACGCGCATTTGGCAACAACACCATAAAACTTGTCCCGACGCAGCACCAATAACACCTCAAGTAAGTGGGACAAGTGCAGAGAAGGGTTAGCGCTATAAATCAGAATATCATCGAAGTAAACAACAACAAATTTACCGATGAAAGGCCTCAATGCCTGATTCATGACACGCATGAAAGTGCTTGGCGCGTTAGACAGGCCAAACGGCATCACCAGCCACTCGAACAGTCCCTCACGCGTCTTAAATTTCGTCTTCCACTCATCACCAGGACGAATCCAAATCTGGTGGTATCCACTCTTCAAATCAAGCTTGCTGAACACAGAAGCACCACCCGACTGGTCTAAACGATCATCCAGACGAGGTATAGGAAACCTGTAACGAACAATGATCTTGTTGATAGCTCTGCTGTCCAAACACATACGCCAGGAACCCTCCTTCTTCAGTGTCAGCAACACTGGAACTGCACATGAACTGAGACTTTCTCGAACATGTCCCTTAGCCAACAAATCCTCCACCTGTCGACGTAATTCCTCATGCTCCTTCGGGATCATGCGATAGTGGGGCCGATTTGGGAGAGCAACACCAGGAACCAGGTCGATTTGATGTTGAATATCTCTCAGAGGAGGTAACTCGGAGGGCAAAGTCTTAGGAAACACATCTGCAAACTCCTGCAAAAGAGCCTGAACTGCAGGGCTAGGATCCGCACGAAAATCAGTCACAACAGGATCACAAAACAACAAGAAGACCACACCAGCTTCTTCCATGACCGCCTGAAAAGGAGCACAGGACAGCAAGGTCGTGGTGGAAGGACCAGATCCAATTCTGAGGGACCGAGGCTTTGGAGGCACTAGAACAATCTTCTTACCCCAAAAAAAGAATGAATAAGTATTCGCACGACCATCATGCACAACAGACAAATCATACTGCCAAGGGCGGCCAAGCAATAAGTGACAAGCGTCCATAGGCACTACATCACAAAACACCTCATCCCGGTATGTCTTCCCTACAGAAAATGATACAAGCACACGTTGAGACACAGTGATATCAGTACATTTAATTAGCCAGGACAGCTTGTATGGCTTGGGGTGCGACTCTGATTTCATCCCGAGCTTCGAAACCGCTGTCTCGGAAATTACATTCTCACAGCTACCAGCATCATTAATGAAGGTGCACACTTTATCGCCAATTGTACAAGTGGACAGAAACAAATTATTCCGCAGCCAGTTACTCTGATCAGGAACATAAGGGGAAAGAAAAGTACGTCGTACCATCAGAACTGCACAAACATCACCAGTCACAACCTCCTCCGCGACCTCAGTCACATCATCATCATATGTATCAAACTTTGGGAGAACATTAGGAACAATGGGGGCCGGTTCAAACGCCCCGTGAGAGAAAAGACCCCTAGCACCCGCAGCATTCAGACACTCTACCTGACGATGCCCTAACTCACCATAGCCAAAGCAACGTAACTTACCATCAGAACGGCTGGTCGCACCGCGCCCAGGAGGGGCCTGATCAGGGGTTGGACGTGGAACTGGTGCGGGCGCTGAGGTCCCTGTAGGAGCTCCAGTTCGTACGCCCATCTGGGTCCGTCGAGCCAACTATTTTTCTGCCTGGAGGGCACGCCGATGAGCTTCCGAAACAGACAACTGGTCGAACATGTTCAACACATCCTGGAATTGAGGGCGCAACCCCCCAATATAGCGGGATACCCGCTGATGTGTTGACTCGTTCACATCTGTACGAGCAAAAAACTGAAAGAAATCCTCTGTATACTCGTCCACAGAGCGTGGCCCCTAACGAAGATTCTGGAAACGCTGGAACAATTCTCGCTCAAAATTGTAAGGCAAGAATGCCTTACGGATTTTCTTCTTGAACTTCTCCCAACTATGTACTTTCTCTTTGCCTTCACGCGCACAGATCTTTTTCACCTGCTGCCACCAAGCTTGTGCCCTGCCGTGCAGGTGGATGGTAACCAAAGCTACTTGTCTCTCCTCAGGAACTTCCTTGAAGTCCAACACCTCCTCAACATGGGATAACCAATCAACAAACTCCTCTGCCCGAAGTCCACCATCAAATTCAGGAATGTTAACCTTAAATCCAAGCTCCCAGCGGCGGTCTGGATAAGCGTTCCATTCTGGCCTTTATTCAAAAGGGTTATCGGGACCTTCAGCCTCCACACCGGGTTGCCTGCCAGTAAGTTCAGCCATCTGACGGGCAAGATACTCGACCTGATGGCATAGCTCAGCATTCTCGCGATCTCCGAAATCACTCGCATCTCCTTCCACAGCAATGCCGCTGCGACCTCTGGGTCTTTATCGCACTATCTCGCAAGACTGCATGTGTCTGATACCAATATGATACAGAGTAAACACAGAGAAGCCAATATAGGGGAAACCCTAATTTTCTTTATCAAAATTCAACTCCCCTGACAGCATAAACAAAGTCTGTTTAAATAAGGGTTCGAATGAAAACCCTAATACGAAAATACCAAAAATGCCCAAAAGTAATAAAAATTCAAAATAAAATAGTAAACGACTCCAAATGCCCAAAAAACGCCATACGTCACGAACATAGTAGGTGACTTCAACTCGTGGCGCCGTTCCCTTCAAAATAAGGTGTTGTGGGTCAAAATCGGACACCGGGAGCTCCGAAACTGTCAATTTGCTGCATTCTTCGGGTGATCGTCTGTCTTCATAAATTCTAGCGCTAATCTGTCTGCATCACTTACTCTCACAAGAACTCCTTAGAGGGTATCATACCAATCATAAAGGCCTAATAGATGCTTTCAAAATTGATCTTATGAAAGCATTTGATAACATTCAATGACACATAATTCTTCATATCCTAATAATCATAAACTTCCCTTCTAAAATAATCTAATTGATATTCAAGTGTATATTAACCCTATCTTACACCATAATCATAAATGGTAACCCCCAAGACTCGTTCAGACGCAAGAGATACCTCATGTAAAGAGACCCACTTTCATCATTTATCTTTGTTCTAATCATGAAAGTTCTCTCTTCTATTTCAAAAGATAAAATTCAAGATCTAAACTTTAAATTCCACTGAAATGTCAAAACATTACAATTATAAATATCTACTTTTCATATGACATTATGATTTCATTCGCATTGATTCCACCACACTCAAATATATCAAATAATTATTTGATGAATTCTCTAATATTTTAGGCCTCCATATTAATCCTAGAAAAAGTCAAAATTTTCTCTCTGGGATTAACGAGTCTCATCGCCATTCTATCACTAGTATTTGTGGATTCAAAATTAGAACTTTTCTCATCTGTTATCTTGTTATTTTCCTAATTACTAGTCATTTATCGTACAATAACTATCACCTTCTTTTTGAAAAAATAACTACCAATACAAGATTTTGGACTTCAAAGCACCTATCATATGTCGGAAGGCTACAACTGACAAAAACAATCTTATTTATGTCCAAGTGTATTGGTATTTCATGTTTACTCTCATGTCAGAATTCTTGAAGAGCTTTCCTAGCAAAGGTTTATGGAACCTTTCCCATAGCCATCTCCTAGTTAGGGATGGAGGAAAATGATTTCTCTCATACTTTTAGCCATAAATGTTTATAAAGTTTATAGGTCGATAATGGTGAATTCATCTCTCTATGGTACGACTCGTGACTCTTACCTACCTCTATTGTTAACCGTTATGGTAATAATATAATTGATGATGTCGTAATCCATAGAAACGATAAAGTATTAAATATTATTACTAATAACTTCTCAAAATGGCCTACTAGAATTATGTCATGCAGTAGAAGAAATATTAACAAGTTATAGAAAATTGATAACATTATCACCTCCAATAATAGAGAAGATGTATTGTATTGGTTTCCAATGAGAGAAGTAATACTTTTACTATTTACATCACCTATAATACATCTATGAGCCAATAACCTATGTTAGCTAGGCCAATCTGATATAGAATAAATAAAATTTTCTTATACAATATTTCATTTTCTAGACTAACAAAACAAGGTAAACTCTAAACAAGAGACAATCTAATTTCTTAGGATTTCAACACTTCTTCTAATTATATGATGTAAAATGACTCGAAATATCCTCCAAATTATCCAAGATATGATTGTTTTTTTCAATCGTAACATTTTGGAGACCATAATCTTGAAACTCAAATTCTCTATTTTAGACCACTATTGGCCCTCATAGTTACTAATACTCAGCTCTTGAACCACCTCCTCCATCAAGACAACCTTTGGCGTATTGACTTCTGTGTAGTGGTTTTCCATATATAAAAAGAGTGAAATGCGAGGATTTGCACAAATACTAACTCATTTGCATCGCAAGTATCTCACCGCCTGCTTTTAGGTCTTCAGTACATATTCCATAGAACTAAGGTCTCATAGTCTGTATAAATATACATCTAACTTTGATAACTTTGTAAATATTTTACCTAGGTTCACTATTACATCGATACTCTGGATCGAAGTTCCCAATCAATCACCAACCTAATATTTTGCAACACCAATTTGATTCACTAGTTGTTTTAGTTTTTGAGTTATTATATGTGACATGTCCTCCTTGATCCATCTAACCAGGTCAATCTAGCACACTAGCATCGAAGAATGTATCGTGACTCTTTAATGTCCCATTTGGAAATGCCCTCCATACTTGTAACACAACATTTTATTAATTTATTGTTTTCTTTACTAAAAAAGTAATAATGATAATTTCTTTTGATTTTTAATCTTCACTCATAAAGTCCTAAATATGTTTTTCCGATGAAAGAGTTTAGGACCCCTAATTTCATAACATTGATTCTCTTTTTATAGTTAAGTTAGTGGAATTTTATCCATATCCATATTATAAAACCCTGAAAATAACGAGTTGATCATTTATAATCTCTTATATTTTGTATGAAATTATTGACTTTAATTTATACTTATTTTAGCTTCTTTTTTCCTTCCCATATAATCATTGATTCACAATATTTTTCTTTTACATTAGAAATTAAACAATTGTGAAAGTAGTTTGATAATTTATCCAATTATCAATCAAACTAGATAATGCATTGCAATAGACTTATATACCATTTATTGATATAAAAAATGGAAGGATCATCCTAACCACCATTCCAAACCAAAAACATATATTTAAGACAATATCATCATTATTAGCTTGATTACTTATAAAACAAATATAAATAGCTTGAAACCCTTATAAAATATTAACACATGTGAGAATTTTTGTAAAAAAACATTGACTTCATCAATGAGGTTATATATATTTTATATTAGATGAAAATAAATTTGAAACCTTAGAAATGATTCCTTTTAAATCTTCATTTATGATTTTTTACCCCTCTTATTTAAAGGTTAAAACGTACGAATGTCTCATACTCAATATAGGCGAAAATAAAACTGCAATTAAATTTTGCAATTAAATTCTTCATATGTTTTTTAGTCTCATATGTTACAAATAAATAGAAAAACATTTAACTACATCTATAAAGTACTAATCTATTTATTTCATAAAAATCTATTCAATCGAAAATAAAAACTTTATAAACTACTACAAATATTATTCTATTTAAAAAATTATAAAAAAAACAATTGGTTTCAAATCGTCTGTTCATAATCCGTTATAATATACATACAAAAAAGTTACATGATATCAAATTGGTGGTTTAAAAAATTCATATGTTATAAATAATTAAATATATGAATTTGAACCATAAATCCATGTCAGTCCCACTAAATTTTAAATACTCAAAGTTACATCCAGTACACCAAACTATTTAAACGTAATTTTAAATGTTCTTCAATAAAATTTAGGTGATGAAAATTGGATACTTTATTTTATTGAAAATAATTTTTAGAATATGTGTTCATGGCTCCAATCAACAACAAATGCAACAAAATAAGTTGCGTGAAAAAAACAAAAGAAATGATGTATTTTGATTATTGAAATAAAAATAAAAATTAAAATCAAAAAAAAAATTAAAATTTTAAACTAAAAAATAAAAATTATGAAAAACTTTTTCATAAAATATAAAACTTGTATTAAAATAGAATTGGGTTACATTAGCCTCAAACCTTGTTAGGATTACACATGTGGTGGGTTTCAAATATTTAAAACGATTTAATAAATATTTCTGTAGAATCGAGCGCATATTATAATTTCAGTTTCCATCATAAGACCTTCCAAAATTTTGCAAGAGATTAAGTCTGATTTTGTGACTCGATGAAGTTTCATACTGTTTTCTTTTCTTTTTCATTCAGAAGAGCTGATTTGTGTTAAAAAAAAGTGAATATTTGGGTTTAAGACTACCGAATATGTAAACAAAGTTGTCAGTTTTTATGATTCTTTTCAGGTGTTTGATTTTGGAGTTTCTCGTCATATTCAGCAATTATCAACTAGAGACTCGGATGGTCATAGTTGTGTAACCGTAGCTCAAAATGTGTTTGTCAAGTATTTATATCCGCTATAACCATTATTGATATTTTATAATTATTGATATTTTATATATAAACATATATTGAAAACTATATTAGGTATGTAGAAATGATATTCATATTTGTTCATCTGGAATTGTTATAATAGTTTTCTTGTAAATCCTACTAGAATGTTGTCTAGTAACACAATGGATTTGAGTTGGGTTGAGATTTGATTTGATCGTAGATCTTGTTAAAATTTACATTTTTGTGTTTATTTATTGTTGTATTCTGCTCTTGATAGGTGTGTAATGATTATACTACGAGCTATTATCTCCGTGCAACAGTTAATGAAAAAAAAATGAGGTATCAAAAAACATTATATTGTCATAACATAACTACTAGTATTAAGGAGTCAATTTCGATATCAATATTTAAGATATTCATATTCAAGTATAAAGTTAGACCAAAACTTAAAATAATATTTCCGAAAAGGGTAGCCGAGTTGGTCGAGTAAGGTAATTTTGGTCATGAGTTCGAATACCTTTACAAACGCTTTTTTGGCTAAACACCTGTTAAGTAGCGGCTGCGGGTTTCCCAATATATATATATCAACTTTTTATTCTTCGACATAAAAATTTAACAAAAAGAATAATAATATTGATACTTAGTAAAAAATATAAATACATATATAAATTTGATATGAATTTATCCATTAAAATCTAAACCAAGGATATTCATTTATTCCGTTATATATATATAGGGTATGGCTATATATACCCAAATGTGGTTTAAGTATATCCAAAAAACGCAGTTGACATTTGTTTGACTTTTTTAGGACGAAAAAATCTTTGAACTTTTATTTAATATCCAAATTGCCACTAAGTAAAAAAAACACTAAGTATATCCTAGATATACCCAATTCACAAAACAATCTATTTGACTATGTATACCCAAAAAAACACAACTCCCTACTAGATCAAACCCCATATTACTACAATTTTGGTAAGTTCTTCAAATTGTTCTTGAACATTCAAATTGACTCAAGAACATTCAAACTCTTCTTCTAATAAAAACACAAAATTAAACATGAATCGACCGAAATTGAAGTAAAAACTTGTTTTTTTGGAAGTTTTTTTAAAAATAAAATAAAAGGGGCGTACCATAGATACGGGGGGTGTACCGGCTGGTAAAGGGGGTCTGTACCAGCCGGTACAAAGGGGGTGTACCGGTTGGTACAGATCCCCTGTACCTATGATGCGCTCAGGCTTCGCTGCCGGCCGAATTCCGGCTGAAAAATGGCCTCCAAACATCCTAAAATTATGATTTTTTTTACCTAATTCAACCACAATCCTAATTTTGATACTAACACTAAGTTTTCATATTTTAGTTCGCCGGATAAATTAAAGAGAACTTGGAGGTTTTAGAGAGAAATTAGAGAGTGTAAGAGAAAAAATGAGATGGATGAAAGTTAGTAAAAAAAACTTTATATATCCATAAAAGAGTATATTTGTCAAAATTTGGATAAACTTATACCACTTTTGGATAAATTCAAAATTAGATATACTTAAACCACATTTGGATATATATAGTTTGACCCATATATATATATATATATTGTTATTGTTCGCAACAAATTAACTAGATATAAAATGGGAAGAAAATACGATATGCCAATAATAATTACAAACAAAAACAAAAATTATGTTGTGTTATAAAAGAAGGAATTAGAAAACAAGGCGCGGCAAAGATACCCAACAGCGCCGGGGGACTGGGTCAGGGTTTGCAGCAAACCCAATGGACCCACAGTCCCATACGGCTGTTTCTTCTCCCACTAGCAACGCGTGCTACCTTCTCTCTTTTCGTTCACTTAATCCTTTCCCCCTGATTTTAATAGAAAATACTCCTTATGTATAGATGTTTTTCAAATAATATTTATCCAACCAAGGTACTATCATTCTGTTTTGAGTTTCATATGTTTGGAATTGGACCTACTACATGACTTTTGGAGAATGGGAGCTGCTAAATGCACCTCAATTTTATTTAGGGTTTGGCTAAATTAGGGTCCAAAAGGATAACCACCTCTCAAAATTTTGACCAATTTTAAAAGTTACAAAAAATACTTTTTAATTTCCGTCGTCGGTTGAACCAGTGGGGAAGTTCTCCGCCGGCTGAATATACGTGGCCCGGCGGGTGAGAGGATATCACCCGACGGATGAGAAGTTTTCATCCCGGGAAATTCCCCGCCGGTTAAGAAGTCTCAACCGCCGGGTGAACAAACGGATCCAAAGACAAAATATTTTAAGAATGTTTAACATTTTTTGGACCCTAATTCAGCCATACCCTTTTATCTATAAAAAAAAATATTTTACCTTCAAAATAATTTGCGGTCAACTTTTTTTATGAAATTTGCTACAAAATTTATCAGTTTAATTAATAAATAATTCAAACTTTTAATAGTATCTCCTTTGTTATTTCTCCGTACCGCTTAAGGTAATTTTCATATACTTCATAATTTATTTAGAGTTATTAACTTTTTTATTCTTGGATGTAATTATAGTCGCGTTTAAAATGTAATATGACAAATGAAATTTAATGTTGAACAGAATAATAATATCAAATATAAATTTTATTTTATTCTTAAAAAATCAATTGAAACATCATTTCAATGGTTCAATAGCAAAATATGAATGTAAATAAATCAAACTCGCAAAAACTCGAATAAAACAATAATATATATTTGAATAACAAAAGACGAACAACCCAAATGCAAACTGATACATATACCGTTAGTGAATGTCAATTTTCTGTAAATATAAATTGTGAATCGATATTTTTATTTTCAAATTTGTAATTTTTTATTAGTTGTATTTTGTTAGGCTGTATTCTTTTTTCGTGTCTGATAAATATTCTTTTGATAATTTTTTATTCTGATATCTTCGTATATCTTGGTTGTAATGTTTTTTAAGTATTTAACGATATTTTCACATTAACATGATTCAATGTAAATATGTTATTTATATATTTAGTTACAAGTCGTATGATTTTGTAATCCCATTGATTGTGTTTTCATTTTTATTATAGTTCATGATTCGCGATATCATTTCCATATAATAGTAAGTGTAAATAGATCTGATTTGAAAAAAAAAATTGTACATATTTGTTTGCAACAAAATCAAGTTTGAATCATTACCAAGACGCATTAATTAGAGCCCCAAGGGGGTAGCCGAGTTGGTTGAGTAAGGTGTGCTTGTGACCAAAGGTCATGAGTTCGAGTCCCTCTACATACGCTTTCTCGGCTGAACCTGTCACCTTGTGTGGTTTACCTTCTGGTGTTGTATTACAGGGTTTACCCTGTGTACACTCATTGCACTCTGAGTAGCGGTTGCGGATTCCCTAAAAAAAAAGACGCATTAATTACAAAAAATATATATTAATATAAATCATGAATTGTGAAATATAGTTAAAATAGAGGCACAAAATATTAAATGCCAATCACGGACGAATTATCAAACAAATATATAAAACTAATATCGCGAATCGTGAACTATAGTTAAAATAGAAACACAAACCAAAAGAACAACTCAACTTTCAATCAAAATATAATAAATTCAAAACATCTCGCACTAAAAACAATACGCTAGTTAGTGAGTTTCTTTTTTAAAACTTTCCTTCCAATATATTGCTCTCAAAATTATTAAAGCTACGTCTATCCATCCAGGATCTCTAAAATTGTAAACCACACGCCATACAACGAACAAACCATACTAATGGAGTGTTAAAAAACAAATATAGATAAAACTATATGGGCTAATGGGCCTAGGCCTTATATCTCTAACACCCTCTCTCAAACTCGCAATGCTTATTCTTGCATTAAGAGTTTGCATTAAGAGTTTGTTACACAAAATAAAAAATAAAATCAAAACAAAACAAAACGCCAATCTTAAATAAAATCAAAACAAAACAAAAACGTCAAAATCGAAAACATTTCTCCAAACTTCAATCTCCAATCTCCAATCTTCAAACTCTAATCTCCAATCTCCAATCATCAAACTCTAATCTCAAATCTCAAATCTCCAAGCTCCAAACTCCAAACTCTAAACTCTAAACTCTAAACTCTAAACTGTAAACTGTAAACTGTAAACTCCAAACTCCAAACTCCAAACTCCAAACTCCAAACTCCAAACTCCAAACTCCAAACTCCAAACTCCAAACTCCAAACTCCAAACTCCAAACTCCAAACTCCAAACTCCAAACTCCAAACTCCAAACTACAAGCTTCAAACTAATCCAAACGAATCCAAACAAAGCAAAACAAATCCAAACGAATCCAAACAAAATCTATACCTAATCCAAAACCAAATCCAAATCCAAATACCGAAACCAAATCCAAAAATAAATCAAAATACCAAATCCAAATCAAAGCTAAACAAATCTACCGAAACCGTGGCTTCCAAACCGAAATCCAATGCTACTACGAAATTGAATACCTGGTAGATCTACAAAAAATTCCGACGGACATCTAAAAACACTGCCCGCCGGTACAGCGGAAGACGCGAAAACTTCAAGACATACCTTACTCTTTTTGTGTTTCACTCACACACACATACCTCAATCTTTTTGTGTTTCACTCAGACACACATACCGCACTCTCACTCAAATTGTTTTACTCATACACACATACCTCTCACTCAGAGTGTTTTACTCAGACACACATACCTCTCACTCAAATTGTTTTACTCAAACACACATACCTCTCAAACACACATACCTCTAAAACACACATACCTTGCTCTGATACCATGTTAAAAAACAAATATAGATAAAACTATATGAGCTAATGGGCCTAGGCCTTATATCTCTAACATGGACAACATAGTATATTTATAATCATTTTGAACAAAAAAATTAACTTACTTATTAAAATAAAATATCAAAAATCTGTAAGTTATCTATCTAATGATAATTTAAAGAGGATTAATCGTAATTAAATAGAATTTTATATAAGAAACTAATAACTAATCCTAAAATAAATCATTCTTAAAACTATAAATTTAATTTAATAAATTAATTTGCTTTATTATAGATGTTTGTTTTTACTGTTAATGGGTTCATAATAATTGTTACAATTTTATATCGAAAAAAATAAGAAGTATACAAAATCGAAATCATTTTAGGGATTGGCTAAAAATAAAACCGAAATTACTCCGTAAAGTCGTCTGTTTTCATTTTTTAATTAAAATTAGACAAAAAAAAAATTCAAAAAACTAAAACAAACAACTTCACAGAGTAATTTCGGCCTATCTTTTTAACCATTCCCATCATTTTATTGTTATAGTATAACCATTTGTGTCTTTCAAAAACGTAATATGAGTCTTTGTTAACATGCACATGTTCTATGTAGCATCTAAGAGAAATATCCGCCCGGAAGTGGCTAGGGTTTTGTGTTTATTAGAGAATATTTTTTTTTATTATAATGCAAACCCAAGTAAGGCTCTCAATATATATAGAGAACTTAGAGCCCTATACAAGGAAACTTAATACATTGAATATTCTAACACATTATAATATCAAAACATGCTAATCTCAGTAACACACTTCCCTTCATCACCTTCATAGTCACCCTATTCGTTTATTGTGCACTGAATATTCTAACACTCCCCCTCAAGTTGTGTAGTGGGATCACCAATACCGAACTTGGATAAAACTGATTTGAATGTTCTTGCAGCAACCGCTTTTGTCAAGATGTCTGCCAGTTGGTCTTTGGATCCAACAAATGGAAGTTTGACTGTCCCATCTTCAATCTTTTCTTTTATGAAGTGCATATCTATTTCAACGTGCTTTGTTCTATCGTGCTGTACCGGGTTCTCTGAAATCTTAATCGCAGCTTTATTATCGCACATTAACTGATTTGGGCCAATCACGGACGAATTATCAAACAAATATATAAAACTAATATCGCGAATCGTGAACTATAGTTAAAATAGAAACACAAACCAAAAGAACAACTCAACTTTCAATCAAAATATAATAAATTCAAAACATCTCGCACTAAAAACAATACGCTAGTTAGTGAGTTTCTTTTTTAAAACTTTCCTTCCAATATATTGCTCTCAAAATTATTAAAGCTACGTCTATCCATCCAGGATCTCTAAAATTGTAAACCACACGCCATACAACGAACAAACCATACTAATGGAGTGTTAAAAAACAAATATAGATAAAACTATATGGGCTAATGGGCCTAGGCCTTATATCTCTAACACCCTCTCTCAAACCCGCAATGCTTATTCTTGCATTAAGAGTTTGTTACACAAAATAAAAAATAAAATGAAAACAAAACAAAACGCCAATCTTAAATAAAATCAAAACAAAACGTCAAAATCGAAAACATTTCTCCAAACTTCAATCTCCAATCTCCAATCTTCAAACTCTAATCTCCAATCTCCAATCTTCAAACTCTAATCTCAAATCTCAAATCTCAAATCTTCAAGCTGCAAACTCCAAACTCTAAACTCTAAACTCTAAACTCCAAACTCTAATCTCCAAACTCCAAACTCCAAACTCCAAACTCCAAACTCCAAACTCCAAACTCCAAACTCCAAACTCCAAACTCCAAACTCCAAACTCCAAACTCCAAACTCCAAACTCCAAACTCCAAACTCCAAACTCCAAACTCCAAACTCCAAACTCCAAACTCCAAACTCCAAACTCCAAACTCCAAACTCCAAACTATAAACTATAAGCTTCAAACTAATCCAAACGAATCCAAACAAAACAAAACAAATCCAAACGAATCCAAACAAAATCTATACCTAATCCAAAACCAAATCCAAATCCAAATACCGAAACCAAATCCAAAAATAAATCAAAATACCAAATCCAAATCAAAGCTAAACAAATCTACCGAAACCGTGGCTTCCAAACCGAAATCCAATGCTACTACGAAATTGAATACCTAGTAGATCTACAAACAATTCCGGCGGACATCTAAAAACACTGCCCGTCGGCACAGCGGAAGACGCGAAAACTTCAAGACATACCTCACTCTTTTTGTGTTTCACTCAGACACACATACCTCAATCTTTTTGTGTTTCACTCAGACGCACATACCGCACTCTCACTCAAATTGTTTTACTCAGACACACATACCTCTCACTCAGATTGTTTTACTCAGACACACATACCTCTCACTCAAATTGTTTTACTCAAACACACATACCTCTCAAACACACATACCTCTCAAACACACATACCTCAAACACACATACCTCTAAAACACACATACCTCTAAAACACACATACCTCAAACACACATACCTCTAAAACACACATACCTCTAAAACACACATACCTTGCTCTGATACCATGTTAAAAAACAAATATAGATAAAACTATATGGTTAATGGGCCTAGGCCTTATATCTCTAACATGGACAACATAGTATATTTATAATCATTTTGAACAAAAAAAATTAACTTACTTATTAAAAGAAAATATCAAAAATCCGTAATTTATCTATCTAATGATAATTTAAAGAGGATTAATCGTAATTAAATAGAATTTTATATAAGAAACTAATAACTAATCCTAAAATAAATCATTCTTAAAACTATAAATTTAATTTAATAAATTAATTTGCTTTATTATAGATGTTTGTTTTTACTGTTAATGGGTTCATAATAATTGTTACAATTTTATATCGAAAAAAATAAGAAGTATACAAAATCGAAATCATTTTAGGCATTTGCTAAAAATAAAACCGAAATTACTCCGTAAAGTCGTCTGTTTTCATTTTTCAATTAAAATTAGACAAAAAAAAATTTAAAAACTAAAACAAACAACTTCACAGAGTAATTTTGGCCTATCTTTTTAACCATTCCCGTCATTTTATTGTTATAGTATAACCATTTGTGTCTTTCAAAAACGTAATATGAGTCTTTGTTAACATGCACATGTTCTATGTAGCATCTAAGAGAAATAGCCGCCCGGAAGTGGCTAGGGTTTTGTGTTTATTAGAGAATATTTTTTTTATTATAATGCAAACCCAAGTAAGGCTCTCAATATATATAGAGAACTTAGAGGCCTATACAAGGAAACTTAATACATTGAATATTCTAACACATTATAATATCAAAACATGCTAATCTCAGTAACACACTTCCCTTCATCACCTTCATAGTCACTCTATTCGTTTATTGTGCACTGAATATTCTAACACTCCCCCTCAAGTTGTGTAGTGGGATCACCAATACCCAACTTGGATAAAACTGATTTGAATGTTCTTGCAGCAACCGCTTTTGTCAGGATGTCTGCCAGTTGGTCTTTGGATCCAACAAATGGAAGTTTGACTGTCCCATCTTCAATCTTTTCTTTTATGAAGTGCATATCTATTTCAACGTGCTTTGTTCTATCGTGTTGTACCGGGTTCTCTGAAATCTTAATCGCAGCTTTATTATCGCACATTAACTGAGTTGGACCCTTCAGGGGGAATCCGATTTCTTTCATTATCTTCTTTAACCAAAGTATCTCAGTAATCCCCTTAACGATTCCTCTAAATTCTGATTCAGCACTTGACAGTGAAACTACTTTCTGTTTCTTACTCCTTCAAGTCACCAAGTTACCTCCAAGAAGAGTAAACTAACCAGCAGTTGATCGTTTGTCGTTAGGATTCCCTCCCCAATCAGTATCTGTGAATACTTCAACATCAAGGTGTCCACTTTTCTTAAAAATTATGCCTCTTCCTGGTGTGCCTTTAAGATATCGAATAATCCTCATTACTGCCTCCATATGGTGTTCCTAAGGATGATGCATGAACTGGCTAACTACTCCCACCGCGTATGCAATGTCGGGTCGAGTGTGAGCCAGGTAAATCAATTTTCCCACCAACCTTTGGTACCTTTCTTTACTCGCTGGTTTGGCCCTTCAATTATCTTTAGTTTGTGTTTCACAACCATAGTAGTGTCATTTGGTTTGCAATCCACCATGCCAACTTCAGCTATTAAATCCAATATATATTTCTGTTGGGAGATATAAATCCCTCCTCTTGACCTAAGAACCTCGATTCCTAGGGAAATACTTCAATCCTCCAAGGTCTTTCATTTCGAACTCCTTGAAGAGGTTTTTCCTAAGAGAGCTAATTTCTTCTTCGTCATTCCCCGTTATAATCATATAGTGACTAATTCTCCTCTTTTTTTGTAAAACAAGATATGATCCCCATTACTCTGTTTGTAGCTATACTGCTTCATTGCCATTGTAAACCTCCCAAACCAAGCATGAGGAGACTGTTTGAGCCCATATAATGCCTTTTTCAGTTTACATACCTCATTTTCTTGAAAACCATCAGAGAACCCTGGTGGGGGTTCCATATATACCTCTTCTTCCAAGTCTCCATGTAAGAAAGCATTCTTTACATCAAATTGATGAAGAGGCCAATCTTTATTCGCGACTATTGAAAGTAAAACTCCGATAGTGTCAATCTTTGCAACCGGAGAGAACGTTTCAGAGTAGTCTATACCATATGTTTGTGTATATCCTTTGGCAACCAATCTTGCCTTGTTTCGTTCAATGGTGCCATCAGATTTATATTTTATATTAAACACCCATCTACACCCGACTGCTTTCTTCCCTTGTGGTAACACACAATTCTCCCATGTACCATTCCTTTTTAGACCTTCCATTTCGTTATTCATTGTCGTATGCCATTCAGTCATTTTTTTAGCTTCTTGAGCTGTTTTAGGGATTTATTCAGAGAGAATAGTAGCTAAAAACGCCTTTGCAATCTTCGTCATTCCTTCCCTGTCCGTTTTTACCGGATATGTAGAAGCACGAGGAACGTGTTCCGGGGAATACCGGTCAGGAAGAACCCCTCTATTTTTTCTTGGGGGAAGAACCAGAGTTTGAGTTTCAACAAATGAACTTCCTGAAATGTCATGATCAATAGCATTTTGTGAGTTATGACATTGTAAATAGTTTACCTCTTGTTGGACATTTTCTTCGGCTGAAACGCTGGTAGTATCCATGACATTTGTTTCTTGTTGGACATTGTCTTCGGGAGAATCATTGGTGGTAAGAACTGCCTCGTGAGTCTCCTTTATGTTGGAAGAGGCGTGTTTGGTGGCGCCACCTACCGACTCTGTCGGTACATCCTCAAAGTAACTTTCATATATCAACCAGTCGAGTGATTCACTTACTTTCTCCCCCCGAGCACGAGATTGGTGGTTAAAATAATCGGATTCTAAGAAGTCACAGTCCATGGTGACATGGATTCGAAAAGTAACCGGATTGTAACACCGATATCCCATTTGATAAACACCGTATCCAACGAATACACACTTTTCAGCACAAGGATTAAGTTTGTTTCGACTAGTTTTAGGGATATGAACAAACACTGAACGACCAAAGACACGAGGTGGTAAGGTCATAACAGATGTAATTGTAACTTGGGTGGCAAGCACTTGTAATGGAGTTTTATTTCCTAGACATCGGGTTGGTAGACGATTTGCAAGATACGTAGCTGTAGCAAGAGCTTCTGGCCAAAGAGAATGAGGAACTCTAGATTCAATCATAATAGCACGAGTTTTTTCAAGTAAAGTACAATTTTTTTCGTTCTGAAGTACCGTTTTGTTGATGTGTGTTTGGACAAGTGGTTTGATGGATAAGACCATTTGTTTTGAAACAATTATGCATTGTTTGGTTGACAAACTCTGTTCCATTATCTGAATAGAGAATCTGTATTTTTTTAAAATTGAGTCAAAATCATTTTGTAAAAACAAACAAATATTTATGGTACTTCTGATTTATGTTTCATGAAGTATATCCAAGTCATTCTTGAGAAATC
The DNA here is from genome assembly GCA_036936605.1 of Limnanthes douglasii subsp. nivea. Lineage (NCBI taxonomy): Eukaryota > Viridiplantae > Streptophyta > Magnoliopsida > Brassicales > Limnanthaceae > Limnanthes > Limnanthes douglasii. The sequence goes on from JAUPFV010000005.1 coordinate 187,595,398, forward strand.
ATCCACAAATAAAACAAAGTCTCTGATTTGATTGTTAGTGGAATTTGGTACTGGACCCCAAACATCAGAATGGATTAGTGAAAAAGGATAATCAACTCTAGTATTACTTTGATTAAATGAGACCCTACGATTTTTTGCAAGAATGTAGGTTTCACATTTCTCATGAATGGAATTATTCAGAAAAAGACTAGGAAACAAACTCTTAAGATAGCTAAAAGAATGATGACCAAGTCATCGGTGCCATAACCAAAGTTGCCTTTCGGTTGTTCCGTGAGCAAGCATGGCATGTCACTTATGAACTACCTCATCAACATAATAGAGACCTCCTTGTTCAGTACCACGCCCAATGATCTCCTTCGTATGAATGTCCTGTAAATTGCAAAAAAATGGATATATAAGAACCACACAATTGAGTTGTTTTGTCACTTGACTAACATATAATAACTTTAAGGATAGTGAAGGAATGTAGAGGCAGTTTTTTAATTTTCATTTTTTTCGAAAAAATAATTGAACCTCCCCCTTTGACTTCACAAATTTCTCCACTAGCAGTCTCAATATAGGATTTCTTTGGAGATGACATGTCACCAAAGTCTTTAGGATCATAAGACATGGTGTCCGTAGCCCCGCAATCAAAGATCCAATTCATTGATTTCTCAAACCCTTTACCTCCAAGTTTTTTCATAGGAGTTCGTCGTCATTCCTCCAAAACCAGTACCTCTTCCTTGCTCATTTTTAGTCGGATCTTCACCGTCACTTGTAGACGAAGCCCGTTTGACATTAGATCTGAAACGCTGGTTATTTTTCTCCTTATGATCGTCCTCCCACCATTCTGGATAGCCAACCAGCTAGAAACATATCTCTTTAGTGTGTTTTTTCATCCCATAATGAATGCAATACAACTTGGATTTATCTTCTTTCTCTTTGGATCAGAATTTAAACCTCTCTGCAGAATCTTTCGCAGCCAAACCCATTCCAATTTCAATCGAGTCACTATCAGAAGAACTTGATTTTAGTATATTAAGCCTGACCACTTCCCTTCGTATTGTAGCATATGCTGTTTCCACGGAAGGAAGAGGATCCTTTTTCAAGCTTGACTAGTTCCAGCTTGTCATTAATCGCCATTAGCAATTGATAGAGTCTTTGTTCTTGAGTCTTCTTATTGTTAATCTGAATGTCTTCTGGGTCTTTCATAGGGTTCGTATCTCACCTATCTATAGACATCCATATGTTCTGCAGTTTGTTCCACAAGTCTTCTAGTGTATCGGACCCTTGCCTTAATGAATTAGCCCTCTTATGAAGGTCAAACACCTGTAACGAATCTGTACCAGGACTGTATGTGGTGGCTAACCCGTCCCAGAGGGCTTTTGCAGTGGGATATTGCGAGACATTATTCACCAAGCTGGATTCAAGATTCTAGATAATCCACGTGAAAACACATTGATCATCTTGTTCCCACCTTGTATATGTTTTGTCATTTTTGGATGGAGGTGTCGGCTCCCCTGTAATGCGAGAACCTCTCGCCCTTCCCCCAATTGCTTTCTTCATTAGGTTTGCCCATAGGGCATAGTTGTCACCACCGAGTTTAATCCCTAGGGATAAATTCTCGGGGTTAGTTGTTTGTTGTTGTGTTCCGAGACCATTTCTCAGAATGACAGCACTCTGCATTGTTAATTCATCAGGGATTTGAGTGACCACGACTTCATTGCCAGCCATCTTTGTTAAGAATGTTCAGAATTCCCAGAATCACACGTGCTCTGACACCATGTTAACATGCACATGTTCTACGTAGCATCTAAGAGAAATAGCCGCCAGGAAGCGGCTAGGGTTTTGTGTTTATTAGAGAATCTTTTTTTTATTATAATGCAAAACCAAGTAAGGCTCTCAATATATAGAGAACTTAGAAGCTAATACACTGAATATTCTAACACATTATAATATCAAAACATGCTAATCTCAGTAAAACCCTTCCCTCCATCACCTTCATAGTCACTCTCTTCGTTTCTTGTGCACTGAATATTCTAACAGTCTTTAATAAAAAGACAAGCATCTATTAGTGCTTATTTTATAATTTTTTAAGTTATGAAATTCTTAAGTTCTATTTTTATTTGTTTTATTATAGTTTAGTTATCAATATTAGATAATTGTATCTAATATTGGTGTCGAAATATTCTGATAGTGTTGCTTAAAGTTCTATTCGAATTTGTATTACAAAATAGTTTTGATATACTTGATATTGTTTGTATTTTGTTTAGAATGCGCGTGGAATACTGCTCTTGGTTTATTTGTAAGTACTTGTTAGAGATATATTTTTATTTATATATTATTAATTAGTTTCACGTTTGACTAATTAGAATTTTGGTCGCATTTAATAATTTTTTTAAAAACATTTAATAATATTTTACAAAATATTTTAAATATTTTTAAAATATAATTATTTATATATATGGGTAAGTTATTCATAGTCATCTTAGAAAAAATAAAGTTACCGATAATTACTTAAATTTTGAAGTTTACCAAAAACTATACGTAAGGTAAATGCTTCCAACGGCTTTGAATCGTACATCGTCCTTCGACTATCACGTTTGGTGGCAGATAGTCTCTTGACTTTCAAATGTCCGTTGACAGTCTCTGAACTATCGCATTTGGAAAAGGTTAGTCCACCAGATCCTCTGATCCATTAGAGGCTGTCACCTGTCATCATAGTCCTCGGATTTTTGTATCACCACTAGTCCCCTAAGATTAGTTATCCGTAATATTCTACATTTTGGGTTTGACATAAACTCAAGGGACTAGTGCTGATACAAAAATCCGGAGACTATAGTGACAGGTGGCAGACTCTCATAGATCAGAGGATCTGGTGGACTAACTTTATCCAAACGCGATAGTCCAGGGACTGCCAACGGACATTTGAAAGTCAATGGGCTATCTGCCACCAAACGCGATAGTCGAAGGACAATGTACTGTTCAATGCCTGCTTCCAACAATAAAACTTCATCAATGAGTTATTTTTAACATTTAAAACTTCATAGCTTTCAAGTCTTAACCCAAGTTTTTCATCTCTAAAAGCACATATTTTTTTTTATTTTTTAAAGACAAATAAAACAGAATTCATGAGTGATATTTTTTGAATTTTTTTATTTTTACCTTATTTTCCAACCATTTTACATGCAATTACGCAACTAGAACACATTTGTTTTTAGCAATCTAATTACACGTAATTCCGCAACTCGAACACAGTTGATTATTCGAGACTTATTTCGCAACCAAAGTTCTATTTACACAACCATTTTTTCTAATTTACATAACTTATTTTGCACTTAATTTCGCAACTCGACACAATTAATTTTTTTACATCCAAAGTCCTATTTACGAAGCCAATTTCTTCTTATTTGCACAACTCATTTGCACATAATTCCGCAATTCGAACACAATTGTTTTTTAACCCAATTACACATAATTCCACAACTGCAACACATTTAATTTTCCATACTTGTTACATAACCCAATTATATATAATTACACAACTAAAAAAATAAAAATAAATTCAAATATATCTTTCATGGATCTAGTTTTGTTGGTCTTATAAAAAACAAAACGATGGTACTTCCACATATTTTCTTGAGCTAGTTTAAAAGATATGACATTTTTTATACAAAAACCAAAAATAAATAAGAGAGAATAACACTTAAGAGGTATTTTGGACTACTAGATGCTTATCGGTACTTTTAATTGAAAATCCTATGGTTATCCATACTTTATCAAACTTTCGGTTGCTATTGAAATATATATATATATATATATATATATATATATATATTAAAATAAAATAATCTTAATTTTTTAATATTACTTTTTTAAAACATAAATAAATATAGAAATAAATAAAAAAATTATCTGAAAAAATTAAGTATTATAATTTAATTTTTATAAGTTTATGGACTAAATGTTTTTAAAAGTTTAATAAAACAAATACTATTTTAAAAAATTAACCAAATAAAATTTAAAATTTTATGTACTAAAATGTAATTTTTTAAAACTTTAGGGATTAAAATATGATTTTTAAAACTTTAGAGTGTAAAATGATTTTTATTTTATTTTGTATGGATTAAAATATAAGTTTAAGTACGAAATTAGTCTAAAAACAATTGTTGTTGAGTTACAGAATTAAGTATAATGTGGTTGCAAAAAAACAAATGTTGTTTAGTTGCGGAACTACGAATTAATTGGTTGCGAATTTAATCTTAAAAATATAACTTCAAACATATAACTCATGGATTTTGTTTTGTTCGTCTTTAAAAAATACAAATATATGTATTTTTGGAAAAAGAATTAAGTTATGATGAAATATATGAAGTTTTGGAAGTTAAAATTAACAATGTAGAATAGCCTGCGTGTTTGTGTGTTTAAGAAATGTTATCGAAAGAATTTATCATAGAGGTGATTTTTGGTAAACTTGAAAATTTATGTGGCTATTAATAATTTAATTTTTACCCTAATGATTATCGATAATTTATTTTCAAAAAATTAATTAAAATTATGATATGTAATTAAATAAACCGAACAAATAAACTATAGCAAAATTTAAGAGAGTTAAAGAGAATAAAATCAAATACAAAAATTAAATTTTTTTATTGTTAAAATTTTATCATTTTTATTAATAAAAGGTTTTGAACTTATATGAGCATGATATAAACATAAACTAATTATTTTTATTATATTTTAGAACAAATTATACTCAAAACTTTATAGATAAAATATTATCTAGATATTTTATGTTTTTATATTCGTATTATTATAAACGGTAAAAATCCTCTAAGAAACAACAAATTAAGTTTCAAATTTTTCAATTTCCGATCAACCACCACTGTGCTTGGCCAGATATCACTCATCTTCGGTCATGATGACTGGAGATGTACCACAACCACAACCTTCACCCGGGACCTCCAACAACTGATCTTGCCAATAATCATCTCTCTAACAAAGATTATCTATCCTCCCAAATTTTACAAAAAATATCCTACATTACCAGTCAATATAAGACATAGAACCAGAGTGGAGCGTTACAAATTCCAGACTTAAGATTCAATCCAAGTTCTTACCATTATTCACCAATACATCAAATAACCTAGCCTCTTGAAAACACCAACAATGTCAAGCCTTATGCAAATGTAACAAGAACCAAACCAAAGAAAATTATTCATATAAGGACAAAGGAGACTACAAGATTATACAATTCTTGGATCAAGATAAGGAAAATTCATCATCTATATCTAAATTCACTCTTATTTCTAAATTCTCTTTAGGAAAGCCTTAACTGAATATAATTCAGAAATTTATCGAAAATTTTCGATTCCTATGTGTGCTTAATATATCTCTTTGGGACCGTAGACATGTCCTAACAGAGTTGACCAACTTTAATATCTTAGGAAACTATGGAAACAAAATGTATGGACCATTTTCCAACGTTCATTGAGGCTTTTAAAATCATATCCAGCTTTGAACCCAAGCATTGAATCTCTCATAATAGTTTGGGTTACTTTCCCAAACTTTCCAGACTAAATGTACAACCAATACACAATTCACAATATAGCTAAGTTCTTAGAAAAGCCTCTATCTATCTAGGTATTCTCTAAGAACAGAGCAAAGTTCAACCATTTCCAAGCCTCGGTAGAGTTGGATGTCTCAATAACTCTTATTCCTAAGCTTGGATTGGTTTTGGACACAATGAAGATTTCTGACAAGAAAGCATCTATGGAGACATGCTCTCTTATTGTTTAGATTGTCAACATAGTGGCCATAAATCAACAGACTGTAAGAAATTTGGTCATTCAAAGTTGGACAGTCTTCAAGAAATTACAAGTTATATCATACTACTATAGCCAAACCCAACTAGAAACCCTCTTCTAAAAAAGGAACATGGGTTTCTAAAGTCAAATTCATCATAATAGATGATAATAAAACATAAAGAATTGGTAAAACTCTCATCATCTAAGAAACATTTACTCTCCTTATTTACCAAAACATAGCAAAATAGAGAACCTAAAGATGCCTACCAGCTAAGAAAAAAAACCTACTAATTGAAGTATTGACAACATCCGACCATTTATAGACTATGAAATAGCTACCTCAAAATAAATAAACAAAGAAATAATTAAAGCTTTACAATCTATAGAATTATAAATTATATTTACCTCAACAAATAATTATGATAACCTGGAAATAGAATCTGACTCACCCAAACTATCAACTACTGGAAGCCTAAATTTATCCCCAACCCTTGGTAAAATAACTAAAATGAAAGACATTAAAAAGGATCTTAGTACGAATATTAAGAAGACTAAGATTAAACCAATCAAATATATTCTCAACACCAAAGCATCACGCTTTAAGAAGCCAACTATAACATACAATGCAACCCCTAAATGACAGTCACATTTCTAAACAGGAATGTTCGAGGTGTGGGAAATAAAAGAAAAACAAGAAGGATTAAATCAATTGTCAAGTCTGAAAATATGGACTTCATAGCTCTACAGGAGAATATGATATCGGTGGACAAGTTAGATTAGCTTACAAAGATTATAGGTTTTCAATTTGGTTCGACCAATATAAGTAGCAAGATTTAGATATCTGGAAAGATGATTTTCTAGTGGATATTATAGCTAATCATGTTCTATTCATCATCTAAAAGTAAGGCATTCTAATTACAATAACTCACTCATCTTCATCTTTTGAAAAAGGAAAAAATCATTTTGGGAGAAGAATAGTTGTACCAATTGGTTTAAGAATGGAGATTAAAATTCATCAAGTTTCCATAATTATGTAAAGAAAATAATAATAAGAGAATACGATTCATACTATTTGAAATGGAGACTCCTATATTGAAGAGTAATATATTTTAGGTAAATTTGTTGGAGGCATTTCATTGCCCTATTATCATCCCAACCTAATAATAAGGAATATGAGGATCTCTAAAACATAATCCATAAACTTATTACTGAAGATGAAATTTTCAACTCAGTCAATATATTAAGCCCTAACAGTGTTCCTAGTGTTCAAGGATTCAATTCAAAATTCTCTAAATCTTGCTGGTCTATCATATCTAATTACTTATGTACATCAATAGTAGATTATTTGGATGGTCACACGGCCCCTAAAAACATATATGTCACTGTTATATACTTATTTCCTAAAATAGATTCTCCTAAAACTTGGAATGACTCTAGACCTATCAGTTTTGTATTGTGTTCAACATAATAATATTTAAGATTCTCAATGAGATATTATATATTTTTCTTCCTAAGATCATATCATGGAATAAGGTAGATTTATCAAAGGAATGAACATACATGATAACATCTTTTAAACTCAAGAATTAACACATGATATAAATTGGAAAATCTGAGGTTGTAATGTAATGTTCAAAATTGATATGGTCAAAGCTTTTGACAAGCTATCTTTGAGTTTCATTCTTCACATACTGGAAGCATTTGGATTTCATAAAAAATTTAGAGTTTCTCAAGAAGTGTATTAACTCATTTTGTTTCTCAATAAGCATAAATGGTGAACCACAAGGTTATTTCAAATGTATCAAAGATATTAGACAAGAGGACCTTATTCTCCTAACCTATTTGTTATAGCATAAGAATACTTTATTATAGGTATTAAAAAAATATCTCATGACAATAAAGACATAAGATACAATACTATAAGCTAAATGGACATACCCTGTATGGCTTTTGTTGATGATTTCATCCTATTTGTAAATGGTTCCTTAACTAACATAAAAACAATATATTTATGGAGCATTACCAAGATATATGAGGCCGATTAATTAACAAAAACAAAATTACCTTTATCACATCTTCAATAATGCCTCAACACAGAAGCAAATCAATAAAATCCCAAACATGTTCAAGTATAGTTACCGCCTCTCAAATATATTGGTATTACTATACACACAAGTAACAAGGCACATTATTTTTTATGAGTTGGTAACTAAAATTAGGAATAAAATCTAAGACTGGGACAGTAAAATTCTTTATTTTGGTGGAAGATTAATCCTAATTCAATTAGTATTGATGGCTATCCATCTTACCATGTTCGAAATTTCATCTGGCTTATTGCTGTTATTTTCAAAATAGAAAGGTTGTTCAAAATATTTGTATGAGGATCAACTCAATATAATCAAGTTATAACATGGTTAAGATGGTCTAATTTATATAAACCTTATGATAAACATAGATTAAACATAAGAGAGCCTTGAGGATTTTTAAATCTCATTCTCATATAAACTTTGGTTCAAATTCAAGAAAAACAAATACTTATGGTCAATATACATGCATTCAATATATTGTTCATCATCCTAAAGGCTAAAAAATGGAAAATAATATTTAGCATCAGGGATACTATTGAATACTATATTTTCTGGAATGTGGGTAACGGTAACATTGACTTATATTTAAAGAAGCAGAGTGATATTCATCCATTCATCATCCTAACAGATTATACTAACAACAACTAGTACCTAGAGAATACAATTAATAACTAGTGGCATGTAGGTGCCTCAAACTTGAACAAACTCAAGGATCTTGTTCTCCCCTATGAGATTGAGAGAATAAAAAAAAGTTACTATACATGAAGCTAAATAATACTCAATCAAATGGTATTTATCAATCAATGATGATTTCAATTTTAAATATAATTGGAACAAAATTAGAGACAAATGTTTGATTTCATATCTCTTTAAAAAGATATGGAATAACACCACTCCAAATAAGTGTTCATTCATTCTTTGGAGGCTGTTGAATTGTTGGATCTCTATTGATATTATAATAAAAAGAATTTCAATCTTGCTTCTAAGTGTCAATTTTGTGATGGCATTGAATCAATCAAGCATTTGTTTGTTTGATGCTCACAACCTGGGAACTTTAGAAGTAATTTGCAGGCTTATTTGGTATCTTAATAGGCAACCATATAGTATTACATCATATTATTAGATGTTGGTTTTGGTCCACTAGAAAACCACTCATATCAGAACCATTCTATATTCTATAATTTGTTCGGTTATATAGCAATCTAGAAACAAATTCAAGTATAAAGAGAAAAACATCTTTGTCAAAACTATTTTGCATCATATTATGTTCATTATCTATAGGATTGACTGTGTTAAACTCCTAAAGAAAACTTACTCGCATGGTATCACTAAGAAATCCATGACCTTGGATGTTTCTACCACTTCAAAAAATAAGTAAGGTTATTTCTCTTGAATGGAAAACCAACAAATGATAGACTCAAACTAAATATAGATAGTTCATGTTACCTAAATGGTGAATCTAGAGATGGTTATCTTATTAGAAATAATAAAGTGATATGCTTACTGCTTTGGGTATATTTTATGACAATAAGTCGTCTATTATAGCAGAATGTAGAGTATTTTTAGGTCAAATCTATCCATCGGTCTCGGTCTAGACCGAGGGTCGAAATTGTTTTCTAACTGTGGATTTCGGTCTCCAAAATAAGCGATTGAATTACTATTCGAGCTCGATCCAGGGTTCTGGCAAGCGCAAGATCGGGACCTGAGGAGAGAGAAAGTGGACTGAAATATTGATGAGAGAAAACCAATTTTAGTCGCACGATAGGGGAAAGAAAGGCAAGAAATGAAGAGAAAGGCAAAGGATGAGAGAGAAAGACTAAAGAAAGACAAGGGAGGAGAGAGAAATTACATTAATTCGTGATAATTAGTTCAATAGTTTAACGTAAACTTTAATACGATTATGTAATTAAATTTTAATTTGTAATATATATTTATAATCAAATTTAAATTGTAATCTAATTTAAATTTAATTATAACAAAAAAAATTATAATAAAAAACTGAATTATAATATAAATTTAAATCTAATAAAAATTTAATTTATCGGTAGATGGTGTCAATTATAATCATTTATAATAGAAAATTAATTTATTAATTACACAATTTCATGTTAAAGTTTTACCTCCGATCATGTAGAATTATAAGTTCAAGGCCAAAGCTATTTCCTCCATGTTATTTTTTATTTCCTCCATCATTTGAAAAATCCTCCATGATGTTATTTCCTCCATAAATGAAGTTACAAAATTACCATTTTACCCATTTTTTCTTCACAAAACTATTACCCTAACATACCCATCCAACTTAGTACAACAAAACTCATTCTTCACCCTAGAGAACTACCTTACAAAGAAGAAAACTCATTTTTCACTTATCACTACCTTACAACAGCTGATTCGAAGATAGAGAAAGCTTGGAGAAAGAAATTATAGGTTCTTCCCCATTATCAAATTTAGGGTTTGTAGTTAGATTTTGTTGTTCGATTTCGATTAGGGTTTGAAGTTAGATTACTATGTTAGATTCGATTAGGGTTTCATTTGGGGTTTGATTTCATTGTTAGAATCGATTAGGGTTTGATCTTGGGTTCGCCTTGGGATATCCTACTGTTCTGAATTTTTTTTTGCCCACTGAGCATGTGATTCCGAGTGCCCTACTCGGATTCACATGCTTTTTTTTAAACCGAGCAGCAGCTGATTCCGAGTGGCCCTCTCGGAATCAGTTGCTGCTCGGTTTAAAAAAAGCCATGTGATTCCGAGTAGGGCACTCAGAATCATATGCTCAGTGGGTAAAAAAAATTCAGAATAGTGTGTGTGATTGATATTGTAGATGGATGGTAGAAAAAAGAAGAACCTTTTAGGTGGTTATAAAACAGGGATTAGAAGTCTGTACTACGTCTCCGTAAGTGCACCTTTGGTTGAACTATTGAATACGGTAAATGCTAAAAGATCGTCAACACTTGGTAGCAAACAGTTTTAGGTGTAGACATGCATACAAATAAATTATGTTGCCTACTTTTTTCGTATCTTATTTATCACAGAATTGAAGACGGCAATAGGTTGATTATATTTAATAGCGAGCACCATGCTTTTCTTACACTGGTGTTTTACACTTGATTCCGAGAGGGCCACTCGGAATCAAGTGCAATGTCCCAGTAAACAAATTATCACATAATCTAACGAGACAGAGGGTTTGCAACTGATTCCGAGTGGCCCTCTCGGAATCAGATGCACATTTTTTTTTAAATTACACCTGATTCCTAATTCCTGGCTCGGAAATAGTTGTTTTTTTTTTCAGAACTGTAAAAACGGGTTTAGCTGAAAAAAATAAGTTTCGAAATAAGTATTTTCAAGCTACGAAGTTGTAAAACGTAAAAACAAGTTTAAATTACATTGTTTGTCGATTGAGTGCTGTTCTCTGGCTTTGTTTGGGTTTCTTCATTTTCCATGATTAATCTTCAATAAAATTGAAGTTCTTTGTTTTAGGGTTAATTTTAGAGGTAGAATCATATATCTTGGATTAAAGTTAGGTTAATGCTGTGTTTTTTCATATAAAACTTTTAATTAGATAAATGGCATCTAGTGATAAATTTGAAATAAAAATAAGGGTAATTTGGTAAAAGCAAGTCACTAGTGTTTTTGAAAGTTTGAAAGATGGAGGAAATAAAAAATAACATGGAGGAAATAGCTTTGGCCTAAGTTCAATTGTAGCCATTTATAATAAAAACTTAATTCATAAATTGCGGAAAAAAAATACATAGGTATTTTTTTTCGAAAATAAATTTTCGAAAAAATAGCAATCAAAATTTAAAAACACACATTGAAAATAAATAAAAATACAAGAAAACATAAATAACAAAGAAACAATTACAATGAATTACATAGGGAAATTATTAAAATCGGAACTTCCACTTGTTCCATCATTTCCATAATCCATTTCGTCATTAAATGAAGGTCGATATGTAGCGTGCTCGTTGCGTTCACATATAGTTTTCTTTTTTGTGGTCCAAAAGCATTTCGAGTTTGGAGTATTATTGGTGGTATCAACATTCATGGTGTTACAATCATAACTATCTTTCATATATCGTATCTTAGTCTGATTAAGATCATTCGCCTATTTCAAGAGTGCGTTAGCTTCAACTTGCATTGCTAGAATCCTATCCAAGCCTTCAACCCAATCCAAAAATGCATCGGTATCACTTATCTTATGTTTATTTTTGTTACGACGAGCATGATTTATACCCATGTGCCTATTAATATTAGTAGTGGGTAAATCGGTATCAACTCTGAGATCACAAGAAGGTTGTGATTCCGTAAACTGTTCTTCAGAATCCATCTCAATAGGACAAGATTGGTTATTTTGAAAAGTATGATAATTTGATGTCATCGACTAAAACATCACAGAATCCTTTAAGATTTCCCAACAATGATAAAATTAAAATTGTTTTCCATTGGTAAGGGTTGAATATAAGTCTAGTTTGAGAATTTCCTAAATGAATAATAATAAATAAATTAGTTAATATATATATACACTAACATTAACAATTGTAAAATTTTGAAATCATTTGTAACAAAAAATACTTACTTGATCCGATATGTTAGTTTCACTCACCGGTGTTCTTTCGACTTGTTTAATCGCTTGGTTCCATTTGTTAACTGAACGAAAATATGTTTTTTTTCCAACGATTGCTAATACCTTCTTCTGTTGGTTGTACATTTGGTGTTGTTATCAACATCTCCTAAATATTCACACATTAAATCTTTGATTTTTTTTTCCAAAAACGAATTTCAAGTTTGTTGCGCTCCTACGTATGGATATTCAGAAATTTTCCTATACACTTTTCATAGAGCTATGTCTTCTCTCAAAGTCAATTTTTTTTTTGGTAGAATAGAGAAGGTTTTCCAGAGCGAGACTATTATTTTCCTTTGAGATAAATGTTTTTGAAATGTTATGAATGAGTTTAGTTTCAACCTTGTCTATTTATACCATTCAAGATAAAAAAAAGACACATACTAACTTCCACTCACATATCAAAATTTTATTTTCGATTTGATAAAAAGGTTACTCAATTATCTTCAAGATAAAAGAGACACCCACTAACTTCCACTCACCTATCCAAACTTTATTTCTGATTTGACAAAAAGTTTACTCAATTATCTTCAAGATAAATAAGACACCCACTAACATCCACTCACCTATCTAAACTTTATTTTTGATTTGACAAAAAGACGACATTTTCTTATCTCCATAGATTCTTTTATGGATCGAAAATGGACTAATATAATAACTTTTAAAATTAGATTTAAAATTTATAAGATTCATTATAAACGTAAAAAAAATTAAAATAAACAATGTTATTGATATACTTACATTTACAAAATGTTTATCATCTATGCGAACAATTCTACAACATAGATATTAATTTATCGTAAATAAAAATTAAACAAATAAATTTATAACATAAATTTAAGATAAATATTCTTGTAAAAAGTTCAAAAAATATTAATATTAATTATTAATTAATAATATAGGTTAAATTATTTATTATAGAATTAGTAAATGTATGATGATAATGTAAATATTGAGAGAGTGAGATAGAGTGAGAAATAAAGAGAGTGAGATGAATAGTTAAAAGATAGTGAAATTGTTTGAATTGATTTTTTTTTTATTGAAAGTCTCTCGAATAGTAAAGTAACGGTTAGAAGCTGTGTGGCAAATCTGTAAACAAATGGCCTTATATGGTTATATTTTATACAAGGAAGAACGTCTTAAAAACTTAGACATAAAAATTGATTATATCATTATTTTTGAAATGTTATAAAAAAAGGAAAGCATCATGGTATTTGGCCCATATCTTATTGTAGAAAAATCTTGAGCTCTCAATATGAATCTAGTACACATCTATAGCGAGAAAAATTAAGTTTCCTATTGGATAGCCAAATGGACGTTAGAGTGCAACTTTAACCAAGATCAGGCTCTTGTTCAACTAAGGGCCATTACATTAAAGTCTAGATGTTAAAAAATTAGGGTTGAAGACTAATAGACTATTTCTATCTTCTGAGCCATATAATCCCAAAGTTCATACAATGAGATAGTAGATACACTCGTCTTTTCCTATCATGTTTTCCTACCTTGCATATGGATTCATTTGGTTTTATTAACTTTAGAATTAAAGTTTACATGTTTTAATTTCTTCATTAAGGTTAAAGTATTCTAATTTTCTCAAAATTTTACCAGCAATTGAATCAATTTATTAAGTCTCAAAGCATACAATATGAACTATTAATAACTTAATTCATTGTTTCTAATATCCATACTAAGCAAATATCTATACCTGGATTTCTTTGTCCTTGTAGAACTCTAATGAGCATGTTATCATCTCCTTAAATGCTACAAAATAAATATCATGGAAAAATATCTCAGGGAGCTTTGATACCAGTAAATATGGAATCCTGCAAAGATGAAGAACTTGATTAGAAAAGTCTTAATATCATTTTACTATCTAAAGAGATTTGTTGGCTTAAGAACCCTAAATCTCTCATTTGTTTCTCCAATAAAACATCATTAACAACAAATCTCTTATAAAGAACAATTGATTCTAATAATTATACAGCTTGATGACTAACAAAAGTGATGGAAGAATAGCTCTTGAATAAAAAAACAAATAATTACATGAAGATGAATTTAAAAAAGACGGTGATATTTACCAACATATGTTTCCAAAGTCTGAAAACATTTCCTCTTCAAAACTAAAATGAAGACAAAAAGATGGATTTTGTTACAGGTAACGCTTCTAAAATTATACTGGACTTATTAATGATGGTGTAGTGTCAAATGATATTATTGAACCAACTACTATATATCTTATAATTTTAATATAAAAAAATCGTTAATAACTATATTTTATATTTTTATATTTTTATATTTTTATAGTCATACATATATCAAATATCTCAGTAGATTTGAATCTATTTTGTTATATGTTTGACCAATTATTTATATTTTTTTAATTAATCAAAATGTTCATTTCCTTTTGTTTTTGTATGTGATACTCCGTCCATATATATGATAATGACATCGTTAATATTGGATTTGTTGACGTCATGTGTCGACGTATAATTGACTGTTATTAAGAAAACTATAGCATGATTTAATATGTGACTGGAGAAATGGTTAACTTCTCGGCTAGGCTCATAAAACCATGATAGTTAACAAATCAACAAACCATCTCAAACATTAGATCTACTTGCCGTCATCTAGAAACTACAACTAGTCATAAATCAACACGTTATGTTAGACAAATAATTTAAGTACCATACTAGAAATAAGACACATTTTTATAGATCCTACACCGGTGGATCTTACACCCTTTTGATATATGTCTCATATAATATTGGATAAATATGTCCCTTTCAGAAAACCTAGGTATAAAAGGCTTTGATAAATCTCTCTCCACTTTTTTTCTTTCTCTCTTTCTCTCTCTCTCTCTCTCTCTCTCTCTCTCTCTCTCTCTCTCTCTCTCTCTCTCTCTCTCTCTCCTCTCTCTCTCTCTCTCTCTCTCTCTCTCTCTCGTCTCTCTCTCTCTCTCTCTCTCTCTCTCTCTCTCTCTCTCTCTCTCTCTCTCTCTCTCTCTCTCTCTCTCTCTCTCTCCTCTCTCTCTCTCTCTCTCTCTCTCTCTCTCTCTCTCTCCTCTCTCTCTCTCTCTCTCTCTCTCTCTCTCTCTCTCTCTCTCTCTCTCTCTCTCTCTCTCTCTCTCTCTCTCTCTCTCTCTCTCTCTCTCTCTCTCTCTCTCTCTCTCTCTCTCTCTCTCTCTCTCTTTTTTTTTTAAAAACCTCTCAAGCACTCAAGGATCGACCGAAAACCAAACTTGATTTTTTCAAGAATCCGAACTCAGAAAAACATAGAGGTAAGAAATACAAGTCTCCTGCTATATGTTTTTTTAGTTTTTGTTAGGCCATAAACTGTGGAAAATAGGATTTTTAGGTTTCGTTTTAATTTTTTTGATTTTTGCATGATTTTAAGTGTTGTTTTGCTGCATTAGTGTTGTATTGTTGTTAGTTTGTTAGTATCTTTGTTTTTGTGTGTGATTTTGTTGCAAATGATTGTGTTTTGATATTATTTAGATTTTGGATCTCGGTATGACCTGGTCGCACGATAGTGCTACCAGAATTCATCTCATCCCACGATCGTGCGACCAAGTGATAGTACGTCGCATGCGACCAGGGTGATAGTACGTCGCATGCGACCAGGTGGTAGTTCTTTCGCATGCGACAAACATACTTACCTAGTCGCATGCGATAGACATACTTAAGTTGTCTCATGCGATAGACATACTTAAGTTGTCTAATGCGACAGATATACTTACAATATTTTTTATTTGTTTCACTAATATCTATTACTTTATGCTGTATTTACAGGATGGGCCATATTAAGACCACCGTAAAAAATCCATTTAAAAAGGATAAAGCACGGACGCGCGAGGCGCGTTTGGTGTGTGAGGTAGAAGAAACTAATGTTTCCCCTGAGCATGTGGAGGCTGGTCCCACTGAGGGACAAACTGCTGGTAAGTCGATACGAAACGACGCCTCCGCCGCCGGTCCAAGTGTAGATGAGATTCGTATGGCTACCAGTAGCAGTGGTGCAGGTTCGTCTTCACAAGCACCTGACCTTTTGTACGTCAACGACAAAGCGGATGCACCGGAGGGAGCGGAGGATATGGAGGGGCGGAGTGGCCGGAGGCACCGGAGGGATCACATGCACGTTATGAGAACGATGCACCTTGTGCATCCGAGACCGAGGATCACGAGTTCTTGTCGGTGATGCCAAACGTCCCGGCTCTCTATCCTGATTACACCCTACACGAGGCGTTTAATGTTTATCACAGAGATGTAATTTTTATTTCTTTTACTTTAATATATAATTTATTTATTATTTTCTTAGGCGCTTATGTGTTTGATACATATTGCAGGATATGGTCTACCTGCGATGCTTCGCAATGTACGATAGTCTTTGTAGATGGGATTTTAAAAAGTAGAGCAGGGTACAAGAAAAGGCGGTGAAGACTATCTTTGGCCCTCTCGTCGATGCACTCTCCCACTAGCATACCAACCTCCATTTGGTTGAGGCATTCCTCGAGCGATGGCATGAGGAGATTTCTTCATTTCATTTATTGTTCGGAGAGATGACTGTGACTTTAGACGACGTCCACGTCATCAATGGATTACCGGTCACATGTATTCTTTTTTATGTATGAGTGTTTGACCCCGAGGTTGAGCGGAGCAAGACTTATGTTAGCATTCTAGGTGTACGACCAGTAGATTTGAATAAGAATCTTAGGAATGCTAGTAGCGTCAATCCTGGTTGGCTGCACAACACATTTACGGGTGACAAATATATTGATAGTAAGATCACAGATGAGAGACTAGATCATGTCACCCGTGCCTACATACTATTCTTGTTAGGTACCACTATTTTTGCCAACAAAACCGACAATAACATTCCTTTAGATTACCTCCAGTTCGTGAACCAGTACCAGGGTATGAATAGGTTCAATTGGGGTCATTTGGTATTAGCGCAGCTGTACAACTCCCTTACTCGGGGATCTTTGTATGGTACGAGGGGAATTTGCGGGTTCATAGGGATGCTCGAATCGTGGATCTTTACCCACTTTATTTAGTTTCGGGCTCCACTGTTTAACGATTTTCAGCTAGCTATGCCCCATATGTGCCGACATGCGCCACAAAAGATCGGCGTTTCACAGGATGTGCGCAGGGATGTTGAGACATTCACTCTTGACGTGCACAGAGTCAGATGTAAGTAGTATTTGTTAATTTTAACGTTATGTTTTTTAGCTATTATAATCGTATAACTTGTTAACTTATTTATTTACAGGTCATTTTCCTTCCCTACACGTACGTACGAGACTATCATCCGTACGAGTAAGTTATTTGGGTTGAGTTGACTCTTAAGGCGTTCGACATCATTGTTCCATACTACCTCGATCGTGACACTCGACAGATGGGCTTTATACAGCTCATTCCAGAGAGATATATGTCCTCCTGCGTCTAAAAAAACAGGGAAGAAGACTGCTAGCAGATACGTTTGGGATGCTCACTTGTGGCGGGATTGGTTGTACCATCGTTACACCCCAGTTGGACCGGCATACCATGGTGGGGGAGAGAGTAGCTACGAGATGTATCGGGTTTAGGTGAAGAAGAAACTGTGGTATATTATTAGTCGCTCTGGTCCAGCTGGAGGTCCTCAATTGTAGTCACAGGGTGGTTGTGACTACGAATGCTACAATTAGATCGCAAAGTATGGTCCATCCATACCGACGCTAGAGTACGACGATCTGGTACAAACTGCCCTTCAGATGTGCAGGATTGTTGAGAGGTACATACGTCATTGATTCGGATCGCAACAAGGTGTTTTTATTATCTCATTATTTCATTTGTTAGACCTTGTTATTTTAACATTCGATTTTGTAAGCGTATAACTTTATGAGAACATTAATGTATTTCTTACATCACATTTGAATTTTTATTAGAAAAACGTAGATAAAAAAGCAATTATAAAATATAGTTAAAAAACATAGTTGAAAAAACTAGTAAAAAAACATGGTTAAAAGTAACTTCATCCAAAAGTTACTTCCTCCAAAAGTAACTATCTCCAAAAGTAACTCCCTCTAAAATAACTCCCTCCAAAATATTTCCCGCCATTGTGACTTCCCGACAATAAAAATTTCCCACCTAAGAAGGTACCCCATATGGTTTTCCCTATAAAAATGAGTTACTAAGAAGTCTTACAAGACAACAAAACAAGCATTCAGAAATAACTAAAAATAGAAACACATTTCTATATGGAGGTCAATGTTGATGAAGACTACCAAATACTTCAGGCAGTGAAAGTTTCCAAACGTGAGATGGGGGAAGATACCAGAGATGCGTTCTTTGAGTAGGTCTTATGCATGATGTACTTCGGTTACGTACGTGCTGTAACAAGACGACTTGTTGTGCGCAGTCGTGACCAAATCAAACACAGGTGCCTTTTTTGCCAACCGCTACAATGTTTACTCTTCTTGTCATTTAAGACTAAGCAAGAAGCGGCCGCTGTCTGGAACATGACTGTCGTAGACTACATCACAAGAGATATGGTGACGTATCTAGAGGATAGGATTGCGGAAAGTGAGGAAGGATATGAGTCGGACGATAACATGGGATACGACTTTGACGAATGAAGAATCTTGTTTTTGCAATTCTTTTTCCATGTTTTTATGTTTTTAATCAGTCTTTATGTTTCGTTAAGGTGTTGTTCGATTAATTAAGAGTTCTATGTTTTAAAAGTTCTAATGTCTCACTTTTTATGCATTTGTATGTGCGGATACTTTAAATTGAATCTCAACCACTGATATTGAGGACAAAATGTAAATGAAACCGTCGCAAGCGAAATGTTCAACACCACGTCGCAATTAGGCCGTGCGACCCAAACTCTCTGTTTGACAAAACACAGCCAAAAGTTTTGCCTTGCGTCGGACGTGACATGTTCAAACCACTTTTACAATTAGGTCGTGCGACACAAGCTCTCTATTTGATAAAACACAGCCAATATCTTTGCCTTAGGTCGAATGCGATGAGTTAAAAACATCGTCGCAATTAGGTCGTGCGACGCAAGCTCTCTGTTTGACAAAACACAACCAAAATGTTTACCTTGCGTCGCACGCTACTTGTTCAAACCACCGTCGCAATTAGGTCGTGCGACACAAGCTCTCTGTTTGACAAAACACAGCCAAAAGTTTTGCATTGCATCGCATGTGATGGGTGCAACGTTGCATCGCGCGCGACATGTCTAATAAGTGCTCTCATGTGATGCTTTTAATTCATCACAAATACACGAAAAGCTCATTAATTAAAAAAAAAACCTAACATCATACAAAATTACATAAACTGTTTTACAAAATTACATCAATTGTTCTACAAAATTACTTCAAATGTTCTACAAAATTATATCAAATGCTGTACAAAATTACTTCAAATTTCGTTCAAGTTGATTTTCCTAACTGGCATTATTTGTGTATATTTGTTGAACCGAAGGTATTATGGATGCGCTCATTGACTCGTTTCTTCGGTTGCGTAAGCACCCTAGTAGGGGTATAATAGCGGCAGTGGTCTATCGGGTGGAGTAGTAATCTGCAAAGAAAAAGAAGAAATTAATGCATCTTGTAATTGATATGTAAGAAATTGTAAAAAAGATGATATACTTACATTAACAAAGTGACATCTATGTACGAAAGCAATCCCAACTTCTATGATCGTTGAATTGTTGACGGGTGGGCATCCACAGATTTGTAGATACGTAAACGGCGCTGCTTGCGATACATGCTATACCATGCATTGATACCTTGTCGCAATAACTAGTCCAATTTTCAGAAATATCATCCAATAGTGGCTACTAGGGTTGGGCTTGAAGTAATCCAACCTATGTACCAAATCGTCAAACACCTTCGGCGAACCATATACATCCAACCAAGATGCACGGTTTTCTCACAACTCCTTCAACAACACGTGTCTAAAATCCTCCCATCTATCTTCATTATTGTATATTGAATGATCTACGAAACGATATCCGTACTGTCCGTCCGGAAGAACGTCAACTAACTTTATAATGTAAGTGCGTAGATGTGTCGGGATGCAATCCGGATATAATGTTAACTTCCTATCCTTAACAATTTTCTTTGGCCTTCCAACTTTCTTTTTTGCTAGTGGAGGTTTGGGTGGTACGAAGGGAACCATGTTGGATGCGGCCGTGCTTCCTAACGTGTTAACGGTTAGCTGGAATACTAGCACTAACGGTTTGTTCAATCAGATATTCCCACGAACTTCCTTTTAGTCAATTTATCAACGCCTCCCTTTGGCCTACCCTAAGCTCTAACCGATTATTTAAAATCTTGAATATGACTAGTGTCGGGCCTCAAAATTTGCATTACCCGATTGATAATTTGGTTTTGTTGGTCGGGGCGGAAACTACAAATAGAGTTGTCAATTATGAAAAGTTTTTTTTTCAATTCTTCCTCACGAGAACTAGGATCTCTATGAACAATATCTAATATTTTCTAAAAGACATCAACATCTTCTAAAGGGATGCACCTACAATCTCTAGCTATAAACGCAATTTCATATGCACAAGGTAACCCATATATTTTCCTAAGGAAACATCCTCCAGATGCTACCCGATCTACTCCTATATTTCTAGCACGTACAATAGCAAGCATCAATATCATTAGACCCGAATGTGACACATAAACTTTAAGATTTTGGGTCAAAACACTATCAAAACTGGAATTGTTCGAAACTTACTTTGCTTGAACGATTCGACGATCCCCGCATGCTACTTCGTTAATAAGATGTGTATTTTTTCCCAAAAAATCTCAAAATTGCATTGATTCGTCCCAAATTATTTTATGAGGGACGAGTGAGCACCCTCCGCCTTACATAATACAAGTACAAAATTATGAACTTATTTAAAAAGAGATATAATAGCTAAACCAAAAATTGGATAGAAAGAGAAACTTATTCGTAGTTGTTTGGCCATAATGTTGTATCTTGTTCGTTCGATACGCAAGAAACTTACCACCATATTTCGTTATCCACGCGCCCATAACGTACGCAAAACACTTGGGTTAAGAGGCGAACATCTCCTTCAATGTAGCTAGATTCTTTTCGTAGCTCTCAACCATGTTCGCTCCGGCAACATAGCCATAAAAATAAACAAATTGTTTTGTAACCACATCATCATGTAATATCTTTCGGACTGTCCAAAAAATGTTCTTACTAATATGCCACGTCCATCGGAAGTGGTGTGTGCCCAGAAAAATATCATGGATTACTCGCATGAGAACTAACTCTCGATCGGTAACAATAAAGCTCAGAAATGCGTACACACTATCCATCATCAAACCATGAAGAGTTTCTAAAGCCCATACATAATTCGTTATCTTCTCACCGCTCAAAAACACATACGCAACGGTAAATGTAATGGAAGTCGACGTTAAACCAACAATATCTAATAAAGACATCTTATACATAGTCGTCTTGTACGTACAATCCATGAATAACATATTAGGGAATGTACGTAATAAGTCTATGCTCGTAGGATGTGCGGAAAAAAATATCAGTGATCACCTTTGAATCGTCTTTCAAACGCTCCCACGTGGAGTATTTATTCTTCTTCAATTTCGTCAACAAATATTGCATTTACGTTTGTCCCTCGTGCTCAATATCCCGATGTTTTTTACAGCACTTGTAGATTGCACACATGTTCGAAATGTTATCGGGATATTGGTACTTCAAAGCGCTATATATCTCCCTAGGACGCGAACTGAGGTGAGACAGACTACGAACTAGTTCCTCTTTATCCCGTTTTAGCCTACAAACGTGGGAATGACCGTTTAAGTGAACATAGGGTTCATGATGACGCGTAACGTTTATCACCTCCAAACGCCATTTCATGGCTAGTACGTCGATCGGATGACCTTTTAACGCAAACGGAAAATTACATTTCTTCGTCGATGTCTTCCGCTTTCTTAACGTTTCCGGCTTCTCTTTTGATACGAATACACTGTACCGATCGCAAACGTAATCTAACCTAGGAGTTCTTCCCCATTCCCCGCTATCGTAGAGCTTTGTAATCGTGACGAACTTAATTTTCTTCGATTCAATGTCCACAAAAGCATCCAATTCGTCTTTCGTAAATACCTATCTGTTTTGAATATTTTAGTGTAGACGGCATCCATAAATGGAGGCTGGGCAGGTTCCTCCTACAAAATATAATATTGCAAACTATAAGTTTTTCTAACAGTGTAGTCGCACGAGACATGTCTTCTAAGTTGTCGCACGAGACATGTCTTCTAAGCCGTCGCACGCGACAACATTTGAACATAGTCGCATGAAGATATGCGACCAATAGGGCATGAGTGTCGAACGTTCTTGCGACGACAACGATGTTCATCACGCGATGTTCGTACGACCAGAACAAAAAACGTAAAACAGAGTTTAGGTTTTTACCTCCGTGCGGTAAGCTTCCTCCTCGTCTACCAAATCTTCCAAATAGACGCCCATTTCGTAATTATCTATGGATAATCCGATTTTTGGTTCATTGTGGTGGATTTTATGGGTTTGGGTAAAAAATTGTAACTTTTAGGGTTTAATGGGTTTAGGGTAGTAAATATTGATGGAAAGCTTGTGGATTTAGGGTTACAATGAATATATTTCAGATTTTAGGTTGATTTTGAGGATAAATGGCATGAGTGTAATTACTTAGAGGGAGAAAGATAATTGAAAAGTTCAAGTTTGAGTTTGAAAAAATAAGGGGTAGGGTGATAGATCTATCAAAATGTGTCAAGCCTGGCCCATAATTTAAACGTATCAATCACGAACAGAAAAAAAATTCAAGTGATGAATCTCATAATTAAAATATTTTATAAAAAAACTTAAAAATTAAAATAACATTAAACCACATTTATTATATTTCATTATCGACTCCACCGAATAAATTTAGTAGGACTATTTAATAATAAATAACATTATATTCTCGTGCTTAAACACAATTTTGTTTATTTGCGGTCCTAATAAAAAAATCGTTCAAATTATATTTTTATTTTGCTATGAACAATTGCGTAAGTAAGAATAAAATACTTGCATAAATAGGACTATGGTTGCAAAAAAACAACTCTATCTCGTTGGAGAATTACGTGCAAAATCCATTGCGTATATAAAATTAAAATAGTTACGTAAATAGAAATTTGGTTACGAAAAAACAACTGTGTCCAATTGCAGAATTACGTGAAAAATGAATTGCGTAGATAAAACGAAAATAGTGGCGTAGAGTGGCGTAACCAGAATCATATAGTGTCATGAACCTCCTCGTTATCAAATCGACATATATATATATATTTATCAAAATAAATAAAAATAAAATACAAAATGGTTATAACAAATATGGTTTATATTAAATCTCAAATATTTCTCATTACGTGGTTGAGTTAGATCTTTTAAAAGGTAAGCTCTTTTTACCGAGTCTTGAAGATTTGGATGAAAGCTTGAGATCGAGTCTCTTTTCCATGGATCAGCCTCAAAATGTTCCCAATTTGAAGTTTAATCTTCGACATGAGGTTGTGGATTATTAACCACGAGAACATATGGTTCCAGAATAATAACTTCATCTCGTGTTTCTCTTCGTTTAGCTTTAGTAATTAAATTAGAGACAATCCTTCCTTTATATTTAGGAGTTTTTTAAAAATGTTTGTGTGTCCTATAATGACAAATATAAAAAACTCAATCAACAATAAAATTTCAACTTAGCAATGCAAAATGAGAAGAATATTATGATTTATGCAGGTTTATCTACTATGAAATTGAACTCAAGAACTTTATATCTTAAGATAAAAACATGGATCAATCAATTTTAATATTTAAAATAGTGAACAATAACATAAAAAATAAAGCAAAGCTTTAATTTTGAGAATTAAGAAAAAAATTCTCAAAATTGAAGCTTAATAATAGTAAGAGAACCATTGTTTAAAAAGATAAAGAGTGGAGCTTGTAGTTAGGGTTAAAAATAATAATAATAACTAGAGTTTTAAATCAAATATGGGCGTTTATATTATATGCTTCAGCCCATTATTTATAAATAAATGGTTAAAATTATAACTAGTGAGTATCAAACCAAGACCTATGGGTTCTGAGGTTCGTTGTTTCCACTACACTGAAACAATTAGAGAACTCCTTCAATAACCGAAGGATCCTGCTTAATATTCTTCTTATGCTTTAAGATTAATAATCTTATCTCTCTTATCAAACAACTTTCAAAGCAGAATTCAAATTCTGACTTTACCAATTTCTCAGGAAATGTTGGACTTACCTTCATATCATCTACAACCAACATCATCTACATGATCTTCCTATGCTTTTAGCTTGTGGAATTAATCAGCTTCTAATACCAGCCTCCATTTATGAAGTTTCATGGCCAACAAAAAAATACCCACTTAATCCACTTCCTCTCATACCTCAGTGTTATTTAAAAATATAGTTGGTAAAAAAATACTCACTCTATTTCCTCACCCAAGAAATCAAATTGATTGAGTTCGCTAGCTTCTGACAGAATCTGCTATTGTGAGAAGTTAAATATTTGCCAAGATTGACTCTTCTGATAAGGGAGTATTCCCCCAAATAAGTACGAGCACGAGCAGGAGTAGCACGAGCTTGGATTATGACAAACAATGAAGAAAATGACGGACTATACAATGCTAGAAAGCTCAAACAACAGCGTGGACGAACTCAAAAGTAAGAACAAGAACGAGGATAAATACGTCGTTGATGAGCTCAAGGCATATCGAACTCATTATAAGACTGAGCTTGAAGACAAATACAGTATTGATGACCTCAAGAAAAGATTGAGCTCGAACACATCAGGGAAGGAGTTGATCGACTGGATTATGAGCGAGATGAACAAATGATTAAGACTAAGTGAGGACTTAAACGAAGATAAACTGAGCATGTAACCAATGAGCACGAGCTCTACAAATCTGATTGCGTTTAAAGTAAAGCTCAGCTCGGCTTAAAGTAGATTAGACTTAGCAAAGTCAATATGACAGATCGTTCTTCCAAACGAGATGACAAATAGGAAGGTGAAGGCGAGAGCAGGGGAAATAATCGTAGTAAAGAACCGCGCGAAGAGGTGAAACAGACGTCGACCAAGAGAGCTTGGGAGAATGAGGACCTTTGCTACAATCAGATTTGCCCAAAGTTGTCGGTCTACATATTAAAAGAATCTTCATTCTCTAAGAAGATTTTGGAAGCTCAACTCCCAAAGAAGTTCGACCCATTCAGGATGGTAGCTTATGATGGAACGGGGGATCCAGAGAGGCATCTGGAACAGTTCAGAAACATGATGATGGCTTTCAATCCCAATGATGTGATGTTATGCCGAGCACTATCCATGACCCTCAAAGGTAACGCCATGGATTGGTTCAAAAGCTTGCCAAAGAGATTCATCTGTGATTTTACAAGACTGTGGAAAGCATTCAGGGAAAGGTTCGTTGGTAACAAAGAGCTTAATCGCGAGCGGGATTCGATCATAGATCTTTATCAACGCCGAGGTGATTCTCTTAAAATTTATGTTAGAAGATTTGTTCATGCTATGAATGATTTGCTAGAATTAACCGAAAACATGGCGGTAGCTTCCTTGAAACGTGGGCTCGACAGAAGAGGGGAACTATATGCAGATCTCATCAAGTTCCCAACTGAAAACACAAGGGACCTACTCGCAATAGCAGATACTTTTATCAGGGTTGATGACGCCAGAAGAGGGGGGGGTCACCTGAGAGGCGCGAGACGGATTCCAAAGATGGTGGATCAGAACAAAAAAGACTGTGGAGCAACCAAGAAAGGACTACAACCGAAGACCTCAGCAGCTCAATCAACCAAATATGCGCTTTACCCCATTGATAGAGGCTATTTTAGTGATTTATGATCGCACAAAGGGGCATACGAGGTACCAAACTCCACGTACAATGAGTGCGCCTGAATTTAAGCGATCTAATCGGTATTACTGCGCATATCATCACAATCATAGACATTCGATGGATGAGTGCTGGCAATTAACGGAAGAGATTCAGCGCTTGATAGACAATGGTGAGTTGATCCAATATATCAAACAATCTCAACCAGATCGACGAGAGGAAGATCGTCCTCCGAACACTGACAAACCAGTCACTGAAGAGAGCAAGAAGCAAACAAGCAATAGTGGCTACTGACCATATCAGGGGGAAGTTTGGCTGCAGGTCAAGGGTCTACTCAAAACAAACGAGCTAAAAATGAGTTCGACGTTTATAAAATAGATAGAAATTCTTATCAAAACTACAGAGACCCGGAAGCCGACCTCATGTTTAATGATGATGACCTCAGAGGTGTTAGTTTACCCCATAAGGACGCTTTAACTATTCACTTGGACATTAGAGGGGTAATGGTAACCCGAGTACTGGTTGATGGAGGAAGCTCGACAAATATTATCTTCAAAAGCAGCTTTGATCGTATGTAGAACGTGGCACCATACCGAACCCACAATCATAAGCCATGAATTGGCTATCAATCCTTGTGCCAAACCTGTACGACAGAAACGTAGGGCATTTTCAGCTGAGAAGCAAGCTGCTATATTAGTTGAGGTCAACAAGCTCTCGTTTGGGGCATATCTGAAAAGCAAGGTACCCGGTTTGGATAGCCAATCTGGTTCTAGTAAAAAAGAAGAACGGACAGTGGAGAATGTGCGTGGACTTTACCGATTTGAACCAAGCATGCCCTAAAGATGCTTTCCCGCTGCCAAGGATAGATCAGCTGGTCGATTCGGCTTTAGGTTGCAAATTGCTCTCCTTCATAGATGCGTACTCATGATACAATCAGATCCGCATACACCCGTCTGATCAGGAGCACACAGCCTTTCAAACCGAACGAGGTCTCTATTGTTTTACAGTTATGCCTTTCGGGCCGAATAAAGCGGGGATGAAGAAGTGCAGCACCTTAATACAAAAAAACTGAACGGGATAATGAATCACATCTTCCAAGATCATTTGGGGCAACCTCTGGAGGCATATATTGATGATATGATTATTAAAACACATGAAGAAGTGTAGCACCTTAATACTTTACATGTCGTTTTTGATCTATTACACAAGTTTAATCTTAAGCTTAACCCAGATAAGTGTTCTTTTGGAGTTGCTAAAGGCAAGTTCCTGGGTTATGTGGTAAGTCAACAAGGTATTGAGGCAGATCCGATTCAACTAAACGCAATTCTGCAGATGGGACCACCAAAGAATGTCAAAGAAGTCCAATGTCTTACAGGACAGTTAGCAGCTCTGTCGAGGTTCATCTCATGAGCATCAGACAAGATTCGTCACTTTTTTGAAGTATTACATGAGCAAAATGCTAACAGATGGGGAGACAAGATATCTAAACCTCGAAAATCTTGCTTTGAGCTTGGTTGTCGCAACTCCACGAATAAGGCCGTACTTTCAAGGGTATATTATTACGGTACGAATATCATATCCTTTACGAACAGTATTGCAAAAACTCGTTATTTCTGGCAGGTTAACAAAATGGATCATCGAGCTCAGCGAGTATGACATTCGTTTCGAACCACGCGTAGCTATAAAGGGACAAGAAGTTGCAGAATTCTTAGCAGAGTTCAACTCATCCAAGAAAGAACAGGATGAGATAAATGACGGACAAGTGGTTGAGCTCAACCAATGGATCATTGAAGTCGATGGTGCATCTTCTACAACAGGAGAAGGTGCAGTTATTATAATCAGAACTCCAAGTGGGGAGGAGGTCAAACAAGCGGTACGCTTTAATTTTCCGGTAACAAATAATGCTGAAGAATATGAGGCTGCCCTTTGTGGCATGAAGTTGGCTTTGATATGTGGAGCTCGAAGTATCAAGATCAGATCTGACTCTCAGTTGGTGGTAATCAGGCACAGGGTCTTTA
Source organism: Limnanthes douglasii subsp. nivea (assembly GCA_036936605.1). Taxonomy (NCBI): domain Eukaryota; kingdom Viridiplantae; phylum Streptophyta; class Magnoliopsida; order Brassicales; family Limnanthaceae; genus Limnanthes; species Limnanthes douglasii. Next base: position 187,623,795 of record JAUPFV010000005.1, read on the forward strand.
TGATATCAGGCAAGACGATATCAAGGAGTATCTTGTGATACTTAAGGAGTATGAGTCTAAATTCACTAACGTGTCTTATGAACAGATCACACAAAGGGATAATTTTGCAGGTGACACTTTAGCTAAGGCTGCAGCTTCAGGAGACCATCAAACAATTTTCCTCAAATAACTCCCTGCGACAGAGCTCATATCAGCAGCTGCAACAGCCAATTCAATCACTAATGATGATGAATGGCGGACTTCATACCTCCAATACTTGAACCAAGGAACATTTCCTATAAGTAAAAGTGAGGCTCGCGCATTGCAGATTAGAGCAGCCAAATACTGTGTCTTTAACAATATTTTGTATAGGAAAATCTCAACCAGACCTCTACTCCGCTGCCTTGACCGTGTTGAAGCTACTTCTGTATTGATTGATTTGCATTCAGGAGAAGCATGGGCTCATTATGCACACCGAACACTGATTCGTCGTTTTCTTCTCGATGGGTACTATTGGCCTGAGCTAGCGAGTGACGCTGAGAATTTAGTATTGCAATGTCACAAATGTCAAGAATATTCGAACACACAGCACAGACCCAGCGAACCCATGCAGAATATCCCTGTCCCATGTCCGTTCGATAAATGGGGAATATATCTGGTGGGTCCTTTGCCAATGGCCACATAGAAACGACAGTTCCTCATTGTTGCAAGGGATTACTTTTAAAAATGGGTTGTGGCTAAAGCCATTTAGCCCTGTTGGAATTCCACGGATTATAATGACATATAACGGCCCTCAATTCCAAAATTAGATCCTTACCAACTTCTGCAAACGATATGGTATTCTCCAACATTTCTCTACCCCTTATTACCCTCAAGAAAACGGACAGGTCGAGATGACTAACAGAAGACTATTAAAAGGGCTAAAGAAGAAGGTGGAAAGAGCTAAAGGCAAATGGCCGGACAAGTTAGCAGAGGTCCTATGGGCGTACATAAGAACCCATCGCTCCACAACAAGCGATACACCATTTGCTTTGGTATACGGGGCGGAGGAAGTTATTCCAGCAGAGGTCATAATACCGAGCCATAGGATTGAGCACTACGAAGAGGAGACAAATCTCAAAGCTAGATCAACATCCCTGGATCTGATAGACGAACGAAAAGATCAGGCTAGAGTCCGAACAGAACAGTATCAAAATCTTATGAGGGGACACTTTAATTCTCGTCTGAAGCCGCGTTCGTTCAAGGTGGGAGATTTAGTTTTAAAGAATGTGTTTCAGGGCTCCGGTAGCCGAACAAGTGGCAAGCTATAGCAAAACTAGGAAGGCCCATATTCAGTTATTTCAGCAGGGCACCATGGCGCGTATAGATTAGCAGATCAAGATGGTCGAGCACTCAAGTATCCTTTGAATGTTAATCACCTAAAGTTGTATCACCAAAATGTTTAAGATGTAAAGATGCATGCGCTCTTTTTTCTCTCTGATGGCGCGAAGAAGTTTTTTACTGAGGCATCTAAGAACAAATCTTTGAATTTTTCAATATAAATTATGCTTTCGTCAATGAGTGTTTGTGAAAGTTTTATCCTTATAGCTAGCGAATGGGTCAATGACCACGCCATCTTTGGCTACGCAACGGACCACACTGAGTCCAGAATAAGTATCTATAAACACGAACAGGTTGATTGGCCACGCCTACGGGTTACGTAATGGCCATATTGTGCCTATACTTTGTACTGGGCATATTAGCGAACTAGTCAAAAACCAAGTCTGAACAGACTAAGCAATAGGGTCTGCAAGACCTCGCTACGGTTATGCTATTATGACATAAGTTGTCTAAGCTACGCAATGAGCCCTACTGAGCTCGGGGTTATAAGGATCTTCAGAAGCTCAGCAAACACATACTCCATAATTGACAACAACTGTCTATAGGAATAACTAAGGTAAATCATGCATCAACTCAAACATGCTTTAAATAAATAAAACCAAATATTGTAAGTAGTACGACAAGTTAATATGTTTAACAACAAAAACAAGGAAATTAATCCACTAGAACAATGGTGGTAAATATTACTTAGAACTACTGGGTGGAAGTTCTTTGGAATGGTCAACAGAGGTATTAGTCTCTGTGTTCGTGTGAGGGTCCACGATCGAGCTCGGTGCTGCAGACTCTGCAAGATGGATAAGAGAACCCAGGTTCATACCAGGATTCAAGGCTATTAGTTCTGCAATAGCATTCTTGTTTTCCTTGGTAATCATATATGTTGCAACGGTAAACATTTGCATTTCTCTTTCTTCAACAACTGCTTCTACCTTTGCTTGACACTGTTTCCGCTCTCGTTCGAGCTGGACATGCTCCTCTTCCACTACTTTGCTCAATTTTCTCACTTCAGCAGTCAGAGCTGCAATTCGGTCTGCTTGTTCCTCCACCATTTCCACCTGACTGTTGGTCTGATCTAGCAAGTTTGCGTTTTGTACCTGCAGATCGTTGTTCCTCTTTAACAAATTCTTGTTCTGGTTCAGCACCAATTTGTGACTTTCGGATACAGTGGCTAGCCTCTGATCGCTGCACTTCACAGTCTCCTGCAGGGAAGCAACTACCTTTTCCAACTTAGACTTTGCTTCAAAGGATTCATGCTTGAAGATCTTGGCTGAGCTATGTGCATGCCTCAAACGGATGACCTCGGGAATGCTGTGCTTAGCTGAGCCAAAAAACATGGCTTCGGGTTTCCATTTCTCTATAGCAGCTATGTCAGCATGGGACATATTTTGATAGCCAAGTATAAACGAGTTATGGTGCATCTGTGTACAATCAAGAAAGTTAGATGTAAAATTTTCAAATCTTTGACTTAACATGTGCATAATTTGGTGAGTCTTACCTCGATCGATAGTTCGGCTTGCCTTTGTAAGAGCTCTGCATTAGACATTTTATCATCATACGACAAGTCGGCGTACCTACAAAGCTGATCGAACATATATGAGGAAGGGCGAGGAATTTTCACTTTTGAACGCTCTCCAACAAGCATCCTTTGATGGCTGGACTCGGCTGCTTTGTCACTATTATTATTCTTTTCACTGGTTTCCACTGAAGGTGCTCGATTTTCGATAGAGGAGCTCCGCACCAGTTGTTGAGCTCTCTCTGTTTGAGCTGAGGGCGCCTGTTGCTTTTTCTATAGCATCATCGTTATTTCCTGCTCCAGTTTCCTCTAGGTAAATTATCTCCTGAGTATCTTGTAAAGTTTGTTCTTCACCAACTCGTGTTGTTGTGGGGTCGAAGGGATGACCTCCTTCCTTTGAATTAGCTTCAACACCATCATCTTCGTCTATGAGCTGAAATCTCCTCGTGGTTAGGGAACAACATCTACAATGACCTTTTGCTTTTTATTCCTCCGCGTATCAAGAGCGCCAGAAAGGGTTTATTCATCTTCATCTTCTCTTTTTGTTCAGGTTTTAGAAAGTTGGGTAGCTTCAGGTGCCTCCAGTGCTTCTTTTTTATTTTGCTCGACAGATTTTCCTTTGTTTTTTACGATATCATTCCCTTGTTCACAAGAGGCAGCAGGAGCAGAGGATTAGTCCCCAATTTCACCAGCTTTTCGGGTGACTTTAGGCACGACAAGCCAGACGACAGTGTTGTACTTCTCTTTCTTCTGTGATACTGAGCTCGGAGATTGACCACAATCCTGATTTCAAGTAGTTATACTGGGTGAACATTCGCTTGGGATCTTGCTGCCAAGCTTCAAAAGCTAAACTACTAACTCTGATCAAAAGGTTTACGTAGTCTAGTGGTCTCCCTTTTTTCCACCAGCTCTGATCGGATAGCGCACCTGAAAAGAAAAATAGATATAATATTTTAACGGAGCTCGTACAAATCTTTATCTACTGTGAACTAGTACTATTTACAGTTTTTCTTCCATTTCTTTCTAGTTAAAGGTTTAATGTGGGGGTGCTATATTCCCAATTAACCGACACAAAGACGAAATAATTTTTCCAGTTTCTATCAGAGGTAGGGAGTTCAACAATTTTATTAACTCCTTTAAAGTGGGTGTAGAAGAAAGAGGTCTTGGCCAATTTTGTTACATCGGTACCAGATAGTAGGTCTGCTAAGCATATTTCAGTGTTTAGTAAGCGTGAGCTAAGGACTATGCTGAGCAACAGTCTCTAACCATTCGCAGACATTTGCGTAGGGAAGATACCGAGCACACTGAAATAATCGCGAATGATCTCGGACAGTGGTAGCCTCAACCCCCAGTCAAATAAAGAAGTGAAGAGGCATGTCTCTGATAGGGATGTTCGCCTAGACCAGGAGTCCTAATAGTCACATCCTCAGAGATATTACATATGTCCCTGAGGATGGCGATTACATCGTCGTCTAGGTTAGTGTACTTACAGACTATATGAGAAAAGTAATTTTTCTAAATCATCGTTGTCTTCATACAAGGGCTCCATAATTTTGTCGACTTTACTCTTCGTTGCCCTTTTTAGTGCCATTGTTTTTCTACAAATTGCAATTAGGTAAGGATATGAATAAGAATGACTATGATGGTGAGGGCATGTGATTTAATTTTGGGAAACACCTACTAATAGAGGTTCGAAACCTTAAATCTAGGGTTCTCTCCAGTATTCAACATAAAATGGTTACTTGATAAAGAAATGTGTTACCTGGGTAATAACGAAGAAGATTACTACAAGGACTTTGGTTGAAGATGGAGAGAGTTTTCCAGCAATGTTCAAAGCATTTTTTTTTTAAAATTTGTGATTTTTTCTAGTGAAAGGGTATAATAAGTGTTTAAGTGACTAAGGATTTTCACATAGGCGTGTCAATCGTGATGTCGTTAGTTGATTGAAAGTTACGCCAGAAAACTGAATCGCCAAGATGTATTTCCAAGAAGCGGCGATGTCAAAAACCGTCACTTGCATCGACGACACGTGTCAGAAAGTGACAGACGTGAGACAGTTCACATTATTATGTGGATAAAGTAAGGAATTTAATTAATGTTTTAATTCACATGCTTATTACTATTTAATAACCCTATAAACTAGGGGGAGCCCGGATATGGGGTATTCCCCCAAATAAGTACGAGCACGAGCAGGAGTAGCACGAGCTTGGATTATGACAAACGATGAAGAAAAGGACAGGCTATACAGTGCTGGTGAGCTCAAACAATAGCGTGGACGAACTCAAAAGTGAGAACGAGAACGAGGATAAATAGGCCATTGATGAGCTCAAGGCATATCGAACTCATTATAAGATTGAGCTCGAAGACAAATACAGTATTGATGACCTCAAAAACAGATTGAACTCGAAGACATTAGGGAAGGAGTTGATCGACTGGATTAGGAGCAAGATGAACAGATGATCAAGACTAAGTGAGGACCTAAACGAAGATAAACTGAGCATGTGACCAATGAACTCGAGCTCTGCAGATCTGATTGCGTTTAAAGTAAAGCTCAGCTCGGCTTAAAGTGGATTAAACTTAGCATGTTCTTACTTGTTATATAAACGCACGTTTTGACCCATGAGTCAAACCGTGTTAGTTATTTGTTCCATGATTATAGGGATATTGATATTAGTGGGATAGTGGCGCTTAAAGCGCGAACGTCTGTAACTGCCCACTAATCTTTGTATTATAAATAGGGAAGACCTATCTACGAATAAATGGATCTTTTTTGGCTTATCTCTTTCTTGACTAAAACACTGAAGGCTTTACTGTAGTAGAACTTGTTAGTTCCTTAAGAAGATACTTGTTGGCAAAAAGATACTCACTCTATTTCTTCACTCAAGAAATCAAATTGATCGAGTTCGCTAGCTTCTGACAGAATCTGCTATTGTGAGAAGTTAAATCTTTACCAAGATTGACTCTTCAATCTCCCGAAACTTAACAAAAGTCCATTTCCTACCTCTTTTTCGTATCCTCATCACTAGCTCGCTGACAAAAAAAAAAAGAAATCAACATCCGAAAAAAAATCAAAACCACCAAAATTTAACATTCTATGACTAATAAACTCTCTATTTTAAGCTATTTGCTTTCTAGTACTTTTAAATAAAAAAATTAATTTTGATTGAAAAAAAAATGAATCCACAAATACACTAACACAGTCCAATTATGTCAATTAAAAAATCGAAAAAAAAGTTTAGAACACGAAAATAGAATCAATATGTACGATCTGGCTTCCAGTTGGGATTTGTACAAGTACGTTTAATGTGCACCAATCTGTTTTGGTTGTTAGGGTCCACCAGCCCTGGATATTCTTCAAAATCCTACTAATAATTGTGTTGGTGGTGGACACATGAATAATAAAATCTTTCTATTTCTTTCCTGCTGATGGAATCTAACACGGTTTCAATCGGACAACAAATCATAATAAACAATTGTTTATTTGATCCGAGTTTTGTGTTATCCTTAATATATACAACTACTGGGATCTGATTTAGATTTAACCTGTTTTTAAAGTTTTATATCATTTTGGACTAAGTTTTTCGATTTTTTTTTTATTTGCACTGGGTTGTATCGGCATTCCCGAATTATATATTTTATTTGGATAAAATTTATAACCAGACGGAAAATCTAGAATTTCAATTTACAAATCTATCACAACATTTATAGTTGGATGAATACAAATAGTGGAAAATGTAATTTATATTTTTTTTCAAATAAATAATATGTTGAACCTAGTTTAGCTTGGTAAAAGACGATATTAACATATAAGTTTTGATAAGTGGAAAAAAATTAAAAATATATTTATTATTTTTTATCAAAATGATTGGATCTCTTTATTAATTGTTTTGAAAGATTACACAGCCCAAAGGTCTATAATATATTGGAGGGACTAAATAAAATTTGAAGAACAATTAAACAATTTGGCATCAAAGCCAATTCACACAGAAACAGAGACTAACAATCAAACTCAATACTCCAAGCGAATTCTTTAGCCAAAACAAACCCCAACCTCAACGAGGAAATACAGTCGTCATCATATTCCATCTTCCCAACAATAAACCTTGAATAAAGCAGAAACTTATAAGCAGAAACAAGGAGCCGAAATTAAGACGACGATTGATTCAACTTCTTCCACCACCGTAGCTGAGGCAGAAATCAATACAAGCACTTGAAACCGAAACAAAAGAAGCTTGAAACTTCAGAAAGAATTGTTGCACTCAAAAGAGCTCAGCAAGCAAGAAGATCCAAGCCCAGACTTGACGAAAACAACTATCCAGCATGTTTACAACAGGTAAAAGATCCTAAGCTTTCCAGGAACACTATGACCCTTAAATCAGTAGGATAGTTATCATTAGAGTAGTCTAGATTCATACCTGAGTTCAGAGCATGCTTAGCTAGCCAATCTGCATCAGCATTTTGTTCTCTATACATGTGACAAAGAGACATTGTAGAGGTTATCAATTGTCTAAAACATCTAACAATTGGCTCAAGGTACCAAGGAGCTGTGCCTTTCATAATCATTTCAGTAAAAATCATCGAATCCGTTTCAATTTTCAGAGAATTTATTTTCTCTCTGTGACACAAAAGAAATCCATCGAGAAGAGCTTTACATTTAGCAGCAATAGGACTGTAATGCCTATAGATCTTTTTAAAAGCTAAAACTAATTCTCCCTTCTAATCTCTTATTATACCTCCACCTGAAGCTTCACCTTTAAAGTTACAAGCCCCATCAATGTTTAGCTTGTATTTAGTTTTCTTTGGCAAATTCCATTTAAGAGATATAACAAGTCTAGGCTTATTTAAGTGGTTAACACAACCCAGATGAATAGCATTTGTAGTATCCTTACCCGAGTGCTTCCTTTTCAAAATATGACTCTCATCCAAGGAAGTAATGACTGAGATAATATAGTCGATCATATTTTGAACAATGATCTTTATATCCTCATGCTTGACCCTTTTCTTGTATTCCATATGACCCAAGTGATAACCACATGGAGGATAGTTCTTATCTGAATGTCTTTAGAAGTAGACCAAAACCAGTTTCTGAGAAGATGTTGGTAGGACATGTCTATGTTGATAGGAATTCTGAATGTAGTGGCAAAATAGACCCAAGTTTCCCAGACTATGTTACATTGAACAAAAACATAAGCCAAAGATTCTGAGTTTTCACAGAGCTGACATTTTGAAGCAAGCTGAAATCCCTTCTTCTGCATAGTAGTATCAATAGGTAACTAGTTTTTTTATCACCCTTCACGTTAAAAAAGAACATTTCTTGGGGATTATTGAGTTCCAAATCTTGCTATAAAGATTTGATTTGTTAGATTTAGTTCTGATACTTTCCCAAGTATTTTTAGTACATAAATCACCAGTTTTAGACATAGCCCATCTTATCTGATCTTCACTCTTGTTCAAGTTTATTTTGCAGATTTTTTCTATTGTATTTTCATAAAAATAATTTCTCAAATCATCCACCTTCCATCTTCCATTTTCCCAATAGTTTTCAGCCAAATTAGGAATGTACCAAGTTCTATCATCTAGAGAGTCTAGATTGATGAATGGGTTAGTAGTACATCATCTGTCAATCTAAAACTCAATATTACCTTCACCAACATGCCAATATATCATCTTCTCAGCTTTGTCCCTCATCGTGAACATCCTGCTCCAGACATTAGGTTTTCTTCTAGGAATAGGAACTGTAATAGGATGCAATTTCTGCCAGTATATTGACTTCATCAAATGAGACCAGATTGACTTTGGGTCTATGAAATTATACCATATCTTGTATGAAAAAGTATCTTGCATATCCACCATCCTTCTAAGCTTTAAACCCCCTTCCTCATACGGCTTACAAATTTTAACCTAAGAAGATTAGGAAATAGCTCTGCTACTATCCTTGAAACCCCATAAAAATTTATTACAATACATTTCAATTCTATTGATAGTTGATTTAGGGATAACTGAAGACTGCATTGTGTAAAGGGAAATTGTGTTCAAAACATTTTGTACTAAAACCAATCTTCCTTCAAATGACAATAAAATGCTATCCCATTCTAGAATATTTGTTCTGATTTGCTGAACTAAGTCCTCATAGTTAGGATTTTTTTATATTTGTACTAATAGTGACTCCCAAGTATTTCATTGGTAACTTACTGTGCTTGAAGTTGGAGATCTACTCAAGTTTTTTAATTTTGTTTTTATCCATGTTTGAGGCAGTATAGAATTTAGACTTCTTAAAATTTATTTCCTGAACTGACATTTCTTTATAATGATGCAGGAAGTAAGTGATCTTGTTAACAGCAGACGAATAACTATTACAGAAGAGGTATGTACATCTCCCTTCTGTTTGATTAAACCTTAAAGCAGGGTAGTTATCAACTAGCTTCTTAAGACCTCTGAGTAAGTATTCCTCAACAATTATAAAAAGGCTTGGAGATAACGGATCTCATTGCCTTAAGCCATTTGATGAATTAAAATAACTATTGATTTCCCATTAACTAGAACCGAGAAGTGATTATTCATAATAATCTTGCAAATGAGATTAGTAAACTCTCTACTGAACTCAAAAGCAACTAGGATCTTTAACAAAAACTTGTGAGAAAACTTGTCAAAAGCTTTAGAAATGTCAACCTTTACCCTAAGATTCCCACCTCTGGTTTTGGTATTGAGATCATTTAAGAGTTCCTTGGTGATTAAAATGTTGCCATAAATGCTTCTTTGCTTTATAAACGCAACTTGCTCTAATTTATTAATTTAGAAACGATTCTGCTAAAGCTAGTAGTTAGACTAATGGGTCGGTAATCTTTCTAGCACTTTGGAGAATCAGTCTTAGATATAAGGCATATGGAAGTAGCATTGATTCCAGAGGGTATCAGATTTCCCATAAAAATATACTTGACAACATCACAAAGATCCTTGTTGATTATAGACCTGCAATGCTTGAAAAAGAAGTCATTGAACCCATCAGGCCCTGCAAGACCATTAAGATTCAGAGAGTTAATAACAATTTTAATTTCATCATTGTTAGGCAGAGCCATTAGCTTCAAGTTATCCTCCACAGAAACAAGCTTTGAAATCATATCAATGAGATTGAAATCATCATTAGAATCAACGTCTCTGGCAAGGATATTTTTGAAGTACATCTCAGCAAAGTCATAAATACTCTTCTTATCTTCAATCCAGTTATTATCATCCCAAATTCTGTGAATGCTATTTTTATTTCTTCTTCTTTTTCACAAAATTATGAAAAATCGCAGTGTTCTTATCCCCATCTTTGATCCAATTGGCATGAGCATTTTGGTTCACTAGCATTCTTCTATTGCAAAGAGCTCCATGTTATTACTCTTAGCTTTCTCCAGAAGCAACTTATCTTCAATGGTATTAGTGGTTTGATAATTTAGTCTCTCTGAATTGAATTTCATCTTCAATTTGATTTATAGAACTGAAAACATTTCCAAAAATGTTTTTATTCCAGCTTTTCAAATCATACTTCAACCTCTTCAGCTTACTCTAGAATCTAAATATTGCATTGCCTTGAATTTCAATATCCCAGCTTTTACTGATCATTTCCATAAATTCTTGATGCCTAGTCCAAATATTCAAAAATTTGAAGGAAAGCTTCCTCTGCTCATTATTATTATTATTATTATAAAGGAAGATAATAATAGGAGCATGATCCGAGCAAGTCCTGGAGAAATGTTTGATGGCAGTGTTTTCAAAATAGTTCAACCAAACATTGTTGTACAACACTCTGTCCAAATGTATCCATTTCCTCCCATTGGTCTATGTGTATTTGTTCCCATAGTAACCTGCATCATTAAGGTGACATTCGATCAAAACAATTATTAAAATTCTATGAGATTTTAATAAAATTAGAAATGTAAGCTAATTGATCATCAGCGTTCAGAATAGAGTTGAAATCCCCATTAAAATCCACTCTCGAGTGTCTTCATCAGAAGCCTTTAAATTCTCCCAAAGATGAAGTCTTTGATCCCTTCTGTTCTTGCTATTGATCACCAAAACTCTGAAAATTTCAAGATATTGGGAATGTTTGACGTTTAAGTGAAGAAACTGATCATTATCTACCAAAACCTCCACATTATAGTCAGAACTCCATAGCACCCAAAGCTTATTATTAATGTTTCCTGTAAAGCCATCAAAACCCAACTTCTTAGCAATCATAGGAAGCTTATTAATAGACTTCAAAGGTTCTTGCAAAGCCATTAATGAAATGCCTTCATTTTTCTTAATAGAACTGAGTCTTGTGAGAGTCTCATTGTTACCAACACCTCTCATGTTACAGTTCATAATTTTTATAGTCATTTTGAAAGAGGGTGAACGGGATTAACACACATTTTCAGCTGTATTATTTTGGTTGAAAATGAACCCTTTGCCTTCCAACTTCTAGCTTTCTTAACCTTTTTATTTTCAACCCTTTAACATTCCCTCCTTGTTTCAATCAGTTGTAGTTCTGGAGAATTAGGCAGACTTCCAATACTATCTTTGACTGGAGAATTACTTGCTTCCATATAGTTTTCAGAGTGTTTAATAGATCTAAATAGTGCTTTATTTTCAATGGTTTGGAGGGCATCAATTATTTCATCATTTTAAACCTCATTATTATTCATAAAGCTAACTCACTCTTCTTCCTTTAAGTTATAGTTAATGTTACCATCATTAATGTGATACTTTTGCATCTGGTTCTCCATCAAATTTAAATTTCTGTCTTTATCAATTCTTTTTTATTTCTTTTTTTCAACATTAGTAAACCTGACGTGTGATGAAGCTTTAGTGTCTTTAACAATCACTGACCTGATCATTATAGCCTTTGGAGAACTATTATTCTTGTTAACTTTATTAAATGATTTATTGATTAAGTCAATCCCCTTCCTTTAGTTCTTGATTTTCAGGAATTGTTTTATAGCATTTAGAATCATGGCCCAAGTTAAAAAACAGGTATTGCAGTATTTAGGCATCCCATGGTACCTTATTTCTTGCCAATAGCCTTCTTCATCTCCAAACTCGATCCATATTTTACTTATTTGTTTTTTGGAAACATCTAGTTCAATCCATATTCTACAACCATTGTATCTAACTCTATTTTTTTCAGGAACACATATCAAAAGAGGTGATCCAATTTTCTTGCCTATATGTTGTATAGTTTCTTCATTATACATGTATTCCGACATATTAGGCAGCATCACCCACATTGGGTTACAGGACACTCTACTTTAGTACTGAAACCAGGTAACCACTTCAATAACCTCATCGTTTTAGAATCAACGTTGTGAAACGTTTCTTTTCCAAATATTTTTTATATCATCATTGTTATATAATTCTATTAGAACATGTCTGTAATCCCAATGTGTGAGATTGTAACCTTTTGTGAAATTAAAACTGTCAAAGAATTTTCTCATAGCCTCTGTTGATGGCTTCCCAGTCGAGAATTTCCCTATCAGGGTTTGTTAAGCAGATTCCTCTAATTTCGCTTTATCTTAGTAATCAAACTTAATGCTGATTTGATTCATAGACCTTGAAATCACAAGATCGTTTTGAACCTTCGATTCTGGCTTACCTTTGAACAAGTCAGCAAAGGATTTTCTCTGTGTTCCTTGTATTGTATCAACCATAGCGTTTTTCTTATTTTCTTTGAAGGTATGATTGTTTATCACTTTCATAATTTGATTACAAATCAATGAGGATCGATATTTTTGTTTAGGATTCTGCTGATAACTCGACTTTGTTTTCCTGGATAAAACAGGATACTCTGTGTTTCTAAAAATTGACGGAAGGAGAACTTCCCTGTGATCTGATCCATTCAATGATGTTGGAGATAATAATTTTCCTTCTTCCATACTTCTTAATCCTCAATTTACCATCTCCATTGAAGATCAGAGATCAAGAAGAAAACCCCTGTTCTTGGAGAAATTCTTGTATATTATTAACTGTTTACCAAGTTAAGAAAAATTAAAAAAAACAAGTTAAAAATATGTTTATTGTGATTAATAAAAATATTTAAATAAATATAATATGGTAAATAAATAATAACAGTACGATAATTTAAATAAAAAAATAAGTTTGAAATCTTTTTAGTCATATAATGAACTTGTAGGTATTTATTTGTAAAACATTTATTACAAGTGATTTGGAATGGTATTGTTGCATCATGTGTTATAAAGATGTTTTACAAATTTAAGTTGTTTATTTTTTAAAGATTTAGTCCAACGATTATTAGAGCTATTTGGACCGCTGAATTATTATTAGTCCATGTCAACTAGTTGAGCAAATACTATAGTCTTTGTTAAGGCTATTATACTCCTAAGGGGAGAAAAATATGGTGAGGAATAAGATTTAATATAATGAATAAGATGTTTAAATTGATGTGATTAAATGCCAATGGTCAAATTAAAGCACACACAAGGGTTAAGGGGGGCATATGTAATAACTAGTAAACTTGTTTGTAAATAATAAAGATGTGAGGTAAGAAGATCCATTTATGAAAGGGTAAATATGTAAATTCATAATCTACCTTATGTAGTATATAAATGACATTCCCCTTTTGGGGCACGGGTCTAATGATTGCTATATTTATTCTTTTTATCCTTTTCTCTCTCTACTCATTGTGTTTCTCTCTCTAGAAATATCCACATACGAACATTTCTGTAGCAAATACTCTCATACGAACGTAGTCTTAGCAGGATTAATAACAAAGAAATATCTGAATTTGTCAGTGGCACCATCTGAGAGGGTGATTAGTACCCGGAATTATTTTTCCAAAATCATAATATTAATCTTAAAAATATTTTAAGAGTGATGGAGATAGAAGTCCGTGGAGAGTTATAAGCTGATCCGAGAAACCATACGATCAGAGATTCATCTGGAGATCTCATGATCGAGGAACAAGTAACAAAGGAAAGAAGCAATAACGATTAATATGCTCAAGAACTACTCGAAGAATCTGTCCTGGTAGCTAGACAAAAAGAATTGTTGGAAGATATTAAAAGTTTGAATGCGGAAAAGGAAGCGATAATCAGTTCACGGAGAATTAAGTCTGAGGTCCGACAAGAACAGACAATAAGAGCAGACCAAGTGCAAAACTTTTCTTAGTCCGAAGAGAATAATCAGAGAAAAACTCATCGTTCTTCTAAAAGTAGAGCAAGATCTGGACAACACTATGAGTCAATAGAATTTAGTGAATACTCGTTTTATAACTCAGATGAATACTTTTCCTCGGAAAAATATACTCGACATAAAACAAAATGTAGGCAAAGATATTCGATGAGACATATAGATGCTCATCGAGCCGTTCGGGGAGCAAAGGGTTCGAGGAAGGAAAGTACGATAATGATAAGAAAATGCTTTACTCCGAAGAGCCCGATAAATTTATGAATGTAACTCGACAAGAACATGTAACTCTCCGTATGAAAATTCAGTCTGGTAGGCATAACCATGAATACCATGTGAGTAGTGAATTCACTTTTCCACCAGATGAAGGTTTATATGCAGTGGTCAATAAAGGTCCGGGGGAAGTGCATATAAAATGGGTCATAATTAGAGATCGTATCCTCTTTTCCCGGAAATTTTATCTGGTCGTCTTCCAAAGTGGTTTGATATTTCTAAACTGGAAAGGTTCGACTGAACACAAGACTCAGATAGTTACATCGAACAATTCAAAAATTTCATAATCAATTACGATGATGATGATAAACTGTCGTGTATGGATTTTTCTCAAAATTTCCAGAATGCTGCATCAAAATGGTATAATCGTTTACTTTAATATTGTATCAAGGATTTTGATATTATCTGGAGCATGTTTCGCCAACATCGTATGGGAAGCAAAACGTTCCGTGAAAATGGGGATACGATAATTTATTGCAGGCAAAAGGTGGGGGAAAGTCTCAAATAATATCTGAACCATTTTATCCAAGTAAAAACAGGCATGGAATTCTGTGAGGACAAAATGGCTATGGTTGCCTATCGAATAGGACTGATCCCTAGGGTAATGAGGGACAATATTGCGGAAACACACGCTATGACGTTCAGAGCACTACTGGACCAAATTGAAAAAAATAAATTTGGTAAAAGAGATGAGGGTATCAAAGTTAGAATCCATGTCACAATTAAACCCGAATCAATTTCACCAAGATCCAACAGTGATAAGAAACAGTGCACAACCGGAAAATATCTGACAATAAGTATCGCAACCGGAAAATATGGTCCAACCTCGAGCACTTGTTCAAGTTATCAGTCATGCACCTCCAAGAGTGAAAGAATATCCACCAATGGTCAGCGCCCATCAATATTTCTGACCCATGTCGAACAAATAGATCTGACCCACTCATTTTTCCGAATTGACTAAGTGTGTAGCGACTATTTTCGAGAAAACACATACTCACGTACATTTTCGTAAAGTATTTCTAAAGCAGAATTTAATGGAGAACATAAATAATAAATATTTTCAGTATCATGAAGATATAGGGCACGATATGCCATCAATCGTTCATCAATGTTTAAAGTATGTTGTTGGAAACAATGTGACAACAGTTAAAAGCAAACAAAAAATGGCAAAATAATGTCATCGAACAGCTTTGGCCCTTAGACAGATCAAGGCGGTTGAATCAATGGGGTTTCCCTCAGGGTTCGATCCCATAGATGATCTGAGGGAAGCCCCCGGTTTCATGGTCCCAGAAGAAAGCTTCGAGGACCATGTTTTTTCTCTGGATAAAAGCCTCAAAATCGGCACAAAGCTATCTTTTGAGGTAAAATGAAATTTAATCAAATTTTTATCAACGAAATTACATTTGTTTCTATGGTGTACAGAGGATTTCACAAGGGTCCTTGCGTATATTATTTATTATAGGCTGGCAGTACAAAGTAATGTTCGTCCCATAATCCAAAAGAGAATATGTTTTTCTCAAGAAAAGTCTGAAGCTATCATGGCAGAGGTAGATTGTTTGACTAAAGTGGATCATAAACGTGAGTCATAATATCCTTTATGGACTACTAATCCGGTCTTAGTAAAGAAAAAGAATGACAAATGACGAATGTGTGTGGATTTCACTAATCTAAATAGAGCTTGTCCCAAAAATCATTTTCATGTACCAAGTGTGCAAGGGATGAGAACCATTTGGTAGACCTAGAAGAAAATTTTGCTTACTTGACAAAGATAATTTTGAAGTTGAATCCGGAAGAGTGTATATTCGGGATGAGATCCAGAAAGTTCCTAGGGTTTATAATCAGTGAGCATGAGATAGAAGCCGATCTGACACAGTTAAAGGCTCTGAGCACTACAGCACCACCTAGAAGGATTAAAGAGTTGCAAATCCTAATAGAAAGATTGACAACATTGAACATATTCATATCGCGATCGTCGGATAAGTGTGCTTTTTTCCCAAGTGCTTAGAAGAGAAAATTGTTTTGACTCGACCCAAGAATTCTCAGAGGCTTTTCATCAAATCAAAAAGTATCTTTCTTCACCACAATTCTTGACAAACCCAAATCCAGAGGAGAAGCTGTATATCTACTTGGCAATGTCAAATTATGTTGTAATTGTTGTTTTGATCCGAGAAGAAGATAACTCTCCGAGACTAGTGTATTATGTGAGTAAAAGTCTTCTAGATATTGAGAAGTTGTATCTAAAGTTATGAAAATTAGCCCTTGCATTAGTCACCGCTGCACGAAAAATGAGTCCCTATTTTTAGGCCCACTCTATCATCGTACGAACATCTTTTCCATTGAAAAATATGTTACAAAGACCCGATGTTTCAGGAAGAATGACTAAATGGTCGGTTGACTTGGGAGATTTTGATATCGATTTTGAGCCAATGATCGCCATCAAAGCACAAACATTAGCGGAGTTTTTTAGTTGAGTTTCATTCCGAACAGATATATATGGAAATTGATGAAGAAAACTTTGGAGCAGAATGGACACTTCAAATAGATGAGGGTTCCAGCTCATCAAGATGTAGAGTAGGAGTGCATTTGGTTTCTCTAGAGGGAATTTTAATGTATCAAGCTATCCGTTTCAGATTTAAAGCATCAAACAATTAGGCTGAGTACAAAACTGCCTTGGGTGGTTTAAAACTTGCTAAAGTTTATGGGCCTAATAAAGTAAGGTAGGTGAGTGATTCCAATCTTATCATAAACCACGCATCTGGTCAATCTGAGGTAAGAAAATATCATTTAGTGAAGTATTTGAGGGCGTTAAAGGCTTGAACATTGGCTTTTGAAGCCATCATATATGAACATGTTCATAGGGTGGAAATTCAGTAGCTAATTTTTTGCCAAAGGTTTCTTATTCTGAGGAGTATCCTTGGGTTATCATACAATTAAACCCTTCTATAGTAAGGGTATCTGAAGCAGTTTAAGTGTATTTTGAAGCTTTCCAAATTTCTATATGCATAGCAAAAGATTGAATGAGTGAAATTAAAGATTTTTTGGTGAATGATGTATTACCAGTTGATAAGGTGATGGTTAGAAGAATACAGTTTTAGGTATACGGTTATGTTTTCCTTGGAGATATACTATAAAAAATATCTTTTAGTCGGCCTTTACTTTGATGTTTAGAGGAGAATGAGTCACATATGATACTATCGGAGTTACACAATGGATAAGAGTTTTCGTTGCACTATATTATTGGCCTACACTCTCTTCAGATGCCAAGGAATTAGTTCAGAAATGTGACACATGCCAGAGATTTGCTAATACAATCCATGCACCAGGTGTGCCTCCTGAGTCGATATCTGAATCGCTACCGTTTGACCGATGGGGTTTTGGCTTCGTCGGACTATTACCAATGACATCAGGACGACGACAGACGATAATCGTTGCAGTAGTTTATTTTTATAAATGGGTGGAAACTGAACCATTAGCGGGAACAAAAGCTAAGGATGTGATCAAATTTATTGTTTCTAACATTTGTTGTCGTTTTTTGGTTTTGAAGAAGATAATGATGGACAATGGACCACAGTTCGATAACAAAGAAATGAAAGCTTTATGTGCTTCTCAGCACCTTTCCACCCTCAGACTAACGGCAAGGTCGAGGTTACTAATCAAACAGTTTTAGATGGCATAAAAAAGAACTTGGAAGGTAAGGTTGGAAAATGGTCGTATTATCTACAGGAAGTTCTATGGGCTTACAGAACTACTCTCCAGACTACAACACAAGGATCACTGTTCACGTTGGTTTATAGAATAGATGCAGTGGTTCCATCCAAGACAATCTTTCTTTCGTATAGGCTTGGAGAATACTCCAAGGAGACAAATGATAGAGGAAAACGCACGAAGTTAGATTTGGTATAAGAAAAAATAAAAACGACACACATGAATTCTCTACATCATCTGAATTTGATGAGAAGTTGATATGCTTCAAAGGTTAGGAGACGAGAATTCAAAGAAGGGGACAAAGAGTTGAGAAAGGTGTTCCTTCATATAAAATCAAAGCAGATTGGCAAGTTAGGTCCTAATTGGGAAGGTCCATATACGGTAACAAAGAAAGTCAAGTCGGGAACATATCAACTCAAAGATAAGGAAGAAAGGGATCTCCTTCACCCCTAGAATATTGAGCATCTCAAGTTATATTAGAATGAATTTGTAAATTTGTAAATATCTTATTTTGAGAACTTATGTAAGTATAGATGGCATACTCTTTCTTACCCTGGTAGCGCGTGAAGGTTTTAATGAGGCACCATAATATTTCTTTGCCATCTTAAAATAACTTCTACAACGTTCATCCGTTTGAACTAGAGAGGCCCTCCAATGAATGTTGGGTGATAATGTTCATCCTTCTGAACTAAATAGACCCTCCATTGAATATTGGGTGACAATGCTAATCCTTTTGAACTAGAGAGGCCCTCCAATGAATGTTGGGTGGCTATGTTCATCCTTTTGAACTAGATAGGCCTGCCAATGAATGTTCGGTGATAATGTTCATATTTTTGAACTATTGATACCCTATAATGAATTTTTGGTTACAATGTTCATCCTTTTGAACCAAAAAGGCCTTCCAATGAATGTTGGGTGACAATGTTCATCATTTTGAACTAGAAAGGACTTCAAATGAATAATAGGTAACAATGTTCATCTTTTTTAACTACAAAAATCTCAAAGTGAACGTTGGATAATAAGGATTCATCTTTTTGAATTAAAAGGGACTACCAACGAATGTTGGACAATAATATACATTTCCCTGTAAACAACTTTAGATGTAAAATGTGAGTGTTCGTATAAAAAATTAAAGGTAAAACATTTTCAGGTGAAGAACTTTGGAGGAAAAATGTGACTATTTTTATAAAAAGTTAAAGGTAAAACATTTTCATATGAAAAACTTTGGGAAGAAGAATGTGAGTATTTTTATAAAAGTTAGTTAGTTATAATAAGTTTTTTTACATAAAAATGTTTGGGTGGACAGTATGAGTGTTTTACAGAAAATAAGTATAAAGTACTCTCGTATGCAAAAACTTTGGAATATGGGGGTAATATGTAACTGAAAAACTTTATCATTAAAGAACTTTCACAATACAAAGTATGTTGTACAAACATAGAAGTTCAACAATATGTACACCCCCGGAGGGGCACAAAAAGATGATTAGTAAGGAGGACTTACACAAAAATATGAAATTCAACACGAAAAGTAATAAACCCCGATTTTATTCAGAAGCGACACTTTCCGTACTATCTTCTGAGGAATCAGAGCCAAAGGAAGATCTTTCTGAGTCTCTTAAAGTCACTTTATCCTCCAAAGAAACTCTTAATGGCCGATGTATTTCTATAACGCGCCCCCAAAGGCTCGTTAGCTTAATCAGGAAAATGTTTATGCTTTCTCAGTATTTCTTTGATCAACAAATGTTTCCTTCTCACAGACGAGCTCTTTTTCTAACCTTTTCGCCTCGGCTCTTCTTTGGATGACTTCGTTTTTATAGCGATCTTTTTTGTTAGCCTTCTTTTTTAAGAGAACAGTAGCACGAAGCAACCTATTAAGCTCATTTACAACAAAGTCATTCTCGTAAACACCGAAATAAGCTGAGGCACGGGAAACATTTTCTCTTTCCTCTGGAATCTCTTCATGGTTATCTTTATAAGTAGCTTTCCTTCTTTGGGGAACACACTACACGGTAGAACCGGAATCAACAATAACAACTCTTTTTATAGGAGGCAAACTTGGACCAGTATGTTATCATCCTCCTCCATACTATCAACTTTATTCTTCTTTTTCTCCTCGGAAGAAAACCTTCTTACTGGTCTCACAGCGCCATCCTTCCCAGGAGGTCTCACTTCGACCATAGCTTCAGGGTTAATATCAACTTTTTGATTTTCTTAGATTTCAATTTGTTGTTCTTCTTGGATCTCAAATGGTTGTTCTTCTTGGACTTTAGTTTTTTTATCCTCTCGGATTTCAGATTCCGAATCAACATCACCATCAGTATCGTTCACCTCCTCATCAGGTTTTTCGGCATCTTGGTGATTGGGGGCCCTAGCTCTAGTGAAAAGGAAAACAAGGTTGTCTAAGCCTTTTAAACGTTTAAGTACTTTGCTTTCCGATGGGGTACCATATATTCTTTTAGTAGCTTCACTTGGCCCGGATCACACCTCCAGAGATGGCTCCTAACCAAATTCGTAGGAGTGAAACCTCTATGGAACTTGTAGTTTCAGTTGGTACATGCCCAAAGGCTCAGTTGTATAGAGAGTTTACTTGCAGATTTAACATGGTCCGCAAACGGTTTAGCAATCCCCTTCATAATTGTTCACAAGAAAATATTTTAGATTGAATTATTTAAATAAAAAAGATGAAATAAGTATGGAAATAAATACCTCGCCCGATCGATTTCAGAGTCAGCCGATAGGGCATTTGTTCTGAATGCTCAAACCCGGTCTCCCACAGCCCGAAAACAAAATTGAATTGTTGTTTCCATTTCGTATCATCTTCTAAGAAATGTTTCATAACTTTATGTTGTCTTCAAAGACTTAGAGAATAAAAAATAAAGTGAGAGTTCTTAGCCACACCTGAGAGTCCTAGCAGCTTTTCTTTTGAGAATTCGATCTGAGCGATCCTGGAAGCCATAATGTACGCCATGAGGGTATACCACATGTTAAGGCTAGCTTGGGACGGATAAAATTCAATCAGGTGAAAATACTCCACTAAGGAAGGGCCAAGAGACAAAGACCACAGTTCATAAGTTACGTATATAGAATCAATTTGTGATCACGAACAGATAGTGGTGTTTCTCTAGCTGTAGGGAACCAAATCGTAATGTTATCACGAATCCCCCACAAATCCCTTATTTTTACCTTCTCAGGCGGGTGGAAATACTTATACTTGAATTTTTAGAGTGCGCGAATATATTTGGCTTCAATTTCGCAGAGATTATTCCCTAAGATATCTTCTATGTTTGAATGTAAAATTTGAATTATGTTTTTTATTTTTCTTGCTCTTATTCACCTTGGAAGTTTCTCCTTGATGAGCAGGAGAAGTAGTCATAATATTAATAGGACGATAAGAAGGTTCTCGACCTGGTACCATATGTCCGGAGGAGGGAATTAATGCCGGGATAACCTGAATAGGCTCAGCTTCTAGTGGGATCATGTCATTTTTCCCTTGACAAGGACCGGGAGGCTACTGATAAGGGGAGAAAAGTATAGTGAGGAATAAGCTTTAATATAGTGAATAAGAGGTTTAAATTGATGTGATTAAATGTCAAGGATCAAACTAAAGCAACCATAAGGGTTGAGGGGATCATATGTAATAACTAGTTAACTTGTTTGTAAATAGTAAATGACTGAGGTAAGACAGATCCATTTATGAGAGGGTAAATATGTAAATTCAGAATCTACATCATTGTACTCCCTCTATTCCTTAATATAGGTCGTTCTAAGAAAATAAACTAATTCCATATTAGATGTCGTCCCACAATTACCAATGTAGTATTAAATGATATTTAGTTTGATAGCCAATGAAATTTAATTGCTTTCTTATAAAACTGGAGCTTTTATTATAATTGACCAATTAAATTTATTTCTACTCTAGTTTTTATAGAAAAGAGAACTCATAATGAGTTTTCTTAATATTCGTGCTCACTCCTTAAACGTCCATTAATATGGAACTGAGGGAGTATTATATAAATGATGTTTCCTTGTTGGGGCAAGGGTCCAATGATTAGTCAATGATTGCTACATTTATTCTTTTTGTCTCTTTCTCTCTCTACTAATTGTGTTTCTCGCTCTAGAAATATCCACATACGAACATTTCTGTAACAGATACTCTCATACAAACATAGTCTTAGCATGATTAATAACTAAGAAATATTTGAATTCATTAGTTATTGAGATTATTAATCCGATAACTCTTTTGGAACCTGTCCTATAAAATCCGTCTGAGACAAACTCGATAATGTTATCAAGTCGTTAACAAGTTGAGGTTTGAATCGGACCGATTAGAAGTCCAACCAATAAAACCGATAAAAACCCTATTAATTTCCGTATTTAATATATATAATTTTAAATATTAAAATAATAAATTAAATATCGTTCATATTAATAAAATATTTGATTAAAATATAAATAAGAATTGACGATATTAACATAAGAGCATTGTAGAACATTCGATAAAGCTTTATGCTTTAGGTCAAAAGTTTGATTATGGTCAAATAAAGTTAATATTTATAAGTCTTGGGCCAAGACCGAACCAGACTTGTTTAGCGAGCCGGTCCAGACCACTCGTTAACCTTTCAGTTATGGGGAGCCAAACAACACTTTATTATGTATCTTTGATACTGTTTTAGTTTTTTTTGTTGGTACGACTAGATTGTTTTGAATTTTTCTAAACATGTTGAGTAACATCAACTGGTCATTGAGAGATGGATAAGATTCGGTGTTTGATATGATAATTTTGGAAAGGATTTGTAATCTAAAATAGCTTCACAAGTCATTTCTAAAATTCAAAAATTCGTAGCGAATGAATAATAACCTTTAGTATCTCTTCAAAATTCTAGCAAAAACTATCAGAAAAAGTTGTGAAATCAAGTAACCCTTCAATCTTTTCAAAAGTTGAAAAAAGGATTTTAAAAGCTTGGAAATTGATACAAACAAAAAATGTAGTTGTTGGTGATGAGTTTGGAGATTTTGGTCATCATACCTAAGCAAATCCATGTATCCAAACAGGGACAATTCGGACCATATCACACCACTAAATATCCGAATAGGACAAACACATTAACTTTTGACTAAGCTGTTTGCTAATCAACTTAAAACTAATGGGTCTTTAAATTCGACTCGGTTTCACCACCCGGCCCAATAAGCCCATGGGTCAATAATTGAGGTATAAATACCTCAACCACTCTCATTAATGAGGATGATAAGAATTTAATACAAGTAGACAACTTAATTATCTCTACACCCTACACACTAAACACAAAACACCACAAAATTATTAAAACACCCTTTAAACATTTTACCAGTCTACCCTCAGCCCAAAATAAACCTCATCAAATTGGCGACCACAGTGGGAGGCGACGGTGCCTGAGTTTTAAATTCAAAACCAGTAAGGGAAACAGTTCGGATGGATCCGAATGGGCTAAATACTCCACCTCCTAAGGTGGAAAGTGCAAAAGAAAATAAGAAATACACCATCGAGAAACGAGACCAGCTGAGGGCTGAAATAGAGGCGCTAAGAGCCATAAAACAAGCAGAGAAAGGTATCAAGGAGAAATCTGGAGCGATAGTACTTCGCCATCCTTAAAGACTCACCTCAGTTCAAAGAAGACACACTGGTCTAAGCTTGTCGAAAGTTCTGGATCTGAATCCTCCAACAGCTCTTCAAATGAGGCAGAGCTTAAAGAATCCTTGTCCTCAAGTAGTGATGAAGGGAGATCCAGAAAAAAGATAAAGTTAACCAAAAAGCACTCAAGAAAGAGGGACCGACATGGTAGGCTCAAAAGGCACCGGGGTAAAAGATCATCCCACAAGCATGTTTATCAATTGCTTGTTGATCCCTTTGCCTTTCAGTCCAAACCAGGTACTTTTGCGACTCCTAACGAAGATACCATTTTAAGTCGCAATAAAAACTGGAGGCAGTCACCTTTGTCTGCGAAAATATTGTCCGGATACATTCCTAAAAGGTTTGATAGCTCCAAGATGGAGAAATACGATGGAAGTCGGGATCTGGACAACCATCTGGAGCAATCAAGAACTTCATGATGAATTTTGATGATGATGATGATAAGCTCTTGTGCAAATCTTTCTCCCAAACTTTTACGGGGAGTGCTCTTAAATGGTATAACAGTTTTCCTCGGGGATATATTAGAAACTTTGATACATTTTGGGTTGCCTTCCGGAGGTAATTTGTTGGGAGTAAATAATTGAAGGGTAATGAAGATACCATTATCCATTATGCACAGGAACCAAACAAGTCTTTGAAAGATTACATAAGTCGTTTCGTGAATACAAAGAATGGACTAGCAGACTACTTTGAGAAAGTGGAAATTGCTTGTCTTAGACAGGGACTGAATCCTGGGAACTTAGCTGATTCTGTGACCCGGAAGAAGGCTATGACCTGGGGTGGCTTGTTAAACCAAGTAGGAAAACAGATTAATGTGGAAGAAACAAAGAAAACAAGGGTGCACCGTCAGGTAAGGTCCACCACCACAACAGCTCCTCCAGCCACTAATCAATCCAGTTACAGCGTAAAGAAGACCGGACAAGGATCTAACCGGTTCAAGCAAACTCAATCCAACTAGAACTAGACCCATAGTCAACAAACCAGAAGTAAGAGGGGTCATTAGGTCCAGCCTGAATGGTTCGCTGAATTGAGAGAAAATGTAGCTACAATCTATGATAAAACTAAGGATGAAGTACACTTTCGAAAGCCGACAGCATTGCAGTCCCTCGGAGAAAACTGGAACACTTGTTTTTGCCAATATCACAATGATATAGACCATAATACTCAGGACTGAATAGCATTGAAACAAGAGGTCCAAAACCTTATTGAAAAGGTCAAGATGGGGCATATATTAAAAGGCAAAATGGAAATAGACCTGACAATGCTCATCGGATAGGTCCTTCGAACAATCCTGGAACATATGCTCAAGAGGGTGCAATGGTGATCCTTGAAAGGTTCGATGTAGAATCTGAGTATCTGAATCCAGATCCAACTCGAAATAAGGTGGGGTGATAACAGAAAAAACTAAGACAATTTTTGGACTGATCAACTTCTTCGAATCATTAACTATTTTTGGAGGAGATACTATAGCTACACCTACCCCTTAATCAAGGAAGAGGCAAGTCCATAATTTGGCTACCCAGTTAGAAGGTGGAATGGTTTCCCATCAATGTCAGTCCCCATTCCCATTCATAGTATTTGATGAAGATGACTCGAGGGATATTGCGGGGCCTTATAAGGATGCGGTGGTTATAGGGGCTTCTATAGGGGGAAATGATATACGCCGAATTCTGATTGATACGGGCAGTTCGAAAAAACATCATATTTTTAAGCTCCTATAAACAAATGAGAAATCCGGATGTTATTCAACATTCGAACATAATTATCTTTGGCTTCACATGGAGTTCTGCGGATGTAATTGGGGAGTTTGAAGAAGAAGTGTTGTTGTGTAAGGGACCCTTTAAAAATATGGTAAGAGTACTATTTTTTGTGGTAGATTGCCCCACATCGTATAACGCAATGTTTGGGAGGTCTTAGCTTTCCAGAATGCATGTTGTGGCCTCTAATGTCTATCAGTTTAAAGTATGCGGTTTATGGACAAGTAGGCATTGTCCAAAGTATTCAGAAGATAGGCAGGGAGTGTTATGCAACAACTCTTGCTCCTAAGACATTGGGGGCAGTCCGGATTAATAAAGATTAGTAGTTACTGGAGCCTTCTACTGAGGAATGTGAGATTGATGACCCCATAGAGGCTCCTAGTATCATAATACCCATTGAAGAAGTTTAAACTCATTCCCTTGCATAGGGTAATAATGTCAAGATTGGTTCCAAGTTGGCACCAAAAAAGAAATTGTTGTCTTTTTTACTGAACACTCAGCATATGTTTGCATGGTGCAATAATGATGTAACCGGAGTACCAGTAGATATTATTTCACATATGTTGTCTATCTGGAGTGATGTTGCACCTGTTGTACAAAAAAGAAGAGTTTTTTCCAAGGAAAAAGCAGACGTGATAGTTCAAGAGGTTAATCGGTTGACTAAGATGGGACATATTAAAGAGTCCCAATATCCTCCATGGACTGCCAATCCGGTGTTAGTCAAGAAAAAGAACGGCAAATGGCGTATGTGTATTGATTTCAATGACCTCAATACAGCTTGCCCTAAGGATCTTTATCTTGTTCCACGAATAGATCAGCTGGTGGATTCTACATCTGGAAATAAATTGTTGTCCTTCATGGATGCCTTTTCAAGGTATAATCAGATACAAGTAGATCCAAATGATCAAGATCACACTACTTTTATCACAGATAGAGGTCTCCACTGTTACAAGTTGATTCCCTTCGGATTAGAAAATGCCGAGGCTACTTATCAGATGCTGGTGAACAAAACATTTGCTAACCAGGTCGGCAGAAACATGGAAGTATACATAGATGATATGATGGTTAAAATCTTGGAAGAGGATCTGCACATAACTGATCTTCGAGAGACGTTTGCCAACTTAGAGACTATGAATTTTACGTTAAATCTATAGAAATATGTGTTTGGGGTCCGATCTGGGAAATTCATAGGCTACATAATAAGTGAGAAATAAATCCATCCTGATCCAGATCAGCTTAATGCCTTATTGGCAATGGATCCTCCTCGAAATGTTAAAAAGTTCAAAGGCTCACCGGAAGGTTGGCTGCTTTGAATAGATTTATTTCAAGGTCATCGGACAAGTGCGCTCTTTTTTTTTCCAAATATTGAAATTTCTAAAAACTTCAATTGGTCCCCACATTTTGACCAAGCCTTTATTGAAATAAAGAAACACTTATATTCACCCAAGACTTTTTTCAAACCCGTTTGAGGAGAAAACCTTATGTATACTTGGTTGTATCATAATGTGCTATAAGTGTTGTCCTAGTGAGGGAAGTGGACAATTGCCCTCGTCCGGCGTACTACATCAGTAAGAGTTTACTGGATGCTGAAAGAAGATATTTGAGGTTGGAGAAGTTGGCATTGGCTTTAGTAATTGCAGCAAGAAAGATGAGGCCATATTTCCAGGCTCATTCTATTATTGTCCAAACATTTGTCCCGCTGAAAAATGTTCTTCAAAAGGCAGATGTATCAAACAGAATGACCAAGTGTTCAGTGGAATTGGGTGACTACGACATTGATTTCTCCCCTCAAACGGAAGTTAAAGCTCAATCAGTGGCTGACGTTTTGGTAGAATTTCATGCTGATAGATCTTCTGGACAAGATTCATAAAATAATTTCAAGAAAGAATGGATGGTCCGAACCGATGGTGGATCAAGCACTATAGGTTGTGGAGCCGGAATTTGCTTAACCTCTCTGTATGGTGATAAAATGTATCAAGCTATATGCTTTGGATTCAGGGCCTCTAACAATAAGTTTGAATACAAGGCGGCTATAGCCAGTCTTAAGTTAGCTCTCCTCTGTGGAGCTAAGAGAGTCCGGTTAATGAATGATTCTCAATCGCTCATCCACCATGCTCAAAGACAGTTTGAGGCCAAGAAGGTACAGCTGTTTAAGTACTTGCTCATCTTGAAAGAAGTGGTAACAAATTTCAAAAGTATTTGCTATGAGCATATTCCTAAATCAGAGAATACATTGGCAGACTCTCTAGAAACTATAGCCTATTCTGAATCCTACCCTTGGATTCTCGTACATGAATTTCCATCTATACTATTAAATCAAAAGAAAGAAGATGAAGAAAATATGAGTATACTTGTGATCCAACCTAAAGACTGGAGATACACACTCCTTCAAAACATTTCTGATGAAATATTGCCTTCGGATGAAGTCGTGGCAAAAAAGATTAAATATATGGCTCGTGGTTTTTTTATAATAAGAGAAGTTCTCTATAAAAACATATTTCAGCATACATCTCCTACACTTTTTGGGATTTGAGGAATCACAAGTTGTCTTATCCGAACTACACGATGGGGAAGGCTTAGCACATTATGGATATAGGGCACTGACCCGAAGAGTCTTGTTAGCCGGATACTATTGGCCAACCATAATGGCAGATGCTAAAGAAATTGTGAAAAATGTGATCCATGTCAAAGGTATGGAAATAAAATTCATGTGCCAGCAGTACCTATGGAGTCTATTTGTGAGCCAATACCATTTGCTAGATGGGGGATGGATTTAGTTGGACCTCTTCTCATGGCATCTGGGGGATGCAGAACTATCATAGTCGTCATTCACTATTTCTTTAAATGAATAGAGGCAACTCCTTTGGTTGGAACCATGTCGAAAGCTGTTATCAAGTTCATCATATCCAATATATGTTGTAGGTTTGGAGCTCCCCAGAAAATCACTATAGACAATGGGCCACAGTTTGATAACAAAGACATGGAAGCCTTTTGCGCCTCTAGAGGCATTCAACATTTTTTTCCTCTCCTTTCCACCCTCATGCAAATGGCCAATTTGAGGTTGCAAATAGATCCATCTTGTCCGGATAAAAGAAGAATTTGGAGGGAGTTGCGGGAAAATGGCCAAGCTATTTACAAAAAATATTGTGGGCCTACCAAAGTACTCCTCGAGCTGTCACACAAGAATCTCCTTTTGATTTGGTATATGGGATGGATGTAATTTAGAGGCTACTTGTACAATCACACAGGGTCCCAAACTATTCCGAACAAGCTAATGATGTAGCAGTTATGAATCAGTTGGACTTAATAGAGGAAAAATGGTTAAAGCACATTTGAGTACAGCACACTACGAAGGCTTGATGAAGAGCAAATTTGCTTCCAAAGTCAAAAGAAGAGATTTTCAAATATGAAATAAGGTTTTAATGAAAGTCTTTTTACATACTAAGGAGATGCAGTTTGGTAAATTGGCCCCGAACTGGGTAGGCCCTTATGTGGTCTGTGAAAAGATAAAACCAGGAACATATAGACTTCAAGACAAAGAAGGGAGAGCTTTAAATCATCCACGGAATTGTGAGCATCTCAGTTATATCTAGAATAAAGTTTTGTTTTAAATATTTATTTGTTCAATACTCAATATAAATATTATGGGGCATACTACTTCCTACCCTAGTGGCGTGGGGAGGTTTTAATGAAGTGTTCGGGTTTTTTTTCAATAATATATAATGCCTTCTTCAAACGTTTGGTGTGATTTTACTTGAATTTGATTCAAGTATAAATTATATATTCGACACCCCGGCTCTCAAGTTTTCTTGAGTAGATCGGATATGCTTAATGTTTGGTTATAGCTATTAAATACATGTGATTAAATTCTGAAATTCTAAGGGCTACTTAAACATTAGCCATGAAAGATTTAAAACAAATTATTAAGCAGAAGGGAAATTGGATAAATTAAACCTGATCGGACTCAAACCGACCAGTAGTGCAAAAATACCTTGGCCATCCAAGGACTTTAACTTTTCAAAAGCAAAAGTTACACAATAAAACCTTAGGGTTTATTCCCTTTGGAATTTTCTTCACCACGATCCTTCTTAAGACTCTTGAGTTCGGCACTTGAACTCTCACATGTTCCTTCTTCATCATCAGTTGTGGAATCTATTCCACTGGAGTAGTTGCGCTTGTCCCCATCTGCTAGAGTATGGAATGGAATTTCCTCATACTTAACATACTTCCATAAGTGACCAATGGTTCTCTTGGGGGATGTTTCGTGGAACAGCAACATCATATCAGATTTGATCCCATCATCTTTTTTTCTCTAGGGAAGCCACTATCTTGTTAGCATACTTCTTAATGCCTGCGGTGATAGCTTATTCTTGTTGACGTTCCAGGGCCTCCTTCACTTTAATCTTATCTTGAACAGTGCTCTCCAAGTTGGTGTTCTCGTTGGATAAAGTTTGGATAACATCATCCTTAGTATTCAACTGCTCCTTCAAAGCTGTGAGGTTTTGTGAGGAAGAAGTCTCCAGGCTGGAGTACTTGGTTTGGAGCTTGGTATTGGCTGCTTCTGATGCGATCAGCTTGGTTGCCAAATTTTCCTTCTCCTTCTTCAGCACCTTTTTGCTCTGCTGAGCACTCAGAAGACTATATGAAAAGGTTTGTTTGTCAGTAGTAAGAGAATTGATAATACCGGTTTGATTTTTTACCTGCCTCTCCAGATCAAGTACTTGTCGGATGTAACCGAGGAGGGCATGACTCAAAGTATATGGTTCTTAGGATATGGAATAGGACTTCCCATTGTATGTTACCATGTTGGAGGAGCTGGAGAGACGGTAAGGACCTGCAAAATCATCTTTCTCTAATTTATCTGTCCGTACTGAAGGTCTGTTGGGATTTATTCTTGTAAGGCAGGGTCAGCAGGAGTTGGGGGTGGAATTTTTGTTGGGCGAAGGATTATCTCTTCCCCCAGAGTAACCTTCTTTTTCTTGGCAGCTTTGTCATCATTGCTGACCTTGCGTTTTTTGTTTTTTTTTGGAGACCTTGGTGGGTTCTTTGACCCTCCAGCTTCCTTTACAGTTTGAACTTCCACTGCCTTTAGCAAGGCCAAATCAATACCACATTGTTCTCCGAACCAGTACCCTCTGTAGGTGTTTGAGCTAAGTCTGTTGTAGACTTCCTTTTCTTGTTCTTCATTTTGTTGGGCCTTTGGCCCTAGAAGGCAGATACAACTTGGCATCTTTAGCTTATGTCCTCTTCAGGATCACATCAGCAGGGGGAGGGGTGGTTAGCTCTTCCCATGAAAGTTCTCTTCTGCCTGTGGTGTTCCACGGGTGAGGCCTCACAAAATTTCCCGACTTAAAGCAATTATGGAAGGCGTTCCCACAGTTCTCTGAAGCCCACGCGTTTAGCTTCGCACAAGTATTCTCCCCTTCTTCTAGATGGCCCGAGAACTCCTTTGGTAGAACTGAGGAGAGATATCAATTAGTCAAAATAAAAAATTTCCACTTAAAAAATGAAAAGGAAAAGAGAAAACAACTTACTAGTGCTTTTCCATCTACTGGTCAGGAGGCTGGGGTTCGTATCAGCCTTAATTTTTCTGCCATTCTCCTAAGTCCCACTGATAAAGAGGAGCCGCATCCTCTAGAGTGTTTTGGACTCTAGTAGGTCATCCACCACTTTGAAGTCATTCCCCATGTTGTAATGATAGAAGGGGATATGGTGATTCTTGCACAAGCTTGCTACAGCGGTAAACTGTTCCATGTAGAGTGGGATTTTTTACAACCTGGATGCCATGATGCAGGCTAGGAGAGTATACCAATCGTTGGGGCTCAGCTGGCTGGGGCATAGTTTGATCAGATGAAAGTATCTGACAATCTCTGGATCTAAGGGGAACCGAAGTCCCCAATTCAGTACTTCGGTGTAGACCACTATCTCGTTCAACTTATAATCCATGGGGGTCTGCGGAGTGATTGGAATCCTCACTTTACAGACTCAGGGATCCCCCATTTAGTTCGGATCTGACGCAACTCGGCCGTGTGAGTGTAGACATAATTAATGTTCTGAAGAGCCAACAAATATTTGACACTGATCTTTTTGAAACATGGACCTACCTTCCCCTCTAGACTCTCCGGAAGAGCGTCCAGATGAGTAATGCGAACCTTAGTTTTACCTTTCTGATCTGAGGCTGTATCCCTTGTTTGACTGGACGCCTCGTTCTCGAAAGGAGCTTCCTCAATGATGTCCTTCATGTTCTCTTCTATCATCGTGGAAGGTTGTTCATCTATTTTTTAGGCAGGCTGCTCTGGCTCATTAATTGGTGGTTGTAAAACTGGTTGTTCAGAAGGCTGTGGAGATGTCGCTTCTGAAGCCCTGATATCTTGTACAGATTGTTTTCATGAGGATTTAGTTTGTGGAATAGCCTTTGTTACCTCAGAACCGAAGGGTTTTGAAGATGTAGGCGTGGATTTGGTTTTTGCCTAACATGTAATCTGACGAGGAGTTATTTTCTCTGGTGATTTCTCTATGTCCAAGCCCATTGCGATAAATGGTGAGGGTTTCCTAACACTAGAGACAGTTTTAGGGTTTTGAGATTCTTGAACTGAATAGCCGGATGGAAGAGGTGAAAGGTTTATTATGAATGGAAGCTTTCTGGTTCTTGGGTTTCTTGAAGAAGACAACCTTTGATCGGAGTTCTGGTTTGACTGGTTACCTTTCTCTCTTGGAGAAGCGGGAAGACCGGCAGCAATACATTTATCTCTCGCTACTTTGTTTGCTCTCTCTAATTCAGACAAGTTCAACCAACCTCCTTTAACTAAGGCGTTTCTGGCTGTGAACACATATGTCTCAAAAACAATTTAAATGTGAACTAAGTTTTCTCTCTAGAAAGTTTTGAGTGTGGAAGACAATGAAACAGTGGAATGATTTATATATAACAGTGAAAACAGCAGTTACCAAGGAGAAGATGAATAGGATTTTTGCAATGATTAAAGGTTGCGCAACGTGTGAAACATTGAAACCTAGGTAACTTTCTAGACCTAGTGGGTGCGACAATCTAGGAGAAAAAACGGTTGGGAGGTCGAACCAGATTTTGACACGTATCCCACGATTCAAGAAAAACTCTTAGAATTTTGAGAAGGGAAATCAGTTCTGATAAAATAAGAACATGGTCATTTGTGAAAAGAAATTCTTCAGTTCGAACAATATAAGCAGATCGGACAAGATTGGTTCTAGCTTTATAAAATTTTAGCCCTTCCAAACATCTTTTACAAGGCCTAAAAAGGGGCTACTAATGAATTCGGAGATTTCGGTCACCATACCTAAGCAAATCCACTTATCCGAATAGGGACAATTCAGACCATATCACACCACTAAATATCCGAATAGGACAAACGTATTAACTTTTGACTAAGTTGTTTGCTAATCAACTTAAAACTAATGGGTCTTTAAATTCGACTCGGTTTCACAACCCGACCGAATAAGCCCACGGGTCAGTAATTGTGGTATATTACCCCAACCACTCTCATTAATGAGGGTGATCAGAATTTAATACAAGTAGACAGCTTAATTATCTCTATACCCTACACACTAAACACAAAACACAACAAAATTATTAAAACACCCTTTAAACATTTTATCAGTCTACCCTCAACCCAAAATAAACCTCATCGGTTGGTAGTATTTCTCTTAAATCCAATGGAAAAACCATATTTAGGCTAGAATGATATGTACGTGGAAATTTTTGGTTGTTTTGCATTTCTCTATGTATGTTGACGCAATCGAATATTACAAATTTGTTCGTGCTCACACAAAGCGCCATTTGACGTTTTTGAAGCCATACATTTTTAGCGATCCAGTCTTGACATCGAGATAAATATTATGCCATGTTATATAGATTTAGACGCATATTCATAAAAAGTAATTTATGTAGGGTCATTACTACTCCCTAAAAATAGGTTTTTTAATTAGTAATAAATTATAATATTGACTAACTCGTGGTACCAATTTAGAGAATTGAATTTGTTTGTCATGTTCAAAATGTTCAGGCTTCTCACGATAATAATTGTTAATTGTCATTGTTTTTTTTGTTTTTTCGTGAATTTGATAGTCATACTTTAAAATGAAAAAACATTTGCAATTATCATCATTGTAGTTACTTTAGATAATTTGAAAAAGTTTCATATTTCTAACACATATTTTCCTCTATAACTTGTTTGTTCTACGTCGAGAAAGATTCTTTTACCATCCCAAGTTGATCGATCGCCTTGAAAGAGATGACTCATATCATCCCAAGTTGATCGATCGCCTTGAAAGAGATGACTCATATAGAAAAATCAATGGTATCTATTTTCTGGTTGAGTCTCCACCATGTATTTGTTGAGTTTGATTCACCGTTTGCTTCTTCCTCATTTTCTGGTTGGGCTCGCCTTTTTTTATTTCCTTTTTTATTTGCAATTTTTTTTCATTTTTTTTATACCACCACCAACGTTAGTGTTAACTACGACACATTCAGGATTGTACCTGCAAGCTTCGATTCTTGCTGAATTCAACGACATTAAGGTGATTCTAACTTTTATTTGTGTTTTTTAGCAAATTGATTTTCTATGTATCTCTTATGGTATCCATTATAATCTAGAACTTTTTTTAAACTATGATTTTCATATTTAGATTTTAGAGTTTCATCTCTAGATTTTGGGTATTTTATCTATTTCAATTTAGTTAATTTTTATAGTCCGGTTGTTATTGTTAAATTTACTGTGGTTTAGATTTCTACCTCTTTTAATCCAGCAAAATTTTAAATTGAATTATATTGTTTTTTTTCGGTATTTGTATATTTTTTTTGGACGACATTGTTGGTTTCAACTTTTCCAATAATAATTCTGTTTTTTTAATCATATAACCCACAGTTATATTTTATTTATATCATTGCATTATTAATTTGAGTTAGATTTTTATAAATGTTATTTTTCTTTTTATTTTTATAAATTCCAGATAATTCTTTTACTCGTCTGCGATAAAAAAAAATATATGCCATGACCTTATTAAAAAATATATTCCTATTTGATGGGTTAAAATACAAAAGAAATTAAATTAAATTGAATTAGCTGCATCATCTTAGATCCTCCTATTTGTCGGCGGGCCATGATCTGCCTTGTCAACTAATATTGCATATATCTATTACCTAAACAATCAAATTTCTACTAAATATAATACTTTCCAAACAACATGAGTAATGTACTCCAATTCCTCTTCCCATTCACCTTTTTCCATAAAAAAAGCTCATTAACATAAGGGAAAGGAATAATTAAGTGAGCTAACATATATCAGAAAAAATTGTATGCAAGGAAATATTTTGGAATAACCTTTAAATTTTAAAATACCATTTTTAAACTAGTTGAGGTTTGATATATTCTTTTAACCAAACTCCGTTATTTATAAAGAAAAACTAAAATTTAAAAATATGTATTTTTGGTTCAAAATAAAACTTTTTCTAAACGAAATTGTTTAAAAAATTTAATACAAACTTATCATGGAATTTATTGTTTTATATTTTTTATAATATAGTTTCAATAAAAAATATCTGATAAATATATAATTTTTTTAAGAATAAAATATATTATGCAATTTTTAGAACTTTTACAACAATTTTTCAAAACCATTTACTTTAAATGGTAAAAATAAAATTCAGTTAAACATAGAAAACAATCAACCGTAAAACTAAAAGTGAAGTCAAATCGTGAATAATTTTTTTTTAAAACATTAAGAAATGATATTTTTTCCAGATTTATTTAAATTTTTATTTATTTAATTTTCTAATTATAAAATATATATTGATAGATCGTAATATAAATTTAGACTTATAAGATAAAATCTAAAACTTAAGATATTATTTAAAAGTTATATTTTTTTAATGTTTTTTTTTGTTTTATTCAGTATTGATAAAATAATTTTTTTATTATTTTTTTTAAATTTTAAAAAAACTACTAAATAAATTATGAATAAAATCGTACAACACGTTATAATTTTCGATTTTATAATAACCGGCTTCATATTTCAACGGAAGTCGTATAAGATTCAAATTTAGATCAACAAGTTCAAAATTGAGATCCGCATACACTAGATTTTCTAACAAAAAAAACAATAATGCATGTAAATTCATACACTAAATGTGCAGCCGAGGTATGATAAGAATAGGAGAAAACATTATATTTAACAGTACTGTATTCGAAACGAAACAAAACTTCAAAAAAAACCAAAACCTTGAATAAAAACCTCAAACGAAAAAATATAAGAAAAGAAATACATACATGATGTCGGTCTCTTTAAAAAAACCTCTAAGCGCTAAAACAAAAAATTAGATTTTTGAGAGAAAAATAGTGTCAATCTCTTATTCTCTTATAATACATATTGTCAATGAAAAAATTACAAAGCTCTAACAAAATCTTAGATATGACTAAGAATGAAAAAAATATGTAAAAAAAAAATACATAATGGCAGTAAAACTTTAATCATGACCAATGTTATGTAGTATGTTCTATGTATATAAATCTAAAAGCTTGATTAAACCTTACGTCTGCTTTTCCAAAATCCCAAATTTAGGTTTCGGATATTCTATATTATTTTGAATCAAATTAAAATAAGAGAAAACAAAAAAATACAAATAATAATAATAAACAAATGTTTACCGATTTAAAAAAAACAAGCTTGTTGTCTTCTTCTTGATCACTGTTGCTCTTGTGTTGTTGTATCAACTATCTCTGCCATCACCTCGATTATATCTCACAAAACAGAATTTGTTAAGTTTTGTTACAACAGAAATATACTCTAAAAAATGAAAGATAACTCTCTCACACACATTAACTCTTATTTATGTACTAGGGTTTTAAAAATGGAAATAGACTCAAAAAAAACAAGACCTATAACAATTTAAAACAACCCAACCTAGAGAATAATACCTAAATAAACATATAACAACTAAAAGTAAAATAAATATCTTATTAGATAAATATATTAATATATATAAATTCGATGTAGGATTATAAATTTTAAACTACGCCTAAAGACTCATCTCTCCCGCTCAAAAAAAAATATAAAATAATTTATTATTTTATATATTATATTATTTATATATCTCTATTTACAACGAAAAATTGATGATTATGATTCTATGAAGAACTATTTACAATATTCCCGACATTTTACTAGATGCTTAATTTATGTATGTGAAGGATAAAAGACATGAGTTTCAATGGAGCATAACTCAAATAACTCAAATAGTACTATAAAATAGTAAAGGGAAAAAAGAATTTAAAAAAGTGACCAGCCAAAAATGTTTAGAGTGTAGTGTCATAAATTAAGGTTTTTAGTATTTCTATTTAGTAAGCTAAATTAATTAAATTAACTAGTTGTCTTTGAATAAATCCAAACTTGTTAATCCATCACGCTAAGTATCATCTCTTATTAAATCAATTATTTAATTAATTCTTAAGTTGTAAATGTACTAGGCAGTTTATGAGATCATATCGTTTATGACCTAAAATATCTAAAGTGCTGGATTCACGGATCATCCCTCAATATCCACAATTAAGTCAATCATTATATATTATATATGTACTATGTATTTGTTAAACAAATCCCACTATTAGAGAGGAGGGCTAATTGATTAATTGATCATTAATTGGAAAGGTCAAGAGATTAATTTAACATTAATTAAGAAAACCAAGAGTTTAGTTTGATATTAATTGGTAAAACCAAAAGATTAATTAATTAAAAATACCAAAAATGTTAATTTGACATTAATTGAGACGATCACGAGATTAACTCGGAAGACCATGAGATTATTTGGGAGAAAATCAAGATATTATCAATGTGGATAATTATTATTTCTTTATATGTTTAACCTACTAATATACTATAAAATATAGTCCAACAAAAAAAATTTAAAAAAACATTCCACTAAATTCTCTTTATAATCTTTCTAACATGTTATCAAATTAATGTTCTTCGATATCTCAGAATTCCGAAAACATTCATCTTCTAGCAAAAACAAAAAATTGGCCAACCTTCAATCAAATAAGCCACCTTTTAAATTAGCCAACATTTATCTTTCAAAAACACAAACCAAATAGTAGCCTACCTTCACTCAAATAAGCCAATCTTTAAATTAGCCAACATTTATCTTTCAAAAATACAAACCAAAATTAGCCAACATTCATCTTCCAAAAGTACAAACCAAAATTAGACCACAGTCATTTTCCAAACGACAAACGAAAATTAGCTAACATTCATCTTCCAAAAATACAAACCAAAATTACTATTCATCTTCAATATTTCAAATTAAAAACACAAATCAAAAGTTTCAGTAAATAATTTAGGTATTACTAGAAACAACAACGAAAATACTCTTAATTACAACAAAATTGTGACTGAATAAATACTATACAAGTTTTTAATGCTATTAATGACATGTATGAAGTCGTTGGGAGAGATGTCTTGAAATAAGATCACATTAAATCAACTGAATCAACCTATGAAATGGTGGAAGAGATATAGTCAAACTAAAAATCTTGAAGCCAACAACCAGCAATGAAGTTATTCAATCATCATGAGAAATCAGAACAAGACTAACATCAAAATTAGTAGGCTTAAAAACAAACCAAAATCAAAAGAAAATGGACGAAGTGGTCATATACTAGGATCCACTGGAAATCCTCATTACTAGAGGATAAATCCAAGTTAAAATGTACACGTTGGGGAATGCACAACATGCTAAGGAGAATTGTTTTCAGTTGGTGGGGTACTCAGAATGATGGGAAGACAACCACAAGAAAAGCTAGACAGATGTCACTGAACATCCTAAAGGTCACCTCAGACAGTGACAACAGTGAATAGACAAAAAAATAAAAGAGGTAATAATGGACAACAAGGCTTTGCAGGACTATGTCATTGAGGTAAAATAATAAAATGAATTCTGGATTATGGGGATACATAATAATGAACCATTAGATTATTTTTGAACGAGTACCACCTTTAAAGGCTCATGCTGAAATTACGAATTAGGGTTTAGCCAAATTCAGCGGAGAATGATCTATAGTTATTTCTCCATAGTTAAAAAGAAAAAAAATGCCTCTACGTTCAACTACTTTATTGGAAACTCTTTTCCTTAGTTCATGTAACACATGAATGGAATGGTGTAGTACTGGTATATCTTTAGTTTTTCTTTTTACAGGAAATTCATACGAATGAGATCATTGGGCGTGATACTGAGCGTGAATGTCTCTATTACGTTGATGATGGTATTGACCAGAGATAAACTTATTTTCTCACGGGAGATCTGATAGAAAATTTTGGTTGTGAAACCAGCAGCTAGGTCATCACTCCCTTGGTTATCTTCATTCTCTATTTCCTGCAATTTTAAGAACAATGGTACCCAATTGTCATGTGAAACTTGTTTATTGGAACAAATTCATCGAAATTATTTTAACTCAAGTAATACTCAAGTTAAGTTTATATTTTTTTAATATAGTCAAATGTGTGAGGGCCTGAATCATACTCTAATAAGAATGGTTTTCAATATTTTGTGTTATTTTTTGATGACTTATCTCGCATGACTTCGGTATAATTTATAAAATATAAATCTAAAATGTATGGTAAATTTATTAATTTTTCCAAATGATCGAAACCCAATTCAACTAGAAAATCAAAATTCATTAGTTCGATAATTGAGGGGAATATGTTAACCATGATATGAGATTTTTTTGTAAAAAATATCTTATTCATTAAAAATCTTGCCAAAATACACACAAAAAAACGGAGTTGTGGAACAGAAAAATCAAATTCTTATTAAAATGTCTAGATCTATGATGACTGAGTCTAATATTCTCAAACACTTATCGTCTGAAACTATTGCCACATCAGCATATTTAGTTAATCGTTTGCCTCTAAAAAATCTTGGCCATAAAACCCTACTGTCAAATCCTAGAAACCCAAACAAATATACCATATACCTTAACTCTCCCACCTTATATCTTTGGTTATTTTGTATATTTTCATGTTCTAAAAGGTGATCAATCTAAACTTGATATTTTTTTCCATAAAATGAGTTTTATGGGTTATAGAGTTCATCAAAATGACATCAGTGTTATAATCTCGTCAATCATCGCATCTATGTCACCATGAATTGTGACTTTTTGAGTTAGATTTCTATTACTTTACCTAACCTCGTGTTCAGGAGGAGACCAAAAATAACTCACTAGGTTGTTTAAATGCCTTGATATTATATATGTTTTATCCATAGAGCCGCCCATAAAAATAGAACATACCAATGACTTCATACCTACTAGTAATCAACCTTCAAATAATATCCTATAAGAGTTAAGTGAACCACCCAGTCCAATTGTTTCACATATAATTGACGATTATGTAAATATTAAAAGTAGTGTAGAAATTCCCAAAGAAATTAGATATGTTTTTCCTCGTAAGAATACTACTCACCCAAACATGTTTCCTAAGCCAACATATATCATGTAGGAAACTTGGTTAGATAGAGCATGCCAGAAGAGTTCAAGGCAGTCACTACGGTTCTCTACACCCAATAAATTCCAAAGACTGTCCAAGAATAAAAATAAGAGAATAAGTGAAGGTCGGCCATGAATATCAAAATGGATTCCCTTGTAAAATATAGTACTTGGGGAAAACGAAAACTTTCAGGAGTAAAAAAAACTGGTCGGATGTAAATGAGTATTCACTATGAAACACAAAGCTGATGGAACCACAAAACAACACAAGGTTTGACTTGTGGAAAAATCGTACATACAAACATATGGAATTGATGATTATGAAACCTTTCCTCTAGTGAAAGGGATAGACACAATTTGAGTTTTATTCTTAAGTGCAACAAACAAAAGCTGGCCACTTCACCAGCTCGATGTAAAAATCGCATTCCTTCATGGAGATATGAAAGAATATATATATATATATATATATATATATATATATATATATATATATATATATATATATATATATAGATGTTCCACCAGGATTCTCTAATGGGTTCTGGAAAAATGAAGTATGTCGACTTCAGAAGTCACTATATGGGCTTAACCAGTCCCCACGAGTATGGTTTGAAAGATTACTACGGTGATGAAATGGTACGGGTACAAAGTGAGTCGCTCTGATCATACTTTATTTTTGAAATAAGATAACATGATCACTTATTTACTAATCTATGCAGATGACATGATTATAGTAGGAAGCAACATTAAAGATATTGCAAGGCTAAGGAAGAACTTGTTCACATAATTTGAAATTAAAAATCTAGAAGGGTTACATAAATTTTTATGAATCAAGGTTCTACGTT
The DNA here is from genome assembly GCA_036936605.1 of Limnanthes douglasii subsp. nivea. NCBI lineage: Eukaryota > Viridiplantae > Streptophyta > Magnoliopsida > Brassicales > Limnanthaceae > Limnanthes > Limnanthes douglasii. Next base: position 187,664,582 of record JAUPFV010000005.1, read on the forward strand.
CTAGCAAATGGATATTTATATCCCAAAGGAAGTATATTGTTAATTTACGTGAAAAAACATGAAGGGTTGATTGTAAACCAATCGGGACTCCAATGCAGGTTATTCATTAGCTTAGAATGGTCGAAGGTGTTGACTTGGTAAAAAGATAAAGATATCAACGAGTAATTGGAAAACTAATTTATTTGGCACATATTCGACCATACATAGCATATGCAGTTATGGTTGTAAATCAGTTTATGCACCAACCAAAATTGGATCATATGGAAGCAGTAATGAGGATAATATGGTATTTAGAATACATGTCTAGGAAAACTGTTATGTTCAAAAGAAATGAGCACCTAGATGTTAAAGCATACACTCATGAAGTTTAGCCTGTTAATCGAAATGATCGCAGGTTTATATCAGGGTACTTTACGCTAATTAAGGGGAAACTTAGTGGCATTGAGAAGTAAGAAGGAGAAAGTAGTGGCACTTTCGAGTGTTAAGGTGGAATTTTAGGGAGTAACGAAAATCTTATGGATCAAGAAATTAATGGTTGGATTTGGATTTTCACCATGTCTTCTGAGTTAACTAAGACGTGACAATAAAGCAACATAAAGTATCTCATAGAATCATGGTCAACATGACAGAATTAAACATGTGGAAGTAGATCGACATTTTATAAAGAACAAATAGAAGATTGTACAATTGAACTTCCTTTGTTAAGATCGGAAGACCAACTAGCAGACAACCTTACGAAAGCTTTAACGTGGATTTTTTTACTAATGTTTTAAGATAGTTGAGTATTAGAAATCTGGCTATCCAACTTGAGGGGGAGTGTTAAAGATTACAATTATTATAGAGGAAGATCATTAGTTAACCTGAGCTACATCAAGAGTTCAATTGTCAAAACATATTAAATCTTTTTTATCTCTTAAATTTCTAAATTATTATTGAGATGTTAACTAAGAAAACGTATCTCAAATTACATCAAGCAATCAAAGATTTGTCGTTTCTATATCATAATGTTTTAACATGTCAATAATATATGTCTTTTGTGACAAACCCACAAAATTATCAAGATTAATCTTAATATACAAGATGTCTAACATAGAAATTTTAGATTTAATTTAATGAATTAAAAATCCATGGTGGCACGCAACATGTCATTATATCTAATAAAATGACAAGTAACTCTAAATTTTAATCCATTAATGTTTGTAATACTCTACTAAGTTAAACTCAAAGACAAAAAAATATTACAACTTTGATAAACTATTATATAATCAATGAGACACTTAAATTAAACAAATCATAACAGGAATTTTTAATTGCTATAGATTGTTGACTCTATTAGATCTCAGTATGATTGTTATAGTTTACAAACATATTACTCTATATGTGGGGTAGTTAACTTTTGCAACTTATAATTCTTAATTAATAGAGTTGTTGAGTTGTAGTATATATATATATATATATATATATATATCAAATTTTCTTAATGTTACAATTTAGAAATATTTTATATCAATGTATATTTATTGAAACTTAATTTTAAAGTGTGCAAGATGTGCAATAATTGTCTTAAACTCTTTTTTGGAAAATTTAAAATATAAGTTCTCTTAAAATGTCAATCTTTTCACATGTAATAGAACTTATTTGGTGTACACCTTATAAATATCTTAACGAGATTTTACATCAATTTTTATTGTTGTTACAATAATTTAAAATTAAACATTAAAAATCTGAATGTGAACCTATAGAAGCTTAAACTAAATTCTCCATTTAAATCATAATATTTTTTAATGTTCTTATAGAACTATTACAGTGTTACATGAACTAAACATTAATTATTTTGTTTCACCATAACAGATTTTAGAGTTATTGTAAAGCTTCTTATGGCGTTAGACAAGCTAAAACTGGATTCTTTTATTGCATCATAAAGAATCTCAATGTCTTTATAAAAGTATATATGATATTACAAAACTTGAAAGTGGATTCTTCTTTAAGATACTATCCTAAGTTAAGTTTGAAAATTTTATTAAGGATGTTGAGTTTGTTCGTCGTGAACAACAAATGATTAATCTTAAGTAGGAATTTGAATGTTGATTTCTGGTTTAGAAATACAAAGATGATCAGTAATGAATAATCATATTCTTTTTGTTTGATTAGAGCATAAACGCACATGAATACAGAGATATAATATTAATATTTGAGATAAACATGTACAAATAACATTAATTATATTCTTCTTGGAATAAGTATCTAATTGTATAACTAGAGCATAAACGCACAACACTTAATCTTAATTATTGCATGAATAACATAAAAGGGTTAAATTAATCAAGTTGTAACTTTTGGAAATTAATCATATGTATTAGCTCGTCATGATTATTAATGTAGATGGTTGGTGCAAGCACACTCAATATTACCTCCACAAACAATAAGTTAAGAAAGATAATGTTGGTTCAAAGCCAAATCTAAAAATAGTCAAGCCTTTTGTTGATGTCATACTTGAGTATTTTATGGTATACTAAACGAATGATTCAACATAAAAATGAGTTGTTCATGAGTATAGTGCATGTACACGCAACAATTATATCATGCAATGGGTATTCACCATAAAACAAATAAGTATCATTTTATGGTGTACATGTAAAAGTTAGAAATATATAATCAAGAAAAAATAAAATATTAAGAACTGGATTGATTTATTGCAGGTTTAAGGGGTTTTTTTTGCAGAAAACACACATATAAATACAAAAATAAATTAAAAGTAAACTGGATTGGTTTGTTGTAGGTATGAATGAGTTTAGTACAACAAACACACACATTGCATAAACTGATGTTCTAAAACCGAATGACTCACCTATTCAAAATTATAACTAAATGATAACGTAGATATCTGATATTTAGGTGTAATAAAAAAATAATGACTTGATTTGAATAACCAAGCACCAATTTATGACGCTCTGAAGTTAGACACTCATGTTGTTTTTGCACAATTGATGTGCACACCAAAATCGAAAATATCAATTTCATTCTGTATTATAGATCTTTTGTTCGAATTTCATGCCTGAATATTTGATTAATAAACCAAGTGTATGCTCTGAATTGCACCACTCAATCCTAAACACTCATACAATATTCTTTATCCTTAAATAAGCAATTAGGTCACGTAATCAGAAATCAATTTATGAGTTTTCTCCTAAAATGAATCAATTTTGCAATTGGAAGTTTGGGAGACTCAATTGATATTCTTTCATCTCTAAAACATGGATTAGATCAGACATCTTAGATACCTACGAGGTTATAAACCCTAAACAACGTATGAGGGCTAATGTATCCAATTTTAAAGATGAGCGAGAAAAATAGAAGATAACTTAAAGTGAAGTATTATTGATTCTGATTTTATGATGAACCAGTTAAGGTGATTTTTGTAGTTTGTTATTTGCTTCATTTCTATCTTCGAAAGATAAAAGATAGGAGTCTTATTGGAGTGGTAACTTAAGAAGCACTATATAAATGATAGAGAAATAAGAATAAAATAGAATTGAGAGAAAATACATATCTACCGTGCTTAGAATGTACACTCCTTGGTTAAAGTTGTTATACGATTATTAATATTTATTTAGTGAATTTATTTTACTAAAGTAACTAGTAGACTCCGAATAAACCCAAACTTATTAATTTATCCATTTAACTCTCATTTATTATCAAATGAATAATTTGTTTAATTTTTAAGTTACTACGGTCCGATGAACTTTCCATTGCAGAGGACCATAATCTTTATTGGACTTTTATATCTCAATAAGTAAAGTGTTGGATTAATGAGTTTTCTCTCAACTTGAAAATTTACCTAAGTAATATACGCACTATACCTTCATGATAATTATTAGGGTAAGATACTGATAAACACCTCGGAAAAATTAAAATTACCGATAACCATTTGGGATTTTGAAGTTTACACAAAACCACCTGCAACATAAATGCTTATAACAAGACCCCTCAACACACAAAACAACGTACTACTTCAACAATTAGTTATTTTTTTTCCTTCAAAACTTCATATCAAACCCTAACTCAAAAATAATAATCTAAATACACATATATTTCTATTGTTTAAAGACGAACAAAACGAAATCCATAAGTGATATTTTTGGATAATTATTTATTTGTTTTCCTATTTTTCCAACCAAACTGCATGTAATTACGCAACTGGAACACAATTGTTTTTGTTTTTTAGTAGCCAAATTACACATAATTCTGCAACTGGAACACAATTGTTTATTCGAGACTCATTTCACCACCAAAGTCTTATTTACACAAGTATTTTCTTCTTATTTACGCAACTTATTTTGCATGTAATTTCGCAACTAAACACAATTGCTTTTTTCACAACCAGAATCCTATTTACGCCATTATTGTTTTCTTATTTACGCAACTCATTTGCACATAATTCTGCAACTGTATCACATTTGGTTTTTTACAACCCAATTACACGTAGTTCCACAACTAAAACATAATTGTTTTTTCGCAATCCAATTACACGTAATTCTGCAACCAGAACACATGTGTTTTTTCAGGCCTGTTACACAACCTAATTACATATAATTACGCAACTAAAATAAAATCAAAAATATCTTTTATGGATCTAGATTAGTTTGTTTTAAAAAAATCAATAGTGTTTTCATATATTATCTGGAACTATGATTTGAAATATACGACATTTTAAAAAATTAAAAAAAAAACAATTAAAAAACATTTCCGCCGTTACTTTTAATTCAATACGGGATGATTGACCGTATTATATTAAACCTTTGGTAGTTAGTAGTAAACAATATGACACGTACTATTATTATATATAAAATCAAATACATAAGTTAAAATTCTTTATTGTTTATTTTAATTTATTGGACAAAATATTGAATACTCTAAATTTATTACAGGATTTTTGTAGTATTTTATAAATAGTCAATATTCAGCCGGATACAAAACCCAATTAATTCAACATGATCAAACACTTTCAACAAAATTTAAATTTGAATAAAAATGTTAGTGATTTAATAAAAAATAAAACTGATACGAACATAATAAAAGAACATATATGAACTTTCAAAGTCTAAAACTTATTAATTATTTTAAAACTATATTTTTTTAGAATTAGTGGATAGTTTATGCTTTCAAATTTGGTTATTTTTTTATATAAATTTTTAATTTTTTTTTTAAATTTAATGAATAATTGAGTTTCCAAAATTTTAGTAGTATTATTAGATCCAACCGAACTGGATTTTATTTTTCATGTTCGAAACCTATCGGATTTAACAAATTATTTATTTTTGGGATGCGTCAAATTCGTATCTAGCGCCTCTTTTACCCATTCGGAATCGGCACAAACGGATTCGTGTCATTAAATTGACCGTTTAGGATTGTAGATGCTTTTTGCTTTAATTTATTATTATTAAAGATGAACATGGATAGGCTATCCGATGACGATGAGTATTAAATAAATAAGGGACACCTATTAGTTAGCGATATAGAATTCCTGGGTGCATGTGATTCAGCTTAGCAGCCTCGGCAGGATAAGCTGTTCTTTTCATCATTGTCTGGGGCACTAATGGTTCAAGGCCATCTTAACCCAATATTTAATCATACGTTATTCAAGAATCAAATTTATATATCGTGTTCTTTATCTGTAAACTACATTTATTTAACATTTCACTCAACTACCATATTCCTATAATCATATTGATTATATATAATCATTATATATAACGTACATATATTTTACGGTCTACTCAAATCCTGGTTAAAATCATCCGAATACTGATCGAAGTTTGTCTAAACATTAAACAAATTTGTCTATTGATATAGACACCGGATTCAATTCAGATTTTGAGAAAGATTAAGTTTAAAATTGAATTAATATCATAATTTCAATCCTATATAAAAAAACATGGTAGTACCGAAAAGAATTCAAGATGTTAATGATTTGAAGAATGGGCTGTTATTTCGAGATGCATCGTTTTAGCAACACCATGAACCGTAGTTATAGTGCGATTCATGCCCTATAGTTATGGTGCGCTCAAAGAAAGAATGTATAACACTAAGTTGAATGTGAATGAAATGAAGTTTATTAATTTTTTATTGTTCTGCATCTAAGGGAGAGTTTAAACTTAAAAGAGTTATTTATTGATGTGTGGATTTAAGGTTCGTGCGACATAAATCCCAACAATTGGTATCTTTAACATCGAATGTTTGATTTTTTAATCAAATATAAAAGTATGTGATTTATTTAGTAAGAGATCCACGTTTGGGGATTGATTGTCGATTGATTTGGTACAAGTGTGTAGATCCAAGGTTGTAAGTCGCATAATTATATAATTTTTTAAAGATAAAACGTAAAGATTGTGTATTTTATCAATTAAAAATGATTGCAAATGAAATTTGCTCGATTTGGGATCGTGTTGGCGCGATTAAAGGGTATCACTATGACACAATAAACCAAATTCGAATATGAAAAAACACTAGTTCTTTCTCGAGGCACCCTCGGATGGTTGCCCCGACAATCCCATTGGTCGGTGTCATTGTCGCACTATTCATTGATGGTTATCGCGACAAAAACATGAAGTACCTTAGCACCACATTTGGTTGTCGCAACAACACCGATGCTAATACAATAAAAAGACCTCGATAAAGCTTTATGTTGTATGCACACCTAGATTGGTCGTTTCTTCATACATGAACCACATGTTAGCTTGAGAGTTGAGTATATTATTGTGGTTTTTTGGTGTTTATGTGTTATGTATATTGCATAATTAAAGTCATCTTAACTTCGGTAAGTAGATGATATAACCAACATATCGCACATTAGTGATCCTTGTTGGTGAGAATTTACTTAAGGTTTTGATGCATTCATGATTGATGTTGTTTCAGGCATTACAAACCCAAATAAAGGTTAATATTTGGCATACTTAATCGTGAACATGAGATTGTCAACAGTAAATTGGTCATTAACTAGTTGATCAAAATAGGAAAACCTAGCCCATTATATCGTACCATAGCTATTTTTGTTGGACAGTTCTCTCGAATTAAGTCGATTGAAATTATAATGACATTTCTCAAACTCACACAAGGACATGCTAATATAGTTGCTTAAAGTAAGGTACCTTATTAGCGATGTAAGGTATATTTACATAATGAATCTATTTGTATATATTTTATAAAGTTTTATATGTCAATGAATGTGATGTTTATATTTTTTTTGTTATGTATATTAATTTAGTTCATGCCAATAATATTAAGTAATAAACCTTTCACTTTAAATAGGTTTGGTTTTTCTATTTAAAATGGGACATGAAATTATATTTGAACTATCATCTTTTTGACATGTCATTAAGAACTAAGTAGTCCACGACCCTCATTGAAGATAGTTATCTTAAGGAGAATATAAATTAGAGGCATAAGAAAAATTAGATATGACGTTTTTGGAAAACATAAAACAGTTAATACACTTGTCATTCTGTAGGGTTGTCCCGATTGAGATCGCCAATGTAATTACGTTTCTCAAATAGTTAAGAATTTTTTTTCCATGATTAATAAAGAGGAGATTAAGTTGTTGTTGATGTAACTCTCCACCATGAAGTTTCAGGACAAAATGATAATAAGACAACATATTTTTAGGATGTCAATGATCGTCTCAAAGGCAAAGATACTTAAGAGTTTTAGTTTTTTCTCAACGTGAGAAGTGGACAAGTTGTGAAATTATTTATTATGCTACTTAGGAGAATGATAGATGTAACCAAGAACTTTACGGGGTACATATGGTAAGTTCTCAACATGAAAAATAAATGAAGATAAAGTATGATAAAGATTTGATAAAACTTACGATTCAAAAGCAAAGAAACCTAAGAAATCACTGGTTACATGTCAATATTTCTTTTGCAAGAGAATTAGACACCTTGAAATGGAATGTGAAAGTACCAAGCTTGTGTGAAAGTTAAAGGTAATATCACAGCTCTAGTGTGTTTAGAAATTAATTTAGTTTCAGTTACAAGAAACACATAATGATTTAATACGATTATGGTCACCCATGTTTATATTTCTATATAGGGTAAAATAAGGAGCCAAAGCCTAGTGGTGTGAAAGATCCATCTATCAAGTAAAAGAGTAGTATGTGTTTATTTTATGATATTTTTTTATTTTCAGTTGTTTTTTTCTAGTGAGAATATCTAGTAGTTGAAGGATGTTAATAGTAATTTTCTTATAAAAGACACATTTGGCTATTTATAATTTTTTTGGAATAATAAAACGGCTCATTATTTACATGATAATATAATAGGCACTAGACATTTAATAATAAATGAAACATTATATTTATTAAATATTATTAAGTGTCACAAAGAAAGAATGACCATACAAGTATCTAATAAAGTAAATCGTAAAACTAAAAATTTAAGAAATCTGTAACATAAGAACTTAGGTCATATTTGTGAGGAAAGATAAGATAAGCTTGCTATTGACACGTTTTAATAGTTTATCTGAATTATTAAATCTTTGGTGAATGCATTGGATGCATAAAGAGAAAACATACGACAATGAAAAAGTTAGGTGTATGCAGAGGGAAATAAGTGTTAGAATTTTATATATATATATATATATATATATATATATGGATCATTCCCAAATGTTTTTTTAAAACAGGTAGTGGTATTTTGTACAATTTAGAGATTACTTTTTTGGTTATGTGTATCTACGCTTTATTCATGATAAATCAGAATATGTAAGACAAGTTCATAATTTTTAATATCAAAGTTAAACAACTTAGTAAGTACATTTAGTGCATCTGATCTGACAGCGGTGGTAAATACTATCGCACAGCTGATTGTTCATGTGTATAACGCCAATGACCATTTGAAAATTACCTAAATAAGTAAGGTATAGTTCTTTCGTATAAAATGTTACGTTTTCCAATAAAGAGAATGTATGTGAGAGGTGAAACTATACACTTAAGGATATAGTGAAAAGCATATAGTCATTTACATTAACCACAATCATTATGGGGTGATAATATCAAATGTGATTCATACATTCTCAATCTAGTTCCAAAAAAATAAAAAGTACATGACTTTGAACTGGGTATAATCCTAACTTAAAGCATATGCAAGTTTGGGCATGTCAATATGAAAAATGGCTTATAGGTCAAATCAAAATAAATTGGACCCTAAAATAGTCAGTTTTTATTTTATTGACTATTCAAATATTCAAGGTGTTGTAAGTTTTATTATCCTTCCACTAAAAGTGAATTAGAATCATGAATAGCAAAGGTTTTGAGGATTTTAAATTTGGGGGAAACAATTTAGGAACATATGTTCATTTTGAGAAAGAATCCAGATAGATATAAGTAGGATGCGAAACCAATATACCACAACGCAGTGATCCCCGTTGGTGAATTAATGAAGCCAACATACCACATTGTAGTAATTTTTATTGGTGTATTGATATTTATGTAAAACATGATTTGGTTGTAATTCAATCACTTCAGTCCCGTTTGAATATTAAGATACTCAAGATGATATTTGTCTTCCACATATAGAATAAAATAAAATAATCTAAGAAGATCAAAATTTACATCTTTATGAAATGAAAATTGAAGAATTTATATCCTTAAGAAGATCCAATGAAGAAAGGAAGAATACTATATCTTCGAGAATATGGATATTCATGTGGTGTAATGGTAAACAATTCTTCGTATTTTAGTGATTATGAAGAGTTTTGATTCTCTGTTTTGGATCAATACTATTAAAGATAGTATAAATCAATGCAAAAAAACACGGGTTTAGAGCTTGTCCCATTACATGAAGCAAAGAAAATGACTGGATGTAAGTGAATTTACAAAACGAAATGAGCATAAAAGTGCAACTTGTGACAAAATGTTATACTCAACATGAATTGATTGACTTTAATATATATACATATACATATATATATATATATATATATTCTTCAGTTTTTTAAGGAATCTTCTATGATGAACATGATACTAATTTCACACTTTGATCTTGACTTTCAATAAATAGATCTTAAGGTTTATTTTCTTAACGATAATATTGACGAAATGATTTATATGATGCATACTGAGAACTTTGTAATTAAGATTCAAATTCAATGGTTTTCATACTTAAGAAATTTATTTACGGACTCAAAGAAGCTTTCCAGCAGTGATACCATAAGCTCTTTGAGGTAATAGTCTCCAATTGTTTGGAGATGAACTCGGTTGAAGACTGTGTGTATCAAAAGTTCAATAGTAATTTTTTTTATTATTTAATGGTGTATGTTGATGACATATTGTTGGAAACAAATGGTAAGGAGTTGTTACATACTAGAAAGACAATCTTTTTGGAGATATTTGATATGAAAAATCTTACCGATGTGGATTTAAATTAGGAATCCAGATTCACCCAGATCGTTCTCGTGTGATCCTACGACAGTTACAAAAAGAATATACATAAATAATGTTGCAATCTTACATAATAAAAAATGGATCCATTAGATTTCCGTATTTGAAAATGAGGAAAAGTAAGTCTAAGTCAATATTCAAAGAAAAACTTTAAGATTCAGAAAAAAGATTCCACATGCTTTGGCAGTCACAAGTCTAATGTATACTCAACTTTTTACAAGACTTAATACTACCTTCGTTGTCAGTTTTGTTGGGAATGTATGTATATAATCAAAGGATTGATCATTATAAATTAGTCAAAAGGATTATCCAGTATCAACAACAAATAAAATGATACATACAAACATATAAGATGTCGGAAAATATGGAGATCATTGGGTATTCCGACCTAGATTTTGGTAAGCTATGTGAAATAACTTTGAAATACTTTAGAGATCATATTACTATTAGCGAGAGGTAAGACATTATGGAAAATTATAAAGTAATATTAGTTTTACCCTTCACTATTGTAGTGAAATTTATTGCATACTTTGAGGCATCCAACTAAGAGTTCTGCTTGCAGAATTATATCATTCTAGAAGGAATATAAAACCCCTTGAGGATATAATGTGACAACTATTATTTAGTTAAGTATTCAGTCAGTAACATGAGATCAACAATGTCCAAATGCATTAATATCAAGTTTCTATATGTTAAAAAGAGTGTATAGAATTGTCAAACCAGCATAGAGCACATCAGTAGAAACCTCGTGGTGAAATATCCTCTTACTATGTCAAAAAACCTAAATTCTTAAGGAGCAAACCATTCAGATGAGTTTTGTTTGTGAAAAATATTATTAACTTCAGTGAGAATTTGTAATAGTTCTCGAGATATGTGTGCCATTTAGATGTGCACACTTAAGTTTTATAGGCAAACATATATAATAAGTATGTTCATTTAAGTTTTATTGACTTATCTCTCATTAAGTAGATCTTCACTTAAGTTAGAACCAATTAAGAATAAATATATGTGATTATATTTCATATTATTTTTAATGATATACACCATAATAAATTTATAAAATATAATTTATTATTGTCAATTATGTGATTATTGTTGCTTTTATTTGCGCATATTATTGCATTAAAGATGTTTTTATTCCTTTATCATTGATATTCATGTACAATATTTTTTAGTTTATCTATATATAATATAATTAAATAAATTTTATCAAGTAAATGCATTATTTGGCAACACATGAAGATCCAAGTGAGATATTGTTGGAATTACTCTATTATGATGGATCTTCATATTCTTCTTGGTGTATTGGCTATTGTCAATAACGGTATGATTAATAAGTACATATATAAATAGAAATCAGATTAATAGATAAAACTTTTTCTGAATATAATGATGTAGATACTACATCAAATTCGGATTTTGTGAAGGATTGAATCTAAAAGTTGACACTTAAGTTTAATTTATGAAGTTTGAGGACCAATTTATAAATAAATAGTCAAGGTTATGGTCCAAGATCACAATAAAATTAAACTAAATTAAAATATTATAACTATAGTTAAAATCAAATACTTAAAATCTAATGTTAAGAGGATAATAATGTGCATTCATATAACGCATGACTCAGAGAAAATCCGGATTGTTATTGGTTAGAAGATCATTTTCTGAAGGTCATATTTAGATTTTGACTAAAATTCGAAAGGTGAGATGTATCACCCTTAACACCACCGGCACTATAGTAATAGTACATTAAAGGAATGAATGTACAATACTAAGCTGGATAAGCTGGATGTAAATGAAAAAAAAATAAAAGAAACAATATGTTTACTTCTTGTAAGTTTTTCTTTCTGCATTTAGAGAAAGGTACAAAGTTATAAGAAATTATTTATTCATGTATATGATTCATGCGACACGAATCCTAACATTGTATTTTAATTTGATTATAAAATTCATTCAAGTTCAATGAGAATAATACACATGATTATTAACCATTAAATTATAAAATTCAAAAATTAAATTCAGATTTTGTGTACTTTGGTTTTCGTTATTTATTTTCAAAATAAATAAAATAAATTTGCTAGTTATAAAAAATAAAAATAAAATCATGGATTTTTTAAAAGTTTCAGACACTACAAATTCAAATAATGATTAATTTTATTCTCATTTGATAATAATATTTTTGGTGGAATTTTTCAAATAAGATCGATCGTCACATGTTCAATGATGTAACTTGTAAATAAAGATATTCAATTTTTTATATTTGTAATAATGATCAAGTCTGTCGAATCATACTTGGAGAGTATATGACCAAAAATGTGTTCATATTCTAAGTTTGATATTATTAAAATAATAAATTTTGTTATGTGATTTGAAAAAAAAATATTACAACATAAAATGTTGGACAAAATTCTATAAATGATTAAATGAGAATAAATTATATCTTATATTTTTATATCTGATCATGAATCATTAGTTACAGTAGTTTTTATAAGTTTTTATTGCCAAATACAAACGCTTTGATTATTCATTTAATGTAATAGTCAATTGAGTGTTTACAAAATAAGTTTTGAGTTAGATTTTTCTCATCGTTGATGTCAAATATCTCATAACTTGTTGCAGATAAATGGTTTAGCATAAACCATAATGAATATAACTAAAATAAAAAAGTGAAGTTCTATCCTTTATAATTTATGTTAAATTAGGCTTTCATTTGAGAGATTCAACCTAAATCATAAGAAATTGAACGCCACCCAAAACATTAAGTATGAGATAACATTATAGAAATATGTGAATTCTATTTATCTCATAAGTTTAATTTTGTATATTAAAATTTTTTATTACTAAAAAATTAAAATATTTTGTTACTTTACCCTCATCTATATATTATATTTTTTTTTATAATTGTCCTTAACCTATCTCATGTTTTTTAGTAAAAAATAAAGTTGAGGTGCTTAACGACTTGAAAATATTAAATGATTTAGTCTTAATTAGTTACTATAAATATGCTATTTTTAAAGATTTATGGTATATGTATATAATTTTTATATTTATAGAATTTTTAACTATTAAAAGTATTAAGCATCTTGAGACATTATGTTTTTTTAAAATCAGTTGACAAAATTTGATATATGAATAATTAACTAAAATCTAGATTCTAAAATAATAATAAAAAATCATAATATTTTTAAAAAAATTCACTATCATATTCTATATTAAAATATTTGATATTAATAAAAATATCTCAAACCAATGTGTTAACATAAAACAACCCAATGGCCCCGAAAGGGGTAGCCGAGTTCGTGGAGTAAGGCATGCTTGTGACCAAAGGCCATGCGTTCGAGTCCATCTACAAACGCTTTATTGGCTGAGCCTGTCACCTTGTGTGGTTTATCTTCTGGCGTTGGTTTGCAGGCTATTGCGTCAGAATGAAGGTTTACCATGTGCGCACTCGTTGAATAGCGGTTGCGAGTTCCCTTTGGAAAAAAGATAAAAATAAAACAACCGAAACCTATAAAAAATATTCATCATACAATAAGTAATTGGTAATTTGAATACAAAAAAGTAATGTGTTAATTTTTACATACTAAATAATTATTTCAAACTCATCTCATATTTCAAATATTGGTTGAATCCAACAAATATATTTTTCTATTCTTCAGATATCAGGTGAAGATGTGTTTGTACATCGGATTTTATGTCTTACCTCTTATAAACAAAATAAGTGTGATGTATAAAACCATAAGTAAATAAAACAAATTGCAATAATATATTCAAGTTATTTTTTACTTCTGAAATTTGATAACATGTTTTTGCTTATATCACTCGCCTTAGTCCAAATATTAAGATAAAACACACTTTTGGAACTCTCAATCATAGAAAATCCTCTTTGAGTTTTTTTGAAGTATATTTTTTATTTTTATCATCTTATATTTTTTATTCTAGATCAATAAATTTACATAGGATATTTATTTTCTAAAATCGACGTATAATAAGATTATATCATGGATTCGAATCCTAATTGCTCATGCACGTAAGTATAACATTTATGATTTTTCTTAAAACTCATTAGATCATAATATTATAAAATAATATCATTAAAATAAATAAAAATTATTAGTAACTTAATTCGTGTATATACATGGTTGTATTAAAAACCTAAACATTACAAATTTTATAATAAAAATAATTTGTGATAACCTTACTATTTATAAAACTAACTTGATTAAGACAATTATTTTCCTATATCTTTTGTTTATTTTAGCCATCTTAGAACTTATGGGCATACTATTGTTACTTTTACCGTGTTTTTATTTCTTCTTCAAATAAAAAGATCTTTGCAAGTTTTTAATACGTGGACATCATACCATAAATTTAAAAATATAGTTGCGAATAGTCAGAACTCCCTGAATAACCTCGATGAGAAGTTCTCTAGATTACAACATTCCATTTGAAAAAGTTTAGTCAAATTAGTAGTCGTGTCCCTTTTGCCAAGAATAAGATTTTCCTAGCCCAATTCAAGATCTTTGGTGACCCCGTTAACAATTGACTAGTACCATATGAGACTACAACTTTTTCGATTTATACTTTTAGTTGGGATGAGGAATATTTTTATAAGTAAATATCTCGTGATTCGTGGCCTAAGCTAGGTAACATAAATATAAAATCTTCCACAATAGCTTTAAAACTCGTATACTTTATAACAATACTATTTATATTACTAATAATCATGATGATCTCTCGACCTCACTTTAAGGTGTGACTAAGATGTTTATCAACTATTTCTCTAATACGTTAGTTATGAAAACTAGTCAGGATTACTAAGCTCTTGCCCGGATGACCAATCTGATTAGTATCAAGGTCAAACATTGTGATACAATTAATATAATGAGGCCTATGATTGATACAAAAAGCAAAATCCTTTTTGTAGTATATATATTTACAAGGCTCGAGCCCCGATGGGTTTAACAGTAAGTTTTTAATTCATTATGAGATGTTGTAAGAAAAGATCTTTGTGATTGTGTTATTAATTTTTTCAGTTGAAGCATTTCGATAAGACTTGGAATGAAAACTCAATTGTGTTTATTCTAAAATCTGATATTCTCTTTGCTATTGTGGATTTTAGAGCCATTGCCAGTTCTAATGTTAACATCTATAAAGTCATCTCCAAGATTTTTTCCAATATGATTAAGGACAGCATGCTTTACCTCATTGGCAAGTTGCAATCGACCTTTGTGGTAGGTCGTAATATCTATGGATGCATATTTTTAACCTAAGAGTTGTTGTGTGAATATCAAATCAATTAGTAAATAACATAGGATGTCCTTTAAAATTGAACCTATGAATGTCTTTTGACAATGTGAGAAGACATTTCATCCTTAATAAATATTAGTCGGTGTGAATTTCTCAGATGAAATAATCTCGTGGATCATTTTATGCATTTATACCCCATGATACATTGTTAACGTTAATTGTAACTTCCATAGAAATGTTTTGGACTATCGAGGTCCAGCAAATGAGATACCATTTCCCATTATATTTTATGTTGGTTATACAATTTCTCTTTTATATTCTCAAGGAGAAATGAATTGACAATAAGTTTAAATTTTATTTAAAATGTTATAAACTTACAATTATGTATATATGATTTGCAGAAGATCCTATAATTTTTTATAGGGGCGATTCCTATTATCTTAACTTGATTATGGATGCCTTGTTTGAGTTTAATAGTCTTTCAGATCTCTAGGTTATCATTAGAAAGAGTTATATTTTTATGTTCGATATGAGGGACTCACTTAAGGTTGGGATGATGGATATATTAGACTACAGGCTTGGCTCCCTCCCAGTCAAGTACCTCGACATTTCTCTAATTATCGGCCGGCTCACCCTCAATGAACATAGGTTACTTATCGATATAGTTGTTGGTAAGATTGGTGCTTGAACTTCTAAAAATATTTCATATGCGGGTCATCTTCAGCTTATTAGTTTGTCATCTTTGATGGAGAAGTTTATTGGTGATGAATTTTCATATTGTTGGCTAGGTCTTCAAGGATCTTACCCAATTTCTAAATTGGTTTTGATTTTGTTTGATAATAAGATGAAGATTTCTTAGACTATAACTGCATGGTTCAAGTTCACCTTACCCTCCCGGGAGGGTAGCGTTGAGATTTTGAACCTTAATATTTGGAATCATACGGTTATCTTTAAGTATTTATGGTACATTATAAGTGGTAAAGATTCTTCCATTTGGTGTGGTTATTAATCTTGAAAAAAATAAAAATAATCATTTCTGGAATGTTAACTTGGGTTTTTTTTTTATCTTTTTGGGTATGGAGGAAAGTTTTGCACCGTCAAATTTTATGTATTAATATGTTTGTGACTGGAAATGGAGAGTCAACATCTCTTTGATTTGACTCGTGGCTAATTTTCACGTCTCTTGTTATCCATCACATGCATCGTATCATTCGTGATTCTAGATTAGAAAGTAAATCTTTTTTATGTCAAATACCATTGTTAATGACACAGAGTGTTGACCTTATAATAACAAGTTGGGTAGCATTATGAATTATGGTTGCTTGCGTAAACACATCGATCTGATTTATGTTTTATTATGAGACAATAATAGTATTAATGTCTCTTGTTGGACTGCTAATATTGGTTGTGGTAAGTTCATTATTAACTCAGCAGACCAATTTATCCGAGTGGGTTTGCATGACATAAATATGGTATTACCATCACACATTTGTCATTTAATTTACTGTTTATCCAAGACAAGCTTACTAATTATGGTTTAAATTACTCCTTTAAATATGTTTTATGTTGTGTTGACTTTGAACCTATCAACATTGTTTTTGTTAATTTCAAGTTTACGTTCAACAATTGGATGGTTGCTTATACTAAGTTTGGCTTAGAGCAAGTATGATGTATTGGTTGTGTGCTAATGGAGGTCTGCTGGCCGTGGACACCTCTGACACACATATTTTAGTATTGTTATATATCAGTTTTGGAAGAAGCGTAATTAAAACAAAATTGAAACTTCTTCATATTTAATCTCGAAGATTGTGTACTATATAGTTTTTAACTTTCACTATCAATTTTTATGACACTAACAAAACGGGGATACTAAAAATGGTGAGATGTGTCTAATCTGGTTTGTATTGTTTATTCGAGGTTTCTACTTTTTTCACTATTAATCTTATAAAGCTCGCGATACTCTGATGTTTAGATATTGTTCGTTGTTATTATGTTTTTCTTATTTGTTTGTTGTTTACGGTACGTTGCACATAATTTTTTTTATGAATTGTTAAATGTTTTCTATTATTATTAAACCGAATATATGAGAGACTTACTATTTAAGACCCATCCAACAAACCTATTAAGGATAAAATCCTAATTTTTTTAAGAGACTTTATACCTTAATTACCTTTCTACATAAAATCCAGTAACCAAGTTCTTTTTTTTAAATTTTTTTTAAAGGTTTGTATCTTTTAAATCGTAACTCAGAAAAAGAATCTGAAAATACCATTGGTTTTATTTTTTTAAGACGAACAAAACTAGTACCACTCATGATATGTTTTGATTTTATTTTAAATATATATTTTACACACGTTTCTCAGTTATACGGTTTCGCATCTAGTGCCTGGTTTCACATCTACCAAAATAAAAAAAGGTTTCGATCAATTAAAACAAAGAGGTTTCTCATCTAGCAAAATAAAGAAGGTTTCGCATCTATCAAAATAAAAAAGGTTTCGCATCTATCAAATAAAGAAGGTTTCGCATCTACCAAAATAAAGAAGGTTTCGCATCTAGCAAATTAAGTAAGGTTTAACATCTAGCAAACTAAAGAAGGTTTAACATCTATCAAAATAAAAAAGGTTTCGCATCTATCAAAATAAAAAAAAGTTTAGCATCTATCAAAATAAAGAAGGTTTCGCATCTATCAAAATAAAAACGGTTTCACATCTACCAAATAAAGAAGGTTTAGCATCTATCAAAATAAAAAAAAATTCGCATCTATCAAAATAAATAAGGTTTAGCATCTAGCAAATTAAAAAAGGTTTAGTATCTATCAAAATAAAGAAGGTTTAACATCTATCAAAATCAAGAAGGTTTAGCATCTATCAAAATAAAGAAGGTTTAACATCTATCAAAATAAAAAAGGTTTCGCATCTATCAAAATAAAAAGGTTTCGCATCTTTTTCATTTACCCTTTAAATTTAAATTTTTTAAAAGTCTGTATCCTTTAAACCGTAACTCGGAAAAAAATCTAAAATACCGTTGGTTTTATTTTTTAAGACGAACAAAACTAGTACCACTGTATTTTACACCAACGTTTCACATCTATCAAAATCAGGTTTTGCATCTACCATTCCAAAATAATTTACACGTTTCGCAACTATTAATACGTACAAAATAACACATTTCGCATTTTCTTGTACCATAAAAGTGTTGTTGGTTTTATCTTCCTTTTAGATTCAATACATGAAGCAAGGTCTAACCAAGTCCATCTCATTTTCTTGTACCATACACAGTGTTGTTTGCCTCTATTCTAGATTTTCTTTCTTCAATGATAAAAATCAACAGTTATTGCACCTTCTGTTGTTTACGATACACAGTGTTGTTTGTTTCTTTTCTAGATTTTCCTTTCTATAGATTTTCCTTGTTACCCAGGAGAAAAGCAGTACTCTTCTTGAAATGATATTCGTTAACAGTTATTGCACATTTGTAATTTCGACACTACAGATATCACGGTCTTTCGCCTTCAGATAATCTCGAGCCTCAATGAGTGAATAAAAATGACGGAATCGAACGTGATTCCCGAGACCACGGCTCCCGGAGGCGTTAAAATCTCGATGGCCGACGAGAATAAGCTCTGATACACCGAATGTCGTCGCACTTCGAGCTAAGGTTCGAACGTTGTGGCGTTTCGCTACGTTGGTGAAAAAAGTCTGAAATAAAAAGATATAAACTTATATACAAATAAACACGAAAATATGAATCTTAAATAAATAATAATTTTGTTTTTGTCTTAAACGGTACTAAAACCAAATATATATATATATATATATATATATATAATTTTATTTATTTTATTAAAAACAAATTCAGAAAACTCGAGAATATTCCACCCGAACCTAAAAAATCTAAAAAATCGACATTGATCTACAAAAATACAACAGATCTGCGTTACTCATCTCACTTTGCATGACTAATATATAATTGAAGATTTGTTAACTTATATTAGATAGATATCATTGTTGGATCCATCTACCTAGAGCATATGCAATCAATTATAATTAAACATTTATTTTAATCTTTTCTGTAACCGAGAATTTAGGCATTGGCTAAGGCTCTGTATTCTTGGCATGCCTCCGAACCCAGATGCAACAATCGCTTTGGTTCCCGTAATAAATAAATTAAAAACATTAAAATATTTTATTATTATTATTTAAACTCTCTTTTGCCTGCAGTATAAACTGCTGGAGAATGTGAGGGCAAATCGTACTACTCCACTTTTTATTTTCTCTATAACCAAACATTTCTGTGCCTCAATCTCAAAGATTTCTCAATATAACTTCTTTCTTCTAATAGCCTTTACAGAAACACAAAAAATTTCCCATTTCGCATCTCACCAAAAACACTAAAGGTCAGATTTTTATTTATTTTTGTGATCAAATGGTTGATTATATTATACACTGATTATTTGTGATCTGCAAAAAAAATGTGTTCTTTTAAAAAAAATGATATTTTCCTTTCTTTCTTTTGGTTGGTGGTGTCATGTAGTGGTTAGCTACTGATAATTTTTCTTCATTTTATGTTTCACAAAATTCCAAAACAGTCGACATCGAAAAATAAAGCTTTGTTTAAAGTTATGAGTAGAAAATATATTTTTATTATTATTTGATCGACATTGAACTTATAAGATGATGTAGTTCAAATGAAAAGGACAACAAGCGTGAAAGAGAATAATACTTTCAGTTTCATGTCTTAAGTCAAAAAGATATTATTATTTGTTTTCCAAAGTTGTGGTCTAAATTCAACCAGGGAAAGAAAAGAAAAAAAATTAAGCCTTGATGATTTCAAATTATTATCTTTTTCAAAATCATACCTTTACAATAATACTCTCTTACTTATTTTCTTCACTTTGCAGAATAGGTACTTATATATATATTCTGGTATCTATCTATCTATCTGCATGTTTAATAAAAGCTTGAATTCGACTTCAATGGAGAATTATCTTGATCCATACGACAAACAACGTATGAAGATGGTAATGTTAAAACATGAAGAAACATTTAAAGAGCAGGTATTATTATTATTATTATTATTTTAAAAACCAGATCGTGAACTTTTTTTTTAAAAAAAAATTGGTCTGATTTTTGTTTAATTAATTGGCAGGTTTATGAACTTCATCGTCTATATAGAGTTCAAAAACTACTGATGGAAAACAGGAGAGGACACGAAGCCCGAAATGGGATCCGATTTATGAAGCAGAGAGATGAGATTTTGGAGGAGGAAATTAAATCAGACATGAAGAAACAGAGTGGTGTAAGTGTTATAGATGAGAGTGAGATTGAGTTGACTTTAGGTTTAGGACCAGGAAGTTATACGACCCGGAAATCAAAACCCGAAAGACAACCGAATTCGGATTCGGGTAAGAGCTTATCTTCTTCTTCAATGGGATCTACTAATATGACATGTGATAACCGAAGTGTTAAAGCTGCAAGTGAAATTCCAGAAATGTCCCTGGGTTTTCATATTAGTGGTAGTAAACATGGTGGTGATATTGAAGAACAAATGAGACAAGAATCTATGAAACAATCTCCTTGGCTTTTACAAGTTTTGAGTTTAAACATCGCTTAGTGTTCGGGAGAAAAAAAAACTCAGGATTAAAAATGGTAACTTTTTAAGCCATTTTAGGTTTGACTCATTAAAATCTTAGGGTGGTTGATTTTATTTTGTTAACTTTTCGAGCTTTAGTTCATGGATTGTTATGTAAAGATGGTTTTTCCTAGTTTTTCTTGGGTGTATTTTAATTTGGAAACCCATTATAATTTAAGATGCTTATCTTTTCGATTATGTATATCTCATATTATCTTTAGCATTTGTTCAAAAATGGATATTTGATCTTCTATGCCGTAGAAAATAATCAATCATTTAAAAAATTGATAAATAAAAATACAAATGAGATTGGTTAAAAGTTTTAACCAAGGAATTCCAAAAATATTATTGACGTTATGATCATTTTTTTTTGTATTCGTGATTAGTTTTGTTAGTAGTTTTAGATGGTAAAAATGTATTAAAATAATAATAATAAATTAAGTTACATAGGGCATATTCCGAAAAAATTGCATTAAAAACTGATATTTGGTCAACAAGTACAAGCAAAACGAAAGTGTTAAGACCGAAATGATCGACCAAAGCTTGGCCAAACGAGTACAACAATACTAGCGAAGGCACTAAAACTGATATGATCATACCTTAAATGAGTAGTCCAATTCCAACGACCATCCCGAATGATATCTGAAACACTCAAGTTGCTCCCCAAACGATAATCTTGAATAATACCGTGATCATAGTGGTTGACCAAAGAGGTAAAGAGCAACCACAGATCAAACCAAAAAGAGGTCTTCTTCCCGTTACCAATCACGACCATGTACAAATTGTTTGCGAGAGGCATAAGATTCAATATTTTCCTCCAAATCCATGGGGGAGAAGATTTTATATTTAAAGACCAGAAATTATTGTCTTTAATATTCTCAGAGTAAATCTAGTCAAACCAGATTGACTTGTCAAGATTAGTAACGATGGACCACAAGTGTTTAAAAACGACCGTATGATTCCAGGTTTCTAGGTTTAGTTACCTAAGGTCGCCCTCAAACAAGGGCAGTGTGACTGCATATCAAGCTACTTTAGCACCTGTAATCTTCATCTCATGGCCAGATCAGAGGAAACGACGGAGAGACTGCGAGAGTTCGTTAAGAATTATAGCAGGGAGAATGAGGATCGAAGACTAGTAAACCTTCATCGTAAAAAGCACATAATTAATGAGCTGAAGCCGCCCCGCATAAGAGAGGTATTTTGAAGTCCACGATGTAATACATGTAGTAATTTTATCAAATAAGTGTTGGAAAGTTTTATAAGAAATTCGATCCGAGAGAAGAGAAGCTCCAACATACTTAACCAAGAGAGACCCAACATTGAATCTAAGAATATTGATCAGGTTTATTTTAAGAGAGGGGTTAACCTCAAAGAAGAAGATGTGGATCTTCTGAGGGCTTACTTTAAGTCATGAGAGAACATAATCATTAATACCATCCTTAATAAGGTTGAGGTAATTAATGTCACCACGATAGAAAATCATGAGGTCATCTGCAAAGCAGAGATTGACAATCTTGAGCTTAAGAAACTTCCATTGGAAATTTAAGTTCACGTTACTAGTTTTCTTCTTGAGTATACTGGAGAGTACTTGCATGACCAAGACAAATAAAAAGGGAGGGTCACCTTGTCTGAGACCTTTTCTATCATTGAAAAACCTATGAGGGTCACCCTTAATATTAACAATATAAGACGGGGGTGGAAATACATTGAATAATCCAAGTGATAAGTTTTTTTGGAAATTCATGGTTATCAATATGTCAAAGATAAGATACCAACGAACATTGTCAAAAAATTTCATCAGGTCGATTTTGAGAGTGACCCTCGGGCCATTACGATTAGTCTGGTAACCCATAAGGAGTTCTTGGGAAAGAATAATATTGTCCGTCATATTGCAGCCATGCACAAAATTTGATTGATATTTATCAAGCATATTAGGAAGGATTCATTGATCCTATCGGCTAAGATCTTGGAAATAATCTTCTAAACCATATTGTAACATGCAATAGGCTTGAAGTCCTCGGCAAACCAGGGGTAATCCTTTTTAGGGATAAGAGAATGATGGTGGCATTCCAAAAAGGCTCAAGATGAACCTTATTAAAGAAAATCAAGATCTTATCACAGATGCTTTGGCCGACGAGGTTCCAAAAATGCTTGAAAACCCCCGTATTGAAGTTCTCGGGCCCGGGAGATTTATTATTATCAATACTAACAAGGGAACTTTTAATTTCTCCACAAGTAACAAGGCGGACCATCGATAATTTGGGAGAGACCTAGAGCCAAAAAGGTTAGAGTAATAGTTGACAAAAACACTCACCACCTCGTTAGAGAAAGCGACAAAGACCCCGTTATTATTAGTGATTCAGACGATTTTATTTTTGATAATATGGGTTTTAAAGTTGTTATGAAATAACTTATTATTACGGTCCACAAGCTTGAGTCAAGTATCTATTTACTTGTGTTTGAAGAAAAATTCATCGGTGCGACTTAAGAAGATATAGTCGGAAGATGATGCAATCTCGGCAGAGGCTGGAGAGAGATTTAGGGGGGTCATCTGCTAATTTGGATTCGACAGATAAAAGTTAGTGTTGGGAATTTTCCACCCTAGCGTTAATATCACTTTATTCCTTATGATGAAGCCACATAGAGAAAATTGGAGCCGAATGAATTTTTGGGAAACCAATATCATACCATGAGAAAAAATCGGACAGCTTTAGGAAGGATGAGTCTACCGCATATTAAAGAATTTATAGGGGTTTTTTAATACGTGACATATAACGGCTTATATTAAGTTTAACAGCTAAACCAAAATAGGCAGTGGACATTGGGAAAGAATCATGCCAAATACTATTAAACAAAACACGGTCAATACGAGAAGTCATGAGGTTAAAACGACTTTTATTAATCCAGGTAAGATAAGAACCATACGACCGAAGGTCACAAAATTCACATTAATAACAAAAATGATTGAACTCATCAATGTCACCCTGAGAGAATGAGCTAGTACGTTTATCAGGATTATGAATAGCCTTGAAATCCCCAAGAGCTACCCAAAGGTGATTGCAACAAGAAGCCTAAATTGCCTCTAGGTGAGCCCACAATAGACGACGATGCTGATGAAATCAGATGTTTATTAGTTATTTATCATGTCTAAAAAATGTTTGTATGAGAGTATTTATCACAGAAATATTCGTATGTTGATATTTTTAGAAAGTAAGAGTGAGTGTATAGTGAGAAAAAGAGACAAAAATAATAAATGATGTAGTAATTGTCTAATCATTGGTCCATTTCCCCAAAATGGAATGTTCTTTATATTATCCATAGTGTATGCTTTGTAATTACACTGTTACCCTCTCTAAAATAGATCTTCTCACCTTAATCCTTTACTAAATATAAACATACTCATTAGTTATTACATATGACCTCCTCATTCCATATGTTTGCTTTAGTTTAGTCCTTAACATTTAATCACATAAGATTAATCCATATAATAATCATATTTAGCCTATTCGTTGTCATAGTTTTCTCCCCTTATCAGTGCCCCCTAGTCATTGTGAGGATAAGTGAACAAGGACTAATTCATAAGGACAAACTTTTCTTCCTTTTGTCCTCCCTTAGACTCTTCTTCTTGTTTTGGGCTTCCTTATCAGATTTTTTTCCTATGATCGAAAGAATGCATTTTTTGTCCCGATGGATCTTCTCAAATATTTCTTCTAATCGTATTTTTGAAATAATTTCTTTGTAACACTCCCTAGATTATTCTTGCTTGAGCTCATTGTCGAATGATTTTGTCCCTCGTATTTCTTGAGCATCTCTTCTTGCAAAGCTCCCCCAAATTATTTTTCCCTAAGGTTTTTATCGGATTATTTTATCACAAGTGTTTCTTCAAATTCGTGACTTCACCATTGTCAATGATGACATCATTTTCACTATTATTCACTTCAACTGGTACGTCCGACTCTATCTGTCTATGTGTCAGAAATATTTTACGCTGATGACATCATTATTTACAATGTGTTGGTTATTTCATAATGCATGCAAACATGCCTTTTAAAATGGTTTGTGAAGAAAACGACATGTCAAATAGACTTTCACACTTCCCAATACTCATACGCGTAGAATCACTACTTAAAGTAGTTGTTGAATGAAAAGAACTCTTCAGTTTATTTGGCCCACGCACCTTTAGGAACCCATGCCTTTTCTATAAGTATTTTCCTTCATTCACAGTTTTAGGGTGGCACATATTCACCAAACTCAAAAGAATTAGGAAATCTTGTTTTAGGGAGGTAAACTTTTTTCCTGACCTTTCATGCATAAGGAGTTTGAAGGTTTTGGAACATACAAGCTCTAGAGGTGGTTCGACATCTCAAACAAGGCTGAAGAATGGAAAACATCTCGTAACAAAGAGGAAACCACTCTTCTAGAGAGTTTTCAATAAACATTTGGTGATAATTAGTCTCCTATTTGGACGCGCTTTGATATAGTAAGACTTCAAGTAACCATTCTTCATCTGTTGCACTTACTGTCCAGCCCCTTGGTCAATCTTATTTAGGGTAGAACAATGGTAACATTTCCACTTCTAAAGACACTCACATATATTTTTCGTTTCTCCTGATGGGTGGTGACAAATAAATAAAGTAAAGGTGATCGATCCAAGAGAAATAAGTCTTCAGGGCCACTTAAACGGTCCACGAAGATTAAACTCACACCTTCTGTTGAAACCCCCCAGGTCACTCCACAAGGTACCCCTCAAACCACCCCTAAGATTAGCCCCCGAAAGCCTATTTCAAAAAATATTCGACCAGAGAAGGTCTTGAAGTCAATTCCAAATATTCATGAGAAAAAAAAGATTAACGAATCAGATAGTGATCAAGAGGGAAATGATATGGTCCTAGTGAAGCTCAACATATTCAAGCTATCTATGCATTAATTCCCCCCTCCGGACTTTCTAGGCCAGCTCAGGAATCTTCTTCTCCTCCCCTTGACATTATGAACACTTCTCCTGCTCACCAAGGAGAAATTTCCAATGTGAAGAAGAAAAAGAAAATGAAAGGTACGTCACATTTACCTTCGAATGTAAAAGATATCTTAGGAAATAATATTCGTGAAATGGAGGCCAAACATTTGCTAAAACTTTATTAGATAAAGTACATGTAATTTCACCCATCCGAGGAGATTAAAATAAGGGATAAGTGGGGGATTCCTAGTAATATTTCGATTCAATTTCCTACAGTTAGGGAAACACCATTGTCTATTCGTGACCAAAAATTGATTTTATATACAGAAATCATAAACTGGGGTCTTCGCCTACCTCTTGACCATGCCTTAGTAGAATATTTTCATCTGATCAAATTGTGTCCGACCGAAGCCGGACCTAACATGTTGTTTACCCTCATGGTGTGCATTATGACTTCCATACTCTCTCAGATCAAATTTTTAATGAAGGAGCTAGTCGGACTTACAGGTGTAGCTAGGAACTCTCACTTTCCTTTTTATTCTCTAAGTATTGGAAGAAAATATAAAGTTGTGAAAGATTTCTTAGTAGCTGATAAGAAATGGAAACAACAATTCATTTTGATCTCTAGGTTGTGGGAGACCGGGTTTGTGCATTCCGAGGAAAGGACCCATCGATTAACTTTGAAATGGACCGGACAAGGTACTTACTTTCATGCTTATTTTGTTTTGTTTGTTTAAATCATTCATTCTAAAGCATTTATTTGGGAAAACTATGAAAGGAATTTCCAAGCCATTTGCGGGCCACGTTAAATCAGCAAGTGTAACCAATTGAGCTTTTGGGCCGGTAGCAATTGGAGCTACAAGTTCCACAAATGTTTTATTCCTTCAAATTTGGTTAGGAGCCATCTTTGGATGTGTGACCTAGGTCAAGAAATTTCACTAAAGAAACTTATGGAGCCCCCCTCCCCCCCGAAAATAGGCGATTAGAAGTCTTGGATAATCTAGTTTTCCTTCCCACCAGAGCTAGAGCTTCTAGTCATCAAGACGCTGAAAAATCCTATGAGGAGGATAACAACACTGATGGTGACGCTAACTCAGAGACTGAGGTCCAAAAAGAACAAGGCGTTGATATTTCCCCAGAAGTTGTGGTTAAAGTAAGACCCGTTAGGAGGGATGGTGTTGTAAGACCATAAAAAATATTTTATTCCAAGGAGAAAAATAAAAGAAAAAGGTTGATAGTAGGAGAAAGATGATAACACTACATGTCCAAGATTTCCTCCTATAAAAAGGTTTTCGTTGTTAATTCAGACTATGTTGGGAAGTTTGTTCCCCAAAGAAAAAAATTTGTTGATCAAGGAAACCTGAAGGAACTTCCTGAGGACGTTGGACATCTTTCCCATGCCTCGGTTTATTTTTGACGTTTATGAAAATGAATTCATAGGGAATGAGCTTAACAAGTTGCTTCACGCTGCTGCTCTCCTTGAACAGAAAGCTAACCGTAAAGACCGCTATAAAAACAAAGTCATCCAAAGAATAGCTGAAGTGAAGAGGTTAGAAGATGAACTTTCTCGTGAGAAGAAAATATCTGCTGAGTATGTGAAAAATATTACTGCATTGGAGACCAAACTCTCCGAGGAAAATGAGAAGTTTGAGAATGAAAGGGAACGATTTATCACTAAATGTATCAAAATAAACACTTTTATCGATGGTTTCTTTGATTCATGTGAGCAAACCAAACAATGCTTCGAGAGTGTTGTTGAAGAGATTGAAAAGCTCTCTACTGAGAAAGACTCTTTACGGAAAGACTCTCAGAATTATAAGAACAAATACGTTGAGCAATACGTTTCTGACTGCGTCTCTCGCCTTGAAAAAACGGATGCCAACATCATGTCGACTTTAATCTTAGAGATGCATAAACGCTTCCATGACTTGAAGCTAGGAAGCCTTTGGGGCCGTGTCATATAAAAACATCGTCCGACAGGAGTTTCTTTGGAGGATGAAGAGACTACCAGTCACTCAGATATTCAGATAATTCTTCCTTCGAATCCAGTTCCTTTAAGATAGTAAAGAAGTTTCCCCTTCAAAGTAAGGTTGGGTATACTTCTTTTCGTATTGAATTTCACTTTTTTGTGTAACCTATTCTTACTAATCATATCCTGATCGTATTTTTGTTGAACTTTTGTGTTTGTATAACGCACTATGTATTGTAGAAGTTCTTAACAAAGAAGTTTTTTGGTTACATATTATCCCTTGCATTTTTATAGTTTTACCTTCATTCTCCAAACTTTCTAACATGAAAATACTCTATATTTATCCTTTATAAAAATATTCACATTTTCCTATTAAACCTTTTCATATGAAATTTTTTTGCAACTAAAGTTTATAAAATATTCACATTCCCCTTCCAAAGTTTTTTTATATGAAAATGTTTTATACTTAACTTTTATAAAAATACTCACATTTTCCATCCAAACTTTTTCATATGAAAGAATTTTGCAACTAAATTTTCTAAAATGTTCACTTTCTTCTTCCAAAGTTTTTTCACATGAAAATCTAAGTTATTGACCAACATTCATTGGAAGACCCTTTTAATTCAAAAAGATGAACATTATTATCCAACATTCGTTTTGTAAAGCCTTCTAGTTAAAAAAGATGAACATTATCATCCAACATTTATTGAAAAACCCTTATAGTCCAAAAAGATGAACATCGTTATCCAACATTTGTTGAAAGCCCTCATAGTTAAAAAAGATGAACATTATTATCCAACATTCGTTGGAAATCCCTTATGGTTCACAAAGATATATACTATTGTCCAACATTCTTTGGAAGGCCTTTTTAGTTCAAAAAGATGAACATTGTTATCCAAAATTTGTTGGAAGGCTTTTCTAGTTCAAAAAGATGAACATTGTTATTTAACATTCGTTGGAAGACCTTTCTAATCCGACAATA
This sequence comes from Limnanthes douglasii subsp. nivea, assembly GCA_036936605.1. NCBI lineage: Eukaryota > Viridiplantae > Streptophyta > Magnoliopsida > Brassicales > Limnanthaceae > Limnanthes > Limnanthes douglasii. The sequence continues at coordinate 187,693,800 of JAUPFV010000005.1, forward strand.
ATAAAAATTAAAGAAGTTATTTTAAGATAGCAAATAAATATTAGATATAAGTTGGCTATTAGGACACCTCATTAAAACCTTCATGCACCACCAGGGTAGGAAAGATTATGCCACCGATACTTACACAAGCCTTCAAAGAAAATATTTACAATTTTACATACTCATTCTAAATATAATTTAAGATGCTCAATATTCTAGGGTGAAAGAGATCTCTTCCTTCCTTATCTTTGAGTGGATATGTTCCCGACTTGAATTTCTTTGCTACCGTATACAGACCCTCCCAGTTAGGTCCTAACTTACCAAGCCGTTTTTATTTTGTATGAAGGAATACCTTCCTCAACACCTTCTCCCCTGCTTTGAATTCTCATCTCCTAACCTTTGAATCGCATCAAATTCTCATCAAAGTCTGATAGTGCAGAGAGTTTAGTTATGCCCTTAATATTTTTTCTGCTATCAAGTCTAAATCTGTGTGCTTTCCTTTATCATTTGTCTTCTCGAAATATTCACTGAGCCTATACGAGGGGAATATTATCTCGGACAGAACCACTACATCCATTCAATAAACCAGCGCAAACGGTGATTCTTGTGTTACAGTCGAGAGAGTGGTTTTGTAAACCCATAAAATTTATTGTAGATAATCCGGCCATTTTCCAGCCTTTCCTTCCAAATTATTTTTCAGACCATCCGAGATTGTTCTGTTGGTAACCTCAACTTGGCCATTCGCTTGAGGATGGAAAGGTGCAAAGAATAATTATTATATATCTTTAAAAGAAAAAAAAGCTTTAATTTCTATGTTATCGAATTGTGGCCCATTATCCATCGTTATTTTTCTTGGAACCCCAAAACGACAAAAAATATTAGAAAAAATAAATCTGGTCACATCCTTATCTTTTGTTCCTACTAATGGTTCAGCTTCCACCCACTTGGAAAAATAATCCATTGCGATGATTATTGTCTGCCTTCCTCCTGATGCCATCGGTAATGGTCCGACCAAGTCAATGCCCCATCGGTCAAATGGTAGCAATTCAGATATTGATTCAAGAGGCACACCTGGTGCATGGATTGTGTTAGCAAATATTTGGAAGGTGTCATATTTCTGGACTAATTCCTTGGTATCCGAGGAGAGTGTATGCCAATAGTATCCTACAAGAAGAACTTTTCATATCAGTGTTTTGTAATGTATCGATCCTTCCCCATCGTGCACCTCCGAAAATATCATTTGTGATTCATTTTCTCCTAAACATCGAAGTAAAGGTCGGCTAAAAGATTTTTTGTATATCACATCTTTGAGGACGATATAACTATAGGCTTTAAACTATATTATTTGATCTCACTCCTCCAATCTTTTCCTATGCTTGTAGAAATTTAGAAAGATTTAATGGAATCTTTGACTGACTCAAATCACCTTACTATTGAAGGATTATCATGTGTGATAATCCAAGGCTACTCTCGGAATAAGAGTCTTTTGCCAAATAATCAGTTACTGAATTCCCAGCCTATAAACATGTTCGTATCTGATGCATTCAAAAACCAATGTTAAAGCCTTCAAAGCCCTCAAATACTTCACTAAATGATATTTTCTTGCCTCAGATTGACCAGATGCATGGTTTATGAAGAGTTGTGAATCACTTACCAACCTTAGTTTTTTGGCCCCACAAATTCTAGCAAGTCTCAACCCTGCCAAAGCAGCTTCGTACTCAACCTCACTATTTAATGCTTTAAATCTGAGACAGATAACTTAATACATGGAAATTTATTTTGGGGAAACTAACTGTACTCCCGTTCCACATTCTGATATACTAGAACCCCCATCTATTCAGACCGTCCATTCTGCTCGAGAATATTCTTCATTAACCTCCATATCCGATCGTTCGAATAAAAATAAACTATAAAATCTGCTAAGTCTTGTGCTTGATACGGTTCTAGGCTCAAATTAGATATCAAAATCTCCCAATTCAGCCAACTACTTAGTCATTCTTCCAGACAGAACAAGCCTTTGTAACATATTTTTCAGTGGAAAAGATGTTAGTACGATGATAGAATGGGCCTGAAATAAGGTCTCATTTTTCGCGTAGTGATTACTAGTGCAAAGACTAATTTCTCTAGCTTTAAGTATCGTTTCTCAACATCCAGAAGACTTTTATTGCCGTAGTACACTGCTATTGGAGATTTATCTTCCTCTCTGACCAAAACAACACTTACAATATAATTTGATAGCACTAAATAAATATATTTGTTTTCCTCCGGATTTGGTTTTATCAAAATTTATGGAGATGAAAGATACTTTTTGATTTGATGAAAATCTTGTGAGCATTATTGGGTCAGGTCAAAATAATTTTCTCTTCTCGACACTTGGAAAAATAGGGCGCACTTGTCCGACGATCGTGGTATGAATCTGTTCAATGCTGCTAACCTTCTCGTTAAAATTTTCACCTCTTTGATTGTTTTAGGTGGTGCCATAGCGCTCAGAGCATTTAGTTGTATTGGGTCTGATGAGTCTGGAAATATTTGCCACTCACTGTAGAAACCGGACAGGGGAAATCCGGACAATAATCACCCACTGAACGATCCAGACAGAACAAAAGTATTAAAACACTAAACACCTTTTGACTAAGCTAGTTACTAATCTGCTTAATAAACTAATGGGTTTTTGAACTTGAGCCGATTTCATAAGTTTGACCCGAAAGCCCATATGGCCCATAATTAAAGGTATATATACCCAACCACTTTCATTAATGACGGTAATGAACATTTGATACAACCAGGCAGCTTAAATCTCTCACTGTAAAATACTTAAACATTTAATACCCTTGAAAAATCACAAAACATCTGACAAAGTTACCCTTAGTTGAAAATAATCCACACCAAATTAGCGACCACAATGGGAGAATAAGGTGCTTGAATCTAGCATTCAAAACCAGCAAGAAAAACCAGTTCGGATGAATCCGGACGAGCAGGCAGTACCACCAAATTTGGCAGAAGTGGTGGGAGAAAATGATGAATACACGATCGAAGAGCGAGACAGGTTGAAAGCTGAGATAGAAGCCTTGAGGGCTGCTAAAAAGGTAGAGATGGGCTTGAAAGAAAAATCAAAAGTGTCAGCTATTCACCACACTGACAATCCAAGGGAGCATGACCCATCAGCAAAGACCCATGTGAGTACTAAAAAGACTCGTGCTAGCTCAAAGAAGTCTCACCGGTCTAAATCGGTGGAGAGCTCAGATTCAGAATCCTCTAGTAGCTCCTCGAATGAAGATGGAGTTGAGGAGTCCCTGTCATCCAGCAGTGATGAAGGCATATCCAAGAATAAGCAAAAGTTGGTCAAAAAATATTCAAGAAAGAGGGACATGCATGGAAGGTTGAAAAGGCATCTAGGTAAAGGGTCATCTCATAGCCACAGCCATGGCCGGAGACATATAGACCAACTCTTGATGGATCTTTTCGCTTTCCATGAGGAACGAGGTATCTTTACAACTCCCAATGAAGATACTGTGTTTAGTCGTGGCCGGAATTGGAGATAATCTCCATTGTCTTCCAAGATACTGTCCGAAAACCTTCCAAAGAGGTTTGACAGTACTAAGATGGAAAAATATGATGGAAGCAAAGATCCAGATAATCATCTGGAGCTGTTTAAAAACTTTATGATGAATTTTGACGATGATGATAAGTTTCTTTGTAGAGAATTCTCTTAATCTTTTACGGGGAGTGCTCTGAAGTGGTATAATAGACTGCCACAGGGCTACATCAGAAACTTTGATACCTTTTGGGTGGCCTTCTGGAGGCACTTCGTTGGAAGTAAGGAGGTGAAGGGCAATGAAGACACTATTATCCATTGTGCCCAAGAGCCAAACAAATCATTGAAAGAATATATAAGTCGCTTTGTGAACACCAAGAATGGATTAGCTGATTGCTTTGAACAAGTAGCAATAGCTTCTCTAAGACAGGGTCTGAACCCTGGCAATCTGGCCGATTTGGTAACCAGAAAGAAGGCCATAACGTGGGGCGGTTTACTGAATTAGGTGGAAAGCAAATTAATGTGGATGAAACGAAGAAGACTAGGGTGCACATGCAAGTGAGATCGGCCCCAGCTGCACCCAACCAGAACTAGAATCAGTCCGGGTACAAGGCTAAGGAAACCGGACAGGGTCCCAACAGGGCCAATGCTCAATCTCATCCGCCACCAGCTCAGAGCTAGCATTCCAGAAATAAGCGAGGGCCTTGGGTCCAACCAAAGTGGTTTGCCAAATCAAAAGAAAATGTGGCAACCATTAATGACAAAACAAAAGACGAAGTACATTTTAGGAAGCCGGCTGCGCTTCAATCTCCCAGGGAAAGTCGTAATACTTGTTTCTGTCAATATCATCATGATATTGTCCATAACACAGAACATTGCATCGCTTTGAAACAAGAGGTAAAAAATTTGATTGAAAGAGGAAAATTGTGTGCTTATGTTAAAAGAAGAAGTGGGAACAGGCCTGATAATGCTCATCGGGTCGGCCCAACAAACAATGTAGGGACGTCGGCTCCGAACGGGGCCATGGTAATTATTGAAAGACTTGATGTGGAGTCAGAGTATTTGGATCCTTATCCAGCCCGAAATAAGGTGGGCGTTATCACAAAACATACCAAGACGGTGTCCGGGCTCATTAGCTTTTTTGAGTCACTTACCTTATTTGGGGGGGACACCAATGACTGCACAAACTACTTCTTCAAGGAAGAGGCATGTTCACACCCTGGCTACTCAGTTGGATGGAGGCATGACTTCCTATTAATCACAAATTCCTTTTCCCTTCATTGTTTTTGATGAAGATGATTTGAGGGACATAGCTGGTCCCCATGAAGATGATATGGTGATAGGAGCATCCATTGGGGGCAATGACATTAGACGAATTTTGGTGGATATTGGCAGCTCAGTCAATATCCTCTTTTTAACTTCCTATAAACAAATGAATAATCGAGCAGTAATTCAACATTCGAACAGGTCTATTGTGGGTTTCACTGGAAGCTCTGCGGACGTAGTCGAGGAGTTTGAGGAGGAGGTTTTGTTGGGCAGGTCCCTTTTAAGAATATGGTCAGAGTATTTTTTGTTATGGTGGATTGTCCCACATCCTACAATGCCATTTTGGGAAGGTCTTGGCTCTCCAGGATGCATGTTGTGGCTTCAACAGTTCACCAATGTTTAAAATACGTTGTGCAAGGACAAGTGGGAGTTGTCCGGAGTAGTCTGAAGATATCAAGGGAATGTTATGCAACAAGACTGGCTCCTAGAACTTTGGGGTAGTTCGGATCAGTGAAGATTAGCAGTTGGAGGGGCCCTCTGGGGGAGAGGGTGAAATTGATGACCCCAGAGAGACCCCTGGTGTTTTAATACCAATTGAAGAGGTTGAAACTCACTCTCTGGCCGAAGAAATAAGTGCCAAGATTGGAACTAAGATGACATCAGAGCTAAATAACAAAGTGTTATCTTTTTTAACAAACCACCAACACATTTTTTCTTGGTGCAATGCTGATGTAACCAGAGTGCCTGCAGATGTTATATCACACCAGCTATCCATCTGAAGAGATGTAGCACCCGTTGTGCAGAAGAGAAGAGATTTTTCTAAGGAGAATGTTGATGTCATAGTTCAAGAGGTTGACCGAATTACTAAGATGGGGCACACAAAGGAATCTCAGTACTCTTTATGGATAGTCAGTCCAGTGTTAGTAAAAAAGAAAAACGGGAAGTGGCGTATGTGCATCGATTTTACTAACCTTAATAGGGCTTGCCCAAAAGACCTATATCCAGTCCCCCGAATCGATCAGTTAGTGGACTCCACATCTGGGAACAAGTTTTTGTCCTTTATGGACGCCTTCTCTGGCTATAATCAGATTCAAGTGGATTTGAAGGACCAAGAACACACTACTTTTGTTACTGATATGGGCCTTCATTGTTACAAGGTGATGCCTTTTGGATTAAAGAATGTTGGGGATACTTATCAGAGGTTGGTGAACAAAGCATTTGCTGATCAGATTGGAAGAAATATGGAAGTCTACATTGATGACATGATGGTAAAGAGTGTGGAAGAAGAGTTACACTTGGCAAATCTGCAAAAGACTTTTGCCAACTTGGTAAAAGTTAATTTAAAGTTAAATCCAGAAAAATGCGTTTTCGGAGTGCAGTCCGGGAAGTTTTTGGGGTATGTGATAAGTGAGAAAGGGATACAGCCTGATCCAGACCAACTTAATGCTTTACTGTAGATGGATCCTCCTCGGAATATTAAAGAAGTACAAAGATTGACAGGGAGGTTAGCTGCTCTAAATCGTTTTATCTCAAGGTCTTCAGATAGGTGTGCCCCGTTTTTCCAAACTTTAAAGGGTGCCAAAGAATTCAACTGGTCTCCACAGTGCGACCAAGCTTTTGATGATATAAAGAAGCATTTATCCTTCCCCAAAACCCTGTTTAAACCTATTGATGGAGAAACATTGTATATATATTTAGCAGTCTCCGAATGTGCCATAAGTGCGGTGCTAGTAAGAGCATGCTGGATGCTGAAAAAAGGTATTTAAAACTTGAAAAGCTAGCACTGGCTTTAGTAATTGTTGCTAGGAAAATGAGGCCCTACTTTCAGTCTCATTCTATTGTCGTCCGAACATCTTTTCCCTTAAAAACTGTTCTTCAAAAAGCAGACATATCAAGCAGAATGACCAAGTGGTCAGTGGAATTGGGAGACTATGACATCGATTTTTCCCCTGAAACTACAATCAAGGCTCAGTCTGTTGTTGATTTCCTAGTTGAGTTCCATTCGGACAGGAGTACTAAACAAGTTACAGATAAAAAGACTAAGAAGGTATGGGTTGTCGGACTAATGGTGGATCAAGTACCATGGGTTGTGGTGCTGGGATATGTTTAACCTCTCCATAAAGCGACAAGCTATACCAGGCTATATGTTTTTCTTTCAGGGCCTCTAACAATGAGTCTGAATATGAAGCTGTTGTAGCTGGTTTGAAGTTAGCCCTGATTTGTGGAGCCAAAAGAGTTAGGTTAATGAGTGATTCCCAGCTTCTTATCCATTATGCCCAAGGTCAATCTGAGGCAAAAAAGGAGCAGTTGATTAAATATTTATTCATTCTTAAAGAGGTGGCAGTTAACTTCAAAGAGATCAGCTATGAGCACATACCCAGACCAGAGAACACACTACCAGACTCCTTGGCAACCATATCATACTCTGAGTCCTACCCATGTATTCATGTGCAGGAATGCCCATCTATTCAACTCAGTCAGAGCAAGGAAAAGGAAGAAAGTTTAAATATACAAGTGGGTCAACCTAAAGACTGGATGTATCCTCTTTTTTAATACATTTCACATGGCATTTTTCCTCCAGAAAAAGCAGCAGCAAGAAAAATGAATTATAGGGCTCGTGGTTTTTTAATCATAAGAGACGTCCTTTACAAGAAGTCTTTTAGTAGACCTATCTTGCGTTGTTTAGGGATTGAAGAGTCCCAAATAGTGTTGTCCGATCTGCATGATGGTGAAGGGTCAGCACATTGTGGTTATAGAGCTTTAACCCAAAGAGTTTTGTTGGCCGGATACTACCGGCCATCCATAATGGAAGATGCCAAGGAATTGGTAAAGAGGTGTGATCCATGCCAAAGATATGGTAAAGAAATTCATATCCCAGCTATCCATTTGGAGTCGATTTCTGAGCCAATACCATTTGCTCGTTGGGGGCTGGATCTGGTGGGGCCTCTACCAATGGCGTCTGGAGGGTGCAGAACTATCATTATAGCCATTGATTATTTTTCAAAGTGGATAGAAGCTGTCCTATTGGCAGGAACTATTTCAAAAACTGTTATAAAATTCATTTTATCTAATATTTGCTGCATATTTGGGGTTCCACAAAAGATAACCAAAGACAATAGGCCACAATTCGATAACAAGGATATAGAGAGTTTCTGTGCCTCTAGAGGCATTCAACATTGTTTCTCTTCTCCTTTCCACCCACAGGAGAATGGTCAGGTTGAAATGGCAAACAGGACCATTCTGTCCAGTCTTAAAAAGAATTTAGAAGGGGCTGCTGGAAAGTGGCCAAGCTATCTACAAGAAGTACTATGGGCCTATCGGACTACTCTTGAAGCTGCTACACGGGAATCCCCGTTTTCCTTGGTATATAGTATGGATGCAATTGCTCCTACAAAGTCCACAATTTTTCCGAACAGGCTAATGAAATGGCAATCAGAAATCAACTGGACTTGATAGAAGAGAAAAGGGTTAAGGCTCATCTTAGAGCCACCCATTATCAAGGATTGATGAGAAGCAGGTTTGCTTCCAGAGTCAGAAGAAGGGATTTTCAATTAGGGGATAAAGTATTGAGAAAAGTCTTCCTATATTTAAAGAGAAGCAGTTTGGCAAGCTAGCTCCAAGTTGGGAAGGACCTCATATGGTCATTGAAAACCTTAAGCCTGGGACATACAGGCTACAAGATAAAGATGGAAGAATCTTAAACCACCCCTGGAACATTGAGCACCTCCAGTTGTATCTAGAATGAAAGTTATGTAAATATTTACTTGTTTAAAGTCCATGTAAATATTAGGGGGCATACTCTTTCCTACCCTGGTGGTGTGGGGAGGTTTTAATGAGGTGTCCGGGTTTTTTAATAAAATTTGATGCCTTCTTGAAAAATTCGGAGTGGTTTGATTTATAGTTTCTTTAAAGCCTTCTAAGTATCGTTGACAGATCGGATTGATCTGGTGGAATGATGACCATTTAAACATTTTTCATCGGAGAATTTAAACACTCTCACTTTAAAATACTTGTAAAATAACTAGGGGCTATTTAAACATCAGCCATCGAGATTGGACAAACATAAAGCAAGGCAAGAATTTTGCAAAGTAAAACTACCCGGCTAACACCGGAGGATGATATTAAAACATATAGAATGCCTTGGCCATCCACGGACTTTGAAGTTAAAAAAGAAAAGGCTTGTCCGGACATGAGCCGGACACAATTACAAAAATGCCTTTGCCATCCAAGGATTTTAGTCTGACATAAGGATAAAAAAAACAGAAGATAGTTAAAACTTTAGGGCTGGTCTCCCTTAGATGTTTCTGCTTTGGATCTTTGGGTTCATCATTGAGGCTCTCTCCGGTCCCTTATTCCTCATCGGTGGTATCATCATAGCCACTGGAATAGTTGTGCTTATCCTCATCTGCCATAGTGTAGAATGGGAGATCTTCGTATTCCACATATTTCCATAGAGTGCCGAGCGTCCTCTTCGGGAATGTTCGATGAAAAAGCAAGACCATATCGGATTTGACTTCGGCATACCTCTCTTCTTGGGAATCTATCACCTTGTTGGTGCATGCATCGATCTTGGCCTAAATTGTATTCTTCTGCTCCTTTATCAAATCCTCTTTCTCCTTGGTGACTTTGGACACAGCATCTTCAAGAGAATTCTTGTCACCGGACAGGGTTTGCATAACATTATCCTTGGTCTTCACCTCCTCCTTCGAGGCAGAGAGATTCTTCTCCAATCCAAAACACTTGGTTTGGAGTTCTGTGTTAACCATCTCTGAAGTGGCCAACCTAGTGGCCAAGTCTTCTTTCCCCTTCTTCAACTCCTCAAGCTCTTTCTTTAATGCTTCAACACTTTGGTTGGCGTTAAGGAGGTCATTAAATAAGATCTCTTTGTCGACATTTAGTGTGTTGATAATGGTAGATTAGCTTCGCACTTGCCTCTCCTGGTTGAGCACTGACTGAATATTGCTCAGCAAGGAGTGAGTCACTGTGTCATTCTCCTCTGAAAAATAAAAAGACTTACCACTGAAGGTAACCATGTTTGAGGATCTTGGGGGAAGGTAGGGGCCAACAAAGTCATCATTTTCAAGATCGTCAAAGTACAGATCAATATTTTAGAAGCCACTGATGTCAACTCCGTCAATATTGATATTCCCTCCGGTACCCTCTCCAGTGTGAAGACCACTTGGGATTTGCTCTGACTATGTGGGGTCTGTTGGGTCGAACGGAGGAAGAGACTTCGAAGGCCCAAGAGCGACTTCATCTCCCGAGGAGATTTTCTTCTTCTTGGCTGCTCTAACTTCACCATTTGTTCCCCGCTTTCGGTCATTCTTAGGAGCCTTTGGAAGATCTAGAGGTCCACCTGCCTCCCTGATACTCCCATCTTCAACCACTTGAAGTAGAGTAGCGTCGATTCCCCTTGGGTCTGCACTTCCTGACTTGCTGGGACGATCGCCTCACCACCACCTTGAGCAACCTTAGTTGCAACTTGTTTCTTCTTGCTCTTCTTGCCCTTCATCTTACTTGGGGATTTTGCTCTGGCAGGCAAAGCCAGCTTGCCATCCTTCTCCTCTGTTCTCTAGAGGATGACAGCCGGAGGAGGTAGAGTGGTCAGCTCCTCCCAAGTAAAGTCCCTCCAGCCTGTTGTGTTGCAGAGGTGGGACCTCACTAAATTGCCGGCGATGAAGCAATTGTGGAAATGATTTCCCCATTTATCAACAGCCCAAGAATTCAACTTGGCACATGTAGTTTTCCCCTCCTCCAAATAGTCGGAGAACTCCTTCGGCAGCTCTACCCAAAGAAAAAGAAGAGCAATTTATAGGTAGATTTTTTATAAAAAGAAGAAAGACAAATATGATGAAATTTTTACCTGAGCTTTTCCATCCGCCGGTGAGCATGCTAGGGTTGACACCAGCCTTGATTTTTCTCCCGTTTTCCCAAGCCCCACTAATAAACATAAATTGGGTCTTCCAATTCTTCTCTGACTCGAGCAAATCATCCGCCACCTTAAAGTTATCTCCCATGTTGTAGTGGTAGAACGGGATGATGTGGTTCTTGTAGATGCTGGCCACAGCAGCGAACTGCTCCATTGGAAGCGGTATATCGGAGAGCCTAGAGGCCATAATACAGGCCATAAGAGTGTACCAAGCATTGTGACTCAGCTGGCTTGGACATAGTTTTATCAGATGAAAGTATCTGACAATCTCTGGATCCAAGGGGAATCTGAGCCCCCAGTTAAACAGCTCTGTACAAATGAGTATCTCGATAAGCTTGCAGTCCATTGGGGTCTCCGGAGTGACTTGTATCCTCTCATTGACAGACTCAGCGATCCCCCACTTCGTCCGGATCCGGCTTAACTCAGCAGTATGAGTGTAGACATAGTTGATGTTCTAGATGGCCAGTAGATACTTCACATTCACCTTGTGGAAGCAGGGTCCCACTTTGCCTTCCAGGCACTCCGGCAGGTCCGGATGTTTCAAACAGAGTTTCTCTTTACCCTTTACTTTTTTATCAGTGGCACCATCCTCTGTCTTTCCGGAGACGTCAGTCTCAAATGGAGCATCTTCTATACTGTCTTCCATCACCTAAGAAGTTTTGTCAGTTGTTGTTGGTGGGGGAGTGCTGGTGGCAGGCTCCGTAAGTTGTCCGGACGGTTGAGCATCACCCTCTCTTAGAGGTCTGGTGTCCGGCAAGGGCTCATTTCTGGAGGGGGCATTTTGAGAACTAATTCCAGTGGCCTCTGGACCAGAGGATTTATCTTTTGAGGCTCTAATAGATTCCCCTGATCCCGTAGCTTTATCCTTGGTCCCATACTTAGAGGACCCTGATTTTGGGGACTTAGATTAAGAAACAGCAGCTTGACCATTTATTAAACGGCCTGTTCGGCGAAGAGTAACCTTTTCTAGGGATTTCTTAGTATCTGACCGCATAGCAATAAATGGAGAGGGTCTTCTTGTGCTTGATACGACTTTTTCCCGTTCAACAGAGGGTTGTAACTCCTGAACCGAGGAGCCTGATGGAATGGGCGAAAGGCTTCGTTGAAAAATATGCCTGGGTTTGGAACTTCTAGCAGAAGATGAACCTCGATCAGCTTCTGAAGACGGTGTTTCAGGCTTATCGTTTGGATAAACTGGAAGACCCGCAGCAATACGTCTCTCTCGCTCAACCCTTTGTGCTATTTCTAACTCCGAAAGATTAAGCCACCCACCTTTCACCAATGCATTTCTTACCATGAACATAAAACTTAAACAAAAATAATTTTGAGAAGAGAAGTAAAAGCTTTGAAATGGAGAAATGAGAAAGTGATGAAGATGGTAAAACAGTGAAAAGAAGTAATTTATACTAGTAAGACAAAAATAATTACCAAATACCTAGGAGAAAACAAAAAGGCAAAAGTAATGATTGAAGGTGGCGCTGACGTCATAGGTATTAAATGAAGAGGTTGATTTTTGGGATTAGTGGGAGCGTCGTTCTAGGAGGAAAACGACGGGTGAGGCAAATCAAAAACGTGTCCCACGATCCATAGAAATTTTTTTGAACTTCTCAGAAGTATTCAGTTCGGATAAATCCTAAGCTGAATACTTAAACAGTCCAGAGAATGTTATTAGTGCCTAAGAAGATTTTTTAGGTCTTGCCAAAGGCTTTCGACAAAACCTAAAAAAAGGGCTACTGATGAGTCCGAAAATATTCGCCACTCACTGTAGAAACCGGACATGGGCAATCCGGAAAATAATCGCCCACTGAACGATCCGGACAGGACAAAAGTATTAAAACACTAAACATCTTTTGACTAAGCTAGTTACTAATCTGCTTAATAAACTAATGGGTTTTTGAACTCGACCCGATTTCATAAGTTTGACCTGAAAGCCCATATGGCCCATAATTAAAGGTATAAATACCCAACCACTTTCATTAATGAGGGTAATCAATATTTAATACAACCATGCAGCTTAAATCTCTCACTACAAAACACTTATACATTTAATACCCTTGAAACACCACAAAACATCTGACAAAATTACCCTCAGTCGAAAGTAATTCACACCAGGGTCAGCCTCTATCTCACGCTTATTGATTATATACCCTAAGAATTTTCTAGATCATACTCTGAAAGTACATTTTTCAGGATTCAATTTTAAATTTTTCGTATTCAAGTTAGCGAAAGTTTCTTCTAGGTCTGCTAGATGGTTCTCATCCTTGTACTCTTGACTAACATATCATCGATATACACTTCAATATTTCTCCCACTATGAATCTCAAAATCTTTGTTTATGAAGCACTGGTTAGTTTCTCCCGCATTTTCAACCCAAACGGCATTACCTTCTAACAATGTAAACCTCGTCCGGTGATAAAAGTAGTTCTCTTTTGATATTTTGGGTCCATTTGGATCTCATTATATCTGGCGTAAGCATCCATGAAATAGAATAGAAGATTCCAAGAGGTTAAATCCACTAATTGATCTATTCGTGGTACTGGAAAGGGATCTTTCGGACGTGCTATATTTAGATCAGTGAAATCCACACACATCTGCCACTTTCCATTCTTTTTCTTTAACAGGAACGAATTAACAGTCTATAAAGGATATTGTGACTCACGTATGTGACCAACTTTAGTCAAACGATCCAACTCTATCATAATAGCTTCATATTTTTCTAGAGAAAAAGATCTCCTCTTCTGGATTATCGGACGAACATTACTTCGTACTGCCAATCTATGACAAATAATATCCGTAGGGACCCCTGTGACATCTTCTATTCACCACACAAAAAAATGTAATTTTGTTGACAAAAATTTAGTTAACCTTTCTTTTACCTCCAAAGATAGCTTCATGTCAATTTTAAGACTTTTAACTAGAGATAAAATGTGCTCCTCGAATTCTTTGTCTAGGATCATTAATCTGAGGGCTTCCCTCAGATCGTCTACAGGATTGGACCCCGAGGGAAACCCCACTGATTGGTATTCTTGCTTTGGCTTGACCCTCTTTATTTGCTTAAAGGCCAAAGCTGCTCGGTAATATTCTCTCACCATAGTTGTTAGTGGCGTGCGACAGTCCGTGGCGAAGAGAGATAAAATAAGCCACAGCGACAAGGCCAGCGGCACGGCGATGGCCACATGACACACGACGATCCCTTAAAACATCTGAGTCAAATGACAAACATAGACTAAAAAACATCATCGTTCGAGACAACATCTTCACATCTCTCATCTCCACCATGTTCTCCATTTATATCCTCTAATGAAGTATCTTCTTCTTCAGAGTCTTCATCAACAAGCCTTCGATCTCTTGTGTGAGCCGCTGAAGACGATATTGAACCAAAGATTGTAGTCAACTTCATCAACCTCAACAGCTCCAGCATCAACTCCTTCCAAAATATCTTCATCGACACCATCATCAATGGCAACACTATCAGAAACTATGTTTTCAGGTTCACCAATCAACCACTCATTACTTTCATCAAAATCACTCAAAGAAATTGGATTGATTTTTCCACACAATTGATGACGTCGCTTCAATGCTCTATTGTACTTTATATACACCAAATCATTCAAGCGACGTTGGGCGGCCCTATTCCTCTTTTTGCTATGTATCTATAATAAATCAATAAGAAGAAGTCAAAAACATTATAAAATTATAAAATTACAATAAAATATTTAGATATCGAGTTTCTTAAATTTTCAAAGAAGCTCCAGTTTCTTTCACATCCAGATGAGCTGCAAACAATACTGAGTAATCGAATGACAAACTTTCACAAATTAGGTGCCGATGAACCATAGTTCACCCACCATTCCGCTAAAAATCTAACATAAGTAACCAAAATAATGAAATTGAAACAATATTGCAAAATAAATATACAAGAATTCATGTACCTGGTGGCATGAAACTTTGATACCTAATAGCCCAAGGTTCGCCAAAAGAACCTTCTTCATATCGATATGCATTCAACTCCGATGTAATCTTAGGTTGAATATTTGGTTCCGATAGCATTCTCACAAGATATGTTTCAAAACCATCATTTATTTCAAACTTCTCAGCAACATCTAGATTGTTGTAAAAAAACTATGATATAAGTAGTAACCTGCATGCAATGGACTATACAATTGATTTTCCCATCCCTTGTCAATGATTTTGAAAATATCCTTGTACTTGACTTCATTGTTTGAAAACGCTTTGGAAATAGCTTCATTTGCCTTATCCATGGCTTCGTAAACATACCCCATTGCAGGCTTTGATTCAACGTCTACCATTCGTAACACACCTAACAGTGGACCACCAATCCTAAGCACAACAGAAGTAATTATCCAAAAGGATGGCATCATCAAAGTTTGTTTAATTTTTTTCCTAAAGGTTTCTTTTGAAAACTTACTTTGACGTCATTTATTTGAATTAAACAACTTCATCTAGTTTCTCTTTTGCTCATGAAATCTCTTCAAAGTTAAGAAACCTTTAGCAAAACGAGTCTTAGCCGGCCTTATCATTTCTTTGAAGTTTCGCATCATGTTAAAGACTCTCGAGCGACTGTAGATGTAGTCATTCATCCTAATTGTATTCTCAATAGTTTGCTTGAATCTCGGAATCTTGAATATATCTTCAAACATCAGATCAAGGTATAGTGAGTCGCACAAGAAGTCTAAAATAAATGTGGATACCTGCCCTCAAGCAACTTATCTATCAGATAGTAAACAACAAAAATAATAAGCATAAAAAGAACTAACATGTACCGCTTAATAATTAACGTAATAAAAACTTTATCTCTAACAAAATTGGACGTTTCATACTAAAACAAAATTTCCAGCAGCATCTAATATATTATAATGAATAACGTAACTGTATTATAAACCACTAATACAAGAAAACTTATATATAATGTATGCCATATACTCTGCTAGAAACTTTTTAATATATAACGGTTATATTATAACCTGTACTAATATATAACACTAATATATAAACGACTAATACAACTAATATATAACCCGTGCAATATTATAACATGTGCTAATATATAACACAACTAATATATAACCCGTGCAATATTATAACATGTGCTAATATATAACACTAATATACAAACCACTGATATAGAGACACTAATATATAACCTATATTATAACATGTACTAATATATACCACTAATACATAACCTATACTAATATAGAGACACTAATATATAACCTATATTATAACATGTACTAATATATACCACTAATACACAACCTATAGTAATATATAGTCTGTGTTATAACCTGCACTAATATATAACATATAACATGTAGTAATATATAGTCTGTATTATAAATAGATAACATGAATATATAACCTGCACTAATAAACTTGTGCTCGACTAATATATAAACTGATACTTACACATATCATAAACCATTTGATCTGATATAACCTGCACTAATAATATTAGTCTAATATATAGCCTGCACTGCATGCCTTAGCAATAATATATAACTTGTGCGTATTAATATTTAACCTGTACTAAGTATCTAACTTGTGATATACTATAACCTATATAAATCTGATACTATCTAATAGATCTGTGTTGGACTAATATATAATCCTTATATTTATATATATATAAATAATTTGAGCAGGATGTAGGGCTCTTTGCTCGCAATGTTCGATTAACTAAAAAAATCAGAACGGACTACAACATCAAACACCAAGGAAGGCATCAGAAATACAATTATAAAAATAACCAGCAATAAAAACTAGATTAGTTAAAATACCAGCCAAAACATTCTCAGATGCGTTATCTGTTATTACTTGAACAACATTTTTTGTGCCAAGTTGATCTATGTATTTGTCGACCATATCATACATCTTGGACCATGTTTTGGAGAAACTTGAAGCATCAATTGTGTCCAAAATAACATTTTCTCTAGGAGGGTTTACCAAGAAGTTAACAAGAACCCTCACATTCCTACCAGTCCAACCATCAACCATCAAAGTACAACCATTTCTTCTATCCTTCTCTAAGTTTTCTTCAACAAGTTTCTCTGTAGTTTCTCTTTCTTTTTTCAAACACGTCACCTTAACTTCATGATATGTCGGGACCTTCATCTCCGGACCATATTGTCCAATAGCCTCAATTACAGCTTGCAAATACTCATAATTAACCGCATTAAGGCAATTCCAACATCATACATCCATCTCGAAAACAACTGAACTGCATATTCCCTTAATTCCTTCTTAGCCTTCTCTTGTTCTACTTCTAAGTTTGCACATTTTTGCTTTTTAGTTATGGGTTCCCTCTTATAATACGTATCAAGCGGCCCTTTTGAACCTGGAGTAGATCTTTGAAAACTCTCCATCTCTTCATCTTCATAATCTTCTTCAACTATTAGCTCACAATTCATTTGTTTCATTGCTTTTTTCTCCTCCGATTTTTTTCCCACTGTACTTTGAAGTCTATCTTTGACATGAGGAGGACATTTTACAAATAGCGACATTAGTAGATGACCGAAGTAAATGATTTTTTAGTTGAGTTATCCCCCTTTTACAAGTTTTTCCATAAAAACTACATGTAACAGCATCCCTATTTTTAGGATCAACAGGAAATCCATAATCCCCAACCAATATCTTTGGGTTTCGTAGACGTAGACGAACCAACTTGCGTGTTAGAGGAATTAGTTTCTATTTCCTAATCAAATTAACATGTTCGAATTAAAAATTATCTTCAAAAAAAATATAACATTACAAACAATAAACTAAAGGAACTTGTGAAAGATAATGAACCCAAAGAACTTGCGAAAGATAATTACAATAAACAATCGATTTATATGCATTTACATGCTACGAACAAAAATGAAAATAAAAAACTAAGAGATTCCATGACTCAAAAACTAAAATTTCAATATGTGTTTGAACTTTGGCCATATAGGACAATACAAGTGACAAAACAAGGTGATTCTAGTTGAAAATATTGTTAACAACTTCAACTTTTAATATCAATCTTATACACTACACAATCCCATACAGACAACTGTTTACATACCTAAATTATATAGGTATCTGATAACAGATACCCCGTAACCTGTTAAAACTAAGGACATTTTCTGACTAGTTTAATATCATTTTTTCCTAAGGTCTACTAGACTAGAAGTTATCATATGCAAAAAAATATTTCAATACATCCATCAATTTTTTGCCTCTAAATTTTTTAAGATTAATTTACTTAATAATGATAAAATCTTACTAGAAACAAATATGAGATAAATCAGAGCAAAAACATACCAACAATTGAAAGATAACGAACCCAAAGAACTTGCGATATATAATTACAATAAACAAAATTGGTTTATATGCCTTTACATGCTACGGATAAAAATGGAAATAAAAAACTAACAGATTCCGTGACTCACGCCGCTGCAAGATCGTGCACACACTATATTTACCAAACAATAAAACTTATTATGGCTTTACAGGCTAGAATCGTCACTAATATCTCTACTAGTTCAAGTCTTTCATAGTTGTTTTGCCTGTTATTTTTTATTTAATCAAATGTAATTCACTAATCCTTTACTAAATTATCTACTAACGAGTTTGTTGGTTATTTTGTTCCATTCAATAAAATATGCACTATCTTAAGTCAATAGCAGTCCAAGTTAAGTGAGATTGACAACTACTTCATTACAGAAAATTACTTCATTAAAAGGTGGTTGGTTCTAATTCTTAGATTAATCATTAACGGGTATTCTATTCTTGAGGTTTGCTGATATACATTACATAAAACGTTCGAAAAATTCTGTTTAATAATAAAACTAAGTCCTCCATAAACACTTGTATCATAAGCTAACGGTTAGCCAATGCCCTGTAGAAACTGTTAATAGCTTGTAGAAACTGTCAATAGCCTGTGGAAAGTATGACTTATAGTTCACTTCGGTGCAGGAAAAAAAATCGTCGTCGGGTGTGTGCGGCTGCTTGCTTGGGGGAAGAAAGAAGGCTGCAGGAAGAGAGAACACAGATTGTGTGGTTTAGCCGTTTAGGTTTTTAATTAAAAAAAGAATAATAACAGGCTTAGGCCACACACATTGTGGCGACCGTGGCGCGCCATGGCGAGCGACACACTCCACTCTAACGCGGCGAGGCCTCGCCTTGCCTTGCCACACCGATGTGGCGACCACCACAGTGCCACTTGATTACTATGGCAGAGACCCCTATGACATCTTTTATGCACCACACAAACAAATGTAATTTTGTTGACAAAAATTTAGTTAAACTTTCTTTTACCTCAAAAGACAGCTTCATGCCAATTTTAAGACTTTTAACCGGAGATAAAATGTGGTCCTTGAATTATTCGTCTAGGACCATGAATTCGGGGGCTTCCCTCGGATCGTCTACGGGATCGAACCCCGAGGGAAACCCACTAATTGGTATTCTTGCTTGGACTCTACCCTCTTAATTTGCTTAAAGCCCAAAGCCGCTCTCTAACATTTTCTCGCCATATTTTGACTGATTCTAACAGTTCCCAAATTATTCCCCACAACATACTTCATACATTCATGAACAATTTATGGTACACCGTGCATCTTTGATAACCAAGACCTTCTGAATATTGCGTTGTAACATGTTGGGGCATCTACCACAATGAACAAGATTGTAACCACCTTCTTGAATGGTGCTCGGCCCAGCTCGACGTTTCCCTCAAATTCTCCTACAACCTCAGATGTTGCCTTAGTAAATCTTATTATTTTCCGATCTGATCGTAAGATTGTTGGTAGATTTTTTATCTACACTATAAGTAGTCATAAACATAATGTTACCAGATTTGCCAGTATCAATCAGAATTTTTCGCATCTCATCCTTAAAAAATTTTGCGACGATAACCACCACATCCTCATGTGGACCAGCTACATCCCTGATATCAGCATCATCAAAATAAAGTATTAAAAATGGACTTCTGTATAAAAATGGTGAAACACCTGCTTCAAACTGAGTTTCGATACTGATGATATGCCTCTTTCGAGAATAATTCGATGTCCCCGCAATAGTATCTCCTCCAAAGATTGTTAGCGCCCGGTTTAAGATCCAACTATTCAGTAGAGATTTCAAACGCGTCAATAGATTCTTCATTAATTGGTTCAGATATTATTAGAGTATCTTATTGCTTTGGAACAGTTTCTTGTTTTGGAGCAACCGAAGAATTCATCTTCACAAATGTTGTCAACTTCCCATTTTCAATTAAGACTTGTATTTCTTTTTTCAATGTCGCACAATCTCTCGTATCGTGCCCAATATCCTCATGATACTTGAAATATTTGTTATTCATGTTTTTCCTTGGAGTCTGCATTGGAAACGTTTTGTGAAAATGTACATATAGTCGTGATTTCTCAAAAATTATTGTTACGCATTCGTTCAACTAAACAAAATGTGATGGTTGGACCCATTCTTTTTACATGGGTCGGACCCATTCTTTTTACATGGGTCGGACCCATTTTTTACATGGGTCGGATATAGTGTTGAGTGTTGAAAACCAGGAAATATTCCTTCATTTTCTGTGGTATATGAGCCACGGTATGTACTGGTGCTCGGCTTTGGACAATACTGGCTGGTTGCAAATTAATTTGAGGTGCTACATGCGCTAATAACGTTTGGTGGAATTGATTTTGTTTTATTTGTGCCCAATATTTTTTTTTCGACGCTTGCGTTTCTTTCACCAAAATTATATTCTCTACCTGATCGAATAGAACCCCAAATGTCATAGTTTGTTTTTCAGTAACATTGTCTTTTAGAATTCCTAGAAGCAATCTCATCTGAAAAGCTGCTAATGCAACCTTATCTTCACCATTTTCCATATCGGTTTTTGTCTTGATAAAATGATTTGTGTACTCTTTGAGACTTTCCTCTACCTTTTTCCTACAATATATTATCGTATCACCATTGGTGCGAAACTTCTTGCTTCCCATAAAATTTTGACGGAAAATACTCCAAAAACATATCAAAAACTTTAATACAACCCTTAGGTAAATGATTGTATAATTTCGAGGAAGCATTGGTGAATGTTTGAGGGAAATCTCTACACGTTATTTTATCATCATCATATCTGATCATATAAATCTTGAATTGTTTAATGTGGTTATCCGGATCATATGTCCCATCAAACTTTTCTAGCTTCGATATGTCAAATCATTTAGGCAGATGCCTGATGACCTCCAGTTATGGCCCGTTCGATAGGCACTCCCTCCAGGACCTTCATTCATCGCCGCATACAAACCTTCTTTAGAGGGGTAAGTAAACTGATTACTCACAAAATACTCGAGAATGTAGCTTCTAAAATGAATTTGCATATGCGAATTTGCTTGTTCCTTTATATTAACGTTTACAACTTTTTCATTCTCCTCAGACCCGAGTCTTTTTTTCTTTTGCTTATTTTTTTCCTTCCTTGAACCCTTAACACGATGAGCTATCCAAGGATCATCTAGTTACCTTCCTGAATCCCTTTTCCTATAATTCTTTAAGTGTTGGCTACTTATTTCAGGAGAAAGAGATTCATCTGAATTGTATGACGAGTAATCATTGGGATCGGATGACTCATAGTGATATTTAGATTTCATTCTTCTCTTTGAATAATGACGAATCCTCCCTTGCCGGTTTTCTTCTGTTCGAGGAGCCTCTTCCATACGATCTCTTTCAATTGTTGGTTCCCTTTGGATTTCAGATCTAATTTTTTATGAACTCAACTTCGCTTCCTTTTCAGCATTTAATCGTTCTATATCCTCCAAAAGCTCTTTTTATTCGAGCTACTAAAATAGATTCTTTTATTAGCTCTTTTTTATTTGCTCCAACCATTTGCTCTTTGAAAAAACGATCTCGGGATGAACCTTTGATCCCCTCATTCTTTGTACCAAATCCAATTCCTCCAAACATTTCCATATCCATTACTCTCACAGTCGTAGAAATATAATTATTATCATTTTAGAAAGACAATTTTAGGTACCAATCGCCTTCCCACAAATGGAACCACTGATGAAATCAGATATTTCTTAGTTATTTATCATGTCTAAACAATATATGTATGAGAGTATCCGTCAGGAAAATATTTGTATGCTAAGAATTTAGAAAGTAAGAGTGAATGTATAGTGAGAGAAAGAGACAAAAGGAATAAATGGTGTAATAATTATCTAATCATTGGTCTATTTCTCCAAAAGTGAATGCCTAATAATTGTCTAATAAGTGTCTAATCATTTACTAATATAAACATACTACAACTAGTTATTACATATGACTCCCTCATTCCATATGTTTGCTTTAGTTTAGTCCTTAACATTTAATCACATGAGATTAATCCCTATAATAATCATATTTAGCCTATTCTTTGTCATATTTTTATCCCCTTATCAAATGTGACCCGTTATAGAAAGCATATATAATCGTAAGGAATAAGGGGGAAGAAAAGTTAAGGCTACAAGATTTGCAGTGAATAAATTGAGATGATGAAGAGAGAGTAGAGATGGAAAAGACATTATGGTTCCATATAAATCAAATCTTACCCAACCTATGAGATGAGTGATTAGTGGCATACTGTAAAAAAGAATTGGGGATATTTCTAATAATGGAGTCTATATTATTTAAAAGGACCTTGGTCTCCACAAGGACCATAATAATGATATTATTCCTAATGATAAAATCAATGACATCTTTTTGTCGAACTAGGTCGTTCAACCCACGAACATTCCATGAAGTAATAAACATTAAAAACTTACAACGAGACAAGGAGGTCCAATAGTGGATGATGGTGATATTTATAGAATGCAAAAGTTCGTTCACCTTTTTTTGCATCTATGATCACCGTAAATGACCACATATACAAAAAAGGATCACTTGGATACAAATATATTATAAATGGTTTTATTTGATACTCGTAACCAATTTTGGTGACTAATCATGATCTTTAGAAATAAAAAAAAACTAATTATCTACCTATAACATAAATAAAATAAATAAACGTTATAAAATATAAAAATTGTTCAAAAAATAATTCGATGGACTAATGAAAAGTTAAACCTATGTAATAGGATAAACAAAAGGATTTGCAGTATTTGAGCTAAAGATCATGCGTATTTAGTGTCATAGTTCGTTGTTTCATATTTTAAAAGAAAATATTCGTGTCTTCGTACATTATACGAGACAACTACAGCTAAATATTGAGTGTAGCTATAAAAAAATTATAATTATCTTATGCAGTTTAGTTAAAAAGTTTAGCTTAAAACTATAACTAGTTCAAAAAAAATTATCTTTTATCTTTTTGCCATTTTGACCAAAAATAATTGACTTGAATTGGTGTTGGATGAAGTTAGCTTCCTATCTACAAACACAAAATCAACCAACAACTTTTTATTTATATATTATTTTCAAATTTTTGAAAAAAAAACTGAAATTTTTTGTTAAAAAAAACTTCAAAATTGTAAAACAAAAAACCTTGTACCTCAAATTATCAGAAGAAGCAAACAAATAGAATTCTTGAAGCTTATTGATGAAGTTGAAATTACAAATGAGGTAATCTATTGTTTTTCTTAGATTATAATAAATTTAGCTCACAAAAATCCATGAAGTTTCCTGATTTGAAAACCTTATTCATGTAGTAAATCGGCGTTTAGAATGTAGTACACCGCCTGTGTGGATAATTTACACCGCCGGTGGACTGGGTAGAATAATAGCTATATTTACATATCCCACCGGCGGTGTTAATGAGTTTGGTCGTCAGTGCCGTATTCCTGATCCAGTCGTGTGGTTGCGTCACGTTGGAGGTGGGACATGTCTTCACCAACAACGACTATATTTAAATTTTAAAAAAAAGTCACCGCTGGTGTTGGACCGCCGCTAGCGGTGCAGAGTATTGCACTGTCAATGTTATGTAGTGCTCCTAGCATTAGTATAGGCACACTGGCGGTGTTTTATGTTCACACCGCCGATGCTGGTTTTTGTATTGTCCAAATCCATGTTTATATTAACGGATTATATTTCATAATAATTTTTTATTGTTGTAGGAGGGATAGGAACCCGGATTTTCTGGAGTGGATTATGGTGTTAAAGATGATGATTTTAGAGATTTGAGTCACTATGCCATGATTAAATCCAAAGGGCAACTTAGACTAAACCACCACACTGAAATTCCAACCATGATAAGTGTATTAATTATTGACTAAGATAGTTTCTAATCAACTTAAAACCATATTACTAATGGGTCCTTAAACTCGACCCGGTTTCATGACCTGATCCAATAAGCACATGGGTCAGTAATTAAGTATAAATACCCCAACTACTTTCATTAATGAGGGTGATCATAATTTATTACTAGTAGGCAGCTTAATTATCTCTCTACCCTTCACACTAAATACAAAACACCACAAAATTATCAAAACACTTTTTAAACACTTTACTAGATTACCCTGAGGAAGATAAAAACCACTCCAAAAGATACCCGTTTATGGGAAGATGATTCTGATGTTGAGGATATGGGAGGTACGTCAGAGGCTATACATGTCGATTATAATGATGATTGACAACTAAAGCCAACTATACGCAACAAGGTTTGGTTGATTGGGTTAAGAAAAATGTGAAAGACAACGAGCTAGTGGTTTTAGTAAGATGTCGCGATAATGTGAAAAGTACGATAACTTCTAGGATAATATTTGTATGCAAGATATCTGACACGTATACGAAATTGGTAGAACCTAAAGATCTAAAAAGAAAGATAATCGGAACCAAGAAATGCAAATGCCCATTTAATCTTAAAAGAGAAATAGTCAAAGATGTCGAATGGTCCTTAAAGATCGTGTGTGGGGTCCACAATCATGACAACACAAAATACAGTGAAGGTTATTCTTATTAAGGATGGTTCTCGGAAAAAAAAAGTTAGAATTTTTTATTAATTCTACAAACATGGGATTCACTGCTCGAGTAAGTTTGGGCGTAGTGAAAAAGATAAACCCTAATAACTTGTCTTGCTTGCGCATGGTATACAATACTCAACTTAAATAACACAAGATCAATAAATGCGATCGGTCACGTATGCAATATTTGTTAGGTGAACTTAAATGGTTAGACTACTTCGAATGACATAGAGCAGCTGCATACTGGAGTGGTATCATAAGTGAACTTTTCTTCAAACACCCGGTAATTTTAGAATTGCTATAGAAGTTTCTAAACGTGCTAATAATGGATAACACCTACAAGACAACCAAGTACGGAATGCTTGCAATCGTTGATAGTAATTCACTTCATCGATCAACCGTCCATTATTTTAATGGTTAGATATTTAGTGTTGGTTAAGAAGTTTGATCTAGTGTTCCCCAAAGCAACCCACTTGTTATGCCAATGGCACATTAACATGAACGTCTTTTGTAAGATTAAAGAAATCATCAACCATAAAAAAGTGTCTGATGCATTTTGAAGGTGTGGAATAACATGATGCTTTTGGATACAGAACTCTCGTCCAATACCTATCGGGCCGAAATGCACCGAGAATTCAAGCATTATCTGAAAGCAATCGAATAGACTGAGAGTTGGTTAGAGCCTTACGGTGATAAGTTTGCATTTCGGTAACCAAACCACCAACCATGTTGAGAGCTCTTATTCCACGATTAAGCGGTTCCATGTAACGAGAAAAGCTAATTTCAAGTTATTTTGGTTAAAGGTTTATACTTTGCTTGGTTTGCATCATCGAGCTATAAGAGAGTCGTTGGACAAAAGTCGCATAATATGTACGAAGACCTATAAGGTAACATCTTTCGCAAATCTTTAGAATTGTTTTCAATGGAGGTTGAATGTTCCCAAAACACGGTGGCTAATAACTGGTGAAATTCTCATGTCATATACGAACTACGCACGATATAACTCGTTCGCACAAAATCTTCGATTTTATAAAAAAAACGTTAGCGGTACCTTTGGACTTGTTCAACGATAATTAGAAGATGTTAGATATAGTTTTCCGTAATAATAAAACAACGATATTGAAAGATAAGCTAGATAAACTAGTTGATATTGTTATGCAAACCAAAAATGATGCACTTATATAACATGTTTACAAGAAATGGTTTGATGTAGCATATCTGGAAACATCTTCCCTTTTAGATATGGAAGATAAACTAAAAGAACATGGTCGACCAATTATGAAACATAAAACATAAATTATTAAATCAAATTCATCCACTAAGCAATACAAATAACGACACGAACATATGTTCGATGAGGAGAAAGTGAGTAAAGCATTGTTACACTAAACTTTCAAGTTTCATCGGCCATTATGCGAGGGAATGCGACTTCGCCGATCAAAGTACAAAAAGGGAGTGGAGTTCCTACACAGTCAAGTGCCCATATTGTTCCTCCCAACAAACCGTTCAAAGTTGAATTACAATTTGGAACTCGTACGATGCATTCAATATCGAGCGAAATGGTTGGTTATAGTTCAAGCGTTTTGATGGCTACTAAGATATAATGGTATTCTCATATGGAATATTACTTAAACCAAATCCTTATCTCTTATAGATCTTTCATAACTTCTATCAATGACATTAAAGCAGACGGGCATTATGGATACCAGTCTATTGCTTTTAGCTTGTACGAGAAATAAGATAGATGTAAATCTATTAGGAATTCTCTTTATCATGAGCTTACTGATTATTCGGCTGATTACATGAGGATATAAGGTAGTAAAAAAGATTTATCTAAGGTCTCAAAATGTGTAAAATGTGACAATGGTATCAGTACGTATGAGTATTGGATGACGATGCTCGAGATGAGAATTACGATCGCGTCGAAGTTTAACTGCATCCTCTACTCTGTAGCGCAGTCAAGTAGGAATGATATTAGTTTCACTTATTTTCCTTTATGAGGAACACCCCCTCAGATATTGAAGATGAAGAAAATCGAGTTGGGTTGGGTCAATAATGGTGTGGTTTATTTTACACTGAGGGTAATTCTGTCAAGTGTTTTGGAAAGCTTTTTGGAGTATTAAATGTTTGGGTGTTTTGTAGTGAGAGATTTAAGCTTTCTGGTTGTATTAAATGTTCATTACCCTCATTAATTAAAGTAATTGGGGGTATTTATACCCTTAATTATGGACCCATGGGCTTTCGGTTCAAATTATGGAACCGTGTCAAGTTTAAGGACCCATTTACTTAATAATTTGATTAGCTTAGTCAAAAGGTGTTTAGTTATTTTATACTTTTATCATGTTCGGATAGTTCAGTGGGCAGTTTTTGTCCGAATTTCCCTTGTCCGGAAATCTTAGTAAGCAGTGGTGGATTATCCGGACTCATCAGTAGCCCCTTTTTTAGGCTTTGTCAAAAATCTTTGGCAGGACTAAAAAATTCACTTACTCATTAACGATAATTTCCGACCCGTTCGTGTATCTGGTTTGAGGTTTGTCCGGACTGAATTCGTCTCAGAATTCTAAGAGTTTTTCTTTGGATCGTGGGACACGTGTCGCATTCTGATTCGACCTACCAGCCATTTTTACCTAGATCGGCACTCCCACTAAACCTAAAAATTAACCTCTACATTTAATATTTCCCACGTCAGCGTCGTCTTCAATCATTGCTCGAATCTCTGCATCTTCTCCTAGGTATGAGTTGTTTTTTTTCCACTAATATATAAACCATTTTCTTTCACTGTTACATTATCTTTATCACTCTAAAAAAATATTACAGAGCTTTCACCCTTTCTTTCAAAATTGTTCTTGGTTAGATTTATGTTCACGGCTAGAAATGCTCTAGTAAAAGGCGGCTGGTTGAATCTGTCCGAATTAGAGAAGGCAAAGAAAGTTGAACGAGAGAGGCGCATTGCTGCTGGGCTCCCAGTCTCCCCATGCGACAAATCTGAGAAACCATCCCAAGAAGTTGATCAAGGATCATCTTCAACTAGAAATCCAACACCCAAACGGTTGTTTAAACCCAGTCTTTCTCCAATCCCATCAGGCTCCTCTGTTCAGGAATCCCAACCTTCTACTACCCAAGAAAAATCCGTATCGAGCATTAGAAAAACCTCCCCTTTCATAGCCATGGGATCTGATATTGAAAAATCCCCAGAGAAATCGAATCTGCGCCGGACAAATCGCTTGGTAAAAATCCAAGAAACTGTCTCACAATCAAAGCCCTCCAAATCGGAGGCCTCTAAATCAGCATCCAAATATAAAGCCTCCGGATCGGAGATATCTATAAGATCGCCCAAGAGATAAGCCCTCTGGATCGGAGGCAACCAAAGTAACTTCTCAAACAAAGTCCTCCGGAACTGAGCCCCAACCGGACACCGGGCTTCCGGAAAAAACTGGTGCTCAACCATCCGGGCGGACCATGGAGCCAGAAGCTAACATC
The DNA here is from genome assembly GCA_036936605.1 of Limnanthes douglasii subsp. nivea. NCBI lineage: Eukaryota > Viridiplantae > Streptophyta > Magnoliopsida > Brassicales > Limnanthaceae > Limnanthes > Limnanthes douglasii. The sequence continues at coordinate 187,721,896 of JAUPFV010000005.1, forward strand.
CTTCCATCCACAAGAACTTCCAAACCTTCCATAGTGATGGAAGAAGTGATAGAGGATAGTATCGAAGAGGCCCTATTTGAAACAGATGCCTCAGGTCAAACTGGGGATGCTGCCTCTGACAGGAAAGGGAAAGGCAAAGTGAAGGTTTGAGTGGCTCATCCGGATCTTCTGGAGTGCTTGGAGGGCAAGGTAGGACCTTGCTTCCAGAAGGTCAACGTGAAGTATTTGTTGGCCACGCAGAACATCAAGTACGTTTATACTCATACTGCCGAGCTGAGCCAGATCCAGACTAAGTGGGGGATCCCAGAGTCAGTGAAGGTGAGGATTCATGTCACTCCGAAGACCCCTATGGACTGTAAACTTAATGAAATTTTCATCTACACCGAGTTTTTCAACTGGGGGATCAGATTCCCCTTAGACCCTGAGATCGTCAAGTATTTTCACCTGATTAAGCTTTCCCGAGCCAGTTAAGCCCAAACACTTCATACTCCCTCATTGCCTGCATAATGGCATCGAGGTTGTCCGGAATCCCTCTCCCAATGGAGCAGTTTTCCGCTGTGGCAAGCCTGTGCAAAAATCATCACATCCCTATCTATCACCACAATATGGGAGGCGATTTTAAAATGGTAAATGAATTGTTGGAGTAGGAGAAGAATTGGGAAAACTCAATTTTTATTCATTAGTAGGTCATGGGAAAATAGGAGAAAGATCAAATCCCAGACTAACCCTAGCATGCTCACTAGTAGGTGGAAGAGTACAAGTAAGTTCTTCAATTTTGTTTTCCATTTTCTCATTTTCATTTTATAATTATTCCACTTCTAAATCATTTATTACTTCCTTTTTAGTACTACCGAAGGAGTATACCGGATATCTGGAGGAGGGGCAGACTACATGTGCCAAGCTGAATGCGTGGGCCGCAGAATGTTGGGGGAACGCTTTCCACACTGTTTTACTTCTAGCAATTTGGTGAGATCTCATTTGTGGAATACCATAGTCCGGAGAGATCTAACATGGGAAGAGTTGACCACACCACCTCCCCCAGCTGTCATCCTTAAGCGAGCAGAGGAAAAAGATGGCAAACTGTCCTTGCCCTCCAGAGTCAAAGCTCTTAGCAAGATGAAGGGAAAGGGAAAGAAAAAGAAGGCTACAGCAGAGGCAATTCGTGTTGCTGCAGAAGAGACCGGTCCGGGGAACCCAGGAGGGATCGATGCTACCTTGCTCAAGGTATTTGAAAATAAGACTGTTAAGGAGGTAGGTGAATCACAAAATCCACCAAGGCCCCCTAAAAAGGACCAAAAGAGGGGAGCTAGCAACGATGAGAGGACTGTTAAGAAGAAAAAGGTCACCTTAGGGGAAGAAGTAATCCTTTGCCCTTTGGAGCCTCTACCTCCAGCAGACCCAACTGATCCTACCTTAGCAGAGAAGATTCCCACCGAACTGCAATCTGGATAAGAGATTGATGGAGTAGACATCAGTGCCTTCCAAGATACTGATCTTTATTTCAATGATTCTGAGAAAGATGACTTCGATGGCCCCTACCGTCCTTCAAGCTTTTCTAATATGGTGACTTACAATGGCAAGTCCTATACTGTCTTCGGGGAGAATGATGTGGTGGATCATTCTTTTCCGGGTCATATTCAACTAGTACTTAACTTGGAAAGGCAAGTGAAAAATCAGTCCACCCTCATCAACACCATCAACACAAACAATGAGACTTTGTCAACTAACCTCTTCAACGCTAACTAGAGCATTGAGGAACTGAAGAAGGAGCTTGAAGAGTTGAAGAAGGACAAGGAAGATATGCCAACCAAGCTGGCCACTTCAGAGAAAGCTAACGCAGAGCTCCAAACTAAGTGCTCCGGTTTGTAGAAAGATCTCTCTACTTTAAAGGAAGATGTGAAGACCAAAGATAGTGCTATTTAGACCCTGTCCGGTGAAAGAATTCCCTTGAAGAGGCTATGTCTAAGGCAACCAAGGAGAAAAAAGACTTGGAGAAGGAGTGGGAATGGAGAATTTATGCCAGCATTGACAAATACACCAACGGGGTGATAAATTCATTGGAGAAAAGGTATGCTGAAGTGAAGTCTGACATGGTACTGCTTTTTCATAAGAAGTTTCTAAAGAGGACGCTTGGTCCATTGTGGGAATATGTGGAGTATGATTACATCCCGTTCCATACACTGGCAGATGGTGATAAGAAGAACTAATCTAGTGGAATCGATTCTACCACCGATGAGGAAGAAGGAACCGGGGAGAGTTCAGGCGTTGAGCTCAAAGGCCCTAAGAAAGAAGATTATGCAGGAACATCTGAAGGGAATAAGCCCTGCGGTTTTAAACTATCTTTTTTGTTTTCTTTATCTTGTGAACTATTAAAGTCCTTTGATGGCCAAGGCATTTTTGTAATTGTATCCGGTTTAAGTCCGGTTAAGCCTAAAACTTAAAGTCCTTGGATGGCCAAGACATATTCTGTGTTTTAATATCATTGTCCGGTTCTTACCTGAACAGTCTTATCTTACCCAATTTTTTATTTTTTTAATGGCTAATGTTTAAAGAGCCCTTCTTTAATTTACAAATATTTAAGATGAGAGTGTTTAAAATCTCCGATGACATGTATTTAATGGTCATCATTCAACCAGATTAATCCGATCTGTCAAAGATCCTTAGTATTATATTGAAGACTTGAAAGGAATTGTAATCAAATCACTCCGAATATTTTAAGAAGGCATCATATTTTATTGAAAAAACCAGACACCTCATTAAAACCTCCCCGCGCCACCAGGGTAGGAAAGAGTATGCCCCCTAATATTTACATGGACTTTAAACAAGTAAATATTTACACAACTTTCATTCCAAATATAACCGAAGGTGTTCAATATTCCACAGGTGATTTAGGATTCTTCCATCTTTGTCTTGAAGCCTATATGTCCCAAGCCTAAGTTTTTCGGAAACCTCAAAAGGGCCTTCCTAGTTCTGAGCTAGTTTGTCGAACTACTTTTCCTTAGTATGCAAGAAAACCTTTCTTAATACTTTATCCCCCTGGCTGAAAATCCCTCCTCTTGATTTTGGAAGCAAATTTACTTCTCATCAAGACTTGGTAATGGTTGATTCTAAGATGAGCCTTAACTCTTATTTCTTTTATTCAGTCCAACTGACTTCTAATTGCCAATTCATTGGCTTGTTCGGAATAGTTGTGGACTCTGTATGATGGTAGAGTTTCCTCTATAGAAGTAATTGCATCCATCCCATACACCAAAGCAAAAGGAGATTCTTGTGCAGTAGCTCCAGGAGTAGTTCGGTACGCCCACAATACTTTTTGCAAATAGCTTGGCCACTTCCCTGCAACCCCTTCTAAATTCTTTTTCAGACCGGACATAATGGTCCTGTTTTTCACTTCAACTTGACCATTTTCTTGTGGGTGGAAATGAGAAGAGAAGCAATGTTGAATGCCCCTAGAGGCACAAAAATTCTTCATACCCTTGTTATCAAATTGTGGCCCGTTATCTGTGGTTATCTTTTGTGGAACCCCAAATCTGCAACAAATGTTAGACAAGATAAATTTTATAACAGCTTTCAAAGTAGTTCCTACTAGGGGACTGCTTCTAACCACTTTGAGTAATAATCAATGGCTACAATAATAGTCATGCACCCTCCGGACGCCATTGGTAGAGGCCCAAATAAATCCAGTCCCCAACGAGCAAAAGGCACTGGCTCATAAATTGACTCCATAAGAACAACTGGGATATGAACTTTGTTACCATATCTTTGGCATGGGTCACATTTCTTCACCAATTCCTTAGCATCCGCCATAATGGAAGGTCAATAGTATCCGGCCAACAAAACCCTCCGGGTTAGAGCTCTATAGCCACAGTATGCTGATCCCTCTCCGTCATGTAGTTCGGATAAAAAAAATTTGGGACTCTTGAGCCCTCAAACAACGTAGAAGAGGTTTACTGAATGACTTCTTATAAAGAACCTCTTTTATGAACAAGAAACCACGAGCCATGTGTTTCATTTTCCTGGCCATAGCCTTCTGCGGAGGTAAAATTCCATCAAAGATGTATTGAAGAAGGGGAAATATCCAATCTTTGGGATGAACCACTTGTACACTTAAGCTCTCCTCCTCCTACTTGCTCTGATTTGGTTGTATGGATGGGAATTCTTGTACATGAATCTATGGGAAGGACTCAGAGTATGCTATGGTTGGTAAGGAGCCTGCCAATGTGTTTTCGGATCTAGGAATATGCTCATAGCTGACATTTTTGAAGTTGGCTACTACTTCTTTAAGAATGAACAAGTATTTGATCAACTGCTCCTTCTTGGCTTCAGACTGACCTTGAGCATGGTGGATAAGAAGCTGAGAATCACTCATTAATCTAACTCTTTTAGCCCCACACAGAAAAGTTAACTTTAGACCAGCTATAGCTGCCTCATATTCAGACTCGTTGTTAGAATCCCTAAAAGCAAAGCATACATCCTGGTATAACCTATCAACATATGGAGAGGTTAAACAAATCCCAGCCCCACAATCCATTTTGCTTGATCTACCATCTCTCCGGACAACCCACTTTTTTTTAGTTTTCTCTTCTGTAGCTTGTTTAGTACTCATGTTCGAATGAAATTCTACCAAGAAATCAGCAACAGACTGACCTTTTGGTCATCCAACTCGTGGGGAAAAGACAATGTCATTATCACCCAACTCTACTGACCATTTGGTCATCCTGCTAGATATGTCTGCCTTCTAAAGCACATTCTTCAAAGGAAAAGATGTGCGGACGATGATGGAATTAGACTGAAAATATGTCCTTATTTTTCTGACAACAATTACTAGGGCTAGTGCCAGCTTCTCAAGATTTAAGTACCTCTTTTCAACATTCATCAGACTCTTGCTGATGGAGTTCTCTGGACGAGGATAATTTTCCACCTCTCTTACCAGCACTGCACTTATAGCACATTCTGACACAGCCAAGTATACATATAGTGTTTCTCCGTCAGCAGGCTTAAAAAGGGTTTTGGGAGAAGACAAATGCTTCTTTATTTCATCAAACGCCTGGTCGCACTTTGGAGACCAGTTGAAGTCTTTAGCACCATTCAAAGTCTTAAAAAACAGGGCAAATTTGTCCCAAGACCTTGAAATAAAACGATTTAATGCAGCCAATCTTCCTGTCAATCTTTATACTTCTTTAATATTTTGAGGATGGTCCATTTTTAATAGGGCATCGAGCTGGTCCGGATGAGGCTGTATCCCTTTTTCACTTATCACATAACCCAAAACATTTCTGGACTGCACCCCAAACACACATTTTTCTGGATTCAATTTTAAATTAACCTTTGTCAAGTTGGCAAACGTTTCTCGAAGATCAGTTAGGTGCAACTCTTCTTCTACGCTTTTCACCATCATATCATCGATATACACTTCCATATTTGTCCCAATTTGATCAGTAAATTCTTTGTTCACCAACCTCTGATAAGTAGCCCCAGCATTTTCCAACCCAAAAGGCATCATCTTATAACAATGGAGACCCTTATCTGTAACAAAGGTAGTGTGTTCTTGGTCCTTCGGATCCACTTGTATCTGGTTATAACCGGAGAAGGCATCCATGAACAATAATAATTTGTTTCCAGATGTGGAGTCTACCAACTGATCTATCCGGGGGACTGGATAGAGATCTTTTGGGCAAACTTTATTGAGTTCAGTAAAATCGATACACATACGCCATTTCCCATTCTTTTTCTTTACTAACACTGGGTTGGCTATCCATAAAAGATATTGAGACTCATTTATATGCCCCATCTTGGTAAGTCGGTCAACTTCCTGGACTATTACATCAGCTTTTTCCTTAGAAAAAGCTCTCCTTTTTTGCACAACCGGTGCAACATCTCTCCGGATAGACAACTTGTGTGATATAACTCTTGCAGGTACTCCGGTCACATCAGTATTGCACCAAGCAAAAACATGTTGGTGATCGACCAAAAAGGACAACATTTTTTTCTTCAATTTTGGTGTCATCTTTGAGCCAATTTTAACACTCCTACCTTAAGCCAGAGAGTGGGTTTCAACTTCTTCAATTGGTATCAAAACACCAGGGATCTCTATGCGGTCATCAATTTCACCCTCACCCTCAGAGGGCCCCAACAACTGCTAATCTTCATTAATCCGGACTGCCCCCAGAGTTTTAGGGGCAAGTGCAGTTGCATAACATTATCTTCCTATCTTTTGGCTGCTCCGGACAACTCCTACTTGTCCTTGAACTACATACTTTAAACATTGATGGATTGTTGAAGCCACAACATGCATCTTAGAGAGCCAGGACCTTCCAAAGATCGCATTGTAACATGTGGGGCAGTCTACCACAACAAATAGCACCTTGACCATCTTCTTGAAAGGGCCTTTGCCCAACAATACCTCCTCCTCAAATTCACTGATTACATCCGCAGAGCTTTCTGTGAAGCTCACAATGGATCTGTTTGAACGCTGAATCACTGCATGATTCTTCATCTGCTTATAAGAACTCAAAAAGAGAATATTCGTTGCGCTGCCAGTGTCAATCAGAATTCTCCTGATGTCGTTGCCCCCCAATTGAAGCTTCTATCACCACAGCATCCTCATGAGGCCCAACTATATCTCTTAGATCATCTTCATCAAAAACAATGAAGGGAAAATGAATTTGGGGTTGATAACAAGACATGCCTCCCTCTAATTAAGTAGCTAGAGTGTGAGCATGCCTCTTTCTTGAAGAATGAGTTGGCGCAGTCATAGTGTCCCCTCCAAATATAGTAAGTGACTCAAAAAAGCTTATGAGTCTGGACACTGTCTTAGTTTGTTCTGTTATAACCCCCACTTTATTCTGAGTTGGATCAGGATCTAAATACTCAGATTTGACATCAAATCTTTCAAGGATTACCATAGCCACTTCTGGAGCATATGTCCCCGCATTGTTCGTTGGGCCAGTCTGGTGAGCATTATCAGGCATGTTTCCACTTCTTCTCTTGACATAAGCTCTCAGCTTCCGCTTTCAATACGATTCTGCACTTCTTGTTTCAAAGCAATGCATTCTTCGGTGTTGTGGCCAATATCATGATGATATTAGCAAAAACAAGTATTACAATTTCTCTTTTAACTCAGCAAACCACTCCGGTTGGACCCAAGGTCCTCGTTTATTTCTAGGCTGCTGGCTCTGAGCTGGATTTGGGTGGGATTGAGTCTGTTTGGCCCTATTGGGCCCTTGTCCGGTTTCTTAGGCCTTGTATCCTGACTGGTTTTGGTTTAGAGCAGCTGGGGCAGACCTCACTTTCCTGTGTACCCTAGTCTTCTTTGTTTCATCTACTTTGATTTGCTTTCCCACCTGATTCAGTAAAGCGCCCCAAGTCATGGTCTTCTTCCTGGTTACCGAATCAGTCAGATTCCCAAGGTTTAACCCTTGTCTCAAAGAAGTTATTATTACCTGCTCAAAGCAATCAGCTAAACCATTCTTAGTGTTTACGAACCGGCTTATATAGTCTTTCGGTGACTCATTTGGCTCTTGGGCACAATGGATAATAGTATCTCAATTTCCTTTCACCTCCTTACTCCCCACAAACTACCTTCGGAAGGCCACCCAAAACGTATCAAAGTTTCTGATACATCCTTGTGGTAATCTGTTGTACCATTTCAAAGCATTTCCCGTAAAAGATTGGGAGAAGGCTCTACAAAGAAGTTTGTCATCATCATCAAGATTCATCATAAAAAATTTAAACTGTTTCAGATGGTTGTCCGGATCTTTTCTCCCATCATACTTCTCCATTTTAGTACTGTCTAACCTCTTAGGAAGGTTTCGGGACATTATCTTGGATGGCAATGGTAATTGCCTCCAATTTCGAATACGGATAAAAATTATGTCTTCATTAGGTGTTGTAAAAGTACCTGGCTCATCATGGAAAACAAAAGGATCTATCAGCAGCTGATCCACATGTCTGTAACTATGGTTGTGGCTGTGAGACGATCCTTTTCCCAGATGCCTCTTTAGTCTCCCATGCATATCCTTTTTTCTTGGATATTTTTTAACTAGCTTTTATTTCTTCTTGGACCTTCCCTCATCACTGCTTGATGGCAAAGACTCCTCAAGCTCATCCTCATTCGAGGAGCTACTGGAGGACTCAGATTCTGAGCTCTCCGCCGGCTTGGACCGGTGAGACTTCTTGGAACTGACATGGGTTTTTTTTGTGCTCAAATGAGTCTTTGTTGATGGGTCGTTCTCCCTTGGGTTGTCAGTATGGTGAATGGCTGACACTTTTGACTTTTCCTTTAAGCCCATCTCTGCCTTTCTAGTGGCCCTCAATGCTTCTATTTCAGCTTTCAACTTGTCTCGCTCTTCGGTCGTGTACTCATTGTTTTCTCCCACCACCTCCACCAAAGGTGGTGGAATTTCTTGCTCGTCCGGATTCATCCGAACTGGTTTTTCTTACTGGTTTTGAATGCTAGATTCAAACACCTTCTGCTCCCACTGTGGTCGCCAATTTGGTGTACTTTATTTTACGCTGAGGGTAATTCTGTCAAGTATTTTGGAAAGCTTTTTGGAGTATTAAATGTTTGGGTGTTTTATAATGAGAGATTTAAGCTATTTGGTTGTATTAAATGTTCATTACCATTATTAATGAAAGTAGTTGGGGTATTTATACTCTTAATTATGGACCTATGGGCTTTCGGGTCAAATTATGGAACCGGTTCAAGTTTAAGGACCCATTTACTTAATAAGATGATTAGCACCTAGCTTAGTCAAAAGGTGTTTAGTTATTTTATACTTTAGTCCTGTGCGGATAGTTCAGTGGGATGTTTTTGTCTGAATTGATCTTGTCCGGAAATCTTAGTAAGCAGTGGTGGATTTATCCGGACTCATTTTAATTTATGTAGTATTTTCCACGGACAAAACTTGACTGCCAACGTAAAGGTAAAGCATTTTTACGAATCTTATCAAACTCGATCTCCTTAAATTCTATGTTTATTTAAACCGGTAGCGCACGATTTATACGCCATCTGTGACAATTTTTTAGGCCGACAGCGTGCTACTGCACTGGTGGTGTATAAAACAGTCCTTTGACATGTCATAACCATAATTTAAAATTCACAGATAAATGTTTTAAATAACCTACACTGTCAGTGCGTCATTTTAAAACCAACGGTGGCGTTTGATGCTGCGAGCGGAAAAATTGTACACCGTCGGCGTTGTATGAACCCAATAATGTCTGCATTGTATATCGTCAGTATCATAGAACACATATGGTTCTTATATTTCTCGTAGGAGGTTGTTTGTTAAATCATCGGTGTTGACATGTTAGCATCGGTGGCGGGATACTTTAAAGTGAAAAAAAAACGTGTATTAGTTTATTAACTTAACCCAACATGTAAACCAACATCTTTTGATACAACGGATAAAAATAAACTAAACACACATAAAACTTATTAAGGTGTGTTTAAATTTTTTATTACATATTATAAATTTGGAGGCACAAAAATAAAAGATAAAAACATACTAAAGTGAGAATTAAATTTGTCATTACATATTATAAGTTTGGAAGTAAAAAATTAAACATAAAAACATACTAAAGTGAGATTAAAGTCTCCATGTAAACCACCAAGTCTCCACCGTCACATACTGCAGATAGCGGATGATACATACTGTTATCCTTAAGATCCAACTTCACCAACTAGCAGTAACATGTTGACATCATCATAAGCTTGTTACATTGGGTAAAACATATCAGACGTCTACATGGACCAAACACATGTAGGGAAAACAAATTAGTCCAACATTCATTCAAACCATATTCATAGACTCTCCAACATGAATAAGACATAGATTCCTCTATGTAGCTATTCATATGGCCTACTCTACAATATAGCCTCCTTGTAAAATCAATAATTGCATCTTTCTAAAATCCAACTCCTACGGTAGTGGCATCTGCTTTAAATTTTTTGTGGCTAATTAGAAAACCAAAAGATTGTTATCCAGCGGAATAAATAACTCCCCTACAATGTAACCTTCTAAAATTGGGTGATTTATCAAAATAGCTTACGACCTTCCAAGAATATCGTGACTTATGCGAGTAAAGATGCAATTCGCTCTCTGATTCTTAAAATAAATAAAAACACGATTTTGTAATCATCTGTGGAGTGATCATAACCAAGGCTAATATTTTTTTTAGAAATCCATTATTAGTAATGATTTACAAACAGAAGTACATGGGTTCCATAAGCACACAATTTTGAGTTGACTAGACAAATAGAGATAAATTATAATCAAAACGCTCTACTGTACCACTATGACTCTTAATAAGTTTATCAGACAAAAATTATTATTTTAAATGGATTTTAGCAAACACTGAACTTGATATCAAAGAACACCATGGTTTTGATACGCACTTGAAGCTGCAAAGAGGTTCCACCGGTAACCTGAACAGTATGTCTTCTATGATGGATTTCGGTATTTTCGTCATTTGACTGAAAAAAAAATCAAAAATAAAACAAGAATATCAATAATTCAATAAATAAATAAAAATTGTGTCCTGCTTTTATAAAATTTCGGTGTATTTACGATACACCGACGGCGTGCGTGAACCAAACTAACAATGCAGGGCGTGGTAGTGCTGGTAGCGTAGACTATACTGTAGTTTTGTCCAGGATGTCTACGTTGCAAGTGTAGAGCACTGATAAATAAGATTTTATTAGATGGCTACTTAGACAATAAATAAATATTATTACTAAATAATCCTAAAATTTTAGATTTTGTATAAGCTATTAATTTTTGAATTTAATTTTTTTTATTATTCAGAATTAAATCTATATTTGTACAATTATTTTCATAATACATATTTTATTTATTAGTTTGTTTTTTATGATTATTTTTATTAGATTGATATTGACGATAATCTGATATATCGATAATTCATGTGATGGTTCAACTCGATAGAAAAATTTCAACACGACTAGGTTGTTGTTAGTAATTCTTTCTGTTGTCAGTAGTTTTATGTCCGTAATTCTTTAATAAATAAATTAGCTTTAGCGAAAATTTTATTAACTTTTTATAGTATTACCAGGGCAAAAAATCATATACCTGATGAAGGACTGTAAGAATAAAATTATTGTAAAAAAAATTCAAAAATAAAAGCTTTTTAGGTGGTTTATGGAAAAATAGGTATTTTTCATTCCTCACTCCTATTATCCTTTAAATATTTATTTTCCTATCTCAAGATAGCCTGTAGGTTTTAAATTTTTAATAACTTTTAGATCTTTAGTTTAGTACTTATTTGTCATACTTTTTTTTAAGTCTGAATCTTATTAACTCAGTTGGCCACAAGGGAACTTGAAAATTTCCAAAATCGAGTGTATATATTTATATTATAAATATTGATATTTTTTAATTATTTTTTAAATATTTTGAAACTACTTAAATTACTTTCACTAAGCTCCAAAAATAATACCGAGATCTTAGCCATTTGATCTTATCGTATCTATGTCCAGATATGTTAAAATATTTTGACTAAGAGTTAAAGATAATGAATAAAGAAAAAAAATGAATAAAGATACTACTTTTGTTTTTGGTGATGAAATTCAATTTATATGTTCAAAGATTTTGTAATAAGTTTTAAAAAAATGAATAAAGAAACTACTTATGTTTTTGGTGATGAAATTCAATTTCTGTATTAGTAAAATTCTACTTATGAAGTGGCTAATCCAATCTTTGTCTATAAAGTAACTAAACAAAATTATATAAATTCTATATTGTAAGTTAAAAAACTTGTTAAAATGTCACAAAATGTCGTCGAGGTTCACACACGTACCATCTTTAGGCCAGCAGAAATCGGCATAACGAAGAAGCTTATGAGTATACTGACAAACTACTGACGGTACGAAAGAGGTGTGGTATTAGTAAAGGTGTCCAAAACCTTCAATGATTAGGATTTGAAAGAAAACTGTGCAACCAAAGACCACAGCAATAAAAAAATGTCACTGAGTGCATCGACTTCCTTTATTTCGCGTGAGCTTATCTCGTTGAAAACCTGCACAACAAAGTGGTGTTATTCCCTATGAGCTGGAAATCTCTATTTTAGTTGTGATCCCAAGTATCATACACAAACACAATAGTACATGGTCATTCTAACATCTATTTATGATAAGCATGTACAAAGACACAATCCTTGCACCAAACAATAAAGACACAAAGTCCTACCGATGGTAGAATTTTGTCTTACCTGACTGACCAATTTTGTACGGTCAAGAAAATAACAGGTGCATACATGAATTTTGCAGCACGACATTAAGGTTTGGACATAAGATATCGTCTGGTTTGAAATTGGGGTCAACTTTGTGTTTGGACAATGAGACAACGGTCAGAAACTGATCAGTCCGGGTAGGGTGTGCCTAAAATAAATATATCTTACGTCCGGGTTGTATGAAAATATGTTAAGACTAAGTGGGATCAGATTGGTCTTAGTTTGAATGAATCAAAATTCGGGCTTGACACGGCTATTAATCATCGCAAGGCTTTGTCAGACGGTCTGACAACCACTACATATGGGGCAGTACAAGCATTAGAATGTTAAAGTCATTAGAGCACAACTAAAATTGCCGAAAAATTGTCATCCAATATTATGACATCCGCACTTTCTTTCGGTACCTGTGTTATATTACATAGCAAAATGAAGCTAACTAAAGGTCGTTTCGTGTCATAAGGCATGTAAGATAACCAAAGGTTGATTGGTGTCATAAGTCCATGCTTATACTAGACAACCATTTTAGCTTATAAACCCTTTGATACATAATAAAAAAAGGCTATAAAGAGAATCAGCGTTGAAAATGTTTCTAAACTACAAAACAGAAGTGCAAGGCTATAAGATAACTAGTGTCAAACTGCAAAAAGACTATGCGCTCAAAATGACATTTTAGGATCACACGAGTAGTCTACCTCGGTTCCAGCAATGCCCATAGCAAGTCCTATGTCAGCTTCACGAAGTGCCAGAGCATCATTAGTTGCATCGCTAGTGAGTGCAACAACGTCATCAAATATAGTTCGCAGTTGCTTTACAAGCGATTGTTTATCCATAGGTAAAGAATGAACGAAGCCATAACTTACAAAACAAAACAAACCAAAACTTCTTTTACTTCCAAAAAGTAAGATCAAACTATTTTTTTTAACTCTAGAGTTAAAAATACAAAGGTACCTGAATTAAACATATAACTTCATCCGCACCATGATACCAGCACTACGATAAACTGCCACGGATTCCTTTACACAAGGACGAACAAGATCTTTGATACCCACAATTCCTTAGCACCAGGACAGCAAACAGCCCCAAGTAAAATCATATGCATTGCCGTAACTTTGGTACTTAATCTTCTTGCCGTAACGCAGAGTTATAAACTACTCATGTCTAGGTAATACATCTAGTTTTAGAAAATATATATATTTTTATCATAGTTTACGTTTGGTTTTAGCATATAATACAAAATTTAATATTATTTTTGTTGGCATAACTAATATAATCTCGTATCTATGCAGTTATATTTTATTAGTTTCCGTTATAAATTATATGCAGTTGTAACTGCCTCCGTAAATTCCGTGTTTCCGTTATATATACTTAATCTGATCAACTTGAATGGATTTAGAATTTCAGGAAAACAAATTCTTTTAGATTTATTTTCTTCATTTGGTATCAGAGCCAATGTCGAAAAACGATAGTTATGCAAGTGTGGTGAGAAGTGGTGGTAGCGTTGAATCATCAGAATCAGAAAGAAGAGTGTCACAGAAGGAAGGAAATCTATCACTTACATATCCAATTCTCACAGACACAAACTATCAAGGATGGGCATCAAAGAGGAAGATATGCATGAGGGCTCATGGAGTTTGGGATGCTGTGTTGCCCGACAAACCATTTGATCTTTGTCAAGATCAAATCGCGTATGGAATTCTCTCTCAAGGATTGACTGAAAGCCAATTGATGGAATTGGATGACATCGAGACAGCACGAGAAGCGTGGGAGTCTCTTCGCAAAATGAATGAAGGAGCAGACAAGGTCAAAGAGGTGCGAGCGCAAGCGTTCAGATGGGAATTTGAAGGTATGAAAATGAAAAAGAATGAGACAGTAGTGGAGTATGCGTGAAAAATGGCAACAGTGGTTAACCAAATGAAGGCCCTTGGTGTTGCGATTAAGCCAGACTATGTGAACAAGAAATTGTTAAGATCTGTCTCGTCAAAGTTTACCCTAATTGCAGTGTCAATTGAACAATTTCGAGATGCTAAAAACAAGTCTTTTGAAGATGTTATTGGGGCACTAAGAGCCCATGAAGAACGCCTTAAAGGTGATGAAGAAGAAGATCATGATGAAAAGGTATTGTTAACAAAAGCAAAATGGGAGTCACGATTCAACTCGACATATTCTGGAGGGACCCGAGGTCGCGGTCGAGGAAGAGGCAGAGGTGGCTTTGGCTATGGGAGAGGAAGCGTTTCCTATGGAATATCAAAATCTGTTGATGGAGAAGGACATATCCAGAGAAATTCAAACTTTGTTATCACAAAGGTACGATGTTATACTTGTCATAATTTTGGGCATTTTGCTAGGGATTGCAAACCGAAGAAAGATGAAACAATGAATCTAACAGAAGAAGTAGAAGAGAAAGATACATTGCTAGTCATGGAGACCAATTGTGTTTTTTCTAGAGAGAAAAAAATTGATGCTGGCCAAAGATAAATCTGAAACAATGGCAACGAAAGGGAGTGTTGATGAATCAATGTGGTACTACGATATAGACACTTCAAATCATATGACCGGGGACCGAAACCTATTGACAGACTTAGATAAATCAATGAGTGGTACAGTAAAGTTTGGCGATGGCTCTATGATCAATATTTGTGGAAGAGGAACTGCAAACCTCCGAAGCAAAACCGGGAAAAACTTGCGCATGAAGAACGTCTATTATGTACCAGGATTAAAATCTAATATCATTAGTTTGGGACAAGTAGATGAGTCAGGAGGAAAAGTTGTTGTTGAAGGTGGATTTCTAAGTGTGTTTGATGCAGATTACAATATGGTGGCCAAAATACCTCGAGCAGAAAATAGACTTTATGCAATGAAAATGAGTTAAGCAATTTCACAATGTCTCCTATCTACCGAATCTGAAAACTCTCGCTTGTGGCATGCTCGTTATGGGCATCTGCACTTTCAAGCCTTGCAAAAACTTGGACGAGATAAATTAGCCCATGGATTACCTGAGTTTAAACAAGATGGTCAGAATTGTGATGTATGTGTTCTTGGGAAACAACACAGAGGAAGCTTTCCCACACAAAGTCACTATCGAGCAAGTTCATTGTTAGATCTAATCCATGCAGATATTTGTGGTCCTATTTCACCAATTACCAAAGGAGGAAATAGGTATTTTATTTTGTTTGTTGATGATTTTAGTAGGTACATGTGGCTAAAACCACTAAAATCAAAAGATGAAGCACTTACTGGATTTAAGAAGTTCAAAGCAGAGGTCGAGACGCAATTGGGAAAGAAAATAAAAATGTTATGGACAGACAGAGGCGGAGAATTTCAGTCTCAAGAGTTTAAATTATTTTGTGAGCTTCATGGAATTCATAGGCAAATGACAGCACCATATTCACCACAACAAAATGGTGTGGTGGAAAGAAGAAATCAAACCATTGTCGAGATGATGAGATGTTTGCTGAAGGATAAACAAATACCATATGAATTTTTGGCAGAAGCTGCAGTTACAGCAACCTATCTTCTAAATCGTTGTCCCACAAGAGCTATAAGTGGAAGGACACCATATGAAGTCTACTTCGGAAAAACACAAAGTGTAAGTCATTTTCGAATTTTTGGATGTATGCTTATGTTAAAAATCTAAAATATGATGCGAAGAAGCTTGATGATCGAAGCAACAAAGTTGTTTTTCTTGGTTATGAACCTGGTTCAAAAGCCTATAGATTTGTGAATCCAAAAACAATGAAAATAATAGTGAGTCGAGATGTGGTATTTCGAGAGTCTGAGAAATGGAACTGGTCTGACACTGTAGAATCCATGGAACTTCAACCCAGTAACTCCATTTTCATTAGATATTCAACTGGAGAAGTAGAATCTATGAATCCTGAATCACCATCAATTTCTTCTCAAAGTGTATTAAATTGGGATGATACAAGATCAGATGAGGAACCTAGCAACGAGGACGATGAAACTCCACCAAAACAGTTTCGATCTTTACAAGAGTTATATGATGAAACTAAGGAAATTTGGTTAGATTCAGATATGAGCCTTCTGTCTATTGAAGAACCAACGACGCAAGAAGAAGCATTCAACAATGAAAATTGGAGGCTGGCAATGTTGGAGGAGCTTGAGGCGATTAAGAAAAATAGAACATGGGAGCTTAGAAAATTACCACCAGAACACAAAGCAATAGGTTTGAAATGGGTTTATAAGTTGAAAAAGAATCCAGGCGGTGAAATTATTAAATATAAGGCAAGATTCGTGGTCAAAGGCTACATACAAGAACATGGAATTGATTATGACGAGGTTTTTGCTCCAGTTGCTCGATTAGAAACTATTAGATTGCTTATGGCACTAGCATCCCATGAAGGGTGGCAAGTACACCATATGGACGTGAAATCAGCGTTCTTGAATGAAGATCTAAAGGAATTGGTTTATGTTAAGCAACCACCAGGTTTTGCTGAGAAAGGAAGAGAAGATAAAGTTCTGAGATTGAAGAAAGCATTATATGGTTTGAAACGGGCTCCAAGAGCTTGGAATGAAAAACTAGACTTTTGTTTACAGAATTTGGGCTATGAGAAATGTAGTCTCGAACATGCAGTTTACAAAAGAAGAAATGGAGGTGATATGCAGTATGTTGGTGTTTATGTGGATGATTTAGTAATAACCGGCTCAAACTTGGCGAACCTGAGATGTTTCAAAGAAAAGATGAAAGAAATGTTTGACATGACAGATTTGGGTTTATTAAGTTTTTATGTGGGAATTGAGGTTAAACAGAGGTCTGATCATATAAATTTGAGCCAAAAAAGTTATGCAGAAGGGATTTTGGAGAAAATGGGAATGCTGAGTTGTAATCCATCTCGTGTACCAATGGATTCAAGGCTAAAGCTAAGCAAGACTGATGGAAATCCATTTGTTGATGCAACAATTTATCGCAGTGTCAGTGGGAGTTTGAGGTACTTAGTCCATACTAGACCTGATATATCATTTGCTGTTGGCGTGGCTAGCCGTTTCAT
Organism: Limnanthes douglasii subsp. nivea; assembly: GCA_036936605.1. Classification (NCBI taxonomy): domain Eukaryota; kingdom Viridiplantae; phylum Streptophyta; class Magnoliopsida; order Brassicales; family Limnanthaceae; genus Limnanthes; species Limnanthes douglasii. The sequence continues at coordinate 187,739,148 of JAUPFV010000005.1, forward strand.
GGAAAAACCCTCTATAAAACATATGAGTGTTGTCAAACAAATTCTTCGATATATAAAGGGTACACTCAATTTCGGTTTGAAGTATGTTAAAAGAGAACAGCAACATCCAGAATTGATTGGGTATGCTGATAGTGATCTTGCTGGAGACATTGATGATCAGAAAAGTACCTCTGGGGTTGTTTTTTTTCTGGACAGTGATCTGATTAGTTGGACTTCACAAAAATAGAAGGTTGTAGCACTGTCTTCATGTGAAGCTGAATATGTTGCTGCTTTTGCAGGAGCTTGCCAAGCAATGTAGCTCAAGAGGTTGCTGAAAGAGTTATGCGAAATTAAAATTGAAAAAGTTAGTCTGCGAGTTGATAACAAATCTGCAATTGCTTTAGCAAAGAACCCGGTCTTCCATGGAAAAAGTAAACACATAGATATCAAGATTCATTTTTTGTGTGATTTCCTAAAACAAGGAATCTTTGATATTGCGCATGTCAACACAGAAGAACGAATTGCAGATTTGTTTACCAAGCCATTGCCGCGTGACAGATTTGAGTTCTTAAGAGAAGCAACGGGTGTGTTCAACTTGAAGCCTGAGTTACGAGATTAAGAGGGAGAAATGTTGGCATAACTAATATAATCTCGTATCTTATTTATATGTATGCAGTTATATTTTATTAGTTTCCGTTATAAATTATATGCCGTTGTAACTGCCTCCGTAAATTCTGCGTTTCCGTTATATATATATATATAATTTGATCAACTTGAATGGATTTAGAATTTCAGTAAAACAAATTCTCTTAGATTTATTTTCTTCAATTTTTTGTTGTTCGCTAATTGAATTTGTTTCTTTTTTACTTTTTCTATAAAAAAAATCATTGTTTTATCATAATGTTAGACCTGGAAAACCAGCCTGCAAACACGCAACAACAAAACTAAATAAATATTCTAAAGACATAAAGAAAACACCAAAGATCTAAAAAGCTTACATCTAATAGTATTGCATTTCCTCAGATCTCTTGACGGTTCTCGGTCGTTTTGGTCGAGACCCAGTCAAAGCCAATACATCAGCTTCAATCTCATCTCGACTAAGCTCAATCGAGAGGTGTATTTTATCTAGAGGCTTAGTTACCTTCAACGCACCTCCAGATTTCTTTGACTTTGATGTTGACGTTGACGTACCTCTTTTCCTCTTCTTTTCATGTTTCCTCGGCCTTGAATTCCGAGGAACATCTGAGCCGTGGGTTTGATTATCAGGAAAAACAGCAACTGCATCATTCTCAGTAACATGAACATTGGGATTCTTCGGAACCTTGATTTTCAAAACTAATCGCGGTCTTTTTGCTGGAGGATCAGCTAGGTCTGTCGTAGTAAATTTTGATGGAGAAACAGGGAATGCAGATTCCGAACCAGCACCTATCGTATTAGGCATGGGCGTGGTCGGAGAAGACGAATTAGAAACTAAGGATCGGGGATCATATTAGTCATGGCCGTCGTCGAAGAAGACGAAAGAGAAATTGATGATAAATGATGTTCACCTAAAGTGTGGGAGAAGAGGAAACTGAATTAGAAGCATTAAGAATAGGATCAGGAGTAGGATCATTATCTTATATCCACGGTCTTTTTTTTTACTGTATTACTGCTTAATAGCTAAGTAATTAAATCTCCTAAATTGAATATTTTTAAAATCCAGCGAGATATATATTTATATTTTCTTTCTTAAAGAGTTTTCTAAACTACCGTAAAGGTAATTTCAAGTTATTTTGGTTAAAGGTTTATACTTTACTTATTTTGCATCATCGAGATATTGAAGAGTCGTTAGAGAAAATTTGAGTTTTAGCCTTACACAAATTTCCGCACAAGATGTACGAAGACCTATGAGGTAACATCTTTCGCAAAGCTTTAGCATTGTTTTAAGTGGAGGTTGAATGTTCCCAAAACATGTTAGCTAATAACGGGTCAAATTTCTCATATCATATACGAACTACGCACGATATACCTTTTTCGCACGAAATATTCGATTTTATAAAAAGAAAAAAGGTTAGCGATGCCTTTGCACTTGTTCAACGATCATTGGAAGAGGTTAGATATAGTTTTCTGTAATAATGAAACAACGATATTGAAAGATAAGCTAGATAAACTAATTAATGTTGTTATGCAAACAAAAAATGAGGCACTTATACAACATGTTTACAAGAAATGGTTTGACGTCGCATGTCTGGAAACATCTTCCCTTTTAGATCCGAAGGATAAACTGAAAGCACATGGTCGACCAATTATAAAATATAAAACATAAATTATTAAATCAAATTCATCCACTAAGAAAGACAAATCACGACACAAACATATGTTTGATGAGGAGAAAGCGAGTGAAGCATCGTTACACCAAAGTTTCAATTTTTATAGGCCATTATGCGAGGGAACACAACTCCGCCGATCAAAGTACAAAAAGGTATTGAAGTTCTTACACAGTCAAGTGCCCATATTGTTCCTCCCGATAAGCCGTTCAAAGTTGAATTATAATTTGGAACTCGTACGATGCATTCAATATCGATCGAAATGGTTTCTTATAGTTCAAGCATTTTGATGGCTACTAAGATATAATGGGATTCTCAGATGGAATGTTACTTAAACAAAATCCTTATCTTTTATAGACCTTTTATAACTTCCATCAATTATATTAAAGCAGATGGGCATTACGGATACAGATCTATTGCTTTTGGCTTGTACGGGAAATAAGATAGATGTAAGTCTATTAGGAATTATCTCTACCATGAGCTTATTGATTATCCGGCTGATTACATGAGGATATATGGTAGTACAAAAGATTTATCTAAGGTCTCAAAACGTGTAAAATGCGACAATGGTATCAGTACTTATGAGTATTAATGACGATGCCCGAGATGAGAATTACGATCGCGTTGAAGTTTAACTGCATCCTCTACTTTGTAGCGTAGTCAGGTAGGAATGATGTTAGTTTCACTTATTTGCCTTTACGATGAGCACCCCCTCCAATATTGAAGATGAGGGATATTGGGTTAGGTTGGGTCAATAACAACCACTTTGTCAATGTAAGTATCAACTATAACATTCAGTTATGGTTACCAATGTTTTTTGCTATGCAGCTTACCATTGCGGTTGACGGTCCGTGCAACAAGATACATCATTCTTGTACAAAATTGGGGAAAGAAATAGGAAGTCTTGGGCTTGGTAGTTACCATTATTCCAAGTGGTATGTTGAAATTCAACGATGGTGTTTTGAAGTAACTGCTCAATCTGCTTTCGTTTAATTTACATGTAATATTATCATCAAACTATCTCATTTTAATTCATGTAGTATTTTCCACGGACAAAACTTGACTGCCACGTAAGGGTTAAGCAGTTTTATGAATCTTATCGAACTCGATCTCATTAAATTACGTGCTTATTAACTTCAGCTATATATCTATTTTTCTTGTCGATGTCTGTATTTTCATTACATTTTGCGTACGAAATATGTAAATTTCTTATCCATATGATGTTATATATGTGTGATCCCATTGTTTTTGGAGAACTAAAAATGTCGGAGGTGTTATGATGCTACGCCGACAGTATAAACCGTACGCACCGCCAGTAGTCATTGAAATTCAAGTATAAAATCAGTTTAGTTTTTAAAAAAAAATACAAAACTGATAGCACACGATTTATAGCGCACGATCAATGTTGGATAACTTGAATCAGAACTACTTGTAGTATAAGTATTTGATCGAATAGTTTAACCAAAATTTTATATTTATCAAAAATATAAATTTTTACTTAATATTTTTTTTAAATATTAAAATAAATTAATTTTCGTCGATCATTAAATTTTTTAACCACTCCATAAAATAAATTTCCTCAAAAAAATTTAGGACTCTCCTTAAAACATGAAATGAAACTCACCGATGGACATCTGGGAGATGGACGAGAAGCTGCAACACTAACCTTTGAATCTACTTTTCTCTAACCCCACATCTATTGTTATCTCATGCTACTTTGTATTCCCACAAAAAGCGTTTTTTTAGGTAAATAACAATTGTGGGAAGAATGGACCTCTCAGAAATAGGTACAACTTTTTCTATCCAAATGGGTATTAGTTAATAAATTGTCTTATTTGACTAATTTATTTATAATTAAAAAAATAAACGAGATAAACCTACTCTTTTGTAAAAAGAAAAACGAAAAACAATCGAATTTTGTCAATCAAATAGAAACCCTATGTTGTAGAAGATAATCCGCATAATTGTTGTTCAGCGGAACACACTATCGGTCTCGGATTGCACGTGTATGATGTTTTTAATTATACGATTCTGATACCACTTGCTGTAAATTTTCAAAAATTTGTCTAAATTTAAAAACATAAGAAATAATTAATTATATAATAATATGGAAAAAAATTCACACTATTCTCCCACTTTCAAATAGTTACTTAATAAAGATAAGATTTTATTAGATTGCTATTCGGACCATAAATAGATGTTATTACAAAATAATTTTAGAATTTTAGATTTTGTTTAAATTATTTATTTTCGAATTCAATTTTTCGCATTATTCGAAATTAAACCCATATTTGTATAATTATTTTCATAATACATATTTTATTTATTAGTTTGTGTTTTATAATTATTTTTATTAAATTGATATTAACGATAATCCGATATAATGATAAATTCATATGGTTGTCCAACTCAATACAAAAAATCTTAACATGAATAGAAAAATCTCAACATTGCTAGTTTGTCGTTAGTATTTTTTTTAGTAGTTTTATGCTAGTAATACTTTAATAAATAAATCAACTTTAGCCAAGATTTTATTAACTTTTTATTGTATTATGAAGGCAAGAAAGCATATACTAAATAAAATTATTATAGAATTTCTTTTTTTAAAAATGGCTTTTGGGGTGGTTATGGAAAAATAGGGTATTTTTCATTTCTCACTTTTATTATCCTTTAAATATTTATTTCCCCTGTCTCAACATAACCTGTAGGTTTTACATTTTTAATAACTTTTAAATCTTTAGTTTAGTATTTATGTGTCTTACTTTTTTTTCTTAAGTCTGAATCTTATTAACTCAATTGGCCACAAGGGAACTTGAAAATTTCCAATATCGAGCGTATATATTTATATTATAAATATTTATATATTTAAATTATTTTTTAAATATTTCGAAACTATTTAAATTACTTTCACTAAGCTTCAAAAATAATACCGAGATCTTAGCCATTTGATCTTATCGTATCTATGTCCAGATATGTTAATATATTTTGACTAAGAGTTAAGAGAATGAATAAAGAAACTATTTATGTTTTGGATGATGAAATTCAATTTATATGTTAAAAGGTTTTGTACTAAGTTTACAAAAAAAAAATGAATAAAGATACTACTTTTGTTTTTGGTGAAGAAATTCAATTCATATGTTCAAAGATTTTGTAATAAGTTTTAAAAAAAAATAATAAAGAAACTACTTATGTTTTTGGTAATGAAATTCAATTTCTATATTAGTAAAATTCTACTTATGAAGTCGCTAATCCAATGTTTGTCAAGAAAGTAACTAAACAAAACTATATAAATTCTCTATTGGAAGTTAAAAAAAACTTGTTAAAATATCACAAAATGTGGTCGAGGTTCACACAGGTACCATCTTTAGGCGCCAGTAGAAATCGGCATAACCAAGAAGCTTATGAGTATATTGACAAACCATTGACGGCACGAAAGAGATGTGGTATTAGTAAAGATGCCCAAAACCTTCAATGATTAGGATTTTAAAGAAAACTGTGCAACCAAAAACCACAGCAAAAACAAAGTTGGCATTTTATCGACTTCCTTTATTTCGCGTGAGCTTATCACGTTGAAAACCTACATAACAAAGTCATGTTATTACCTGTAAGCTCGAAATCTCTATTTTACTTGTAATCCCAAGTATCATTCACTAACACAATAGTACAAGGTCATAATGACATCTATTTAATATTATTTTTTGTTGTTCGTTAATTGGATTTGTTTCTTTTTTACTTTTTTTTATAAAAAAATCATTGTTTTATAATAATGTTAGACCTGGAAAACCAGCCTGTAAACACGCAACAACAAAACTAAATAAATATTCTAAAGACATAAAGAAAACACCAAAGATCTAAAAACATCTAATAGTATTGCATTTCTTCAGATCTCTTGACGGTTCTCGGTCGTTTTGGTCGAGACCCAGTCAAAGCCAATACATCAGCTTCAATCTCATCTCGACTAAGCTCAATCGAGAAGTGTATTTTATCTAGAGGCTTAGTTACCTTCAACGCACCTCCAGATTTCTTTGACTTTGACGTTGACGTTGACGTTGACGTACCTCTTTTCCTCTTGTTTTCATTTTTCTTCGGCCTTGAATTCCGAGGAACATTTGAGCCATGGGTTTGATTATCTGGAACAACAGCAACTGCATCGTTCTCAGTAACATGAACACTGGGATTTTTCGGAACCTTGATTTTCAAAATTAATCGCGGTCTTTTTGCTGGAGGATCAGCTACGTCTGTCGTAGTAAATTTCGATGGAGAAACGGGGAATGCAGATTCCGAACCAGCAGCTATCGTATTAGGCATGACCGTGGTCGGAGAAGACGAATTAGAAACTAATGGCTCGGGGATCGTATTAGTCATAGCCGTCGTCGAAGAAGACGAAAGAGAAATTAATGATAAATGATGTTCACCTAAAGTGTGGGAGAAGAGGAAACTGAATTAGAAGCATTAAGAATAGGATCAGGAGTAGGATCATTATCTTGTATCCACGCTTTTTTTTTCTTTTTTCTTTACTGTATTACTGCTTCATAGCTAAGTAATTAAATCTCCTAAATTGAATATTTTTAAAGACGAGCGAGATATATATTTATATTTTCTTTCTTAAATAGTTTTCTAAACTACCGTAAATATTTCTTTTATATTTGAATACTACTAACCTCCTGGACCGAAAATAAATCTGGAAATTTCCAAAATCAAATTAATAATATTTATGTTATAATTATCTTTTTATCTTATTTCGTTCATTTATTATTTTTATAATCAAACACTCAACTGTCTTTTAATATTTTAATAGGACTCATTAATTAAACAAATTTACTTTTAAATAAACAATAGGGTCAAGGATGGTTTAGTTTGAAAACCATACTGTGAGCAATTAAGAGGTACGCTATGAGAATATAGTAGTTTTGATCATGGATAAAAAATTACCAGCAAAATCAAACTTTAAGCAATCATTTAAGTCGGTTGAAAATGTCGCTGATTCCAAGCTTCTTTGGCAATCGCAGCAGCAGGAGCGTCTTCGATCCCTTCTCGCTCGACGTATGGGATCCTTTCAGAGACTTCCCTCTAGCCGCTCCTTCTCAGGACAACGCGGCGGCGATCGTAAATGCGCGCGTGGACTGGAAAGAGACTCCGGAGGCGCACGTGTTCAAGGCCGACCTCCCTGGCCTGAAGAAAGAAGAAGTGAAAGTGGAGGTAGAAGACGACCGCGTTTTGCGGATTAGAGGAGAGAGAGAAGTAGAGAAGGAAGAGAAGACCGACACGTGGCACCGGGTGGAGCGTAGCAGTGGCTCGTTCTCGAGGAGCTTCAGGTTGCCGGAAAATGTGAAGATGGAGGAAGTGAAGGCTTCGATGGAGAACGGCGTCCTGACTGTTTCTGTCCCCAAAGAGAAGTCGGAGAAGAAAGCCGATGTGAAATCTATCGAGATTTCCGGTTGAGCTGGATTGCCAAATCAAAGTTGTTCTGTTTTACTGCGTCGATACAATTTCTCTGTTTAGTGTAATCGTTTATATGTGTTGTTGGTGTATGTGAATGAATTTCTAAATTTTGAGTTTGGCATCTGCTGATATTTGATCTGCAAATTTCATCTTTTATTTAGTACTAAGAATTCATCTATTTTTAATAATACTCCAAAAAGGAAATTAATGAATTTTATATTTAATTTTTTTCTAATCTACATTTCCGTGGTTTTGTATTTTTAAATTTGTGTTTTTGTTTGTTAGATATTAGAATTTTTTTTATCTATAAGATACAGTCGAAAGGATGGTTGAATTTGGTTTTATGATTACTTTTTTTTTTCATTTTTTTTAAAATATAGATGAAATACTTGTTTGCATATATTTTTTTTATGAAGTTGCTATTATTCACTTTTTTTATTTTATTTTTTATTAAAAACAAGATATTTTTTCTAACTATATTAAAATTTGAATATTTTTGTCATTTTTATAAAATAGTGGATATATGTGTAATATCTTTATTATAATATGAATAGAATATTTTGGGTTTTTTATTAAAGAAAAAATATATTTTAGTATTTTTGTTTGGAATTTTCAAAAAAAACTAAATATATTTCTAGTATTTTTATTAGAAATTTATTATATATTTTTTCATTCTTTTTTTTTCATTTTCATTCAAAACAGAATCGATTTTCATCAAAACGTGAATATTTTTAAAATTTCATCATAGTATATTTTTATTAGAGAGTGAATATATATTAGTATTTTTGTTTGCGATTTTCGTTAAACGCATAATACATCTCTAAGAGTATTTTTAATAAGAACGATCAAATTTGTTAAAGAGATAAAATGTAGAAAATTATTATGTATAGAAACTACCCATAAATACCTAGTCAACTTTCAAATAGTAAAATGGTATCCACTTTTAAACTAGTTCCATAAGATATCTAAAGCCATATTTTGGACAAAAATACCCTCTAGGGTATAAAAGGAGGCTTTTTGGTTGAAACCCACTTTTTTCACCTTCTAATCTGACTTTTGGGTTCCAATTCCCTCCACTTTCACATTTCTAAATTTGAGGAGAGAGAAATAAATAAAACGAGAGCGAACCGAAACGTTGATTTTGAACCGAAACTTCTAGAACTCAACCGTCAACCATAACCGTTCCGGCCACCGTAACTGTCGACCCGATACCGATCATTCCATCGTCTAGACCTTCGTCGACCATCCACCGCCTCCACCTCCGTCTCCATCGAGCAGGTACGTTTTTTTCGCCGTCTTCCGTACTGTCTGTGTGTGAATGTAACTAACTGGTGATACCCGTTTGTTGATTGTTGTTGTAGGGTTTGTTATCGTATAATTTTCTTGTACCTCAGCTCTATAGAAATTTATTGGGTTTACGATTTGTGTCCTTTACCTGTACTGTATATTGATATCATTATCAACGCACAATCAAATGAAGGTCAGTACTGTCAGTTTTGGAAATGAATTTGCTTAAATTTGTGAATGTAGGTGTCTAAGACATTTTCAGAAGGAATAATGCAAGTTGAAGAATACATATTCACATTGAAAGCTACAGTTGGGTTGACTCCTCTTATAGAAGTAGTAGGTATTGGTAAAGGGAAGGAGGATCTAACCCGATCATTTTTCAACCCTGCAAAGCCACATGTTGCTGTCCGTCAAGAATTGCAACATATCTGATTGTGTTAAGGATATCAAAAATGTTATGTAAATCATTTCTACCAATGTCATTTCTACCAACTTTAGTATTACTATCAATTTTTATAGTATTTCTACCAATGTCATGTTATTCTAAAGTTTATAGGGAGATCCTGTCATTTTTATTGTATGAATAAATTCAACTTAGCTAGCAATCCTATACTGCTGTATCTAGCAATGTCTTTATATCGTGTCTAGCAATGTTACACTGTTGTATCTATCAATCTCATTATAACGTATCTAGCAATGTCTATATAACATGTCTAGAAATTTTATGCGCTCGTATCTATCAACCTCGTTACAGCCCATCTACCATTGTTTTGATGCTGAATCAATTAAAGTCGTTATATTGTATCTAGTAATGTTCACATGCTGTATCTAGCAACCTCGTTACAACCCATCTAGAAATCTTTTGGTGCTGTATCTATCAAAGTCGTTATAATGTATCTAGCAATGTTCATATGTTGTATCTAGCAATATCGTTATAATGTATCTAGCAACGATATGCGGTTGTATCTATCAACCTCGTTATAACCCATCTACCACTGTTTTGATGCTGATTATAACGTCCATGTACTTCATGTTAGTGGAATGTTCATGTCTGGAAAATGTTGTATCTAGCAACTTCATATACACGTATCTAGCAATTTTATTGTAAGCTTACAATCGCAGAGGTATTACATTGTATCTAGTTGGCATCAGAAACTTAATTTCAATGCAACTACAAATGATGTTGCATCTATCAAATTCGTTATACTGTATCTAGCAATATCGTTATAAGGTATCTAGCAATGATATGCGGCTGTATCTATCAACCTCGTTATAACCCATCTACCATTGTTTTGATGCTGAATCTATCAAAGTCGTTATACTGTATCTAGCAATGTTCACTTGCTGTATCTAGCAACCTCGTTACAACCCATCTAGAAATATTTTGATGATGTATCTATAAAAGTTGTTATAATGTATCTAGCAATGTTCAGATGTTGTATCTAGCAATATCGTTATAAGGTATCTAGCAATGATATGCGGCTGTATCTATTAACCTCGTTATAACCCATCTACCACTGTTTTGATGCTGATTATGACGTGCATGTACTTCATGTTAGTGGAATGTTCATGTCTGGAAAATGTTGTATCTAGCAACTTCATATACACGTATCTATCAATCTTATTGTAAGTTTACAATCGTAGAGGTATTACACTGTATCTAGCAATGTAGTATCATAAACTTAATTTCAATGCAAGTACAAATGATGCTGCATCTATCAAATTCGTTATACTGTATCTAGAAATGTTCAGATGTTGTATCTAGCAATATCGTTATAAGTTATCTAGCAATGATATGCGACTGTATCTATCAACCTCGTTACAACCCATCTAGCATTGTTTTGATGCTGAATCTATCAAAGTCATTATATTGTATCTAGCAATGTTCACATGCTATATCTAGCAACCTCGTTACAACCCATCTAGAAATCTTTTGATGATGTATCTATAAACGTTGTTATAATGTATCTAGCAATGTTCAGATGTTGTATCTAGCAATATCGTTATAAGGTATCTAGCAATGATATGCGGCTGTATCTATCAACCTCGTTATAACCCATCTACCACTGTTTTGATGCTGATTATGACGTCCATGTACTTCATGTTAGTGGAATGTTCATGTCTGGAAAATGTTGTATCGAGCAACTTCATATACACGTATCTAGCAATCTCATTGTAGACTTACAATCGCAGAGATATTACACTGTATCTAGCAATATGGCGCTCAAAAACTTAATTTCAATGCAACTACAAATGATGTTGCATCTATCAAAGTCGTTATACTGTATCTAGCAATGTTCAGATGTTGTATCTAGCAATATCGTTATAAGGTATCTAGCAATGATATGTGACTGTATCTATCAACCTCGTTACAACCCATCTACCATTGTTTTGACGCTGAATCTATCAAAGTAGTTATACTGTATCCAGCAATGTTCACATGTTGTATCTAGCAACCCCGTTACAACCCATCTAGCAATCTTTTGATGTTCTCGTTACAACCCATCTACCATTTTTTATGCTGATTAGGACGTCCATGTACATCATGTTAGTGGAATGTTCATGTCTGGAAAATACTGTGATGAGAGAATAAATGGCAAGAGAAAATAATGTAGGATATTGGACCTGATGTGACTAAGGCTCAATGTTCTAGAGAGAGAAAGTAGAAAGAGAATATTATATTCAATTGTCCCACCTACCAAGAATAATGGGTTCCCTTTTATAGTGGGGAAGGGTGGACCCGTTTGTCTTTGGTGGTATTGTTTTATTTCTCCTTTAGTCCTTTACAAAATACTTTGTTTACGAATTACCCTCTAATAAATAATAAACACACTAATAGGCATATTCAACTCCATACCTTTTGTTACTGAGTGCGGTCGTGAATTGTCCCGATGTTGCAATAACTTATTTTGGGTCTGCTTCCGACCCTTTTTGGCAGATTCTACATGGGCCTAGACCAGCGATCAGGCTTTGAAAAATAAGCCGGGTAGATGCGGCCCATCTAACGTATCTACCTAAGCTAGCTGGTGCAGGCCTACTATGCTAGTTTGACTAAGGGCTACACGTGTCATCCGAGTACTTGAAGCGTGCTCGTCTGCACAGTTTTCCAAGAGGCCTTTCGACTTCCCGCTGCTTTCCGTCGTTTGGACTCCCCTGTACGTGAAACGGTTAAGTGAGGGTGTCTATAAATACCTCACAAACAAGAGTCACTCTCAGAGGAGTTCTAGAGAGAGAAAGTGCTGTCCGGACCATTTTAGAGAGAGAGAGCTCGTTTTATGAAAAATAGGAACCTGAAGCCAAAACCAAAAACTAAGAAGAAAGAGCCCGTGTTTGGATTTGAAGATTGGGCTAGTATTGGTGACTGCGTTGAAGAGTATCGAGCCGCGAAACTAATTTGGAGTTCTAACTCAAAGCCTTTTACACCCGTACCGCTTCCTCACGACCCCGTACTCCTCGACCCGGTCCCTCCCGAATCCTTAGTTATACCCGACCCATCCGGCGCCAGAACCCATGATACCGTTGTTATTCCTTCGAGCAGCAGTTCGCTACACTCCCCTGCTACTCGACTTAACCACCCGACGCCTTCGTCGGTGAATTCTTATACCGCTCCGACCCCTTTTCCTCCCCGACGTCGAGGCAAATCTAAATTTCTTTCCATGGGCGACTCACAAACCTCTACTTCGCCTGCGAGGAAAAATTCTCCTGAAATAATCCAGCTTACTCCCGACATTCAGGGGTACGAGACCGGCGTCAATACTGCGCGTACTCATTTAGGCCTTAACCAAAGAGATCGGAACCGTCAGGAGCCCGAGTCGCAACTCACCCAAACCAGAAGCGGTTCCGGTTTTGCAGATCCTCCTGCTCAACCGTCCGACCCTCCTGCGGCCAGCCCCACTAGGTCTGATGCAGTCCCGGTAGAAAATACCGAAGAGCCAGAAGCGGATGTTTTGGCTGCTGAGGAAGGTATTGCCGTTGTTGGCAACAATGCTGCTCTTCCAGAAGAGCCTCTTCCCGCGGAGATTGAGGCAATCATAACTACCAATTACCATCGTTGGTTGCCCGGGGACAACGTTATTTCCCTTTTCGAGGGCAAGTATCTTTATTTCTCTACTGCAGAGCAGGAAGAACTTCTGATCCGGTGGGGTATCCCGGAGTGCATTAACATTCAATTTCCCGTTCCTGGGGAGACGTCGGTGCATGTTCGGTCACGGGAGATCGTAATCTTCACCGAGCTCTTCAACTGGGGTCTCAGGTTTCCTCTAGACCCTGAGATTGCTCTATACTTCCAGACCCTCAATATCTGCCCCTCACAGCTAACGCCCAACGCGTGGTATACGCTGATGTCGTGTATAATGGCTTCACGCTTATCGGGTCGGGTCATGCTAATGGCCGAGTACATAGCCATGTCAGGGCTCTCGAAATCCCCCAAGTCTCCCTTCTTCTATTCTTCCTTGGCCAATACCTGGAAGATTTTGAATGACTTTCTCGAAGGCGATAAAGGTTGGAAGCATCAGTTCGTCTTTCTGAGTGGATGCTGGGAAAATGGCCGCCCATATAGCAAGGAGAATCCGAGGTGATTGTTGCGGACCTGGGTTCCTGATGGTACGTTATTAATTATTATTATTTATATATCTAATGGACCGATCCTTTATGCAGTATCGAAGGAGGTTATCCAAGGGCTGAAGAAAGACCACTTCAAACCTGGCAAAGTAACCTTCCAAATTTTGAAGGACTATGCCAGGAAGCACTGAGGTCGGGCGTTCCATCGCGCCTTCAAGGATACGAACCTGATCATGAGCAACCTCTGGTGTTGCTCGTCGGAGCCGCTTACCATTGAGCAACTGCGCCAACCACCAAGCTTGGTGGACTTGGTTGCGAAGACGAACGCGCCCGATGCGCACTTGTTTCTTTCGAAGCGCAATAAGGCTCCCAGCAAGCGCCCCAAGTCGGATGAAGAGGCCGAGCAGGCCAATGCCGAGGCTGAAGGGGCCGCTTCTGAGGGACAACAAGAGGAAACTACCGCTGCGGATGGCGAAGCCCATCGGTCCGAGGAGCGGGCCAAGAAGCGGAAAGGAAAGGCGGAAGCAGATGGTGCTCAGAACAAAAGGTCAAAGTGTGCGAAGAAGGAGGGCCGATCTAACGCTGCATCTGCTTCTGCTGATAACGCAACCATCCCAGAGCTTTTTGAGAAATTCGTGGGGGGGGGGGGGGGGGGGGGTTAAGGGTGCGACTATGATGCCATCGAGTGGTACTAAGTTGCCGGTACTGTCCGTGCCGGGGAGGCCGCACACTTTTCCCTTGCGGATAACAGACGGGTTGTTCATGTCTTTGTACAATATGATGGTGCCCTTGGCGATGAAGGAACGGTGGGCAGCGGAGCTAAGCCATAAGCTAGAGGACGCGGAGGGGAAGTTTGCTGCACTTGAAGATGAAGTGAAGAAAGGGAAGCCGGCTCAGAGGCTGTTGGAAAAGAAGCTGGAAACGGCCGAAAAAACCTTGACGCGAGTCAGAAAAGACCGGGATGACCGCACTGGGAAATTGGGTCAGGAAATCTCTGATCTGAAGGCTGCTAATGCCCTTTTTGCTGACCAGTGCCAGAAGTGGATGGAGAATGAGACGGCCGAGGCCAAGGCTAGATGTTCTTAAGGCCGACCGCCCCGATGGTGTGGTTTGTGAAGATGACGAGACGGACGACACCGAAACACAGTCTGAGGAAGAGGATGCTTGATCTCCTATGTTTTTGTATTAAAGTTTTATAATTGTTGGGTCGGTGGAACCCTTTTTGAAATGTGTTTTGTAACCGTTGTTTTTGAAAATTAATATCCACAATCATGATGTTATTTTTCTCATGGCTGTTATAAATTCTTGGTTGGTCGGGGACAAAGAATGTGGATTGGTAGAATACCGAAGAGCCATTTAATGTTCTGTTGATTAATGTCAATTGAAAATTTCCCATAGGGTCGGAAATATAGGATGTAGATCAGTTTAAACACTGAAAACCATTTAAGGTTCTGTCGATCAATTTAAATTGAAAATTCCCCCATAGGGTCGGGAATATAAGTTGTAGATCAATTTAAACACTCAAAAACCATTGAAGGTTCTGTCGATCAATTTAAATTGAAAATTCCCCCATAGGGTCGGGAATATAAGATGTAGACCAGTTTAAACACTAAAAAACCATTTAAGGTTCTGTCGATCAATTTAAATTGAAAATTCCCCCATAGGGTCGAGAATATAAGATGTAGATCAGTTTGAACACTGAAAAACCATTTAAGGTTCTGTTGATCAATTAAGATTGTCATAAGTTGTCCGTCAGCTCGTCAGCTTAAGGACTCCTTTTTAAGATTTCGGCGATATAAAGGTAAAATTTTGAATTAAAAAAGGTCGGTTGCCATGGATGCCTCATTAAAACCTTCTCGCGCCATCGAGGTAGGAAAGAGTACATCCCCGACCAAAGGTTCTTACATAAACGATGGTTGCGAAAAAGTTACAAAAATCAACAAAGTTACTCCAAATATAGTTTCAAATGTTCAATGTTCCATGGGAGTCTCAGCAAACGTCCGTGCGTGTCCTGCAAGCGATATGTTCCACTCTTAATCCGTTCAACTACTGTATATGGTCCTTCTTAGTTCGGGGCGAGCTTGCCGAGGCTCTTATCTTTGGTATGCAGGAAAACTCTCCTTAAAACCTTATCCCCAACTTTGAACTCTCGCCGACGTACTTTTGACGCATACCGACTCCTCATCAAGGTCTGATAGTGTAAATAATTTAGTTGAGCTCGACACATTTTTTCTTCTATCAGATCTAGAGTTAATCGTCTGGCGTCACCGTTTTCGTTTTCCGTGTAAGCACCGACCTTAAAAGAGGGAAAGATTGATTCTGATGGGGTGACGGCATCCATTCCATAAACTAAAGCATAAGGTGATTCTTTGGTCGTCGTTCGAGGTGTGGTTCGGTAAGCCCACAACACTTCTTGTGAGTAATACGGCCACTTACCAGCTTTCCCTTCTAAATTGTTTTTGAGCCCGTCCAAAATGGTTCGGTTCGTAACCTCGACTTGCCCATTTTCTTGGGGATGAAAGGGGGCGAAAAAGCATTGCCTAATCCTATGGGTCGTACAAAAAGATTTCATCTCATGGCTATCGAACTGGGGTCCGTTATCCATGGTGAGATTCTGGGGTACCCCGAACCTACAGCAGATGTTCGACCAAATAAATCTGATGACATCCTTAGTCTTTGTAGCCAATAATGGCTCGGCTTCCACCCATTTGGAAAAGTAATCCACAGCCACCACGATCGTCTATCTTCCACTGGATGCCATCGGTAAGGGCCCTACGAGATCGATTCCCCATCGCTCAAAAGGTAAGCCTTCAGATATGGATTCTAAAGGGGCCGCGGGCATGATTATCGCGTTCGCGAATCTTTGGCAAGTGTCGCATGTTTTTACTATCTTCTGAGCATCAGCCGTTACCGTTGGCCAATAGAAACCGGTGAGAAAGATTCTGCTTATCAGTGCTTTGTAACCACAATGAGCTGCGCCCTCTCCGTCGTGTAACTCGGATACGATTATCTGTGACTCATTTACCCCCAAGCATCTCAGTAAAGGCCTGCTAAACGACTTTTTGTATAGTACGTCCCCCAATAAAACGTAGCCCCGTGATTTGTTTCATATCTTTCGAGCCGAAATACTATCGTCTGGTAGTAGTCCTTCAGCCAAGAAAGCAATAATATCCTTTCGCCAATCTGAAATAGTTACCGAAAACACGTGACAAGCCATTTCTGGTCGATTATCCAGCTCTCTCCTCTTTATGATTGACGGGTTTTCTTGTTCGGTTACCCAGGGGTAACTGCTTGAACACAAAGCCGATGCTAGAGAATCGGCTACCATATTTTCGGTCCTCGGGACATGCTCATATGTTACCTTGGCAAATGACGCGGCTAACACTTGTAATGCTGCTAAGTACTTAACCATATGTTCTTTTTTAGATTCCGATGCTCCCAAGGCTTGATTGATCAAAGGCTGAGAATCACTAACAAGACGCACATGCGTAGCTCCACATACCTATCCTAGGCGCAAACCGGCCAGGGCAGCTTCATATTCGGCTTCGTTGTTAGAAGTGGGAAAACCAAATCAGATTGCCTGATGCATACTTATGCCTATTGGAGTGACTATATGTACGCCCGCGCTGCATCCATTGACGTTCGACCCACCATCGGTTCAGATGACCCACTCATCTGGTTCGTCCTCTTCAGACGATGCGTCTTGGTCCGGGCGGTCGGAATGGAATTCAACTATAAAATGAGCTAGAGCTTGGCCTTTGATAGTTCTCCGCGGCTCAAAGTTGATATCGAAATCGCCTATCTCGACCGACCATTTAGATATTCTTCCTGATATGTCCGGTCGCTGAAGTACGTACTTGAGTGGAAACGAAGTTCGGACGATAATGGGTTGGGCCTGAAAATACGGCCGCATTTTTCGCGTCGCGATCACCAAAGCAAGGGCCATTTTCTCCAACTTCAAATACCGTGTCTCCGTATCCAGTAAGCTTTTGCTCACAAAGTATACCGCTTTGGGGACCGTTCCCGATTCGCTGATCAGAGTCGCACTTACTGCAAAATCCGAAACCGCTATGTAAAGAAAAAGAGTCTCCCCTGTCAGGGGCTTTGTTAGGAGGTTCGGGGATGATAAATAAGTTTTGATCCTTAAAAAGGTTGCGCTGTACGCCGGCGTCCAAAAAAAAATTCTTGTCGTTTCTCAAAACCTGAAAAAATGGAGCGCATTTGTTAGATGAGGGAGAGATAAATCGATTCAAGGCCGCGAGACGCCCGGTTAATATTTGGACCACCTTGATATTCTTAGGTGGTGTCATGTCGGTAAGAGCCTGTAATTGGATCGGGTCTGCCTCGATTCCCTTTTCGCTGACGAAAAACCCAGGAACTTGCCCGACCTTACCCCAAAGGAGCATTTTTCAGGGTTTAGCTTTAGATTTATACCCCTTAGATTATCAAAGGTTTCCCTCAAATCCGCGAGATGGTCCTCCTCTATCCCACTCTTTACTAACATGTCATCGATGTAAACTCCAATATTCCTCCCTATCTGGCAGTCGTAGGTCTTGTTAACCAACCTTTGATAAGTCGCTCCAGCGTTTTTTAATCCGAACGGCATAACCTTATAGCAATACAAGCCTCGACCTCTAATAAATGTTGTGTTTTCCTGATCCGCTGGGTGAAATTTGATTTGGTTGTAACCTGCATACGCGTCCATAAAAGTGAGTAATCAGTTACCGAATGTGGAATCCACCAACTGGTCGATTCTCGGCATCGGGAAGGGATCCTTCGGGCGTGCTCGATTAAGGTCGGTGAAGTCCACACACATCCTCCACTTCCCGTTCTTTGTTTTGACCAGGACAGGATTGGACGTCCAGAGTGGGTAACTTGATGCTTTGATGTGCCCGACGCTGAGCATTTTTTCGACTTTTTTCATAATTATTTCTGCCTTTTCCGGAGAAAAAGCCCACCGTTTTTGTGAAATGGGTCTGGCATTCTTGTTGATAGTTATCTTGTGAACCACATGGTTCTCTGGGACTCCGGTCACGTCCTTCGAACACCATGCAAATGAATCTAAATTCTCCTGTAGCAATAATAACAACTGTTTCTTGAAGACCGATGACAATTGGATTCCGATCTGCAAAACTTTTCCTTCGGTAAATTGGTGTTTTTCGCACTCTTCGTCGGTGGTTAAAAATCTTGGAGCTTCTCTAGGATCATCAACGGGTAGTGACCCCAAGGGAAGTCCCACTAATTTCTAGTCTCGTGCTTGCTCCATCTCTTGATCCATTTTTGGGGCCAAAAAGCCGCTCGGTAACATTCTCTTGCCGCTTTATGGCTGCTCCGCACTACCCCCACGTTGTTCCCGACTACGTACTTCAAACATTGATCAACCGTGGATGATACCGCATGCATTCGCGACAGCCACGATCTGCCAAAGATCGCATTATGAGAAGTCGGTGCATCTACTACGACGAATAAAACAGTGACCTCCTTTTTGAATGGTCCGCGGCCCAGCTGAACAATGCCTTCAAACTCACCGACCACGTCTGCTGTCGAACCTGTAAACCCTACAATAGTTCGATCCGAACGTGTAATGACTGGGGGTGCCCTGAACTTGGCGAAAGGTGATGCAAAAATTATGTTGGCTGAGCTACCGGTGTCTACTAAGATGCGTCGGACCTCTTCCCCAGCAATGGCCGCCCCAATTACGACGGCGTCTTCATGGGGGCTGGCTATGTCTCTCATGTCGTCGTTGTCGTCAAAATATAGGATCGGTGAAGGGATGACTTTCGAATGGGAATAGGGCCGAGCTTCCAACTGAGTAGCCATGTTCACAATATGTCGCTTTCTGGAGGAGTGCGTGATCCCTGCCATAAAATTACCCCCAAAAATAGTCAATGATTCGAAAAATTGACAAAGGTGTCTTACTTTCCGCAGCTTCCTCTTCGATGACCCCGATGAGGTTACGATTTACATCCGGATCGAGATACTCGATGGAGACATCAAAACGGTCGGTCACTTCGGAAATTATCATGGTTGTCTTGGACTTCGGCATCGTCACGATTTCTTTCGAAGCAGTGCCCTGCTGCGCTTTCTTTTTCACGTACTCGAGTAGGTTTCCGTGCTCTATCAGCATCTGTATCTCCTTTTTGAGGACAATGCAATCCTTAGTATCGTGTCCCACGTCTTCATGGTAGCGACAATACCGGTTGTTCCTGTGCTCCCGAAGCATCGGTATGAGAAAAGGCCTCCGATACATCCCGCTTTTCTTAGTCTTTTCATAGATCGAAGACACGCATTCTGTCAAGTCAACGAAGTAAGCAGGTCGGATCCACTTATTAGACATGGGTCACGAGACCACTTGGTTCGTCGGCTTCGCTTTTTGGCTCTGGGAAGCCACAGGCTTGGTTGGTAAGGACTGGGTCGGCGGTATTGTGTTGACTGGCTGGACTTGCTGAGCATAGCTAGATTGAGCCCCTTATTTTATAACGACTGATGCTTGCGCGCTTTGTTGAATTTGCGCAGCCAATTCAGACGCCTCGGTTTCTTCTATCAGTATCTGCTTTTCCACCTGAACCAGAAGGGCAAAAAAAGTAAAATCTTGCTTTTTAGTGACCGCTTGCTTCATTGGTCCTGGAAGCAACCCTAAGCGGTATGCTGTTAGTGCCACTTTCTCTTTGCAATGATCCAGCTCGGTCTTAGCATCAATAAAACGCCTGGTGTAATCCCTGAGGCTCTCTCCTAGCCTCTGCTTACAGTTCATGATCGTATCTCTGTTGGCTCAGAAGCTCTTGCTTCCAAAAAAGTGCTGACGGAACATCATCCAAAACATCCCGAAGTTTTTGATACTACCCTGTGGTAGCCGGTTGTACCACTTTGACACCCGGTCTCTGAAGGTCATCGAAAACAGCCGACACAATAGCTTATCGTCGTTATCGAAACTCAACATAAAGTTTTTGAAAGCTTCCAAATGATTGTCTGGGTCCCTCTTACCGTCATACTTCTCAAATTTGGAAATATTAAACCTCTTCGGGAGATGTCCCGATAATATTTCGTCGGACAACGGTGAAGCTCTCCAATTCCTTCTGAATCTGAATGCTCCGCCTCCAAGCCCCTCGGTCTGAATCCCGTACAGACCTTCATCTCCTGGGTTAATGAACTGGCTACTGACTCGGTACCCCTGGTTATGGTTGTTCGATGGTTGCCACTAGGCCTGAGGTAGAAATACCTGCTTCTCTCTGCTACCTTTTTGCATCTCTTCTTTTTCGAAAGACACTAGCGTCCTTTTCTCAGAGCTACCCTTCTTGAACTTAGGAGAGTCAAAACGGGGCGCCCTATTCCGTCGGGAATTGCTTTTCTGCGCGCTTGTTTAGCCTTTCCTTACGCCGGTACTCTCTTCCCGACGAATTATCCAAAGTATAATCAGCAGAGATCCCTCGGTTATCTTTTGGGTACTGCTCTGCTCTTCCATTCTGCCTGTCCTCCGGGCGAGACTCACGATAATATCTAACAGGTCGGGCGTCGATACGAGGGTCAATAGCTGGGTAGCCTTCGCCGCGGTTGTCTACGACTGGTTCTTTTCCTTTGCCTTCCCGCGCTCTTTTATCATCTAGTGCCCGCTCCTTTTCAGCATTTAGCTTCGCGATGTTTTCCAACAGCTGTCTTCTGGTCATGATAAGGGTCGACCGCTTGTCCCGACCCTGCGCGTAGTATTCCCGACCCGAAGCTTCCTCGCCTTCAGACAACGAAACGACTCAGATCACTTCTCTTCCGACCATCTCTCCGACTGCTTCGTCATTCATTCTTTAAGATCAGATCACGATTTTAAAAAAAAAGATTCCTTTTTGGTATCACGTGTTCCCACAGACGGCGCCAATGATGAGAGAATAAATGACAAGAGAGAATAATGTTGGATCTTGGACCTGATGTGACTAAGGCTCAATATTCTAGAGAGAGAAAGTAGAAAGAGAATATTATATTCAATTGTCCCACCTACCAAGAATAATGGGTTCCCTTTTATAGTGGGGAAGGGTGGACCCGTTTATGTCTTTGGTGGTATTGTTTTATTTCTCCTTTAGTCCGTTACAAAATACTTTGTTTACAAATTACCCTCTAATAAATAATAAACACACTAATATGCATATTCATCTCCTTCTATTTACAATTGACTCCTTTTCTATTAAGATCAGCAAATTTCTCTCTTATCATGTTGTATCTAGCAACTTCATATAAACGTATCTAGCAATCTCATTGTAGACTTACAATCGCAGAGATATTACACTGTATCTAGCAATGTGGCATCAGAAACTTAATTTCACTGCAACTACAAAATGATATAACAAGTATCTAGCAATGTAATCATAGCATATCTAACAATGTAATCACAATATTACATTGTTTTAAAAGTAGTTATGAAGATAATAACATAACTATAATAACTAAAGAACTGAAAGCTTTTCCTACTGTGCGGTAAAAAAAATAACAGGACCTCGAATTTTGATTTACTTCCTTTACAAACTATGAATTAGACATAAAAAATTATCAACTTCGAAGCAGAAGTTTACAAAAGAAGTTACACAGTCAAAAGGAACAAAGGACATCAAGTCTTGAAACTTCAAAGAACAGGGAGAATTTGGGACCAAACCAGAAAGAAAAAAACAGAAGGTCAATGTACAAAGCACAACAATTTCGTTATACTCTCACAAGAAAAAACTCCCTAAAACTCATATTTCACCCGGGCTAAAGCAAATTTCTACTCTTTTGCCACCAATTGTTGCAGTCAAACATTGGAATCCGCAAGAATCTAGCTCGGCAATTACTTTTCCAATCACTGTGGGTGATAACACTGATTGCACAGTCAAGAGAACAAAAACATATGTACGATAATTTGGAACTGATACATATAGCTTAAAAAGGGGTTGCGGAGTCCTCGAGCTCTTCTTATGGATCTCGAGCCAGGAACCATGGACAGTCTCCGCTCTGGTCCGTACGGGCAGATCTTCAGGCATGATAACTTTGTTTTCGGTCAATCCGGTGCCGGAAACTACCAAATGGCTGCAAAACGTTTCAGTCTCTGGGTTGGCACTCATGATAGATGTTCCTGTAAAGATCAAGTCTGGCTTCCACGACAAAAGAGCGAATTTTATTACCATAGTCCACCTGGTAGTTATGTCATACGGACCTGCCTAGAAACCAAAATCAGTTACAGCTTACTTCCAATGTTCAATAAACACCAAGATAGTATCTTTTTATTCTTGTTTCTGGGTCAAGAAACATGATTTCAAATTGACATTTCAAAAACTTAACAGCTAACAGTTAGAAATCATACCTACTTGGCCCAATGAAGTTGAAATCGAGGAGTGAATACATTCTTTAACAGAGAAATATTAAAGAGATAACCACTTATGCTATCATGCTTTGTGATTGGGTCCCTGAACCTCACTAGCTCATCATAGGCCGTCTGATCGATACCTTGATCATCGAACAGATGTGGTAGGTCTTCGTATAAGAAGTCGACTAGTTGTTCCATATCTATCGTCGATTTTTCCGGAGTCCGGTCGGCCTGCAGGCTCAGACGAATTGCCCATTTAGAATTTGATTTGGTAGCTCTAGTTTTTGGAGATGCAAGCAAATGGGTGGTCTGTCGTGTAAAACGGGCAGATCTTCAGGCCTGATGACTTCGTTTTTGGTCGATCCAGTGCCGGAAATAACTGGGCTAAAGGTCATTACACTGAGGGAGCTGAGCTGAGGTATTTAGTTCTTGATGTTGTTCGTAAAGAAGCAGAGAACTGCGATTGCTTGCAAGGTATGTAATTCTTAAAAAAACTAGTTTTTTTTTCATTTCTAGGGTTTTGGTTGGTCGACATCTTTAGACTGATTTTATTTGGTTGTCAGGGTTTCAAGTTTGTCAGAAGAATAGGAGAGAGAAAAAAAAAGTAAGAGAAGACCGATCGAGAGTGGAAGCTCTTTTGAAATTCAAAATTCAAAATTTGAAATTGATGATTGGGTGAAAATACCCATTAAATCTCAGAATATGGCTTATATACTAGGTTAAGGGTAGTTATGGTATTAAAAAAAATTAGGTCTTGAAAGGGAATTGTTTTATTGAGATGGGTATTAAGTGAGCATTAACCCATTTTTGGGTACTAGATAGTAATAGGTTTGGCCAAAAGGTACTTAGTGTGTCATTTCCCAGATAGAAACTAACAAAAGTTAAAGTAAAAAAATAATGCTTGTATATCATTTCCCAAGAAAAAGTATATCTATTATAAGAGTAATAAGTTCCATTAAAAAGACATGTGTTATCCCATTTTATGCAACACCCCATTATTATACTAAGTACAAATACATTCACTCTATATTGCATCTCATACTCTCCAAATTTTTATTTTGCCAAAATCTTCCCTATACATTAAATTCATATCATTTTACCATTTTAGACTAATATTTATGGTCGGATTAATTCCACTCTTATCACTAGGCATATGTAAATTTGTTTCAATTTTCTACTAAATAATGTATGGACTTGAATATTGAACTAATAGGTCTAATATAAAGTTTTTTAAGTGGGTGTATCCATTCTTGTATTATGATCATGTTGAGGCTAAAAATAGAAAGAATTAGTGTGAGCCGACTTACAAAATTTATTTTCAATCTATCAAGAAATATATCAAAAACTTGTTGCTCATTCTTTCCAAACAAAAAATAATCATGGTGGATCTACTTTATTTGCATTTCTCAATGAGATTGAGGAGGAAACTAAGACTATGACTGATATTTAATACTATTTAGAGGGGAACCAAATAAATTTGAACACAAGGCAACTGAGTACTCTAGTAGTAATAAGAGGAAAACTCGGATGACTAATGAGAGTAAATATTATGAGAAAAAAAAAAGCAAAATAGTAGGCTTTTGACTAGATCTTTGGCCAAATCTGGTATATAATATTCTACTTATCTCAATAATACAATATGTTATGTGGAATATTAGGAAAGTGAAAGGTCAAGATAGTTTAAATCATTTGGGTGGCATAGCGTGTTGCATAAAGACCCTTTGATTCATTTTTTTTAAGTAATTCGAGAGCCAAAAATTTACTTTAATAATAAAATTAGGCCTATGCAGGGACACTCTTTTGACTAAGCCATATCTTTTTAGGGGTTCAATAAGTTTTTTTTACCACATCAAAGTGACAAGATTCTAACCTATGACCTTTTTTACCCAAAAATATGTGCAAACCAGATTGCACTACACCTCATCTCACCCCACCCCGAAGGATATAGATTCACACAACTGTAGGGGGCAACCAACCATTTTTAAAAAATAATAAGCCTCGTGCACCAAATGGCTTTTTTCTTTCTTTTTTCACTTGAGTTTGACCCACATATTGGCTAGCTGTCCTTTGGACCCTTCTCCCGCTTAAAAGTGAATTTGGACCACTAACACGAGGATTTTCAGTATTTTTTCATAATCAGAATGCAACCTTTAGAGGAAGATATTGAATCCACATTCTTTTATAATAAATAAAAATAGTCTCAAAAGAAAGTTGTTGGTTGAATGACTTAACAATAAATTGTCTAATGTATCGGGAGCCCTAACGTCAGTTAATTTTCCAAATCTCATAATGGAGATTAATGTAGATAGTTGTAAGTTTGAAACTATCATAATTCAAGTGATACCATTGTGTAACAATTGTTTTCTTCTCGTTAATATATTGTATGAGTGAACCCACTATCTAATCAGATTAGATAAACAAAACATAAAAAAACTATATTATTTTATTTAGTAATATCTTTATTTCTTCACTTTAATTTAATTTCTTATATTTATTTATATAGTGACTTGGTCGAAGACAAATGCTCCAAAATATCCTATTTTTAACATCATGACTAAGGATATATTGTACATCACCATTATAAAGGTTGCTTCATAAGAAACTTTTAGCATCATGAAGCGTGTGATTGTTCCCAAGTGCACCTCATTGGAACTTGAGACTCTGGAGATATTTATGCGTGAAGATATTTGGACAAAAGAGTTTCATAACGTTAAAAAGAGACATAGACAAAGCATTGTAAGAGTTTATTTTTATTTTTAGTTTAATTATTTTAAAAAAAAAATTTATAACGTGTTTAAATTATATTGTAGTTTGTGAAAGAGGAGCGAGTTGAGATAGAAACTGAATTCAAATGGGAGATTGAGAAGTCAGTCAACTCAACTACGACTCCTTGACCTTTCTATATCAGTTGTTTGTATTTACATGTACTCATGATCTATATTATTTGAATTTGAATAAAATATAGTTGACGATATACAAATTTTTTGAATTTTGATCTGATGTTTTGGTAGCTTAGTGTTAATGATAGGTGCATATAATAGTAATGTTGCTTATTGAATCTTGATAATGTTTGATAGCTTTTTGTTGGTAGCTTTATGTTGATTATTGAATCTTGGTAATTATTTAATAAATTAATCAACTTTAATGGGGATTTTGTTGAATTTTTCATCTTATAGTGAGTTTATTGAAATTCTTGGCAGCTCTGTATTGTCATGGACTGATGAATAATGTAGAGAAAAAAAACATACTCCATGAATTTTCTTTGAAGAATAAATATATTGTACGATTATGAAAATGGCTTCTTGGATAGCTTATGAAAAGATTATGTGGATTTTGTTATGGTGGAGACCAAAGTCCCACATCGGTGAAACATGGGAAAGATCAATGTTATAGATGTAAAAAAAATATCTTAACTAGTGTGAGACCTTTTGGAAGTGAGCTAAAAACAAAGTCGTGCGGGCCTTCCGGCCCAAAGCGAACAATATCATACTAGTGTGAAGATCGGACTATTCTTACTTATATACCCAAAAAATGGTATCAGAGCTTCAGGCCCTGACAAAACATGATGTGGATGAAATTCTCGACAGTCGAACATATTAAACCATCAATCGTGCTCAAGGTGAAGGATATAGTGTACAACCTAGTTTTAAGTGTGTGTGATTTTTTTAGATCAAAACGATGTTACATGTATGAAGTGACGCCAAGGAACAGCGGTGTGATCAATGGTAAAACATAGTTCAAAATGCTTATGAAATGGAGCTAAGGAACAAACGGTATGATCAATGGTAAGACATAGTTCAGAATTCCTATAGAATGGAGCTAATGAACATGAAAGGTGGTCGAGTGAGAGAATGAAAGTCAATTAAGAGAAGGTTAAAATGGTACTTTGTTCAAAAGTATGATTTGTTAGGGTGGCAACCGAAGTCCCACATCGGTTAAACATGGGAAGGATAAATGGTATATAAGTAAAGAACATATCTTAACTAATGTTAGGTATTTTGGAACAGTATTATACTCGTGTGGAGACTTGATTGTTCTTATATATATACGGAGGTGGAATATGTGGTACCCACTATCATTATCTTTAACTTTTGGTACTGGTAAAACCAAATCGAAAAATTCTATATTTTTTCTAGAGATATAGTTACTAGTTCAAAAAATATTTGACCCGTTTGTTTTCCTTAGCTTGGAATTCTGCTTCTCTCCTTTAGTTTTCGACTTGAAACTATTTTTTTAATTCACAGAAAATATGTATGAGATATGAGTTTGATTATTTGGAATACGTACACCATTTTCAACAACAACATTATCATTAGGTTCTTCAATGAGCTTGGATTTCAAAATTAACTATGATTTTTGTTTTCTCGAGAATGATTTAAGTCTGTGGTAGTAAAATTTGATGAAGAAACAGACATTATAAATTATGCACACTATGTATCGTTTTATTCATGGTTAACGAAAGCAAATAAGAAATTAAATGTAGATAACATTAAACTAAATAGTGGGGAAAGAAATTAAAATCATAATAAGATTTATGAGTAGGGTTATTATATCCATCATTTCTATTTTTATATTTTCATATATTAATAACTTAGTATCCAAAAACCAATAATCCTTTTAAGTTTGAATATTATCAATTTAATGGGCTAAAACTAAATTTAGAAAACTCTAAAATCAAACGAATATACTTATGTTATAAATATTTATATATTTAAATATTTTTTAAATATTTTTTTATGAAAAGGATTTTATTGATAAATAAAATAAAACATGGAATTTTGAAGAGGTTTTAAGAGAAGAGAAATAAAGATGTATTGGGTTATAACATTAGTAGCCCCGTCCATTCCGGTTCTTGAGAATGAAACAAAAGGTTAGGCGTATGGTTAAGCCGCACGAGATATTTTACAAATAAACTTTCATTTCTTCGTAATCGAGTAAAAGTTTTGGTCAACAGATTTTTTCTCATCTTTTTCATCAAGTTTCGAAGGATGAATAAATATTTGTGGAAGGAGGACGATTTAGGTATTGTCTAAATATTTGAACTTTTCTTTTAGGTTATGACTCGTATGGGGCTTCATATGAATATTTGAATTTTTTGTTCATTATTCTCTTTCTTTAGCTGAATCTAGAGAAATCTTGGGATATAACCTTATTCAAATCGTGCACATTTCAAAGACTTTATGGTCTTGATCATATTCATTCTTTTAGTTTTTTTTAAAGTTCCAAGCTAAATAGGTTGATTTAATCCTCTAGTTTAAGGTAGCTTGTTCCTAGACTTTCTAGGAATATTATCGTTTTAAGGCTAGCAGTAATCGAGTTCTTACATAAGTTAAAATTGTTGGTTTGCTTTAGTGATTCTTTTGCAAGCCAATCTGCAGTGTAGTTTTGTTCCTTGTAGATTTTAAAAATAATTATCCCAGATTTGATAAGCTTTCTATAGTTTACAATTAAAGAAAACAAGAACCAATGAGTTTTTTAGTTACAATCATATCCAAAAGTATTGAATAGTCTATTTCAATGTCAGTATTGGTTATGTTTCTGTTATTACAAATGATAAGGCCATCTAATAAGGCTCGACATTCAGCTATGATGGTTGATTGTTTGTCATAAGTTCTCCCAAAAGCTAAAATTGTATCTCATTTGTTATCTCTTAGAATCTCACCACCGCTCGATTCACCATTTGATAAGCTTGATCCATATATGTTAAGTTTAACTCTGTTACCTTTCGAAAGATGGCACTTAATAGGTGAGAAATTGTTTGGTTTATTTGAATGCAGGTAGCAGCAAAGTTCTGGAGAAACTTTTATGTCTCTTTTCTAGTTAGTAGCTTTAAAAAGCTTAGCATAATATATTTTAAGTAATAAATAGTAAATTTTATTAATTACTGTTTGAGGTGTAGTGAGGAGGCCTTCATGTTTAGCTTTGTTTGTGGCTCTCTAGATAGACCAACATATAATAGGTGGTAAAATGGTTCTAATGTGAATATATTTCTTGATTGACCAATATCATGTTCTTATTATGTGTATTAGAGACATATGTAAAATATATAAATACCAGAAATCCATGAGAAGTGTATCCATATATGTCATGCTGATTTGCAAGCAATAAAAATATGACTGTTATTTTCCCTTTTTGAACAAAACTGACATTTTGAGGATATTGATATATGTTTGTTTTGTAATGTAGAACCACGGGTACTAAACCTTGTAGGAGCCTCCAAATAAGAAAGTAGCATTTTTTAGGTGTTATCTTATTCAAAAACCTTTTAAACAGTTTAGACTTGTTTGATGTTTCTCTGATTTCCATCCATGTTGCATTTGGTATTAAAATCACCATTGTCAGAAAACATCCATTTGATTTTATCTTTAGTGTTGGGTTGAATTTGGATCTTTGATATCTTAGAAATATATGAAGGTAGCACATAATGTCTTAGTTTAGCAAGGTCTGAATTACCATTTCTGCAAAACTAAGCAATAAGTTCTTCTAAGGATGGATGAGATGAGTTGAATGATATAAAGGAAACCATATTTCGCCATCTTTCCATCCAAAAATCTGTATCATTTTCAATTTACCCATTATCCAAAAAGTATATTGTTCAACTATATCTTTAATACTTGTAAGCCTTTTCCATATCTTAGACCTGGTAATAGAAGATTGAACTAGTAAGAGGTGAGCATTATGAACTTAAACCAGTTCTTACATGAGAAAAAATTTTGAAGCTAAAAAATACATCTGATTTTAGTACCCCCTTAGCATAAGTCTTACACAAAGACTTTCAAGAATCCCAATTCATACGTAATTTGCCTTCTGTAGTACCCCAAATGTATCTTTTGAACATCTTTTCAAGCCAGAGAATTATTGTCTTACGTAAGATGCAACTTTGAGGTAATAGATGGGCATGGATATAAGAACATATTGTATTAGGATAAGTCTGCCACCAAACAATAATGTTTTTTCCATCCCAATCTAGTATCTTTGATCTAACATTATCCACCGGTTGATTGTAAAAATGAACCTTATTATTTGAGCGGAGAAGTATACCAAGGTAGATAAATTGAATTTTTTTATATCTAAATCCAGTCAATCTTGTAAGGTAATTCGCTCTATGTTGTGATATATTTCCAAGAGTAATTATGGTAGATTTCTCAGCATTAATGATTTGCTCATAAAAGTCTTCATATTGCTTCATAATTTATAGATTTTTTTGATGTTTTTTTATTAACCATTGCTGAATATTAGGAAATTATAAGCATGGGTTAAACAAAGTATGTTCATATTACAACCAATTGTATAATGAAGACCATTGTCCGATTTAAAGAGATTTTTAAGGCTTTTTACAAGAAATTCTTCAGTTAGACTAAAGAGACTTGAAGATATAGGGTATCCTATTCTAACACCATTTAAGGATTTAATCCAGTCAATCTATTTGTTTTCAAAGCTAAAAACATATAAAAATTAAAAAAATTACACTGTTCCTCAGAGATAAGTTTAGGGAATATCTTTAACAACATTATGTTGAATAAAAAGCACAAGATTGTAGGTTTGTATTCTCCGCATAATTGAGGAGAATCAATTTTAAGGATTAAGCATATTATTGTGGCATATACACCATGAAGGACACGAGAGTCTTGAAAGACGGAAATTATATCAGAGTAAAAGCCCTCGTGGATAACATGCCAGGAAAATAGGTAAAATTTTATGTTAAATCCATATATTCCAGCAACACTATTAGCATTCAGACCTTTCACATATGTATAAAAACTTTCTTCGGATGAAATTGATAAGAGCATGGAATTTTTATTGATTAGTCACCAGTGTATGAATGATATTTTGAAGTTTCTGCACCCCAAAAGTTGAGGTTGAGAATTAACAATAACTTTGAAATGGTTTTCTGTTGATGTACCAATATCATTTTGTTAAGTCAACCAAATGTTTCCATCTAATATTTTATGTATAATATTTTTTTTCCTTTGTTTTTTTACATGGTTATGGAAACACTTAGAATTTTGGTCACCATTTTCCATCCAGGAAACACTATTTTTTTGTTCCCAGTATATTTATTCTCTAACCAACTATTGTAGGTGTATGACTTTTGCTTTGGAAAGTTTAATTTTGTCAATTGTATTTTGACTAGTTTCAAAGCATTGTTCAAAGAACATGAATTCTATTTCAGGTTTAGCTATAAAGTCAAAAATGTTACTGAATGTATTCTAATTACAATCTTTTAGCTTATGTTTGAGTCTTTTGAGTTCGTTCCAAAAAACAAAGATAGGAGAACCATACGATTCTTGTTTTCAACATTGCTCAACCACATTTAGGAAGTCTGGGTGAAGTGTCCACCTATTTTGAAACTTAAAAGATGATTTGGACTGTATCTTTTCAACTGATATATTAATACTCAAAGGTGAATGGTCAGATCAAGTCGGCATGAAGTCGTTTTTTTTTTGTGAAATAAACTTTAAATTAATGGAGACATTAATCGAGGCTCGGACTTCGGACTTGATCAGATCCCCGAGAAGACATTTAATCGAAAGAGAGTTTGATTAAGAAATACGACATAGAACGTAGGAATCATAAGATCTCTGTCTGCTGACGTGACATAATCGAGGCTCGGACTTCGGACTTGATCAGATCGACTGGAGGATCGCTAGAAGTCTTGGAGAGAGGAAATCATGCAAAGAAAAAGAGGAGTAAGCATATGTAGCATAATATTTTACTATGGCCAACTGATCTTGGTACCCTGGAATCTGAATCGTAGATCGTCTACAATACGATGGAATGTTAAAGAATCCAGGGCTGGAGCGGAACCAAAAATTCTTGCATTTCGCTCCTTCCCGATGTGGTAAGTGACCGCGCCAAAGCAAGTACGCCAGATAAAATGGTCACGAGAGTTAGACCATTTTGACGCCTCGATAATCCAAGATTGCCAGCACGAAGAAGAGAATGGAAATCCTAGCTTAGAACTAGCATAGGACCAAATATTCTGAGTGAATCTACACTCATAGAGAATATGGGAGATAGATTCAGAATCAGAATTGCAAAGGACACAGTCAGTGGGGGTGTTTAGTCCCCAACCGAGAATTTTGTCCCTGGTTGCAAGCTTGCCTAAAATAGCAATCCAAAGAATAAAGGAGTGGCGAGGAATGTTATATTTGTGTCATACTAACCCGGCCCAACCCACTTCGGGGCTGGGCGGCCGAATTGCGTTATACGTGTCCTTAATAGTGAACGTAGAATTTCCTGCTTTTGCCGTCCAGAACGGAACATCGATGGAGGCGATGTTAGGGGGGAAGAGTTTGGATGAGGTTATTAATTTCAAGTAGATATAGTCTACTTCGGGCTCTCGCTGGTCTGATATCAGCTGGCCAGTTCCAGTTTCCATTGTGAATGATTTCCGATACCTTAAGATTAGCTCCCAGACGAGTGTCACTTATAATGCTTTCTCCATAATAAGAAGCCAGAGACTTTGAAAGAAGCCAAGGGTCATACCAGAAGGAAGTATTTTTACCATTGCCAATAGCCACCTTGTACAAATTACTTGCCAAAGGGCGCAAACGAAGAATTTTCCTCCATATCCACGATGGATTGGAACCAGAATGGATGGTCCAGAAATTTTTGTCTTTCATTTTTTCCACTTTTATCCACTCACACCAGATGGAGTGATTTTTATTACTAACAATAGACCAAAGATGCTTAAGGATGGCCACCTGATTCCAAATCTTTAGATTCAAAATCCCAAGGCCACCCTCTTTTATGGGAGACGTTACAGAGTCCCAGGAAACTTTTTCCCCATGAATCTTCGTGATCGTTCCCGACCAGAGGAATCGACTAAGGTATTGGCTTAACTCTTTGATTATTCTAGAGGGAAGAATAAAAATAGAGGACCAATAAACCTGACCAGCAAATAAGACAGACTTAATCAACTGAAGCCTCCCTGCATAAGAGAGGTGTTTGGAGGTCCAGGACTCAATGCGATTAGTGATCTTGTGAAGAAGCGGACGACAGTCCGAGTGGGTAAGTCTACTCGTTATAAGGGGGACTCCCAGATACTTTACTGGGAGAGTACCTTCCGGGAAGCCCAGAATGGGCAATATACTAGACTTGAGAGGCTCCTCAATACCCGAAAGAAAAATATGACTTTTTAAGGGGTTAACTTTAAGTCCAGAAAGCTTATAGAATTCATCGAGGGCCTCTTTTATAAGGTTTAGAGAGTTGGAGTCCCCATGGCAGAAGATCATCAGGTCATCTGCGAAGCAGAGATTGATGATTTTAAGCTTTTGGAACTTCCAGTGAAATCTAAAGTTTTTATCCTGGTCTTTTTCTTTGAGTAACCCAGAAAGAACTTGCATAATAAGTACAAAAAGAAAAGGTGATAAAGGATCACCTTGTCTCATTCCCTTTTTCTCGGAAAAGTTTCCATAAGAGTCTTCATTAATATTAATGGAATAAGAGGTGGAGGAGATACATTTTATTATCCAAGTAATCATTTTTTCAGGAAATCGCATTGCTACCAGGATGTCAAGAACTAGGTGCCAATGGACATTATCAAATGCTTTCATAATATCTATTTTGAGAGCTATCCTTTTTCCCGCAGCATTGATATGATACCCTCGCAATAGTTCTTGGGACAATAAAATGTTATCTGAGATATTCCTTCCCGCCACGAAGGCCGATTGTGAAGGGTCGATTAGGTAAGGGAAGGAGTCCTTAATTATATTAGCTAGAATTTCGGAGATAATTTTATAGACTACATTGCATAGTGCAATAGGTCTAAAGTCCCCATGAACAGAGGGAGATTCGGTTTTGGGAATAAGGGCAATGGAAGTTGAGTTCCAAGACTTATCCAAAGATCCCGAATTAAAGAATTCAAGGACACCATTACAAATATCAGGTCCAACTATACTCCAAGAAGATTTAAAGAAGGAAGAGTTATACCCATCTGGCCCAGACGACTTGTTACTGTCAATACTAAATAATGCAGATTTAATTTCATCGCAAGAGATTTCGTGCGTCATTAAATCCCTATCAATGCTATTGACAGTGGAAGTAATCAGAGAAGAGACTCTCTCTAGACCCGGGTAAGAAGTAGAGTGTTGAGTGCCCAGAGAATTCTCGAAGTAATTAAAAATGACTTTAGAGATGCCAGCTGGCGAAGGGATGGTAACTCCCGAGTCATTATTAATTGAAACGATTTTATTACGGAAGAGACGGGACTTAATACTATTATGGAAGAATTTAGTATTCTTGTCCCCGAGCTTAATCCAATTTTCTCGAGATTTTTGTTTTAGAAATGGCTCCTCGACTCGACTATAAAATATATAGTCTTTGGATGCCTCAATTTCTTCGCAAATGAGTCTCGGATTGAGGGGATCTAGCCCAAGTCTTGATTGGGTCTCGAACAGCTTGGATTGAGCCGTACTAACTCTGTTACTGATATCACTAAATTCTCTATGGTTGAGTTTTGCGAGTTCGAGCTTGAGTCTTTTTAGCTTTTCAGTTACAAGCCTCATACCAGAGGAGGAAACTGGGCATTTCCAGCTTTTCAGGACTATTTCCTTAAAAGAAGGATGAGATTGCCACATGTTGAAAAACCAGAAGGGCTTCTTACTTCTAGGTCTAGGCAGACCGAGATTGAGAGTTACAGTGGTATGGTCTGACGTTCTTAGGAAGCCATATCGGGCATAAGACATTGGAAAAAGGTCGTCCCAGTTGGGACTGACCATTACCCAATCAATTTTAGATAGGATTGGACGAGCAGACTGCTTGTTAATCCAAGTGAAGTGAAACCCGGTGGACCGGAGATCACTAAGCTCACTTAGGTAACATCAGTTGTTAAACTCGTCAATTACTGAAGACCAGTTATCTGAAGCACCAATTCTCTCATCAGGGTGACGAATTAAAGTCTCATAGTGAGACCCAAGGAATATGATTCTCCTAATTGGAAATGGCTATTAAGTCATTCCAAAGGGGAGAGCGTTCAATTGCTTCATTAAAAGCATAGATTCCTGTTAACCTAAACGTCGCATTATAATTATGGCATTTGACTCGGCAATGGATGTACTGGGCGACTCAGATAGTTTGGAGATTGTGATCACATTTGGGTTTCAGGTGACTCAAATTCGACCGAGGGGATGGGAGGAATAGTTATTTATGACATGCCAGAAGGGGACCATTTTACTTATGATAGAGTCAGCCTTAGCTATATTAACTTTAGTCTCGACTAGGATAAGCATAGAAATACTATTTCTAATAATAAAATCAGTTACGTCTTTTTGTCTAACAGGGTCATTGAGACCCCGAACATTCCAGGAAGCAATATTCATCAGAAGAGTGACTTACAGTGCATCAGACGATGGTCCTGTCGGAGGACATATCCATTTTACCCTTCCCCTTCGGGTCTACAGTGCGAAGCCTTTTTGGAGGAGATTCCGCCTCTTCTCCGCTTTCCACTTCTTTCCCTTCATTTATGGATGAAAGGTGATGACTAAGGTCTGCTTCAGGAATGTACTCGAAAGGATCTTCCTCAGAGGATGAAGTTGGAGCTGGGAATGGGGACAGCTTCAAGGGGCCTTTTTTGCAGATACAAGTAGGATGACCAAAAACCTTACAGTTAGCGCACTGGGGAGGTAGGCCATGGTATTCAAAAGATACCGTGATAGATTTGCCCCTTATCGTAAAGGTGAGCTCAGAGCGGATAGGAGATCCTACAGAGATCATAATACAGATGCGTGCGAAACGGAGTTTTTCTTTCCTCTCCGTTTGGTGATCCACATATAAAGGAGTCCCTAAGACTGAGCCAATGTTACTAAATCCCTCCGCCGTCCAGAGTTCCATGGGCAAATTGAAAACCTTTACCCAGATAGAGATTTCCGTATGAGGATCTTTGATAAGTGGGGAAAGTGGTTCCCAAACTTTCAGGATCATCAAATTGCCTCCAAAATGCCATAGGGCTCCCTCTAAGACCTTTTTAACCATACTTTCAGAGCCAAATTGGAAAATAAAATAGCCTTCGGGAAGGGGTTTAAATTGAATGAGGCCAAACCTTTTCCACAGAGTCTCAACGTTTGCTTTGAGGAAGCTCAGGTTGCTTGGTTGAGAAAGAAAATATCCTGAAAGACATGCTTTCCAAGATTCCGGAGGGCCCATTGCTGATTCTTTCATGATGAAGTCATTTCCTACAAGCTCCATATTATTGACTCCAATCACCAAAGGAGACCGGTTGTCACTGTGCCCCAAAACAATGCTCGCATAAGAAGATGGTGATGACGTATGGATACGAGAATTTGAATTTGCAAATCCCAAAGAACTTTGTGTTAAAGATGGGGATTTTGATAATTTTGAAGAAATTTTGGCAAGTTTATTTAAGAATTGCCTTCCTTTTGGGCCTTTGCCCGCGTTACCAAAATTCCTGATTAATGAATATAGAGCATAAGAGGACGGACCACCCATTAATCCTTGACCCGCATTTCTTTTCGGCCTATCAATGGTGAGAATTTGGGTCGGCCTGATCGATTTAAAAGATCTATTTTGATTTGATGATCCGGACCGACTTAAATTGAGAACCCGGAAGTCGTTAATCTAATGTTTGTCAAGAAAGTAACTAAACAAAACTATATAATTCTTTCTTAGAGGTTAAAAAACTTTTTAAAATGTCAGAAAATAGTTTAGCGTTTTTCACACGGGTATTATATTTAGGCCAGCAGAAATTGACATACCTAAGAAGTCTTTGAGTATACTGACAACACGAAAAAGGTGTGGTATTAGTAAAGGTGCCCAAAACCCTGATGATTACTTTTGAGTTCAAATTCTATTTATAGAAAAAGAATAAGAATGTAAAGTAATTTTTCAAAAGGGAGAAAGAAATCCAAAGTCCATAAATCTGTTTCATAGAATCCAAAGTCATTTCATTCATCGCCTCACGCTCTATTTATAGGCGTGCAAGACTTCATCAATTAAACCAGTTACAAAAATAAGGAAAATTTCACTACAGTCCCTTATATTTATAGATAACATAAATCGTTTTTTATAACATTACACTTTATCTTAAATAACCTTAATATTATTATATTAAGGCCCTAATAATTCATATCCTTATAAGCAACCCCCTAGTTCTTATGAAGAATAAAGAATAAGAACTATAAATCTTTGAAGTCATAGCAAATAATGACTGTTAATTGCCAAATTTTAAATAAATTTGAATTTAAACTTCTCATCGTCTTACCAAAATGATTTGCTTCAACATATAACATCTTTGAATGAGACATATCCAATTTTTTCTCGAATACAAATCATTCATTATTGATTCAAAACTGCTAAGTTACTCACTTATCTTTTTTGAACAAAAACATATTTAGACTACTTCGAATTGGAACCAGTCACTATTAGGTGTAGGGTCTCCTCGAATCCTTACTCAAAGCTTTTGAATCTGCTTTGAATTCTCACGCGCATAGCCTTTCAATTACCTCTTTACAACGGTTATAAACATTTGGAGTACTCTAGTACGCATGATCAATGCCACTAGGTCTGACAGAGTACAAGTGTTACTTTACTTAGTAGATTATCGTTTGGCGGTTTATTAATAGTTGTCAAACAAACCTTTCACCTTCTCTGCCTATTTCCTCCCCCAATAACCATCATCAACCCTTCATATTCTTCTAAAAGTTTCCTCTATCATCACACTTTCATCGTTTTTCAATACATACTTCATCTTCATTTATTTTCATTCCTCATTCCAATTTTAGAGAGAGGAAGAAAGAACCATAAAACCCCATTTTTATTTTTTACTTTCGTCGGAGAATATCACTTTCCCGATTCATCTTCATCCTTTCACAAACTAATTTAAAGGTTCTTCTTCACTTTTGTTTATGAAAAAAATTCCAAGTACTAAAAACCCCGTCTTTGGCCTCTGCGATTACTTGTGTATCAGCGAAAAGGCTGCTGAGTATCATGGAACACAAGTGATAGGCAATTCTCCACAATTTTCAACTCAGACCATTGTACACGGTAACTTCAAATCTGGTCAAAACCCTTTTAGGTTTCAAAATTCATCCACACCAGTTCTTGATTCCATCTCATCGAAACCTTCCTCACGAATACCATCTTGGAATACTTCTTCAGTACTTTGTGATTCCAAAATAGTTCTTCCTTAAAATAATCGCAAAGTAACACATAGCGTATCTTTCCATAAAGAATCATAAAAATATCCATCGTCTCTTTATACTGCACCACCTCAAATTTTACGCAAAGAAACACCTCGAACTCGATCAGAGGTTCAATCTTCCCAAAAGTTTCCTCCCAAAAACAAAACATTTGTAGTTATATGAGAATTCGAAGACAAGAATACTTCTCAAAATCCTACACCATCTTCTCCTCGTCCAAAAGATATTGTTGAGACTAACCCATAGTCACAACAAACTCTTTTGAATACTCAACATCAAAACCTAGCGTCAAGCTCTAATCCTTATCAACTGCCAGATGAAGCTTCTAAAAAAGAAGCTGAATCCGATAACATGACAATTCAGACTTCAATGTCGAAGCTATAGAAAGCGGGGCTACTTCTGAAACCGAGGATGATGGTTCGAAAAAAGTGGCAACAGAGAAAAAAAAGTGCCAATTGAGCTTCCTAAATATGTTGTTGCCACTCGAAATGTAAAATTAAAACCAATCCTCCCCAAATATATTATGACGCTAAAGAATATGCCATATGACTATTACTATCAAGCTTTTCCGGACATCTAAGGAAGCAATGAGAACTGCCAGATAATATAATGCTTCAACTACCAGAGTCAGGAGAAATTCTCTTTTTATGTGGAGTAAATGAATTAGTGATCTACCCCGAGATCATCAATTGGGGACTTTGGTTTCCACTAGACCCATGATTGTGGAGTATTTCGAACTCCTAAACCTATGCCTAACTCAGGCAAGCCCAAATTTTTTATTCACCCTTATGTTTGTCATTATGGATTCGAGGTTGGGGAAGATTCCTCTCTCCATAAAAGATTTCATTGGAATGACAAGTCTATTAAAGAATTCAGTCCTACTTTTTTACTATCTCACCCTTAGAGACGACTTCAAAATAATTGATGACCTCTTCAAAGCTGATAAGTTCTGGAAACAAAGATTCTTATTTATATTGGGCCCTAGGATAATGACAGAGAAACATCTGAGTAGAATCCCTTAAAACTCAACCTTGTTTGGACAAACAAAAGTAAGTTAATCGAACTTTTCACTTTTGTATTTTATCTTTCAACTTGTTTTTTTACATTTTTTTATTGCATATAGAGATTCTGGAGAGGTATAAAGCCCGTACAGAGACATCAGAAGATATTTTTTCTTAACTATCTATCTGGGCAAAGAATGCATGGGGCAACGAATTCCATAATGCATTTATGCCCATTAAATTTGTCACTAGTCATTTATGGAAAATATCCTTGGAAGCTGTCATTATCGATGAAGAACTTATGGAGCCCCCAAACCCAAATTATGTTGTGAAAATATTATTAGAACCTGATGCAAATGGCATACTCCCAGTTTGTAACCGATCTCAAAACCACATACCCGCAACGAAAAATGGTTAAAAGAAAAAAAAAAGTGTTAGCTCTTCGACAAATCCAAAACCAAGGAGAAAATATAGAGACAACATAAAAGGAAAATAAGTAAATCAAACCTCCCCAAAATTGAAGAAGGAGTTGAGGTTGAAACCTCTTCAAAGATAAAAAAAATCGTTGCTTCCAAAAAGAAGAAAACCTTCTTGAAAACTCCAACAAAGACTTCAAATAAAAAACTCAATGCCCCTGCCTTGAATTCAAATGCAAATGTCAAGGAGACAGAAGAAATTGTACAGACATAACCCCTAAAAGATGACAACTTCATCAACAATAAGAATATCGGTGAAGATGAACTTCAAGATATGTATAAAGATATGGACCCCAAGTTCAACGGATCCAAGAAAAACTTAAACATATTTTTTATCATGCTACCGCACTTATTCTGCCAAGTTCACCATCAACTGCTCTTAGGCCTTATAGGAATCCTCTCAGTCCTCATACTCCTCTTATTATACTTATGGAAGATCATTCTAAAGAGGTATCAGATATTCTTCAACCATTCTTGAATCTTGAGGAATGAGAAAAAACCTTGAGCACAAAAAATTACGTATGTTCGAAGTAAAGTCGAGGCTATGGCTAAAGACATGATTCAGTACAAAAAGGATGTTGTAGGAGAGAAAAAAAATGAGGAAATTTTTTTGCCAGCATATACATGATCAATTTCAAAGTTTCAAAGTTTCAAAGCTGATAGGTCAAAGTTTATAACCAAAGCAATCCATCTCAAGCGTCATTTGAGAGCTGTTCATGAACAAGAAACAAGAGATATGAAGACTTCTCATCATGCTGAGGTAATTGAGATCAAGGCGAAACATGCACTGGAAATTTTTAAAGAGCAAGAGAAGTAATCCTCTTTTTAATAGACTCTTAACAAAAGTGAATAGGAAAATAAGAAGTAAACTAACGAATTCTCATCACTTAAGAAGATATTTGAGGAGCAGAAAAAGCTTGTTGTAGAGGCCGCTAAAATTGAATATCGGTTAGATACTCTTGCTGCTATCAAGAATACCGAGGAGAAAAAAATAATTACTCTTCTTCGTAAATTTCGTGCAGCATTTCCAAAAGTAAATCTATCAGGATACTAGAAAGTAGTTCCCATTGGAAATCGTCCCAGTGAAGCTTCCAGACCTATATCAGCTGACTCGTTTCAAGAGACTGACTCAGAAGAAGATGAGGATGCCTCTGATCAAGAACAAAATTCTTCTGAAGAAAGCTCAGACCATTCTCATACTGAATATTAAGAAGGTTAAGAAGATATCTTTTGCATTTGTTGTTTTTATTTTTGTGTTACTAAGCCACTAGTTGCAGTTGATGACCCATTCTTTGTCAATACTTAACCACTGAGCATTTGAACTCATACTTTTTAAGACCAAGAAATGTGCTATAATAAACAAATTCCTTCTTTATCTCTCAACTATTTGCCAGCTTTTATTTTATTGTCAATAGTTTTTTACTGTATGAACAGGTTATTAACTATTCGAATCTCAATATTACTTTAAAAATAGTAACACCTCAAGTTTAACTATCTCTTGGTTAGTGCCTTATAAATAAACGTGTAGCGCATCGAACAAAAATAGTGTGCTTAAAGAACGTTAGTACTTCGAATAATAATAGCTCTTTAAAGAACATTAGCACCTCGAATCAAAATGGTGCTTGAAAGAATGTTAGCGCCTCGAATATGGTTATTTTCTCGAACAGTGCTTTTGATAAACGTACAACACTTTGAATAAACATAGTTACTCTTGGTCAGCCGCTTCAAAGATGATCAGTCTTTGACTAGTTACCAAAATAATTTAAATACTTGTATTCAAAACAACCATTGGCCAAATTTATTTTTATTATTATCCGCGAATGTACATGTGGCCTCGTTAAAACCTTCTTGGGCCAACAAGATAGGAAAAAGTATCTCACTTATCTAAAAATTATCAAAAAAAAATCACTCATAATATAGTTGCAAGTGTTCTATATTCCAAGTATGTTGAAGTAATATGCCTTGGTCATCATGTAGGCGATATGTACCCGAATTTATTCGTTCCACTACCACATAAGGACCCTCCCAATTCGGGGCCATCTTTCCAAGTCGATTATCCTTTGTATGGAAAAATACTTTCTTCAAAAATTTATCACCTATTTTAAAATCCCTCCCTCTTACCTTAGAATTATAGCGATTCCTCATCAAAATTTGATAATAATTCGTATTCAAATGTGCTTTAACTCTTTTCTCAGTCTAGGTCTGCTCTTCTTGCCTCTGCATTTAGTTTTTCGGAATAATGAATTATTCTATAAGATGGTAAAGTAGATTCTGTAAGGCTTACAACATCCACGCATACACCTAGGAAAATGAGTTTCTTGAGTAGCCTCTCTAGGAGTCATACGATAATCCCATAACACCTCTTGCAAATAGTTGGGTCATTTCCTTGCAGCA
Organism: Limnanthes douglasii subsp. nivea; assembly: GCA_036936605.1. NCBI lineage: Eukaryota > Viridiplantae > Streptophyta > Magnoliopsida > Brassicales > Limnanthaceae > Limnanthes > Limnanthes douglasii. The sequence continues at coordinate 187,781,073 of JAUPFV010000005.1, forward strand.
CATATTAAATTTTTATTTAAACTTTCCAAACTAGACCTATTAGTTACTTCCACTTGACCATTTCCTTGGGAATGAAAAGGTGTAGAAAACATTGTATAATACCTCTTGAAACGCAAAAAAAAAGTCATCAATCTGTTGTTAAATTGATGACCATTATCTGTGGTAATTTTTTGAGGAAATCCAAAGCGAAAACAAACATTATTCACAATGAATTTGATATCATCCTTGGCTCTCGTACTAGATAATGGCTCAGCCTCAGCCCACTTTAAAAAAAATCCACCGCCACAATAATCATTTGACGCCCTTCATAAGATATAGGCAATAGCCGTACTAAATCGATCCCCCACCTATTAAAAGGAATATCTTCTTATATGGATGTAAGTGGTACTACTGGTTTGTGAATAGAATTAGCAACAAAGTTGACAAGTATCACAACCTCGTACTAAAACTTTAGCATCATTGAATATCAAAGGCCAATAATAGCCTACCAACAAAACCCTATGTGTCAAAGACTTAAACCCAAAGCGAGCTGAACCTTCACCATCATGTAACTCAAATAAAAACTCTTGGGATTCTTGTTTGCCTAAATATCGCAACAGTGCTATGCTTAAATTCTTTTTGTATAATAATTCATCTAATAAAACATAACCATAAGCCTTATACCGTAACTTTTGAGCTAACTTCACATCTTGAGGTAATATACCTCTAAGTAAAATTTGAGGATATCATACCTCCAATCACCTCGAATCACGTTTGGGTTAACAACAACTTCATCAACATATTTACATTGTTCTGATCGTGTCAAAATCGAAGGGCTTTCTTGTAATAATATCCACAGATACTCCTATGTGTAAGCAATTGTTTCCAAAGAATCGGCAACGGTATTATCTCATTGGTTAATATGCTCAACAGTTACTTATCAAATAAAAGATTTAAATCTCGAGCTCGCGTAGATACACAATTAACTAATCTTTATTAGCCTCAAATACACATGTCATATGATTTGTCACTAGCTACGAATTTGGATCCAAACAAAATGTTTTCGCTCCACAAATACTTACAAGCCTTAGACCAACTAATGCAACCTCGAATTCATCCTCATTATTCGATGAATGAAAGCCAAATCGAATAGCCTGGTACATGAATTCTCCAGAACGAGCAATTAACTGAAACCTTGCACTATATCTCAATATACTAAAAACCACAATCAGTTTGAACCACCCATATTGAAGATCCTGGAATGAGTTCTTTATTTTTCCCTTCATCTGATCGACTTAAATGAAATTCGACCATAAAATCGGCTAAACCTTGGGTTTTAATTGTTGTTCGATGAGAAAAATTAATATCAAAATCTCCCAATTCTACTGACCATTTAGTCATTTTACCAGAAATATCTAGTTGTTATAACACGTTCTCTAATGGAAAATAAGTTTGAACCAAAATTGTGTGAGCTTAAAAATAAGGGCGCATCTTTCGAGCAGCCACCACTAAATCCAATGCCAATTTGTCAAGCCTCAAATCTATTTTCTCTGATGCGAACAAGCTTTTACTCGCATAATAAACTGGTTGTGAAACTCTATTTTCCTCGCGTATCAAAACAACGCTCACAGCAAAATCAGACACTACTATATACAAAAACAGTTTATATCCAGTTCGAGGCTTCGATAAGATTTATGGTGATTGCAAAAGTTCCTTAATCTTTGAGAAAGCCACTTCAGAATCTGGTGTCACATAAACTCTTTGGGTCGTCTTAAAACTTGGAAAAAAGAGAACACTTATCATAAAATCTTGAAATAAATCGATTAAGAGTAGATAATCTTCTTGTCAAGATTTGCACCTCCTTTATGGTTCGAGGTGATGTCATCGATACCAGGGCCTTTAATTGTTCAGGATCAGTCTCTATCCCTTTTTCACAAATCATATACTTTAAAACCTTTCCTGATCGTACGCTAAAAGTACAATTTTCAAGATTCAACTTCAATGGAATAGCTCTTAAATTTAGAAAAGCCCTATAAATCTTTCAAATGTTCGCCATCTATTGGGATTTTAACCAGTATATCATCAATGTAAACTTTCATATTTTTCCCGATCTGATAAGAAAATGCCTTATTCACCAACCTTTGATATGTCGCTCAAACATTCTTCAAACCCATTGGCATGACTATATAACAATGTAACACCCGATCGGTGATGAATGTAGTGTTTTCCTAATTTTTTGGGTCCATTTGAATCTGGTTGTAACATGCAAAGGCATCCATAAAAGATAGAATTTTATTCCCTAGAGTATAATCAACCAGCTAATCTATTCGAGGAACAGGAAACGAATCTTTAGGACATGTACGTTTCAAATCCGTTAAATCAACACACATTCGCCATTTTCCATTTTTTTAACAAATACTGGATTTGCAGTGCACAAAGGATATTGCGCCTTTAAAATATGTCCGACCTTAGATAGAGGATCAACTTCTAGCACAATAGCCTCTGATTTTTCTACAGATATAGCTCATCTCTTCTGAATAACAGGCTTGATCTTCGAATTTATAGCTAAGCTGCGACATATTACTTCAGATTAAAGTCCTACTACATCCTCTGTTTTCCAAGAAATAACATCCAAATTATTGAGCAAGAATTGTAACAACTGATAACGCAAAGTATGTGACAATAACGTTCATGTTCGTAGAATCTTCTCATTAGAAAAAATATATTCCTCAATATTTTCACTCGTTGTTAAATAACCCGGGGTTTCCCTCAGATCATTTATTCCCTCTTCATCCGAGGTTAACCTCTTTGGTTGATATTCAGCCATCTGATCCTCATAATTAGGACCTCGAATTTGAAGAGTTGTTGCATAACATTCTCTGGCTATCTTATTGTCACTTTGTCGCACCCCAACACGATCTCTAATTACATATTTCAAGCACTGATGACCAGTAGAAACAATAACATACATTCGAGAAAGCTAAAACCTCCCAAAAATAGCATTATAACTAGTTGGACATTCAACCACCGTGAACAATACTTGGACCTTATTTTAAAATAAAATTTTACCAAACACACTTCACCTTCGAATTCACCAATCACTTAAGTTTTCACCTCTATAAATCCAATTATAGTACGATCAAATTGATAAATTTGAGGTGGATTACCATCTTATCATACGTACACTTGAACAATACATTTGCATAACTCCCTGTATCCAACAAAACACGTCGAATTTCAATTTCGGCTATATATTCTCTTATAACCACTACGTCCTCATGAGGTCCTACTATTCCCTTCAAGTCATCTTCATCAAACAAAATAAAGGGAGTATCATTATTTCCATATAAGTGAATAGACATTCTTCTTTCTATTTAAGTGGCTAAACTTACAATGTGTCTTTTCCTTGAACTGTTAGTAGTGCCAGTCATAGATTTTCCCCCAAAAATTGCTAAAGATTCAAAATACTCACACAAACTTTGAACTCGTCCCCGCTCCACTAGTTCATCCACAACTAGCAAAATTAACCGATTTTGATCTATGTCCAAATATTCAGAGGTTGCATCAAACTCATCATATTTGGAATCCATAACCATCAATGCACTCTCTTGTTTTGAATTTGGATTAGCAATTTATTGTGTTGATGTGCTCGGAATTTCTGATCCACAACTTTGCCATTTAACAAAAGCTTTCAATTTTCCATTTTTTATTAAAACTCGTGTCTTTTTATTTAACGTTATACAATATGCAGTGTCATGCCCAACATCATTAGATAGAGGATCAACTTCTAGCACAATAGCATCTGATTTTTCTACAGATATAGCTCATCTCTTCTGAATAACAGGCTTGATCTTCGGATTTATAGCTAAGTTGCGACATATTACTTCAGATTAAAGTCCTACAACATCCTCTGTTTTCCAAGAAATAACATCCAAATTATTGAACAAGAATTGTAACAACTGATAACGCAAAGTATGTGACAATAACGTTCATGTTCGTAGAATCTTCTCATTAGAAAAAATATATTCCTCGATATTTTCACTCGTTGTTAAAGAACCAGGGGTTTCCCTCAGATCATTTATTCCCTCTTCATCCGAGGTTAACCTCTTTGGTTGATATTCAGCCATCTGATCCTCATAATTAGGAACTCGAATTTGAAGAGTTGTTGCATAACATTCTCTGGCTATCTTATTGTCACTTCGTCGCACCCCAACACGATCTCTAATTACATATTTCAAGAACTGATGACCAGTAGAAACAATAACATACATTCGAGAAAGCTAAAACCTCCCAAAAATAGCATTATAACTAGTTGGACATTCAACCACCGTGAACAATACTTGGACCTTATTTTTAAAATAAAATTTTCCCAAACACACTTCACCTTCGAATTCACCAATCACTTAAGTTTTCACCTCTATAAATCCAATTATAGTACGATCAGATTGATAAATTTGAGGTGGATTACCATCTTATCATACATACACTTGAACAATACATTTGCATAACTCCCCGTATCCAACAAAACGCGTCGAATTTCAATTTCGGCTATATATTCTCCTATAACCACTACGTCCTCATGAAGTCCTACTATTCCCTTCAAGTCATCTTCATCAAACAAAATAAAGGGAGTATCATTATTTCCATATAAGTGAGTAGACATTCTTCTTTCTATTTAAGTGGCTAAACTTACAATGTGTCTTTTCCTTGAACTGTTAGTAGTGCCAGTCATAGATTTTCCCCCAAAAATTGCTAAAGATTCAAAATACTCGCACAAACTTTGAACTCGTCCCCGCTCCACTAGTTCATCCACAACTAGCAAAATTAACCGATTTTGATCTATGTCCAAATATTCAGAGGTTGCATCAAACTCATCATATTTAGAATCCATAATCATCAATGCACTCTCTTGTTTTGAATTTGGATTAGCAATTTATTGTGTTGACGTGCTCGGAATTTTTGATCCACAACTTTGCCATTTAACAAAAGCTTTCAATTTTCCATTTTTTATTAAAACCTGTGTCTTTTTATTTAACATTATACAATATGCAGTGTCATGCCCAACATCATTATGATACTTGCAAGGAGTCGGTTTTTTGAAGCTTACATGACCTTTAGACTTCTCAAAAAATAGCTATATTTCCAGTCAGGTCTACGTAATACTCTGGCTTTATCTACTGATTTTTCCTTGGTCTATAATGTTGATTGGTTGTTGTTACTTGAGAAGAAACCCCTCCTGTTCAATGAGATAGATTATTTTTTATCCTCGGACGATGAGGTACTTAATAAAATTGATTAGTAGTTCTTTGCCCCGAATTTTTCTGTACAGAATCAGATCAACCTCAGACTCTTGTGGAATCCTCTACTTTAATCTGCTCATCTACTTGAGCCATTAGGGATCCAAAAGTTAACGTTCTCATTTTTTTGTCTCCTTTGTCAGATCACCTGGTAACAAACTATGTATAAAAGCGGCCATAGCAACCATCTTTTCACAATCATCCAATCTCGTTTTCGTTAACACAAAATGCCTCATATAATCTTTAAGTTTTTCACCCACACCCTGCTTACACTATATTATCATATCGTTATTAGATCGCATTTTTTAACTTCCGACAAACTATCGTCGGAAAGCTGTATACAATTCTATAAAGTTGGTAGTAGATCCCCTCAAAATTCTATCATACCGCTTTAATGTAGTTCCTTTGAAAGTATGAGAAAATGCTTTGCACACCAGCCTATCATCATCTTCGAAGTTTATCATATAGGTTTTGAATTATTTGATGTGATTTCAGGGTCTTGCGTCCCATCAAACATTTCGACCTTGAAGATATCAAAATGTTTCAGAAGGAAAATTGACCTAATCTTAGCAGATAAATGAGAATTTCTCCAATATACTCCTTGCATATACAAGTAATCTCTTCTGGTATCCATAACAACATACAAGTTATGATCCGCTATACATGTGTATTGGTTAGATGTGTTACCTGCATACCATACAGTAGCCCTCATATGATGAGGTTCACTGTCTCTCTTTGATTTATACTCTTTGCGTAATTTTCGATGCAGCTTCTTTTTCCTTTCAAAGAATCCCGGTTCTTCCTCTGCTTAAACAATCCTCCCTTAGATTTTGAGCTATCATATTCATCACTCACTAAATGTGATGTATTTATGTTTATTTTTCTTTTCTTTTCGTGAAGTACGGTGTTATTTATCACACTCAAAATGCGCTTTCCTTCGATCGCCTCGAATATGATGAGTTGTGTACGACTGATCAAATTGATTTTCCAATTCATTTTTCTCCTCAACCTATAGTACTTCAGATCTCAACCTACCTGACTGAATTTGTTGTTCTCTTTGAACATATTTATCATTCAATGCAGTTATATTGTCTAACAGATGATTTATCTGATTGTTAATATCAGAATGATCTCGTTGTTTTGGAATTTGTTTGTTTTCCCTACTCTCATCTAGATTTCAATGTTATAATAGCCTTGCGGCCGTTTGATCAGTTGCATGCTCTGGTTCCATATTGATCAAGATCAAGATGAATATTACTCACTAATAGTTTGATAATTTTCGGTTTTTTATATGTAATCAAGGTAGCAGGCAAATACCTCCCATTATGGTCGCCAGTTTGTTGAGTTCAAATTTTGTTCCTAGAAAAAGAAAAAGATTGTAAAGTAATTTTTTGAGAGAGAAAAATAAATCAAAGTCCATAAATCCATAAGTCTAATTAATAGAATCCAAAATCCCTTCATCCATCGTTTCACGCTATATTTATAGGCGTATAAGACTTCATTAATTGAATCAGTTACAAAATAGAGAAAATTACACTACAATCCCTTATATTACAAATAACATAAAATATATTCTTATAACTTTACAATATATTTTAAATAACCTTAATATTATTTTTTTAAGTCCATAATAATTTATATCCTTATCAATTGCGATTTGAAAGAAAATTGTGCAACCAAGACCACAACAAAAACATAATCGTAAAAAATATCATTGAGTACATCGATTTAATCTATTTTATGTGAGCTTATCTCGTTGAAAACGTGCACAACAAAGTAGTGTTATTCTATGTAAGCTTGAAATATCTATGTTACTAGTAATCCAAGTATCATTCAATAAAACAATGGTATATGGTCATTCTAACATCTTTTAGAATAAAGATGTACAAAGACACAAAGTCCTTGCACGAAAGAAAAGAGACACAAAGTCCTACGGGTGGTAAAATCTTATCTTACCTAACTGACCAATTTTGTACGGTCAGGAAAATATTAGGCACATACATGAATTTTACAGTACAACATTAGGGTTTGGACATAATATATTATCTAATTTGAAATCCATGTCAAGTTTGTGTTTGGTCATTAAAATAACGCTCAGAAATGATCAATCCTGATACAGTGTGCGTAAAATTAAAATATCTTATGTCCAACTTGTATGAGAATATGTTAAGGCTAAATGGGATTAGGTTGGTTCTAGTTTGAATCAATTATAGTTCGGGCATGACAAGGCTATTAGTCACTGCAAGGCTTTGTCTGACCCGAATCCAGTTCGTAACCGGTTATTTTCCAACCACTGCATCAGAGGCAATACAAGCAAAACTTAGAATGTTAAAATCATAAGAGCACAACTAAAATTGTGGGAAAATTGTCATCCAATATTATGACATCTGCACTTTTTTTTTGCTATTTGTGTTAGATTACATCGAGAATGAAGATAACCAAAAGGTATTTGGTGTTATAAAGCATGTAAGATAACTAAAATTGTTTGGTGCCATAAGACTATGCTTATTCTAGACATATGTTTTTAGCTTATAAATCCTTTAATACATAGTAAAAAGGTTATATAGAGAATTAGCGTGGAAAATGGTTCTAAAGTACAAAACACAAGTGCAGAACTATAAAACTAAGGTTAAACTGTAAAAAGTATTAAATAAACATTGAACTTAAACACGTGTTAATATATATCAGTTATTAAAATAGTTAATAAGATAAGATCAAACCGTTAATTTTTTCCTTATATAAAAAACTGTATATCGATGTTTGAAGATAAAATAAAAATAACATTTCTAAACTTGAGATAAATCAACTGGTATTTTATCTCATAGAGATTAAACTAAAAAAAAATTATACTTTCAAAATGGTATTTTAAGATAATCCGATTAGTTTACCTCCAGTTCCAGCAGTGGTTCGTCTTCATGAAATGCAGAGCATCATTAATTCCATCCCCATAAAGAACGAGTGTTTATTCATAGGTGAAGAACGATTAGTAGAGACCCATAACTATTTATAATTAGTGGACAAACGGAACGAATTGGTACGAAATTCAACAATTCGGGAGACTTTACGGATGTTGAAAGCCCGTCACGAAGTTTGAGTTTCAGTGCATTTTGATATATTAATTTTACAATAACTAGTAAATTAACGAATTGATACGATTTTATTTTGATAGATGCATTTTTATATATTTATTCTAAAAACTTATTTTAATTAACAGAAGGGTATTCAAATTTGATTGGATGAAACATGTTTACCTTATTTCCATAATTTTTCTATTCTCCTGCTCATGGAGGGTAAGCAATTTCTCTCAAGGAAAGGGATGAATAATAAACTCCAAAATATTAGAGATCCAAAAAGTAAAATAACTGATTGTCAAAACATAATTAAGAGTAATTTTTATAAAACTAACAAAAATTAACGCAACAAAATAAATATCCAAAAATATATTATCCAATCAAAACATAATTAAGAGTATATCTTTGTGTTGCTTACGGTATTCCGAGCATCACATAACCTATAGAACAAAACTTCCTTCGCTTAAAAAAAGAAGAAGAAAACTGGAACTATTTTTTTAATCTTGAATTAAATAGACTAAGGTACCTTAATTAAATATACAACGTGATCCCCACCATAATACCAGCAGCACCATAAACTACCACCGACTCCTTTACACAAGGAAGAACACCCTTAAATACAATCATATGGATTGCCATAACTTTTGGTACTTATACTTGAACAGGCAGAGTTACAAAATACTTGTGCTCCATAATACATTCTCCTTTTAAAAATAATTTTTTGTGTTTGAGTACATTGATACAAAATTTAATACTATTTTTTGTTTTTTAGAACGTGGAACCTGGAAAACCATCCTGCAAACAGACAGTAACAAAAGTGTATAAATAAAAATTCAAAAGACAAAAAGCACAAAAATTCTAAAAAGCTTACATCTAAAAGTTGTTGCATTGCTTCAGATCTTTTGATGGTTCTCCGTCGTTTTAGTCGAGACCCAGTTAAAGCCGATAATACATCAGCTGCAATCTCATCTCGACTAAGCTCAACTATTTTCTCGAGAGGCTTAGTTACCTTCAACGCACCTCCAGATTTGTTTGACGTTGACGTACCTCTTTTCCTCTTCTTTTCCTTTTTTCTCGGCCTTGAATTCCGAGGAACATCTGAGCCATGGGTTTGATTATCTGGAACAACAGCAACTGCATCATTCTCATTCTCAGCAACATCAACACTGGGATTCTTCGGAACCTTGATTTTCAAAATTAATCGCGGTCTTTTTGCTGGAAGATCAGCTAGGTCTGTCGTAGTAAATTTCGATGGAAAGACGGGGAATGCAGATTCTGAACTAGCAGCTATCGTATCAGGCATGGGCGTGGTCGGAGAAGACGAATTAGAAACTAATGGCTGGAGGATCGTATTAGTCATCGAAGAAGACGGAGAAATTGATGATAAATGATGTTCACCTAAGCTGTGAGAGAAAAGGGAACTGAATTAGAATTTAGGATCAAAGATTCAGGATACAGGAGTAGGATCATTATCTTATATGCGCGCTTTTCTCTCCTTCTTTTTTTTTACCGTATTACTATTTCTTCATAGCTAAGTAATTAAATCTCCTAAATTGAATATTTTTAGAATCCAACGAATATATATTATTTCTTAAACAAGTTTCTAAATTACTGTAAATATTTCTTTTATATTTGAATAGTACTAATCTCGTGGACCAAAAGTAAATCTGGAAAGTTTCCAAAATCAAATTAATAATAAGTATGCTATATATTTTTTTCTTCCTTTTTTTATATTTAGTACTAACTTTTTATTTTATTTTATCTCGTATCTATCCTTTCTTATTTCGTCCATTTCTGTTTATTATTATTATTATTATTATTTATTCTTATAATCAAAGACTCAACCGTGTTTCTATATTTTAATAGCGACTGATTAAGTGAATAAATTTATTTTTAAATAAATAATAGTGTTAATAGTGTTAAAAATGGTTTAGTCTTCAGATTTTTTATTTTTATTTATTGGCGGAATATTTAGGACATAACTATTTTTAATAATATTTAGTTCTTTTTAATAAATTATATAAAAAGCCTCATATTTTTTTTACAAACATAAGACTTTTATATTTAATTTTTTTCATATCTAAACTTCCGTGGTGCTGTATTTTTAAATTTTTAATTATGTTTTATTCAAATTTTTTTATTTATAAAATATAGTTGAAATATTAGTTGAGTTTATTTTATACTTAATGTACGTTTTTTAAGTTTTTGTGTAAAATATAGTTGAAATATTTTTTTGTAATTATTTTATGAATTTTCTTTTCTTCGCTTCTTATTTTTACATTAAAAATTGAATATTTTTGCAAACTTCATTAAAATCTTGATATTTTTGTCGATTCTAAAAGATAGTGGATATATGTGTAATACTTTTACTAAAAAATGGAATAGAATATTCTTTGGATTCTCATTGAAGACAGAATATATTTTTGTATTTTTATTGCGATTTTCATTGAAAATTAAATATATATTTTGCATTTTTATTAAAAAATCATTATATTTTTTTCTATTTTTTTATTTTTCCAGTTTTGGTTCAAAACAGAATTGATTTTCATTAAAAACTGTTAGGGTATTTCATTAAAGTATATTCTTTAATTAAAGTATATTTTTATTAAAGAGTATTAGTATTTTTGTTTGCGATTTTCATTAAACTTATAATACTCTCTAACATTTTCAATATAAATTTATTATATTCTTTCTTTTTAGCTCTCTTTTGTGTTCACGATTTGGTCTCGTATCTATCATCGATAAATATATGACTAATGTAAAATATATTTGGGAGGATAAATGTTGAACCATTGATAGATGCACGACACTAAAATAAATAGATAGTCGTAGGACATGATAGATCTGGACTAGATGCGAATAAATACATGACTAATGATAGATGGGTGGCTAGTCTAAAATTAATATTTAAAAGCCCAATTTTTTTATAAATTACCATAAATGAATCTAGTCTTGTTCATATTTAAAATTTCAGATTTTCTTTATAAGACCATTCTACCAGGGCTTTAAAGGTTGGATATAAAAACCTGATTATAATCCGAATAAAAATTGTTACCGTTTAAAAAGACTACCTTTAAAAAATTAAATAAAAAAATAAAATAATAATAATGTGTACATGTGTTGGATGATTTTATATAGAAAAGTATTTTAGGCACATATTTTAATCAATAATTGGATTTTAGGATGTTCTTGAGGAGTGACTCACTCATAATAATAATAATAATAATAATAATAATAATAATAATAATAATAATAATAATAATAATAATAATTTATCATAGTATAAATTTATTTTATAATTAAATAAGTGATAAAAATAATTACTAATATATATATATATATATATATATATATAATTTTCTAATATATCAAATAACTTATCATCTATATTTTGATTTTTTTATTAGTATATATGTATTTAGTTCTGTACACATTCATCAGCAATCCAAGTATTCAAATATAAAAAACAATTAGTCAAATGTATAGCTAACTACATAATTTAACTAGTTAGAGAAAAATAAGTAATTATACGGTTAACCTATAAATAAATGTCCATCAACTATTATTAAACATTACGTATTATTAAGGTGGAAAAATTCATAAAAATGGATGAAGTTTTGAGAGCAAAGATCGTGGCTCGGTCTAAATACATGTCTTAGTTTTTACGGTCCACCACTGTTTAAAAAATCCTATAAAAAGCAAAGTGGTCGTGATGATCGGAAAAAAAAAAACCTATTAGAAACGTTATGCAATATCCGCGGGTTTCAAAGCATTGGGTTGGTGTTGCCATGAAAAAGCAAAAGACGTAATCATGGAATCAGAAAAGATCTCGAATATCGGCCCAGACATACCAATTGATCTCATTTACAAATTTTTAAATAATTTGGAAAAATAATTTAGATATATTTACATGAAATATGTAGGACGTAACTCGAGTTAATATCAATAATAACTCTGGGATAATAATATAGTAAAATGATATTTTACTCCAACAAATAACTAGACTGACGATAGTATGATACATATGAGATTCTCATTATCCAATATGGACAACTAACCCTGTATTTGTCATAAATAAAAATGAAAGTGAAGGATGTGTGTAGACTTCTCATAATTAAACAAAGCATGTTTGAAATACTCATTCTCATTACTTAGAATTAACCAACTTATAAATGTAACATTAGGAATTAAAATGCTATCTTTTATGGATACTTTTACGGGATATAAACATATAAAAATGAAAGAACATAATTAAAGAAACACAATTTTCATCACAAAAAGTGGGTTACATTGCTATAGAGTAATGCCTTTCCGACTAAAGAACACCAGAGCAACCTATAAAAACTAGTAAATAAGATCTTCATAAAATATAAATAGGACGAACCATATAATCCTATATTGATGTCATGTTGGTAACAAGCTTTCATGAAGATGACCATGTAAAAAACCTCGTCGAGAAAATGGGTAATCTTAAGAAAATAAATATGAAGCTGGATAAAAAATGTGCTTTTGTCGAACAGTTTGGAAATTTCTTAGGATACATGGTGATTCGAAAGAAAAATAACGTATCTTGCTAACTTGGAAGCAATAAAGCCTCCAAGTAATGCAAAAGAAGTCCAAATCCTAACCCTAAGGCTAGCAGCGCTTAACAGATTCCTATCGAGATTCTAGACAAGTGTCAGTTGTTCTTCTAAGTGTTGAAATAAATCGAAAGTTTCAATAGACTCGAACATGTGATGAGGTATTCAACAACATAAATAAGTTATTGATCCCCCCCGAAATTACTAAATAATCCTAGGCCACGAGAAATCATGTACTTGTACCTAACAGTCTCGGACTATGCAGTTAGGGTAGTTTTAATGAGGAAAGAATGAAATGAATATAAAGTCGTGTATTATATATGTTAATATTTGTTACCAGAAAATAAGACGTTAGCTCTAGTAATCACGACTAAGAAAATGAGACGTTATTTTCAGACATTGGATGACACAACCAAATTTTTCTTACTATTTTGGGTTAAATTTGTAATTTAGAACCAAATCTCTCATCGGTTTGGTTTGGATTCAACTATTTATTTATATGTCTAGTTTGGTCCTCAAACTGATAACGACCCTAAATAAAATTATATGGATTGGTGTAACTTTGGACTAGAACATTAATTGTTTGAAAATAATGTTAAACTTAGTAAACCATCCTATAAACACAGAATAAACAAACTAAATAAAATACAATTTACAATAAAAATTACAAAAACATAAATTAAAAACACAAAAATAACCTTAAAAACTTACATCTAGTTGTTGCTGTACTCTTTAAGATATCTTGATGGTTTTACGTCATTTTGGTCGAGATCTAGTTAAAGTTGATACATTAGTTGCAATCTCTTATTGACTAAGCAAAATTGAGAAGTTCTGTATTTTTTCACGCTTAGTTACATGCAACACAGCTTTAGATTTCTTTGACGCGACTCTTTCTTCTCTTTTTCATTAGATTTAAATTTCACTTCATCTCCTCTTGTTTCTCACTTGGAACTCTCTGAAACTCACATGAACATATTTAACAACATCTAAGACATGGTTTTGATTTTTAGGTATAACAAGTACATCATTTTCAACAACGACATGAATATTGGATTCCTTAAGAAACCAGAAATTCAAAATTAATCACAAGCTTTGAAAATACACATGATTGTGACAAATGAAAACTCTAATAAACTAACAAAAAGACACCAAACAAGTCATAAATATTTAAAAGTGGTGATATTTATTAGTACAGAATATACAAACAAGTCAATACATATCAAAATTCATTTTAGTGATATTAGCATGTAAATGTTATAAGCAACCTAACACTGCTTTATTTCATTCCGCAACCACAAATGAAATTACAAATAAGATAACAAGAAGCCAAACTATATGTAAATGTGAAGGAAATCAAAATTAAAAAAAACTTATCATATAGACTATTAGCTGGATATATAATACAGTTTACCTGAACTATTGTAGAGTTTTCGAAACGCATTTAGAGAGTCCCTGAAAAGATTGTGACCGAACAGTACGATGTCGTCGATGTCGAATGCAATATCAAACGAGCTGTTGATTTTCAAAATTAGACCAAAGCATAAATCGACAACGAACTAAGATCCAATTTCAGAAATTTATATGCATAGAAAATAGAGTCGGAGAATGAGCGATGAATCAAAAAAGAAAATGACGAAGAAAATGATGATATAAATTGGTTCTTTAAAGTCAATAGATGTGAAGAGTGTCTTTTATAGAGTCTTTTGAAATAAATTTTTTTGTTTTATTTTTTTCTCTTGTGGGGTATCCAAAATTTATTTATCGAAAAAATGCACGAAAATTGAATTTTAAGCCATCGTAATAAGAAAAAATACGTATTAAATATTATATATATTGCATCCAGTAGTAAATGATTGGCATTAGAACATAGGTGATTAAGGTTAACCTGGCCCCAAAGGACAAGTTATTTAGGTCCCAATCCACAATTTTATCTTGGATCTTATCAAGAAGGGTAGAGAAATACTTCCCTCTATTATTTCTAGCAATAGTTATCCCCAGGTAGTTGAATGGAAGAGTGTCTGTATTGAAGCCAACATTGATCTTGATGTTGTTTGTAATTGTTTGATTATCTATTCTGGATATAATTAGCTTTGTTTTTTTCCTTGTTAACAGCTTATCCAGAGATAAGTTGATACTTGTCCAATAGGTTGCTCAGCAGAGTAATTGAACTAGGCTTGTAGTTTGTGAAGATCAAGACATCATCTGCAAAGGCCAGGCAGGGCACCAAGAATTTTTATCTAGAATTATACTGTAGACTTTTATTATTATTAAAAAGATTGTAAAGCCTTCTAAGAAAAACCTCTTCAGCTAGGATAAACAGGCTAGGAGACAAAGGGTCTCCTTGCCTAAGACCTTTCTTCTGTTTAAAGTAATCATTGACAGTGCCATTGATAAGAACAGAAATATGAACATTTGTAATCATATTCTTTATTAAATCTATACAATTTTCAGAAAACCCAAAGCATTGAAGAACTTTTAGAATGAAGGCATGAGATAACTTATCAAATGCTTTCGACATATCAAGTTGAATGATATCATTTCCAGTTTTTGGTTCTCAATCAATGTCATGAATCATCTCCTTAGTGATTAGGATGTTTTCATGGATAAGCCTGCCTTTAACAAAGGCTCCCTGCATCTTGGATACAATGTTAGTTATAATATTAGACAATCTAGAGTTGATTAAGTTTGAAAATATTCTATTAAACATGGTATAAAGACTTATCGGTCTGTAGTTGTTCCAACCAGTTGGGTTTGGGCTTTTAGGAATTAGGCAAAGACCACTAGCAAACACACCACATGGTATGTTGTTGTCTGAGAGATAAAAGTTAAAAGCATTACAGAGATCATTGTTAATAATTGACTAACAAGTTTTAAAGAAGAATATTAAAACCATTAAGCCCTGCTGTACTATCAATTTTCATTTTAGCAATTATACTCCAAACTTCATCTCTGTGGGTTTGCCTGATAATGGAATCATTGTCCTCTTATTTAACAAGCTTTATAATATTGTTAAATATTTCATCCTGCATTAAGAAGACTTCCCCATTTCTGTTAGTGTAAGAGTTAGAAGATAAGATAGTTTTAAAGAAATATTCAGTAGAGTTAGCAAGATCAATAGGATTATCAATCCAAACCCCATTATCTTTGATCCCTTTGATGATGTTACGCCTTCTTTTCTTGGACACATACACATGGTAAAGCTTAGTGTTACCATCACCATCTCGAAGCCAACCATTGTAACATTTTTGATGCCAAAAGCTTTCCTCATTTCTGAGAGCTTTCATATACATGCTGTTGGCTTTCGAAAGATCAGCCTTAGAAACATTGTTATTGGTTTCAAAGTGAATGTTTTCCATTCTCTTTACCACCTCAGCAGTCTCTTCAACCTTACTGAAGATGTTTCCAAAGGTATAAGTATTCCATTTCTTTAAGCAGCTTTTGAGTCTCCTCAACTTATACCAAAAGACCTGACCCTAGTTACCCTTACAAGCCATGTTCCAATTCTGCTTTTGATGGTAAACTTTTTGGATTTTCTTCTTTTCATTTCAAACTTTAACTTACCACGGATGATGGAGCCAAAGTCACTATTGTAAGAAAGGTTTCTAGGAGAATTTTCACAGCTGCCAATGTTTTCATAATTATTAATCATATTGTTTTCTTCAATCTGAAGGTTGCTTTGAGCAAAGTCTTGATCAAGCCTATTCAAGGCTTCTATAACTTCCATGTTGTTTTCAACAGAATCATTGTTTTGACCACTATCAGCACTTCTATCTTCTTTTGTCCCAAGATCTTTTTCCTTTGTTGTTATGACTGATTTCAGCTTTCTTCTATAAACTTTGCTAAAAGTTTGAACGTCACTGGAACTATTAAGAGACGTTATTGGCTCCTGATAAGTTTCTTCTTTATCATTAACTTCTTTGTCATTGACTTCATTTATTGATGATATTATTAACTCTTTCTTGTTGTTATCATTGACGTTCTTGGCATTATCTTTGACACTTTCTTCACATTTCTGAACCTTCTCAACTTCTTTATCTTGCTGATTTATCTTTTCATTTTTTTTACATTCTTTCTCTTTATGACCCACATGATAACAAACGTTACAGTATGGTGGCACATTTTTGTAACTTATGTTGATCCAGCAGCCATCGTTTGATCCAAAGTCTATCCATAATCTGTATTTGAGTCTTCTGGAGACGTCGATCTCAACATGGGTAAAGCATGCATTCATGGCAGCTTTATTTTCAAGAATAATTACTTTGTAAGTAGTACCAATTGTTGAAGCCAGGTTATGTATAATCGATTCATTATACATGAACTCAGGAACCCTTTCAAGACGTATCCACACCAAAGACTTTGGGCTCTCAATTTTTTTGTTAAATTCAGAATCCCATCGTAAGATTCTCATGATCTTTCCATCTATGTTCCAGACATTTTTGGACCAAATGTTGCTAACATTTTCTTTGCAGTGGAACTCTATAAATACATGCCTCGAGTCGTGGCTGATAAACTTGTAAGTTCTTTTGAATTTGAAGGTTTGAAGAAAACCTTCTAACACTGATTTTCTTATGATACCCTCACTGAACTTGCCAATTATTGTAGTAGTTGATTTTTTGAGCAAAAAATCTTTAACATCTTTCGAATATTGTATCGTGAAGTGATAATCTGTTTCTTTACAAAACTCAGGCTTGAGTTCAAGACTAGGATTGGAGGACTGCCTGACAGTTCCGATTTCATGATGAAGAGCATGGAACTCTTTAATTATAGGAAGCTTGTTTGTAATTGAATCCATAGCAAGGATTCATAGAGCCAAAGAAGAAGAGATGGCCTGGAGATTCATAAAGAAAAGATAGGGTTTCCAAGAAGAGATTTTTTGGGAGAAAAACATGTTTCAAATTCATATATATTTTTTTGATATTTTTTATCCAAAATATCTTAATAATTGAGATCTTTTGTCATATATCTAAATGTTGTCGATACAAATGGGCGGCCCAATATATTTGTCTAACTGGTTTTTTAGCATGGCCCAGAAAGTCCAAAACGGAATTTTGAAGCAGCTAAAAGATACTAAAAACGGCAATCTTGAAACACTAATATATCCCTAAACGACACTAAAATTCCACACCCTCGACTCTCTCTCTCTCTCCTAAACCCGCCACGGAATCACCTCATCCATCACCAGTCACCACCATACCCAAACCCTGCAAAAACACCAAAACCCTCTCTCAATGGCATAAACAACAAATCTTTAACTCTACTCACTAACTTCACTAAAATGGAGCTCTCATCAACGTTCACTCATATCTCCAAACCACACCACTCGCTCTCCATCTCCGATTTCTCCTTCTCGTCTTCGTTATCCCAATTTCCTCTTCAATTCCAGTTCAGAACACCGTTTCTAACAAAACCCACATCGCAAAACCTCCGTATCTTCGCCGTAGCGGTCGAGCCCCAGCAAGAACTCCCTAGAGACAGCCCACAAAGACTCCTCAAAGAGCTCGCACAGCGAAAACGAGCCACCGGTCCAAAGAAACGCGTACCACCCAAACGCTACATTTTGAAACCTCCACTCGATGATAAAAAACTAGCCGAGCGGTTCTTAAACAGCCCGCAATTATCGCTCAAATCGTTTCCGTTGTTGAGTTCATGCCTCCCTTCGTCAAGGCTTAACAACGCCGATAAAATGTGGATCGACGAGTACCTTCTGGAAGCGAAACAAGCGTTGGGGTATCCATTAGAGCCGTCCGATCAGTTAGGAGATGATAACCCGGCGAAGCATTTCGATACGTTGCTCTATTTGGCGTTCCAGCATCCATCCTGCGACCGTGCACGCGCGAGGCACGTGAAATCTGGGCATTCTAGGCTCGGGTTCTTGGGGCAGTACGTGCTTGAGCTTGCACTGGCTGAGTTTTTCTTGCAGAGGTATCCTAGGGAGTCACCTGGGCCGATGAGGGAAAGAGTTTTTGGGTTGATAGGGAAGAGGAACTTACCTAACTGGATTAAATCTGCTAGTTTGCAGAATTTGTTGTTTCCTTATGATGATATGGATAGATTGATTCGAAAGGATCGTGAACCCATAGTTAAGTAAGTCTACTTTCCCCTTCTTATTTTGGTGTATATTTGCAAACTTATTGAGCACGGAACCATTGTTGGCCTCCATGATAGAGATTGGTCCTAGCTAGTGCTGTTATTTATTATTGGGACATACTTTTGCTGTATGGAATATTTGTCAATCGTTCTTATGATACAAATTGACGGGTGTAATGATTGGGCAGGTCTGTGTTTTGGGCTTTGTTTGGTGCCATCTATTTGTGTTATGGAATGCCAGAAGTATACCGTGTTCTTTTTGAAGTTTTTGGAATGGACCCTGATGCGGAGGAATGCCAACCGAAGTTGAGAAGACAACTTGAAGATGTAGATTATGTTTCTGTTGAATTTGAAGGCAACAAGCTCACCTGGCAAGATGTTGCCACCTATAAGGTACCTCTCATTTTGCGTAAATCTCTTCTTTTGGCCTTAAAAGTTAAAGGAATGCATTAACAAAAGCAGTTGGTTGTGAGTAGACATGGTACAGCAAAACTACAATTACATGCAAAACTACAATTAGGTGCATGATAAATAAGAAAGGCAAAGAATTTGTTTAGTTGGGATTGCAAAAAGCAACTTTACAATCCAAAAAAAAGCTGTTCATTTGCTATAGAGGTGCAATATCAGTTAGTAGAAAAGTCTGTGTTCATAATTATAGCTAGGGGTGCTCGAAAACTTTTGTAAACTGCTCTAAACCTACCAAACCATTCAAACTGGACCGAAACCTCTGGTCTAATATCTAGTTTTGGTAAGAAAACTAAACCCAATCTAAGTTCGGTTTGAAGGTATAGACAGTTCAGACCAACCCGATCGGACTATATATATATATATATATATATATATATATATATCCAGATCCTAAATCTTTAAATATGTTTGATAAAAAAGTTTAATATTTTGTTGAAAACCAAATATAGCCTGAATAGTAAAGAAAAAAGTTTATATTCCTTCGTCTCTCTTGTTAACGAAATAATTCAATACTTTAAAAAAGTCTATCGTGGACCAGAGAGTTTAAGGTCCTAAAAAATATAGAGAAACCAATAGAAGAAATGCATAATCATAATTAGTTAACATTTTGAGAAGTAACCAAAAGTTATAAATAGGTACATACATTAATATGTGAAAAATAATTCAATTTCTTTTACCGAACCATCCAACCCAAACTATTTAAAGGATCGATTTGGTTTTTGGTTTTTGGTTTTTCCAAACCGCCTTTGTAGGCTTGTTTTGGTTGCGGCTTGAACTCAAGCATCATGACTCACATACTAAACCACTAATTATTGGTACTTTATAGTTAGGATAGCAGAAATTGATCGTTAACTGGTTGAAATATGCTTTAAACTCCAGAGGGTTGAAATGGTGTGAACCTGGCAAAGAAGAAAACGAATCAGAACAGCTATTTCGGCTACTGTAAACTTGAGTGCTTTTAGGTTCCGTTTGGATATTAAATATTAAAGCCAAATGGGAAACGGTAAGAACGAAAAGAAAAGGAAAAAATTAGTAAAGTTGTTCAGCCTACATTATTTTTCCTTGCAAATCAGAGTGTTAAAATTTCTTTTATAACATTTCTCTTATTTTTTTCATCGCCTGTCCTTACAACCAAACATGAAAAATTGTCCCCTCAAATGTTTCTTCTTTGCATCAACTTTTTTGGTAGATCCTAAAGAGCCTTGACATCTATAATATTAGTGTACCAATCTTTGGAACAGTTATAATGGCCACTGTTATTACACTTTTACTGTGATAAAAGAAAGGTTTTGGTTCTAACTAGCTTATGTTTATATTGGTTACAGCCTCCTCAAGATGCATTATTCACACACCCGAGGCTTTTCAGGGCTTGTGTTCCTCCGGGAATGCATCGGTTTCGAGGAAATATATGGGATTATGACAGCAAACCAAAAGTAATGCGCACCCTGGGATATCCATTGAACGTTACTGATAGAATCCCAGAGATAACTGAAGCCAGGAATATCGAACTCGGACTCGGATTACAAGTAATTCACTATTACTAACATATATTGAGCATTTGTTTATTGTTACTCGGGAGCAGATGATCAAGCTTTTAGCTGGTATAGGCTTGGCTCAAATAATATTAAACTACGATAAATTCAAAATTATTAGTATATAAAGTATTAGATTTCTCAATAACATTTTCACTTTCAAAACCGGGTTTAAATTAGGATTTTGAGTGAAATTCGAGTACTTGACAAATTGTCAAAAGGGCCAAACTCGAGTACCTTTAATTTATCATGAACAGAGCTCTGATACTCAGAAACCACCCTAGTTACATTAACCAACTGTAATGAATTAGTAAAAGTACATTCTATTGAAATTTGCTACCCTGTTACCTGAGCAGTTTGGTTTTAATTTTGTGTATGAATTGCAGCTTTGTTTTATGCACCCATCAAAACATAAGTTTGAGCATCCACGATTTTGTTATGAGCGGTTGGAATACGTTGGCCAAAAGATCCAGGTAATGTGCTCTCTTTACCTCTAGCTAGTTGGAAGTTTTATCCACGATTGTGTCTTGAATTGCATTTCTTATACAAAGTTCCAAACAAAATACAATAAAGGAAAGTTTAACACAACAAAACCAATTTTCGTATATATTTTTACAACCGATTTCAACCTTCTAAATGCTAAGAAGTTCATCTACAGGATATTACAATGGCCGAAAGGCTGCTGATGAAGCATATAGACGCACCTGGCAGATGGATACAAGAGAGACACCGCCGACTTTTAATGAACAAATTCTGCGGCAGGTACCTTAGAGAAAAGAAACTCCATCATAATCTCATTTTCTCTGAGCTTGTTCAAGACCGGTTCGAGCACAACCGAAGACTTCGAAACCCTGCTACCACTGCCGCTCAACAAGCCATTCACGGACTTGCCTACACTGTCTACGGTAAGCCAGATGTTAGGCGCCTCATGTTTGAAGTTTTCGATTTCGAGCAAATTCAACCCAAACCTGTGTGAATATATGGTTTTGCACTATTTTATCTAACATTAATAGTGTAGCTTTATTATTGTTGTTGTATTTTATATATAATAATGTTATTGGAAAAATTCCCTTACTATTTTAGGAGATGTTATTATTCATAAAATCTTTTACTCTATAAATAGCAAGTTGTTTTAAAGCATTCCTAGTACGTAATGTATTTTTTGGGATACACTAATGACTAATTTATTTTTTCTAATTTATTATGTAGCAACGGAAGACTTTAAGTATGGTTTCAATTGTACCTTTGTTTATAAAAGATTTTTATTTAGAACAAAAACAGGAATTCAAAGATACTCATCAGTTACTAATGTAGTTATTTGTTTTTACACGAATCAAAATTATATATATATCTTCTCAATTCGAATTTCAGCCTTCTATATATTATTATTGTGGTATATTTAGAAAAGAGTTATTTATCACTAACGAATGGAATATATCTACCAATGATAGTGTAAAATTTGAACGAATGGAATTTCCGTCTTTTATATATATACACGCAAATTCAAAGATACTAAAATAATGTAGTCTGTTTTTTAGCGATAAAAATATACGTATTTTTATTGTGATTTTATATATATATAAAGACCGATAAAATCACATGTAATTTGGTTGTGAAGTAATTTAGATGGGAAATAAAAAGAGTTATTTATCAATTACAATTGTTGTTACTTGCCAAATTCCCTATAGTTTAGGTGCGAAAAATGTTTGTGGTTTAAATCTGAAACTAAAATACAATTTGATTGCAAATTTGGTATTGGAAAAATAAATCTCCAAAATATAATTTATGT
Organism: Limnanthes douglasii subsp. nivea; assembly: GCA_036936605.1. NCBI lineage: Eukaryota > Viridiplantae > Streptophyta > Magnoliopsida > Brassicales > Limnanthaceae > Limnanthes > Limnanthes douglasii. Next base: position 187,803,876 of record JAUPFV010000005.1, read on the forward strand.
GCGTTTTTAAATTTTTTTAAATTAGAATTTAAAAAATATAAAATTTTAAAAGCTAAAAAAGGTTTAAAAAATTAATTTTAATCTTTGTTAACGATGGTACAGGTAGCATATATGCTATTCCTTTTTAGAATATTACTGATATAATACAAGTTTTTTATAATTTTACTTTTGGTAAAACTTAGGTCTACTTTAAACTTCAAAATGATTAGTTTTGTTTTCATTTTTTATGTTTCTGAAGATGAATGTGACCATTTTGGCATGCTACAAGCCTGACTGTTATTTATATTTAATGAATTGCAGGTATGGTTGGAAAAGGGTGAAACTTCAAGATTTTAATACCATTGAAGCTAAGATATCAAATGCAAGGGAAGAGAAGAGACTCTCCAAAAATCTCATATCACCTCAGGTTCTTTCAAATGGAAAAAAACTGTTGATTTAGTTCTCACTCACTGTGGATTTTAAATTAACATTAAATCATGATGTCTAACGTTACTAATTTAATAATGTATATGTAATACTTTTCCAAACATGTTTCTTTGCGTGTATTATTTGTAACTCAATGGCTTTTTGTTTTATTTTTGTTAATAAAATTCACTTTTAAAAAAATAGGTTGAGCTATTCTTTCCGCACCTTTAATTATTCCTCCATATTTAACAAAACATCACCTTGTTATTTTTTTTCAAAAAAAATAATTATTTTACTTTTTCTTAATTTCTTTATCCAAACACTCATTTCTTCAACTTTTTAGCTCTAACCACCTACCTTTTAATCCAACAAAACAAACTCTAGCTGCCATAATCGAGCAACTCATGCTCAAACAAACTATTTTTATTCTTGTTTATTTTCTTTTGAAAATCGATTCCATCAATTCTTCAGGAAACCGATTTTCAGGATTTTTTTTCTTTTCTGAAAATCGATTCCAAACATCTTTCGAAGGTTCATGAAATCGATTTCCATGAACTTTTTTTTTGGAAAAACTAACACATGATTCCGAGTGAGTTTCTCAGAATCATGTTATTTTTTTAAAAAACACATATAATTATGAGACAACCACTCGAAATTACTGGTTTTCTTTAATAACACATGATTCCGAGTGGTTGTCTCGAAATTAGTTGTTTAATGGCGTTTTTTGCAATAAAAAACAAATTTTGCATGCAATTTACTCATAATTATGCAACAGTTGAACAAGTAATTTACGCAACCATGTTTAACACATCTAGAAAATGTATTTTTACAATACAATTGCACGTAACTGCGCAACCATAATTTGATAAACCTTAATTTTTTATTTTTATTTTATAATCAGAAAATATGAATCTAGTCGAAAACATCATTAAACAAATCGAAGAAATAAAAACAAAAACCAATGAACATATTAAAGAAGTAAAAGAATTAAATGTTATTCTTAAAGAACATGTTGAAAACTAAAACTGAAAATCAATTTATTTTAACAACCACTTATAAGAAGATCTTGTATCAAACATAAAAAGATCTTACATTAAACAAATAGTATAAAACTTTTGGTTCATTTCTTAACTAAGAACAAACAATAAGATATTGGTATATGATCATCTTTTATACTCAAAACTATATTTTGTTGATAAAATTTATATATCTCTAAACTACCCTTATTTTTGTTTAGAATATTAATTTTATTTATCGTTTATTTATATATCGTTATTTCACAACTGCAATAATTTATAACGTAATTACGCAACTATTTAAATCATTATTTCGTACTCCAATTACAATTGTATCTTTAACAAATATTTATTTACACAACTAAGATATTATTTCGTAACCAATTAAATATAATTCTGCAACCGATTAAAATGTAATTTCTCATCCATTTACACTAGTATTTTTTCACAACAGTTCTTTTTTTCTGCAATCTATTATAACGTGACTATGCACCCAACTAACTATGGTTACTTTTACAAATAAAAATGTCCAATTTCAAACTATTTAAAATAATAATAATAATAATATAAAAAAAAACATATCTAATTAAAACAATACATTATTTTATATATATTCTCTATATGTTTTTATTATGTCCATGTTCCTCACAACATCTGCACTTTACTTTATGAAACAACTCTTCATGTAGGGATAAAATACGCTTCTTCTTAGGTCTTCCAATTCTCATTTTCAAGCTAGATGGAAGAATAGTAGGAGATATTTTTGAACTGGAACTTCACTAAAGTAGATAAAATTGGTGTACCCGAAAAGTAAGTTTCCTTATAAGAACTTGTACTACAGCATGACTCCACATATGTCGAAAGATTCCCTTGAATACTAAATATAATAGCATAACTTGAGAACAAGAGACACTTAATTTCTCAAATACCACAAGTACGTTTGTAGTTAGAATTATCAACAACCATAACTTGTTTTGATTGAACTTCAAACAATACTTCAGTAGATGAACGAACAATTCACGTACGACCTTCTTTAATGTTTCTTTTGAACTTTTATCATTATGAAGACAAATATCGTTATTCCAACGTGAACGCTCACAATAACGCTTTGACATTTTGGTCATAAGCATAACCCTTATTTTTCCCAATAAGTATGAAATATGCATGCTACAAAATTATTTAATTTGATTAATAAAAGACTTAGTTGGACCACAAGTCATAGAACCAAACATTTACATAAAAAATGTGTGGCCATATTTTTTCAGGAGGAAGGTTTATGAAGGTAAGTGCTTTCTGACCACATTATTTATGAAATTCCTGCAAATGTAAATCAAATAAACTCTCAGTGGATGCATAAGTACACTGTTTCAAAATATTGACTATTTTTTCCTTAAATCCTTTGGTGAAATAAAAAGATAAAGACAATATGAATGATAGAGTTATGTGAAAACAGTTGAGACAACATTAACAATAGGCGACGATCATATATAAAAGTGATTTGGTGATCAAGTAAATGTGGTTGTAATATCTCTAAAATTATTACAAATTATCACCATCTTTAGATCCAACAACATCAAATGCTATTGGAAATAAACCCACAGAAGATATAAGGGTAATAAGTATCAACTTGATAAAGTAATTTAACAACCACTCATATAAGTTGTGATTCCGCAACAAGAAGCGTAATTACACAACCAATTTGCACATAATTACATAACCGTCTGACATGTAATTACACAACCAAAATAAAATTTTATTTTTAAAACATCAGATTAATTTCATAAAAAAAACTAATTACACAACCAATTAACACATAATTCTACACCAAAAAACAAATTATGTAGTTAAAACATATTTTTTATTAAAAAAACTTATCACAGTTATCATCTTTAACTATTATAGAGAGTAAAAACCCTCGTTATGTACTAATAAAAAATGTGTCATTGATAAAGAGAACCAAACTATAAGAGTGAAAATTTTGAAGACAAAATTCATAAACTATAAAACATCGTTTAAAAAAGTGGTTCACATCATCATACTCTAATACAAAATCACTTGTAACGTCCATAGTCTCTAAGGTCTTAAAATAACCTCTTAACAAGCCAAAAGAAGTGTAACTATCTCCGTAAACTCCCCTTCTAGCTTTCTCCAAAGTAATCCATGACATACAATAAGAAATATATAAACCATAATCATTTCCATCATAGGCTTGGTGCATATCCCAATTCGCATCTTCATCATCGTCGTTGTCGAGATTAACTTGTAAACAAATAACCTCATCTGGAACATCATCATGTTTTTCTTCCACATGAACACATCATTCCTTTATTCTTTCACCAAAAGAACATCATGTTCATTATTATGTGCATTAATATTTTCTTCTTCTAAATCTTCATCCTCGTTAAACACTTCAGTTATTCAGAGCTCTCATCTAAATTATTATTTTTCTTCATTTGTTTGGTTCAATTCTCCTTCCAGAACCTACAATTTTTTTTTAAAATGTTAAAGCAAATGATATATATATATATATAATATGTGAAACGGGGCCAAAAAACAATGTATATATATATATATATATATTCATTTGTGACCTTCTTTGTGAAGTTAATCAAATTTAGTTTTATTTTCCCCTCAAGACCTGGTCATTTGTAGTCTCTTGGTATATTGTATTTAATTGCATATTTTTGACATATAGTTGTGTGTACCATGATGAATGACTATACTTTAACAATAATTTATATACACAATTTTTACTATTTTTAATAATATTTCAAATAGAGCAAAAATATTAACCAGTAATTGAGCAACACAACCAACTACTTTATTATGATTATTTTCATGGCAAAGGTTTAATGAATTCACCAGTTTCTCCCGGATTGCTTCAGCCCAATCATAGTTGTTTATTTTGTCCAGGTTTTCTATGTAATAGACAACTGTAGAGGCTATTACATCTCCGGATGTAAAGAAAAACAATGTTAAACAGGTTAACATTATAAAAAGTATTACAACATCTTTTACTGTTTTTTCTCTCCAGATGTTAATATATAAATAAGAGACCACATTATGCGAACCCATGAAAACTATTAATGATGAGAGACCACATCATGAGAATCCCAACAAACTATATATGTTAATAAATAATATCATACAAAACCAGGACTATTATGATAGATGACATACCACATCATGTGAAACCAGGAAAAATATTAATGATGAGAGACCACATCATGAGAAACCAAATAAACTATATATGATGAGAAACATATCGTGGAAAACTAGAGCAACAATGATAGATGAGAGACCACATCATGCAAAACCAGAAAAACTATTAATGATGAGAGACCACATCATGAGAATCCATGCAAATTATATATGATGAGAACCAATATCATGTGAAACCAAGACAACTATGATAGATTATAGATCACATCATACGAAACCAAGTAAACTATTAATTATGATAGACAACATCATGAGAAACCAGATAAACTATATATGGTGAGAAACAATATCATGCGAAACCAAGACAACTATGATAGGTGAGAGACCACACCATGCGAAACCAAACAAACTACTAATGATGATAGACTACATCATAAGAAACGAGGCAAACTACATATGATGAGAAATAATATCTTTCGAAACTAGGAAAACTATAAATGATAAGAGACCATAACATTCAAAACCGGATAAACTATAAATGATAAGAGACCACAAACCGTGCAAATTGTAAATGATATGAGACCATATTATGAGAAATCATGCAAGGTATATATGATGAGAAACAATATCATACATAACCAGATGAATGAAAGATAATTACATGTGTGAGAAATATATAACAAAACTTAGAATTGCATAGCTTTATCATTTTATTTGTGATTGCTTTTGCTCGGTTTTTATTAACTATTCTTGATGCATCTTCAAAAAAGTACGTCTTGATAATCATGGATTCTTTTTTTTTTCTTCTTCTGAATGTCTTGGTTTAATTTTTTCGGTGTATAGTGGCATATGTTCCTTTACATGTTTTAAACCAAAGATAGCCTTGACATCGTTTGTTATAAGGGGTACAAACTTTTGGCCTAATTTGAAGACTTGATTTTCATCATCATAAGTTTTTATTATTTTTCTATAATCAAATATCAATTTTTTTGAAAGGTGTGTTTTATTTTCTGAGTTCATATGTCCCTTCAGAAGGGAATAAAAAGATATTTTTTCCGCTTCTTCTAGGTGTTTGGGTTTATATTAGTTTATTTCATTGGTTTTACCAAACAAACATGCTTAACCTGAAGAAACAAGCTTTTAGAGAAATCATAGTAATTATGAATGACGAGAGACCATATAATGACAACCGACTACATATATTTCATGTGAAACCATGAAAACTAAAAATGATGCGAATCAGGGCCTCATGGGTTAATATTTTACCTTAGTAAAATTTTAAGAGAGAAATGCAGAGAGAGAAAGAGTTAAAGAGTTTTTATAGAGAAAAACTTCAAGTACAAATGAGTTTTAGAGAAAAGATGTTCAACCCTGTTGTTAGAGTAGCCTTGCCCTTTATATAGAGGAGCCAAGACTTAGTCTTAAACTGAAATCTGTTACAAAAGAGGACGAATTGCTGTTTAGTCCTTAACAATTATACATAGTCACAAATACTCTATAAAACTTACATCAATTACAATTTAAGGACAAAGCTTACATTACTTATAATTAAATCCTTAAATTTACAATATTTACAACTTAGTCCTCAAAATCCTACTTCCATATCAGAAGCCCCCCTAGTTCTCATGTTAGTAAATGAATCAGAACTAAAATATCTTCGAATTCTTCCATATGTCATGTAAGCTGTTATAAAATAAACTCAAAGCAGTTATTCAAAACGACCACTAGAAGCAACCATTTGAAACAATCATTTGAAGCGTACATGAAGAGCAATCATTCGAAACGTGATAAAAACAAATACCAATTAAAAGTAGCGTTAAAATCTGATAACCTTTCAAAGATAAAAAATCTCTTCGAAACACTGGAAATAAAACTGCCAGAAAATCTCTTCGAAATGATATGGAAATAAAACCTCCTCGGATCCTTGTGAAAGTGAAACTTTGAAAAGTACTCATCGAATTTTATCCAAACAACATAAAAAAGTAATTGTTTCATATAACCGTTCAAATCCATTATAACTCTATAGCTTTTGGATCCATAGCTAGAGATCTAGCCTGACAGATGTCGAGCATCTAATCATCTTACCGCTTTGTATTCTAACCTATCACCATCAAAGTCATTCAAACTTAAAACGTTTTCATTTCTTTGTATAAATTCAACCAGTATCCTCATTTTTTCATTCTCACCAAACAAATCATTTCAGAGAAAATTCACAGCGCTTGGCTACCTTCATCGTGTTCCTCATTTTTCTTAGTATCTTCATCAGAAAAAATCATACTTTCCGATCAACCTTCATTTTCTTCGATCAACCTTCATCTGGTTTATAAGAAAAAATCTTAAAACCAAAAAAATCCAAGGCTAACATACCCAAGACACCAGAATCTGATAGCAACTTAGTCTTCGGATCGTACGACTACTTCTGTATTACTCAAAAGACGGAAGAATATAGGGCTGTAGGATTAATCAATAGCCTTCCAATTGGAACAACCACAAAAAAAATTATCACGGTAATTTCGATCCAACCAAAGTTCCTGCTTTTTCTCCTTCTCCTACAATCGAAGAGCGTTCTTCGTCCAAAATCCTAGGTCTGAAAACTCCTCGAACCTCTTCGTCTCATTATAACATTTATCATTTGATTAGTGAAAAATCTCTTGTAAAGAAAAAATCAAATACTCCATTTTCGAATCATTCTTCAATAACCATAAGAAGAAGAACTAATGTTCCCATGGGAGATGAATCAGAAATTATCCCAACTCATCCCCCTTCGAATCCATATACTGAAAATCCTCCTCAGAGAGAAGTAATTGAGGAAATTCCTCAAGATAATAATCCTTCATCAGAAACCATCAATCCATTACCTCAACAACCTAGAGAAAGGATATCAAAAGCTAATGAAGCTGACTCCAAGGCTACCAAAACCGATCTTGAAGCTGAATCTGATGATGGGAACTCAGAAAATACTTGTAATCCCCAAGCAGAAAAAGATAATTTCTTTGTTTTCGAAGAAGAGAGAGCTAAGATTGGGAGAAATTTGAGGAATCTTAATGCTAAATACATCATTGCTCTGAAAAAAGTTCGTTATATATATTAAAAGGATATTAAAGATTCGGCTCTAAAAAATTAATGGGGAATGGGAGATAACATAACTCTTCGACTAACTAAAGAAGGATAAACTCCCTTAGACTGCAAAGATGACGAGCTAATAGTCTACCCCGAAATCATCAATTGGGGTCTTCGATTTCAACTAGATCATATGATCGTGGAATACTTCGAACTCCTCAGCTTATGTCCTACTTAAGTGACACTGAATCAATGGTTCACCCTTATGTCAGTGATTATGCCATCTCGACTGTCTAAGATTCCAATCAATATTAAAGACTTCATATCCTTGACTCAATTATCAAAAGGTCTGAAGCTTCCATTTTACTACCTCACCCTAATGGATGACCTCAAGATCATCGATGACCTCTTAGAAGCTGACAAATTCTGGAAGCAGAAAATCATTTTTATATCAGGAGCATGGGAAAATGGCAAAGTAATTTCCGATACTAATCCTTCAAAGTTAAATCTTGTCTGGAGAAGAAATCGTAAGCACTTCGAAATTTTTACATTCTGAAATAAATTTTATGATTTTCCTTTCTCTTTCCTTAATTTTATGTTTGCATAATCATTTCAAAAATTTCGAGGCGTTATTCATCACGTTGAGCAGCTGCTAAGGAGATTTTCCAAAAAATTACTACTTGGGCTGAGAATGAGTGTTATAATGCGTTTCACACTGCCTTCCAACCCATCAATTTCCTTACCTATCATATGTTTCCAATCTCAGAAGGTTCCTTGCCACTTCAAGACATAATGTCAGAGCCCGATCCGAAGATAGTCTGCAAACGAATAGTTCAACTCGATTGTAAAGTCTTCCTTCCCATTCGCAACAAATCAGAGAGTCATTTGCCCAAAAAGAAGAAAGAAAAATCTATCAAAGAAAAGAAAGATAAAAAGACAGCTAGCACATCTGGTGCTAGCCCTTCAACTCCCTCAAAACCAAATCCTCAAAAAAGAAAAACTGCAAAACAAACTCTCTCACCTATCGAAGAGGGAAAAGATCAAGAACTGTCTTCAAAGAAAAAGAGGGCTTCCTCCGATTCCCATGGAAATAAAAAGAAACAAATGAGAATCACTTCCTACACACTGGTTGACGAAGAAGAAAAAGAGGGCTTCCTCCGGTTCCCATGAATATATCACTTTGATCCTGATATGTTCATTAATTTTGAGAACACTGAAGTGCTTACTAGTGAAGACGATCTTGTTCTTCAAGTCATCCAAAATCGCATGCTTAATTTTGGGAGACCAACACCATTCGAGGTGTCTCCAGAAATTATATGTCCTCCTGCTCCTATCACTACTTTGGATATGATTCAACGTCCTAGCTCATCAGAAACAAAATTTTGCTCTTCCTCTTCCAAATCCTGAAATCGCTGTTGCACTTCAACCATTTACCGATCTTGATATTGCAAAAAAGGCACTTGCTTCTCAAAACAATCTAAAGCACTTGACTAAAGATATGGTTTATTACAAAGAATCTTACGAGGCTGAGAAAAAACTTAAAGAAAACTTGAACCACAAAATGATTGAGCAATTTCACATGTATGAAGTAGCAAGGTCCGAACTCATAAAATGTGCTCTTTGCATGAAAAATCATCTGCGAATCACACACATAGTTGAGACAAAATTCCTGACGAACTCTGATGAGAAAGAAATGAATAAGCTCAAGACTGATCATGCTACTGAACTGGACACCGAAATCTCCAACTCTAATGAGCTACAAAATTCTCTTACTCTTTGTGAGACAAAAAATAAAGAACTGATCGAGGAGATAGCTAAACTGAAGAAGGATTTCGAAGTGGAAAAAACTGCTGTTGTAGCTCCTGTCGAGGCTGAACTTTCAAAAGACATGTTAACTGCTATTAACATCAGAAAAGAAGATGCAACAATTCTCTTTCTTCGAGAACTTCACGCTACTTATCCAAAACTCGACCTCATAAGTTTTTGTAATGACATTCCTATGGAGAAACGTCCAAGTGAAGCTTTTGATCCTATCCCCGATTCGTTATCCGAAGATGAAGATGAAGAAGAATCGTCCAAAGTGTAAGAGTCATCTGATTAACTTTATCATATTTTTTTGTGTTTGTCGGGTTAAAAAATTGATTTTTGTACCTTAATGAACTAATCTAATTGACAAACGGTTTCCTTATTTTATTATTCTCTTCACATGCTATTCGATGCTAAATTTTAAAAACGAATATAATTATAAACTTTAAACTTACCACCTCAAATACCTTAACATAGTAGTTCTTCGAAAAAATCCTAGTGTGCTATTAAGCTTTCACGTCGACAAAATTGTAAATGTGATTATTAAACATGGTTGTTTCTTCGAAAAGTGTTATAAATACTTCAGAACATTCTACTATCAACCAATCTCAAAGATGATTAGTCTATGATGATTTGTTAAGATAGTATTCAAACATGTGTAAACAACTGTTGGCCAAAAACAAACTTTATTGATAATATTGAACATGTACACGACGCCTCGTTAAAACCTTCATGAGCCAACATGATATGAAAGAGTGCGTCATTCAAAAGTAAAAATTCCAAAGTAAAAAAACATATCTACTCCCAATAAAGCTTCAAGTGTTGGATATTCCATGGATGTTGAAGCATCCACCCCTCGAAATCACAAAGATGATAGGATCCCGGCTTTCAATAACCACATAAGGTCATTCCCAGTTCAGAGTCATTTTTCTGAGGTTCTTCTCCTTTATGTGCAAGATAACCTTTTTCAATACCTTATCTCCTTCTTTAAAATCTCATCTCTTCACCTTCGAATCATATTTATTTCTCAAAAGAGTTTGATAGTGAATTACATTCAAATGAGCTCGAACTCTTTTTTCCTTAATCAGCCCTTCGAACTTCATCATTAGACCTTTCAGAATATTGAGCTATTCTAAAAGATGACATCGTAGATTCTACGGGGTTGACTGCATCCATTCCATATGCCAAAGCAAAATGAGTCTCCTTTGTAGCCTCTTTAGAAGTTGTTCGATAAGCCCAAAGTACCTCTTGTAAATAGTTTGGCCATTTTCCTACTGCCCCCGTCAAATTCTTCTTCAAGTCATCTAAAATTGTTCTGTTTGTCACTTCCACTTGCCCATTAGCTTGAGGATGAAAAGGCGTCGAAAAGCATTGTTGAATTCCTTTAGAAGTGCAAAATGAAGCCATCTCCCTGTTATTAAACCGAGGGCCATTATCTGTTGTAATCCTCCGAGGAACTCTAAAACGACAACAAATGTTGTTCACAATAAATTTGATCACGTCTTTTGCTTTTGTCCCTGATAACGGTTCTGCCTCTGCCCACTTTGTAAAATAATCCACCGCTATAATTATCATATGCCTTCCTCCAGAATCCATCGGCAAAGGTCCCACCAAATCAATCCCTCATCTATCAAATGGTATTGCCTCGGATATAGACATAAGTGATACTGCTGGTCTGTGAATAGCATTGGCAAATCTCTGACAATTATCACAACTTTAAACTAAATTCTTAGCATTATTCATGATTGTAGGCCAATAGAACCTTGCAAGTAAAACTTGGCGTGAGAGAGCTTTGAACCCGCAATGCGCTGACCCTTCAACATCATGCAACTCTAATAATAATTCTTATGATTATTGTTTGCTTAAACATCGTAACAATGGCATGCTCAATGCCTTTTTATACAATATTCCATCCAGTACTATATATCTGAAGGCTTTACTTCTCAATTTTTTGGCCAATTGTGAATCATCTGGTAGTATTCCTTGAGTAAAAAAGCTAAGAATATCTGATCGCCAATCGCCTCGGATTTCATCAGTTGTAATAAAAAATCCTCTATACATTCACATTGGCTAGATTTAGTAACAATTGAGGGATTTTTTTGTAGTAAAATCCAAGGATATTCTTCCTTGTAAGCAACGTTTGTTAAAGAATCAGCCACCATGTTACTCCCTCGCCTAATATATTCCACAACAACGTCGTCAAACAGAAGCATTAGATTCCAAAGTTCCCAAAGATATAAAATCAAACGATCCTTTCTTGCTTCAGAAAATCCAGATACCTGATTTGCTAACAATTGAGAATCCGTTTCCAAGCGCACTGAAGTTGCCCCACAAATTTTTGCTAATCTTAAACCTGACAAAGCAGCTTCGTATTCAGCTTTATTTTTTGAAGCATGAAAACTAAATTTAATAGATTGAATCATTGTCTCTCCCGTTGGAGCTATTAACTAAACCCCAGCACTGCACCCTAAAACACTAGATCCTCCATCTGTTCAGACAACCCACCTCAAATTTACTGGAGTATCCTCTTTACTTTCTTCCTCATTTGATCGGCTTGAATATAATTCAACAAAAAATCTTTCAATGCTTGCACCTTTATTGCTGTTTGAGGTGTAAACAAAAGGCCATAGTCCCCAAACTCCACTGACCACTTGGTCCTTCTCCCTGAAATATCAGGTCGTTATAAAACATTTTTCAAAGGAAATGAAGTTTGAACTTCAACAGTATGAGCTTGAAAATATGGATGCATCTTACTAGCAGCCATCATCAGCGTTAATGCTATTTTTTCTAATTTCATATATCTCTTTTCTGCTACCACCAAACTTTTACTAATGTAATACACCGTCTTCGGAACTCCTGAATCTTTAGTGATGAACACTGCACTCAGTGGAAAATCCGATACCGTGATGTACAAAAATAACTTCTCCCCATTTCGAGGCTTTTACAAAATCTCTGGTGATGACAACAAATTTTTAATGTTTGTGAAAGTTGCTTCATATTCTGATGTCCATTCAAATTTGATGGGTCCTCGTAACACTTGAAAGAAAGGAAAGCATTTGTTAGAAAATGTAGAAATAAATCGATTAAGTGTTGTTAACCTTCATGTCAGAATTTGCACTTCTTTGATAGACCGAGGAGAATTCATTGTTATCAGAGCTTTCAATTGTTTTGGGCCAACTTCTATTCCTTTTTCACTAATGACAAAACCCAAAAACTTCCCCGATCGAACTCTGAAGGTGCACTTCTCATAATTTAATTTTAACCTATTTGCCCTTAAATTCAAAAAAACTTCCTCTAAATCATCAAGATGCACTTCATCCTTTGAGCTTTTTATTACCATGTCATCTATATATATACCTCCATATTTCTTCCGATCTGAGTAGCAAAAGCTTTATTCATCAATCTCTGATAAGTGGCTCCAGCATTTTTCAATCCGAAGGGCATTACCCAATAAAAGTGCAACCCCTATAAGTTATAAAAGCTGCACATTCTTGATCTTTTGGATCCATTTGGATTTGATTATATTATGCAAAAGCATCTATAAAAGTTAAAATTTTGTTACCTGAAGTATAGTCAATCAACTGATCTATTTGAGGAACAGGAAATGGATCTTTGGGACAATCTCTATTCAAATCTGTAAAATCCACACACATTCTTCATTTCCCATTCTTTTTTTTACCACTACCGGATTTGTCGTCCACAAAGGATACTGTGACTCCCTTATGTGTCGGACCTTAGATAATCGATCCACTTCAGCAACAATCGCTTCTGTTTTTTCCGAGGAAAACACTCCTCTTTTCCAGAATAACCGGCTTGACCTTCAGATCTATAGCCAAGCTATGACGAATTACCACAAATGGTACTCCTGTTACATCCTATGTCCTCCAAGCGAAGACATCCAAATTTTTGGATAAAAAATCCAGCAGTTGTTGACGTAGAAGCGAGGTCAATAAATTTCCAATTCGAAGTACCTTCCCTTCCGAAAAAGTAAACTCCTCAATCTCTTCACTCACCATTAAAAACCATGGGGTTTCCATAGGATCTTCAACCCTTTCTTCCAAATTCGAGGGTACCCCTTCTACACGCATTAAGTCTCCACTACTGGATCCTCGAATCCGAAGTGCAGTGGCATAACATTCCATCGCAACCTTCTGATCGCCTCGAACGACCCCAACTCTATCTCCAACCACATATTTAAAACACCGATGAACTGTAGACACAACCCTATACATTATTGAAAGTCACGATCTTCCAAAAATAGCGTTGTAACTTATGGGGCAGTCCACCACCACAAAAAATACCTGGACATTTTTCTTAAAAGGTCATTTTCCCAAACTCACTTCACCCTCAAATTCTCCAACAACATGAGCTATTACACCCGTGAATCCAATAATTGTTCGATCCGATTGAGAAATTCGAGGTAGATTTGTCATTCTATCATAAATGGATTTTAAAAGGACATTAGCAGAACTACCAGTGTCAATCAGCAAACGTCGAATTTTGACGCCAGCCACCTCTGCTCCAATAACCACAACATCTTCATGTGGTCCTACAGTACCTCGCAGATCATCTTCATCAAACAAAATGAAGGGAGTATATTTCTTTCCATACAAGTGCGTAGACATTTTCCCTTCAATTTGAGTTGTCAAGCTAACAACATGCCTCTTTCTCGAACTATCCGAATTACCAGTCATCGAATCGCCTCCGAAAATGGCTAACGATTCAAAAAACTTGTACAGCTCCCGCACACGTCCCTTTTCTATGGGCTCTTCGACCGTCGTCAGAAGCAATCTGTTCGGATCTTTTTCCATATACTCAGAAGAAGCATCAAAAGGCTCGGCCTGTGAATCCAAAATCATCAAATTCTCAACTGGTGCAGCTTTCAAAGTTAATGCAACATTGTTTTTCGATGCGCTCCCTTGAGACTTCACATAAGTCATGAGCTTTCCATTTTCAATCAAAAATTGTTAACTCTTTCTTCAAAGCAATGCAGTCATTTGTATCATGCCCAATATCTTCATGATATCTGCAAGTCTTGTTATTTATTTCCTCCTTTGGCCTACTAATTGGGGTTGGCTTCCTTAAATTTACGAAGCTCTTTGTCTTATCCCAGATTACAGAGACATTCTCTGTTAGATCAACATAATATTATGGTTTGACCCATTGATTTTGTCTAGGCCTGTTGTAAGTGTTGGATGGAGTATGATTTGAATAACCACCACTCCGAGGAGGCAAATTGTTATTCTTTTGTCTCGACTGCTGATTACCATTTTCGTTTTCATTTGAAGACTGCCCCTAATTATTGGTTGCATATCTCGAATTCTTTGGAGTGTGGACTGGTCCGCCTTGGACTCTAGTCGACTCCTCAACTTTAATCTGATCCTCAAATTGAGCCATCAAAGCTCCAAAAGTTAAGGATCTTCTCTTTGTCCTCTCATTGGTCATATCCCCTAGCAATAACCCTTGTCGATAAGCTGTTATCGCCACATTTTCCTCACAGTTGTCCAAACTAGCTTTGGTCAAAACAAATCCCTCTCTATAATCCTTCAACTTTTCCCCAGGTGCCTGTTTGCACTGAATAATGGTATCACCATTTGCTCTCATTTCTTTGCTTCCCACAAACTGCTTTCGAAATGCAGTATAAAAATCTCTAAAATTTGAAATGAACCCCCCTCGGAATCCGATTGTACCACTTAAGAGTTGTTCCCTTAAAAGTCTGTGAAAATGCACGACACACCAGCCGATCGTCATCTTCGAAGTTCATCATATAGTTATTGAATTGTTCGATGTGATCATCGGGATCTTGCATCCCATCGAACTTCTCGACCTTTGAAATGTCAAAACGCTTCGGAAGCATCATGGAACGAATTTCACTTGTCAACGAAGAATTTCTCCAGTCGACACCTTGAACAAACAGATCATCTGTTCCCATTGTTACATATAAATTTTGATCAGTTTTAGCATACTGACCTCCCATCTCAGTCTTTTCTGTTTTTTGTCTAACCTCGGAGTTAAGCTTTGTCGAGTGGATCTCTTGTTCCCTTCGTTCATACTTCTCATTTAAAGAATTAATCTTGTCCAAAAGCTGGTTCATTCGGAACTCAATATCAAATTGAGTTTGGATCAGAGATGATCCATCAGGCCTACTTGCATCTCCATGTAAATCATCTTTTAGAGTTTCTATCGCTGACCGAAGTGTAGGCTTGTTCTCAGGATTCATCGTATTTATTTTCAACAGAAAATACAACAAGATTGTATCAATTTTGAACAAAATAAGCCACTGATTTTTCTTATTCAGTCCCCAGTGGAGTCGCCAATTTGATGGGTTAATGTTTCACCTTAGTAAATTGTTAAGAGAGAAATCTAGAGAGAGAAAAAGTTAGAGAGTTTTTAGAGAGAGAAAGTTCAAGTACAAATGAGTTTCAGATAAAAAGTGTTCAACTCTTTTATTAGAGTAGTCTTGCTCTTTATATAGAGTAGTCTTGCTGTTTAGTCCTTAACAATTATACATAGTCACAAATACTCTCTAAAACTTACATCAATTACAATTTAAGGACAAAACTTACATTACCTATAATTAAATCCTTAAATTTACATTATTTACAACTTAGTCCTCAAAATCCTACTTTTATATCAGGGCCAACTATAAATGCTGAGATACCACATAATACGAAACCAAACTAAGTATAAATGATGAGACACTACATAATACGAAACCAGACCAAGTAACTGATGAGAGACCATATAATGCGAAACCAGGCCAACTATAACTGATGGTAGACCATATAAGAAGAAACCATTAACATATATCTCATTAGAAGCTAAACCAACTATAAACGATGAGAGACCACACCATGCGATACTAGGCTAACTATATGAAACCATAAACATATATATATATATATATATATATATATATATATATATATATATATATATCATGAGAAACCAGGAATACTATAGATTATGAAAGACCATATCATGTCTAAAGTATGTAAATGATGCGAAACCTAAATGACAAGATACAAAGTAGATGAGATACGCAATTTTGATAGATGCAGGATTGTACAAATTTAATTATGGACTTTGTTTTGTAGTAATTGTTTGGCAAATACTGAAAATTGATGAACGTCCATCTCATGTCTCGCTTTAGCAAGACATGAGTAAACAATATATGTTGATAGATGAGAGACAAAAGTAACCATTTTCTGCAAAACGAATAACTAAAAAATATCACTCAAAACTGATACGAATGGAGAAGATGAAGTAAAAAAATGTAAATAGGTTTTATATGAAACCCTAGTTTTGTAAAAAACAATAAATCAAACTGTATAGTAGAAGATAATTGGAAGTGGAATTTCTTATTGTTTTTTTAACATAGATGTTGATTTGAAGTAACTAAATTTTTTTATTGGAAAATAATCAGAGCTCTAACGAATTTGATTTTTATGATTTGATGGTTGGAAATGAATAGCTTGTATAGATTGGTTTGTGATAGTAGGAGTTGATAAGTTTGTGATCAGTTTCATGTTTTCAAATATTTATTTATATCAAAGATAATATTAGAAGAAAATTACTTAAATATTTTGAACTTTTATATGTAATTATAATAATTTTTTCAACTCCTTATCTGTAGCTCACACATTTAATATTTATAAATATAACAATTATATTTAATTTATATTTTACTAAAAATCTAAATTTTACACAAACTAAAAATACTTAAATCTTTTAATTTTATTTTAATTTTATATGAAAAATGAACTACCAATATCAATCGTGATCTATATACAAACACATATACATAACACATGCATGTAAATTTAGTTAAAAGTTCCATCAATCTAGTTTCACATTAAAAATAAATATCGCAAAAAAATAGATGATGATCCGTTCTCTCTTCAAAATTAAAAAATGGATCATCTAATAAAAATATTTTTTTAGATAAAAAATAGATCAACCTAGTAAAAGTATTTCTGTCAGAAAGTTAAAAAAGGTTATTTTTTGGAAGATTAAAAATAGATCCATATAAGTTATGGTAAAGTAGTTAGGGGTGACAAATGAGTCTGAAACCGCGAGAAAAAACTGAGGACCTGTCAGTAAACTGGTGGGTAACCTGTGAATCTGACCCGTTCTACCTGCAACCCGACAGACCTGTTTACATGTTAGACCTGCATAAGCAGTAACCCGACAGACCTGTTTGAATATTACAAGTGTTGTAATTATTTTATAAACCAAAATCATATCTTAAGTTATATTTAAAAAATATTTTTATAATGTATATGATTATAAATTTATTATTACATTTTGGTTAGTATGATTTGTTTTGGTTATAATTATTTTAAGTGTTGTAATTATTTTATAAACCAATATTTTAAATATTACTTTTAAGGTTATAATGTTATTATTACATTTTGTATATTATTATTTTGTTTTGGTTTCAAATATTAGAAGTGTCGATATTGTGTTATAAACCAAAACCATATTTTATCATGTTAAAATATTATAAATTTTATGGTTATAATTTTAATATTACATTTTGAATATTATTATTATTAATTGGTTATAAATAGTCGTAGTGTTGTTATTATTTTTTAAACAAAAATCATATTTTATGATGGTAAAATATTACACGTCATATGATTGCCATTTTATTATTACATTTTGATTCCTATTGTGATTTGGTTATAAATATTACAAGTGTTTGTTATTATTTTTTAAACCAAAATCAGATCTTATAATTATTTCATAGTACAATTGTTGTTATTATAATAAAAGGTAAATAGTTTTTTTGGTTTATTTACCCGTTCACATTTTATACTCTTGCGGGCCAGGAGTTGTAAAAATGTTTACAAATCAAAATAAAAAATAGTAAAAAACTATTACAAACATCATTCATCTTCTTCAAGTTCTTCTTCGTAAGTAAAATCTTCCTCTTCACTTGATTCACCTTCAGCTTCGTTTTCTTCCATAATTTCTTGTCAAAGTGTATCTTCATAATCATCCGGATAATCTTCGAAGATGTCGTCTATATTCACTTCGTCTCTAAACTCTCTGTCTTGCATCCTTTTATCTGTCGCGGTCCAATCCTTGACCGCCACAAGCACTCCAAGTGCTTTACCCGTCAATCTTATTCTCTTAGTCGTGTATTGCAACCTCGCTTGGCTGAAAGCACACTCACTTGCAACTGTAGACATAGGTATTGCATAAATCTCTTTAGCAAACCTGCAAAGAATAAGACACTCTTCAGTTTTGGTACCCCACCATCTTATGATATCTTCAATACCACGGTCGAAAAAATATCTTTCAATAATGTTTTTTTTAAATATTTAAAGGCTAGCGATCGCAAAGAGCTACGTGCAATGCGTTTGGCTTGTGGGTTTACCCCAACTTGCATCTAATTTTCGTATCTCCAAGCATCCGCATAACCGAATGGTTGTAAACTACCAATTGCATAAATCATTGTTTCTTCCCTATACGTATCGTGGTTAAACTTAAAAGGAATACCTGTTTGAGGGTTTATGCAAATATCATTTGCGTTAGGTTTTGAAGGATCATATATTTCATGTTCTTTTAAATGTTTTACCATAGTGTTAGTGCCTATATTTCTATTTTCTCCTACATAAAGATAACTTTTATTGCACACTTTACAAATAGTGGATAAACTATCATCTGATACACTAAAGTGTTTCCAAATCCAAGATGTTTTCTTACGAGACCTCGACCCAACACTAGTACTTCCACCACCACTTTCATGAGAGGAAAGTGTGTCAATGTGAGGGGAGTCTCTAGGAAAATCATCATCGGTATTGAGATCCACATTAGCGGGTGGGTGAATATTAGTATTTCTACGTTTTAGAGGCATTTTAAAACTTAAAACAACGTTTTTTAAAATATGCAATAAAATACTAATCGAAACTAATAAAAACTAAATTTAGACTAATACCAACTAATAACAACTAATAAGAACTAATAAAAACTAATAAAAACTAATAACAACTAATGAAATTAAAATTAAAAGAACTAATTTAAATAACTAAAACAAGTAAATAACTTGATAAATTATACGAAGCTCTTCATTGAGCTATTATAATGTTATCCCAACGTTATTTAAGTGTTTTTATCAAATAGTAACAATTTGCGGACTAAAAAATCGAATAATTCTGAAAGTAGAACTACAATATATAAAATAAGAAAGTAGAGTTTCATAGAATTTCTAGAAATAGTAGAGAGATTTACAGAGATGTAGAGTAGATTTAGAGAGTTTGTGAGTTTAGAGTTGGGGTCTCCTCTATTTATAAGGGAGACCCATTAATTTTTTTAAAAAAAATCAGGAAAAAAAGAGTCTAGATATCCGAATTGAAAATTCGGATCATCCGGACAATTTTCCGGACCATCCGGACTCTTGTCCGGATTGCCCGAAAGGATGACATCGGCAATGACTTCATCCTAACAGATATTTTTTTAAAATATATTAAAAACTCTATAAACAGACCCCCACCCCCTACATTCACTCACACCATCAATCTCTTTAAATTAACTATAATTCTGTCTCTAAATTTTGTTTATAATTTTCAAACACAAAAAAATCCTACTAGTTTATCCGAATATTTTCGAGAAAATCAAAGCAAGCCCGAAAGAGTGGAGGAGATGATTTATCATCCGCTAGATGAAGAGCAAATGCCGAAAGAGATTTGGAGTATGAAGAGGTGGATGAATTGGATAGCGAGACAATCGAACATCACGATGAAGGGGAGGTTCGCGTTTGTAATTCGCTAGCACTACGAGGTGTAACCAAATTTTGGGCCAATATGTATTTGGATTACGATGAACTGATCCAAGTTGAAGGTATGTAAAAAACATTCAGACTTATTGAACCTAATAGTGGTGTAGGTTGGATGTGAATTGCTAGATTCAATTGTGAATGGTATATCGAATTAGTACGAAAGTTTTATGCCACCGCACGTTTAATTGAGAATGATTCACATGGTAGAGGTTTAGGAATGAGTTGTTTAGTTTATGGTGTTGCATATAGTTTCTTTGAAACTGATTTTGAAGATCTGTTTTTCATTCCAACCAATGATATATATACTGGAGAAAAATTACCTTCAATTTCTTATCCTCGTTCAGGCTGGGGTGCTGATTGGCCTATGTCATACGAAGAAGCAGTAGAGCTTATGAGTTTTAGTTTGGACGCTCCAAAAATTAACGGTAAATTCCGAGCCATAAGAAGTAATTTGGATGCTAATGGGAAATTAGCTTTGAAATTGGTAAACGGTTTATTTCTTCCCCTAGTAACAATGATTCGCAACTTTCCTATATTCAAACATTTTTTACTACTTTTATGGTATGAAATAAGGGAAGAATTAGTTTGCCTAGTTTGATGATTCGAAATATGGTTATGAGGTCTGTGTGGGATAAACTATCTTATGAGATGATATTGAGTCATTTGCTTGTTACAAAAGGGGTTGATGTGAGTATGTACACTCCGATGATGGTTAGGCCAAGTAGTGCTATTAGTATAAAATTTTTGAAATTGCAGGAGATATACACTTGGGATGGACAGTTGGTATCAAAATGGCAGGCATGACGCCAGCATAGGCACTTGTTGAATAATATATGGGCTTCAAATAATCTTACCAAACCGCCAAATCCACCTTCTGAGCAAGAAATTCAGCCGCCTGTCGATCCAGCTACTCATGGTGGTTCTTCTGGACTACCGCGACAAGAAAGACGTTCCGACCGCGAATTCGCTGAGTATTCGCATGAGCAACAAATCGAGTATATTCACTGGGTGCATATTCAACATACGAAGTGACATTCTCAATATACGAATTGGCAGGGTCAATTTGAGCAGTGGCAGGGAGGGGTGAACGAGTAGCTTAGCCAGCTACAGCAGTGGCGGGAAGGGGTAAACAAGCAGCTTGGTCACCTACAGCAGTGGCATGGTGAATACAACCAGTGACATGATAGACAAGATCAATGGAATGAGCGATTTGCAAACTCTCAAGCGGAACAATCCGAATACATGCGACAAATGATGGAGAACATACATTTGCAAGGTCCACCACCTAACAACAACAATAATGAAGCTCTTTAGTTTTTTACATTTGATTGTATTAATCATTTTCATTGTATTGTTTTCCTTTTTTATTTGATTAAACAACTATGTTACTTGTTTGGTTTTTATTATTAATGAATTGTTTGTTTTGCTTATATTTTTTATTAAATGTTATTTAATTTTTTTTGTTATTTACAAGTAATTTATGTTTGTGCATATACTTGTACAATTCTAAAAACTTTAAATTTATACTTCAAATATTGAATAGTTCGAAAATACAATAAACTATTTAAATCATTCAAACATATACACTTCAAGCTTCAAAGATCTAAAGAACTAACTAGTAATTTAAAATCAAAATACAATTATATGTCTAATATGTATATATTATTTAATATCTACCTAATATTAAATAAAATATCTTAAATATCTAAATGTAATCAAACAATATCAAAATCATATTACAATTATCTGGTTTACTATGTTTAAAACAATCAAATTATTAATTTTATAATGGTAAAAATATTTTAATATTAAAATTTATAATCAAAATACAATTAGATGTATATATTTTATTTAATATATACCTAATATTAAATAAAATGTTTTAAATATCCAAATATAATAAAAAAATATCAAAATCATATTACAATTATATTTTTACGATATACTTGCCTTCATTATAGAATTTCGATTAAAATAATATAATATTTAAATTAAAATACAATAAAAAATATATTAGTTATTTATATTTACCTATCTCAATTATTAAAATTCGACTTAATTAACGCATACAAATTAATTTTAAATAATATTATAAAATACTGAATAAGCTTTGCCTTAAAGGAAATTCTGGTGGATAACTTGCGAACCCGACCCATTATACTTGTAATCCGACAACCTGCATAAACAGTAAACTGAGTCTCACGGGTTGTTGGTTGACCCATCTGCCCACGTCTCTTAATAGCAGTATTTTTTTTATCAAAAGAACACACTTTATTATTGAACATGGTGATTGGTATAAAAGATGAGGGAACTTGGCTTACTGCTCAGGATGACATTGCTAAATCAGCTGAGTCCTATTTCAAAAGGGTTTTATCTGATAATTCTTATAGTTGTAATGATATTATTCCTCAGGATTCCATTCTTCACAATATTCCTAACCTAATTGGGGATAGGGACAATGAGGATCTTCTCAAGCTAACAAATAAAGAGGAGATGTGGTCTATTGTCAAGGGCATGAAAAATGATAGTGCCCCTGACACTGATGGGTTTAATTGTTATTTTCTTAAGTCCTGCTGGGACATTATTAGTGATGATCTCTGTTCTGCCTTAAATTCTTATCTTAAGGGTAGCAGCATTCCTAGGGGTGTTTTTGCCACTATGATTTGTCTTATTCTTAAA
The DNA here is from genome assembly GCA_036936605.1 of Limnanthes douglasii subsp. nivea. Taxonomy (NCBI): domain Eukaryota; kingdom Viridiplantae; phylum Streptophyta; class Magnoliopsida; order Brassicales; family Limnanthaceae; genus Limnanthes; species Limnanthes douglasii. The sequence continues at coordinate 187,826,790 of JAUPFV010000005.1, forward strand.
TGCTCTAATCCCATAAATTGGAATAACTTTCGTCCTATTAGTTTATGTACCATTTTTAACAGGCTAATCTCTGTTCTTATTATGAAAAGACTCTCTCAAATTCTCCCTAGTATTATCTCTAGTGGGCAGAGTGTTTTTGTCAAAAACAGAATAATCCACTATAACATTCTGATTACTAAAGAAATGCTTCACAATATTAAGAGAATGCCTTCTAAAGAAAATATGATCCTTCAATTGGACATGAAAAAGGCATTTGACAAAATGTCTCATGCCTTTGTCATCAATACTTTAAAATCCTTTGGTTTCTCTGATGTTTTTTTAGTTCTTATTAACAAGATTATAACTAATGTTATGGTCTTTGATAAGGAAGAATAAAAGACAAGGAGAAAATTGTGAAGAAGAAACATGAGTGGAGAAAATAGCAAAGAAAAAGTATGATAGGAGGAAAATGCAGAGAGAAAACTGTGTAAGGACTGAATTGTATAAGCTATCTAAAGAAATAGCCAGAATAGGAGGAAAATAAAATATAAGGACTAAAGATGTAATTAGTAAAATATAGGGACTAAAGATGTAATTAACATGAGTTAAAGCGTGTGGGGTCCACAATTGTACTATAAAAGGACCACACACGCTTCACAAATCCCGAGATGAATAATATGATACTTTCTCTCTCTACTTAACCTAATAACTCTCACTTTCTCTCTCTAAAATTGACACTAAGAGATTTCTGTATCACCGAATTGTCACTAAGTAATTCTCGTATCGCATAATCACCCCTGGACTTTCTTGAAACTCTTCAGTCTTTATTTTGATTAATGGTAGTAGCATTGGTTACTTCCATCAGAAGAATGGTTTAAGACAAGGAGACCCTTTGTCTCTTTGTCTTTTCATTCTTGCTGAGGAAGCTCTAATTAGAGGGCTTTCTAATTTGTATATTAGTAACAATAGTTTGAGATATTACTTAAAATCTGGTTTTATCTTACCTTGCTTGGCTTTTGCAGATGATATCATCATCTTTTCTAATAGCTCTCCTGCCTCTATTGCTTGCCTTAGTATCCTGCTTGAGAAATACCAAAAGGAGTCTGGTCAGCTTATTAATAAAGAGAAGTCAAAGATTATTATCTCTTCTAATTGCTCTTATACTAACTCAACCAGGATTAAATCTACAATTGGGTTCAATACTGATACAGCTCATTTCACCTATTTGGGAGTTACCATAGCTGCCAATAACAAAAGAAAGCATTTTCTACCTCTTATTGCTAAGATTCATAATAAAATTTATGATTGGGATATGAAGAACCTATCTTTTGGGGGAAAGTTATCCCTAATAAAGAACGTTCTCTATCCTATTATCTTCTTTTGGATGCAAAACAACCTAATCCCTAACAGTATTATTAGTAGAATTGAGCATTGTTTCAATCAATTTCTTTGGAGATCTAAATATAATGATAATGCAATCCACTGGTCTGCCTGGCATAGGCTTTGTAAGCCTTATAATGAGGGTGGATTGAATGCTAAGCTTTTGTCTGAAAATTAGCTTGTTTTTTCATTTAAACTTTGGTTTCTTTTTAGGAAAAGGAAATCCTTGTGGGCTAATCTCACTCACAAAACTTATTGTAGCAATACTCATCCTACCAACACTAATTGTAAAGTCTCTGATTCTATTAACTAGAAAAGACTTTGCTCTGTTAAGGATCAGGCTGATCAGTATATTCACTGGAGACTTGGAAATGGAAATATTGACTTTTGGAGAGATTCTTGGCACAATTTGGAGCCTATTGCTAATGATTTTGGTTCTAATAATTGGTTTCTCCCTGCTAAAGTAAACTCTTTTTGGAAAAATGACAATTGAGATATTTCCACTCTTAATACCTTTCTTTCTCATGATAGATTAAACCACATTTGCTGTGTTAAAATCAATCATGATCAGGAAGATACTATTGAGTGGAAGATCTCAAATGACAACATTTTTAACACTAAGGATACTTGGCAAAGAATCAGGTCTAGTTATCCTATTCTTTCCATGTTTAAGAAAGTATGACATCACTTTATTCCATATAAGTTTTCTTTTCTAACGTGGAAGATACTAAAAAAATTTGCTCCTATTGATAGCATTCTCTCCAAAAGACATTTGGTTCTGGTGTCTAAATGTCAGTCCTGCTGCAAATGTGAGGATAAAAATCACCTCTTTATCAGTTGCAGCTTTACCTGGTCTTTATGGAATTATTTTGGCATTATATTCAAAGTTCCTGTGAGACGATTCATGTCTCTTAGTCATATGCTGTATTGCTGGTTTTGGTCATCTAAGAGTAAATTCCGTATTACTCACTTAGTTCCTCAAATTATTCTTTGGGCTATCTGGTCGAATCGAAATCACAGCAAGTTTAATGGTTCCTATGATAATTTCACTACTGTTATAAATAAAATTCAGAAGGTAATCATATGTATTGATTCCAAAAATATGCTCAAAGCTAAGCATTGGAATGGTGTTACTAATGCAGGTGCTTATCTGGGTTGTCTAACTATTGGCAAGGTTAAACCGAAATACCTGGAATGGCGTCCTCCGATAGCTGGAAGACTTAAGATCAACGTTGACGGAGCGTGTAGCTTTGTTGGTGAAGCTTCTGGTGGTCTGGTTGTCAGAAATACTCTAGGCAACATTGTAGCTGGTGTTGGCTTCGTGTTTGGTAAGATGGATCCCCTTCAAGCTGAGAGCAAGGCTTTGCTCGAAGCCCTTCTCCTTTGCAAGGCCAATGACTGGCAAGCTGTCGATATTGAGTCAGACTGCTTAACTCTCATAACCACCATTGCTTCTGGTAAAGCGTCGAATAACCCGATTGCTTCGATATGTCGTACCTTGATACATCATTCTATGTCTCTTCACCACATTTCTCGCACCCAAAACGCAGCGACAGACTGGATTGCGAACTGGGTTTTGGTGGAGTGCTCTGCCAAAAAGTTTACGAATATCGACGTTCATAATCCTCTACTGGCGATTATAACTCTTGAGAGTCTTGGGGTGGGATACATTGATCCTGGTTAGTCGCTTGAAGATGCTTGAAGATGTTGTGGTGTTGAAGTAATGGTGTTGTTGCTGTTCTGTGTTCAGCTTTGTCGATTTGAATCCGTAAGGCTTGAAAGCTCTGTGGGGGCTGATTGTGCAAGTTTAGGGTTTTTGAGTTTGAGCTTGGTTTCGATTTGGGGTTTGGCTGTTCCCAGATCCAATTACTTCGGTTCTCTGGTGCACTGCATCCATTTCCAGTCCTCTCTCCTCTACATTCAGAAGAGAGAGGGTACTTTGGGTGAGCGTCGATCATGAAGAAGTCGAAGAGGACCTGGGTCTTCTGATTCTTTGGTGCACTGCACCCAGTTCCAGACCTTTCTCTTCCAACCTGAAGAGAAAGGGTACTTTAGGTGAGCGTCGACCTCGAAGTATCAGAAGATTTTGTTGAAGAATGGAGATGCTGAAGTCTGGTAGTTGGGTGTTTTGGCTGGAGAGTCTGAAGATGGGAGCTTGGTGTTGAAAGGTTGAAGATGAAGAGGCTTTGGCCTTCTGTGTGTTTTGTTCGATTTAGGGTTAGGGTTGGGGTTGACTTCTTTTGTCAATTTTGACCCTAATTACTTAGTTTTATTTTGGCTTTATTTTTTACAGCCTCTATAGTTTGTAAATCGATACTCTTTGGTCTTAATAGCAGTATAATTATAGCTTAACGAGTTAACCTTTACTCCAGAGAAAGTATATGATCCAACGGCAGCTAAACACTGTTTACTAGTCTTACTTTATTCGTTTTGCTTTCCCCAAAAATTCTCTGTAAAATATATTATAATTAAAGAAAATAGAAAAAAGGAGAGAAACAAATTCTGATGCGCACATGAATGCTATATCCACACAGCGACAATCCAGCCCCATTGTTCCCTTTCAGCTTCTTCTTGTTACTCCTCTTTCCTTTCTTCGTTAACTCACCTTCTCTCGCCACTCTCAGTAGCATCCCCGATTCGCACCAGCTTCACACCGGTACGATCGATACTTCCGACCCTGATCTCGCCGATCAACTCATGTCGAAAGCTCGAGTCTACACGGATGTTAACGTTATTCGACCTAAGGAGTACTGGGATTACGAATCGCTCGTCGTTCAGTGGGGGTAAGTCAAACTTTTCGATGCACTAAACCCTAATTATCCTAACCTGTTGTTCTTGCTGTATGATTTTGACTATTTTGAGAAATCGTCAACAAAAACTATTTGTTGTTGTTTTACTTGCCTAGTTGAAGTTTCTACTGATTATGGAATCGGATCGATTTCTGATTGGCGATACTGGTGTTAGATGAGTATAGATTAACGTGTGTCTTAGGACTTCGATTTAGGAGGATGAAGTTTTTTTTAGAAGCATTTGAAACCGTTTGAGCTTTATAATTGGTAGCTAGTGGCTACTAGGACTCCAGCAGATGAGTAATCAATAACTGAAAAAGTTAACAAAATTTTTATTCCATTATAGAGTGGTTTTACTGATATAGTTCACTAGTAAATTTAGCTATCAAGACTTGGAGTGATATAATGATGTGAAATTTTGATTGTGATTCATCCAGCGTTAGCGTAAATTTTCTTTGGATAGACTAAAAGGGTTCAGATTTTCATTTGACTGATAGTAGACCTTGTTTTGTTTCTAATGTTTGTATTTTGTTCTTCATTGGACTGGACTAAATACGGACAAGCTTACTTCTATGTCGTTTTCAGTGATCAAGATAATTACGAGGTTGTCCGGAAAGTTGGACGTGGAAAATACAGTGAAGTTTTCGAGGGTGTAAATGTCAATACTAAGGAGAAGTGTATAATTAAGATCCTCAAGCCAGTTAAGAAAAAGAAGGTAATTTTCTAACACCTCGGTACTATTGAAGGTATGTGAATTTTATACTTGTTCTTACAGTAAGCAATCTACTAGTACTGTGTTATTTTTTGGCTTGTTTAGTATGCTCTTGTTTCTAGGTTCAGATCTCCAACAAACTACTGTTGAGTATCTAACAATTAATGACCTTTGTGCAGATAAAGAGAGAGATCAAGATACTTCAAAACATTTGTGGAGGCCCAAATGTCATCAAGCTTCTTGACATTGTTAGAGATCAGCATTCAAAAACTCCAAGCTTGATATTTGAGTATGTGAACAACACAGATTTCAAAGTTTTATATCCTACATTGACAGATTACGACATACGATACTACATATATGAGCTTTTGAAGGTAATTTAATCTAAGTTGACGCATTCATATTCATCTTTTCATGGACTCAAAGCTTTCTTGTGAAATATTTATTTCATGATTTGTCTAATACAAGGACTATATGGAGGGGGTGTGTAGTTACTTCTTTTCCTTAAAAGGTATGAGTACCCAGTTGTCGGGATCTGTAGATTGCTGATTGCCTAGTACGTAGTTGCTTCATATTCCCAAATAATAAAGTGGTTCTCATGCTACTTAACTTGTTTATTGAAGCACATATGTAATGGTTAGCAAGTGAATTTAACAGAAAGGACTCAGCTCGCTGATTCTAATTTCATAACTTTCTCATATATGATTGTGAGTATATATATTTTATATCACTTTAGTTATAACTAAATGTAATATATCATAACCATAGGATTTAAGTGATGTCCAATCAAATTGCACCCATTAATTTATGTAACAAAGTTACTTAAAATAAGAAAAGAGTTCAAGATGTGTATTTAAATGTTAAAAATAATGAACCGGTTGATATGTGGAACAAAAAATATATAATTTTTTTCCTAATTGAACAACTATAAATCTTTAATGGCAGCTCTCTTCTGTTATAACTGAGGGGAAGAGCAAAAAAGTAAAATAGGCTATCATACTTGCATGATACGGTTTAACTATGTTGCTTGAGGCAGTCACTATTTGAGAAACCACCTCCAAAAGTTCCAAGTAGTTTTCATCTTGCTGAACTTTTCTAGCTATATATTAACTACATGAAACTAGTATTATTTATTTATTGTAAAGGATATAATTAGTCTCGAGATTTCCGATTTAGCATGGTGAACAACATAAATTTTGGTCCCTTCGGAATCACTAACTCTACCAACTATACATATAAAAAATTGATTTTATTTCACCTTTAGAAAGTTTAGATCAGTAACTATGGCTTGTAGCGTTTAGAGTCAACGATATAAGGTTTATTTTTTTATTTTTTTTTACTTTTGATACCAACCAATTCGTAAAATTTAGTAATCTATTGATATCTAACTCTATAGGGAATCTGAAACTAACTATTAAGAAGAGGAATAAAAAAGTATGCTAAAGTCCTAATATACTCTCCAAAGTCAAGTAGCTCGGGGATAACATAAACAGATGCTAAATCATGAGCTTCTTCTTGCTGAACTTTTGTAGCTATATATTAAGTACATGAAACTAGTAATATTTATTTATTGTAAAGGATATAATTAGTCTCTAGATTTCCGATATAGCATGGTGAACAACATAAATTTTGGTCCCTTCGGAATCACTAACTCTACCAACTATACATATAAGAAATTGATTTTATTTCACCTTTAGATCAGTAACTATGGCTTGTAGCGTTTAGAATCAACGATATAAGTTTTTTTTTTCTTTCTTTCTTTTTGACTTTTGATACCAACCAATTTGTAAAATTTAGTAATTTATTGATATCTAACTCTATAAGGGATCTGAAACTAACTATTAAGAAGAGGAATAAAAAAGTATGGTAAAGTCCTAATATACTCTCCAAAGTCAAGTAGCTCGGGGATAACATAAACAGATGCTAAATCATGAGCTTCTTCTATCAGTGTGGCCCATGATCATCTAATTGTATAGTGATCGAGTAGATAGTAGAGACAGGATCAGCAGCACATCTGAATCCTGCGCTTGTGCCATTTCTAGGGGAAACCATCTGATATTAGATATCTTTTTATTTCTTTATATGGTTCCTGTCATGTCTAGTGACTGTAGCATATCTGATATTAGATATCTTTTTATTTCTTTATATGGTTCCTGTCATGTCTAGTGACTGTAGCATATAATTGCATTGCAGGCATTAGATTACTGCCATTCTCAAGGAATAATGCACAGAGATGTGAAGCCTCACAATGTCATGATAGACCATGAGTTACGAAAGCTTCGATTGATAGATTGGGGTCTTGCTGAGTTTTATCATCCTGCAAAAGAGTATAATGTTCGTGTGGCTTCTAGGTAATTTTTTCAGACGAATCATGACTAGTATTGTAAATTTCTGCTTTGCTTCTTAATTAATGCTATCAAACTTTTTTATAATATTTATCCAGATGCTTATATTACGAGGAGAAAATGTGAAAATGTAGTCTAGGTTTATAGGTAGTCTTAAGTTCTAGGGTGACTTGTAGCCTTGAGATTGATCTGTCACTGTTCAACATTGATGTTCTTGTCTAATAAAGGGACAGTATTAGCACCTATCTTTATTACAGGAATTGTGTTTCTTTATCTGTAATTATATGGTGTTTTATGCAAAATTACTTGACTTTTATTCTAAGGCACAGTGATTCTTGTCATTAAATTTGTGATACATATATGATATATGTGGTTGGTTCCTTTTCCAGATACTTTAAGGGGCCAGAACTTCTAGTTGATTTACAAGACTATGACTATTCTTTGGACATGTGGAGCCTTGGTTGCATGTTTGCTGGGATGGTAAGAATTGCTCTCATTCCTCACTGTGCAATTTTACCTCATTCAAGGACATACTGTAATTCTACGTAAAATCAAAATTACATTTTTCTTTTTTCTTATCATCAATATTGTTTCATGTAGATATTTCGCAAAGAGCCGTTCTTTTATGGTCATGACAACCATGATCAGCTTGTGAAAATTGCAAAGGTAATTATTATTCTCTATCTTAGCAATTTATTTTCTGACTTCAATTTGTTGAGCTTCTCTTCTTTTTATAGAGAAACTTTCTCTATGCATTAAAGTTATCATATCATAGTTACAACTGATGGTGGATAATGCATATTGCTTATTTGATTCAATGCATAAGATAATTTATATAAGTAATGGTCCTAGGTTAACAGTCATTATCTTAGTGCTTTTTCTCTTGAAGGAGAAAAATCATGAGTACAAGAGTTTATATTTCTTGTAGTAGATTGTAAACTTCTGGTTATGACTGTCTGTATCTTTGATATGTACTATAAGAATAATATCTAAACAACAAAAAGGGGCAAGCTTCATATAAAAAAGGAAGAAATGAGAGGAAGTCGCAACAAAAATGTATTCTACCCAGAATAAATCTTTCCGAATTTGTAGTTCAATTTTCTCCAAAATAATGATCCCTTAACTATCTCAACAACAAGATGGAAGCCAGTACTGTATGCTAGAATATTGCAAAGTCGTATTAAATTGTTTGTATCATGTATGAACTTATTCCATAGGGATGTCTGAAATAGCATTGCATGGACTTCAAGTTGCGCAAAAATCTTTGAGAAGCACAAATTCTCAAAACCTTTTTGAATATATAATACTTAAGATTTGGGGTACTAGAACTGTTATGGGATATCGATATTTTTTCAGGTATTGGGGACCGATGAACTGAATGCATACCTGGACAAATATCAGTTAGAGCTTGATCCACAATTAGAGGCACTTGTTGGGAGGTATGCTTGGCCCAAATTTCTATTTTACCACAATCAAGTTATAAGGAGATCGTGAAAACCAGCACATGAATTGTTAAGTATTATCCGGTTGAAATTTTATACATGAATATAGTATAAATTTCAAAGAAGTAGTAGTTTTACTGATTAATAATCTTACTATAATTAAAAAAATTAATTTGATTTGATGCTACTTATCAAAATACAGCACCTAAATTGTAAACACTCATGTTAAATGATTGATGTATATTTTTTTTTTCTCGGAATGATAATTGATGGGGTTTATTGCTGCAGGCATAGCCGGAAACCTTGGTCCAAATTTATCAATGCAGACAATCAACATTTGGTTTCTCCAGAGGTCATTCTTTGAGCTATAAAGTGTTGGGTTTTGTAATTTGTTTATTAACTTTGTTGATTCTTATAAGGGTATGACACGCAGGCCATTGATTTTCTTGATAAGCTTCTTCGATATGATCATCAAGACAGGCAAACTGCAAAGGAAGCAATGGTAATTTCTTTTACTCACGCTAATTTCCTTTGTTATTGCCTAGGTTTTGTTTAATTCCTGGAGAGTTGGAGGAGAACTTAATGTTTTGTTGTGTACTATAAGATAGAGGAGAAAAACTGGGGATATGTGCGTACTCCAAAACATTAGAATAGTTCAAAACCTTTTCAAATTTTTTATGGAACATTTTAATATAGCCCATTCTTTCTAGATGCTGTATTTTGATGAATTGATGATACCGATTTCACCAAAGATAGGATTCATAATATTTAATCTGCCTTATTGTTTTATCCTCAAAGACTCTTTCCGCCATTTTTTACATTTAAACATAGTCCTCTCCTTATACTTGAACTTTTTGGTGTAGGCTCATCCATATTTTTCTCAAGTCAGGGCAGCGGAGAGTAGCAGAATGCGAATACAATAGTTTGCTGTGTGTAGAGTCTAATTGCTCGATTTAATTGAATACAATTTATCCTTTAACTTACTGGCTGCCTTAGCACGGTACTGCTACTGCTGCTATCCAGTTCTGAGAAAATACCATATGCTTCTTTGTTTGGTTTTTAGTTCCATAATATATATTTTTATCATAAATCGATGGAACAATCTTATGCTGTGTTTGTATATATATAATAGTACTGTGCTGCTGCAATTTGTGAAGTCTTTTTATGTGTGAATTTGTACAATTTTTAATGATTATTTAATGTGCAATTTTTTAATAAGTTTAAACTTGTGTCAAAATATAATGATTCCGATAGTATTGTCCTAATTTTAAAAAGTATTTGGTTGATAAGATCATTGTTCTAAGAACAAGAATCCACGAATATTTTATGATACGTTTTGGAGATCTTAGGCTCCCAAAGACGTCAAAAGAAAGTCAAGAAATTTTATTATTATTTTTTAGAAGTAAAGTCCATATATTTGAAAATTTGAGATTGTTTTTAATACAATAGAAGGGGCGCGAACTTTTCCCTTCCGAACCAAACAAAGGCTTACTATATCAAATTCTAGAATTAAGCCTATAAGCTATCTCATCGACTCGATGAAACTCAGCCTTCGCTAGTGATCTATCAAACAAGATAAGATCACAACTTCATTCGACATCACATCCTTACATATAGGGTAGTATCAAGCTTCGAATTTTTTTTAGGGCTCCACTGCGACAATCAGCTTCAATCAGCCTCCAACCGCAGCAAAACAGCATTTCAATAGATATCAACATATGCTTCAATCAACAACCTTCTTGTATGAACAACTTCAAGTCACAGATTCAAACTGAAGAATTTCACCATTGATTCAATCACCAAGTCTCCAAGAACTGCTCCATTGCTTCGAACAACAACAATTCCTTATATAATGGGTAGACTATAATCCAGGCTAGCTTAAACAACCTGGCAGCACAAAGCTTACAACACAACTCGATTAAACACAGACTTAATCAGAGATGTTTATATAAGGAAGACCAAGACTTTCTAAAACAAGAATAGACTTCAGATTAACTGGAGCAGATATATAGTCATAAACTTGTTTAAGTTTGCATTTTAATGCCCAACGAGCCAGCCAGTCTGCTGCTCTATTTTGGTCTCTAAAAACATGCTTAAGGGACATAACAGAAGTTATCATCATTCTACAGCAGTTTAACGTAGGAATTAGAGGCCAATGAATAGCAGCACGATTAACATTCTTTACAAATTCTACAAGCAAGGATGAATCAGACTCAATGTCAATATTGAGAAGACCTTAAGAGTTACAAATACACAGCCCTTCCATTAGAGCACGGGCCTCAGCCATCAGAGGAGAAAGCTTACCGTAAACATTACCATAAGCATGAATTAAGTTACCTTCATAATCTCTTATAATGATGCCAACACTAGCCTCACCATTGTAAAGCACAGAAGCATCAGTATTAAGTTTATAACGACCAATGGATGGAAGAATCCATTTAAGAGCAGGAGTTCTATTGATGGAGTTACAACATAAGTTTAAGTAGCCAAAGTTCTTAGCCACGATTCTGTCATTAGACCAATGCTGAATTTTAAAGATACCAACAACATTCATATAGTTAAGGATCCTATGAACTTCCTTGATAATAGTATTAGGAGAGACTTTGACGTTTTTAAACTTGGATTGGTTTCTGAATTTCCAAATCATGCTGTATATTAATGAAGGAATAACATTTCTGACTAGTATGCCATAACCAGACCCTAGACATATGGGTAGGAGTCATATATCTATAAATCTTAATATTGAAATAATTAGCAAAATAGATCCAAGAAGCCCAAGCAACTTCACAAGAAATAAAAATATGATTAGTAGTTTCACAGCTTTGGCAGAATTGACATTTGGAAACAATAAACATATGCCTATTCCTAAGGACAGAATCAGTAGAAATATAACTGTTAATCAATTTCCAATGAATGAAAGCATGCTTTTTCGGAGTTAAGTCATTCCATATTTTTGAAAACAGATTAGATTCAGCATGATGATTTCGAAGGAAATCCCAAGTATGCTTAAGGCTAAAGTTACCCGTAGTAGACAAGCTCCAAATGATCTTGTCTTTGTTGTTATGATTGATATGACACTTGCTGATACACTCCAGCTCCTCCTAGCTAATAAGATTCTCAATACAAGAAAGATTCCACTGAAAATTAGTCCAATATTGGTTAACTTTTTCTTGATGATACCAGCTATTACCTACAGAGTTGTCAAGAGTTAAAAGAGAATCAGAGTTAGACCATTTATCCAACCAGAAGTCAACATGCCTCTCCCAAAGACCAGCATATGAATTGATCAGCTGTTAGCTTAATCTTCATAAGCCTTTTCCATACCATAGATCCCTTAATATTATTAGTAAGCTGCATAGGGTGCTTCTTCTTACAGTAGATGTCATGAATATGGTTAGCCCAAAGCAACTTATTCTCCCTGAACTGAAGCCATAACTTACAAGAGGTAAAGTTTTGAACATCAACTAAGTTTCTGATGTTCAAACCTCCCTCTTTGAACGTTTTACAAATGCTTTTCCAACTGCACCAATTGATTTTGCGGTCAATGCTGGTAGAACCCCAAAGAAAACTGTTAAAGGCATTTTCAATCTTATTGATAACATTATTAGGAATGACATTACTTTGCATCCAGTAGAGAACAATGTTCATAAGGACAGAGTTAATCAAGGCGATTCTGCCCGTAAAAGATAAGTGTTTAGATTCCCATTCTGTGATTCTGTTATTGATCTTTTTGAGAAGATTAATATAAATAGCAGACTTGTTGTTAGTACTGATGGTAATACCAAGATAATTAGTAGGCAGCATGGCATTATTAAAACCAGTGATGTTGGAGATAGAGTTGATTCTAGCATCCTCAATACCATTAGCAATAATAACTTTCGTTTTAATTTTGTTAATAACATGACCTGAACTTTATTGATATTACTGCAAGAAAAGATTAAGTGATGCTAGGGTAGCATCCTTGCTTTTAGTGAACAAAAGTATGTCATCAGCAAAAGCCAGGTTACTGATACATAGGCTATTACGACTTTTATATCTCATATATTTGTTCTCCTGAAAGAGTAATGAGATGCCTCTAAGCAAGACTTCCTCAGCTATAATAAAGAGGCTAGGTGAAAGAGGATCACCTTGCCTTAGGCCTTTGGTAGGTTTTAAAGAAACCACAAGAAGCACCATTGATTAAGATAGAGACATGGACATTAGATATCATGCTACTAATCAGATTGGTGAATCTTTAGAAAAACCAAAACAAGTCAAGACTTTAATAATAAAAGGGTGACTAAGTTTATCAAAAGACTTGCACATATCTAATTGGATGATCATATTTTGATCCTTAACTTTCCTGTTCAAATCATAGAGAAGTTCTTTGGCTATTAAAACATTAGAATGGATGGTGTTTCCAGGTACAAAACCACCTTGAGACTTTGAAATTATCTTAGGCAGAAGGTCAACAATTCTATCATTTAATATCTTGGCCATAATACGATTGAGAAAAGTACAAAGGCTTATAGGCCTGTAATCACTCCAATTGGTAGGATTAATAGACTTTGGAATAAGGCAGATGCCTGTAGCTAGAATGCCTTTAGGAATGTTATAACCTCTAATAAAATGATGTAGAGAAAGAATGAGATCATTTTTAATAATATTCCAACACTTTTTATAAAAGATTAAGTTGAAACCATCCATACCTGCCACACTTGAAGCTTTTAGGTTGTTAATTGTTTTGAAAATTTTATCTTCTCCAGGAAGTTTGAGTAAGGTTTTGTTCTCATCTTGAGTGATAATACTTGGAATGGTGTTAAACATTGAGTGATTCATCTTAGCCATCTCCTCTTGCTTTTCTTTGTAAGGGTTGCTAGCAAGGGCCTTAGTAAAGAAGGTTACAGCAGATAAACCAATTAAATCCTTATCAAGAATCCAAGAATTGTTTTCTTTAATACCATTGATGGAATTCTTTTTTTTTTTTGGAAACATAATTGTGAAAGAGCTTGGAATTGTTGTCCCCATCCTTGATCCAGCTAACATTGCACTTCTGCAACCAGAACTCCTCTTCCATTTTGTAGGCATTTAACAGCAAAGCATTAGTCTTGTTTAGCTCTTCTTTAGAGTGAATTTTGTTTTGCTGCTGATGGATAGTTTCCACCTTAAGAACTTCATCCTCCATTGCTTTAACCTTACTGAAAACATTACCAAAGTGATGCTTGTTCCAAGCAATAAGACCAACCTTTAATCTTTTCAATTTAAGCCAAAATTTGTTCAAGGGATCACCATCAATATCTTGATCCCAGTTTTTAGAAACAAAAGGAATAAAGTCTTCATCAAGTAACCAAATATTCTGAAATCTGAAGTTCTTTTTAGAGTTAAATGACAAACTTGAAATATTGATAAGGATAGCCATATGGTCTGACCCAGTTCTGGCTTTATGGATAACATTACTGTTGTCGAATAGAACATTCCAGGGATTGTTTATAAAAACCCAGTCAAGTCGTTTCCATTTTGACTTGTTGGACCAAGTAAATCTTGACCCAGCATACCCAACATCCAGAAGCCTACAATCACTGATCATCCTGTTGAAATCATCAGCACTATTCTGGCACAAGGTTGGGCAACCTATCTGATCATCTATAGAACTTATTGCATTAAAATTGATGAGTCCGAATTCAGCATGCTCCCCGGACAGGGACATATCACCACCAAAGCCTCCGGACCGGACAGATCGGACAAATCACATGGACTGGACAGATCACTTCGAACACAATGACCATAGGACTGTTCGAACTATGACAAAAGTACTAAAAAACCTAAACACTTCTTGACTAAGCAGCTTGCTCTCCTACTTGGAGCTCATGGGTCTTTGAACATGACCCGGGTCTATTAAACATGACCCGAAGGCCCATAAGGGCCCAAACATCACACTATAAATACCCAACCACCTGCATTAACTATGGGTAATGAAAATTAACTGCTACCAAGCTGCTTAATTATCTCTCTACTCTCTAAACACTTAAAACACTCACACACCACCATAAAACACCAACTGAAATTACCAGCCTACCCTCAGGCGATTATTATCCACACCAAAAATCACCACAAACAAGCCAGGCTTTATCAGAACAAGATATGCTATGTAAAGTATCCCAAAGATCAAATCTATTTAAACGTTGGCATTTAGCATATACAAAATTGAATAGAATGTTTTTGTTTAAAATGTTATGATTAGCTTATATATGTAAACATTGAACATGGTCAATCAGGATGTTGACAGAAACGTTATCATGCCAGAAAATCCAATTTTTATTGGATATATTTGAAGCACGGTGATTAAAACCAATTTTAGAAGCAATGCAAATGAGATTTTCCTTGCAAATCAAGGGTTCTTGAATAACAACAATGACTGCTTTTTTTTGTTAGAAAGATGCTTAAGTCTTCTTAAAGAAGATTTGTCTTTAAACCATCTTATATTCTAATTTAAGATACTAATCATAACTAAGAGATCGTTTAAAGTTACTTGTTATAGAAAATTGATGAGTTTTCCTGGCAATCCTTTTTTTTAGCTTGCTTTAGTTGTCTGTCTATAATAGTGCTAAATTCATCTTCATCTTCAGAGATCTCTTTCCTTTGTATCTGGCTCCTAGTTAGTCTTTTCTCAGGTTGAATACCCTTTGTTTTGGCTGACAGATTAGTTTGGCTTCTTGTTGAAATCTGAGGACTCTCATTGTCAACTTTTAGAGAAGAATATTCAGATGCTAAATTTTCATAGTCATTGTTTGTAGTATTTTCAAGAGTTTGTAATGCTCCTATGATTTCATCTTGTTTGCTGTGAATATTTGAATCAATTTCTTGACGATCCAATATGTTAACCACTTCAACTGTCACTTCATTGTGATTCTTTTCAGGATCATGCTCTTGACCAAGATCAGAAAGAATTCTATCACCATATCTATTCTTAGGAGAGGATTGAAGACTCCCAAGATTAGTATGCTTTGGAGAGGAGATATCCTAGTCTTTGTTTGTGACATTATTCAAAATGTTGAACCCAAATTCAAGAGTTTGAATTGCACCGATAATTTCTGTAGATGTAGGCATATTATCATTAACTTCTTGGGCTTGTTCTTCGACAGCTTTAGTAGTATCCATTTTTTGGCTGATATCAATTTCTACATTGCTAGTCTTTTCTTTATCATTGTTTTTCTTGCATTGATCAGTGCCATGACCAATGTGATAACAAGATTTGCAATATCTAGGGAGGTTTAAATAAGTAATTCTCACCCAGCATCCCTGATTGCTTCCAAAACCAACCCAAACGTCATGAAGAATATTTCTCGTGATGTCCATTTCGACCTTAGCCAGGCAGTGGTTGTAAAACGCTCTGCTTTTTAAGGAACTTTAACTTGCATAGGTCTGTCAAGGGATGAAGCAATATCAGTAATCACCTTTTTATTGTACAGATGTTCAAGCAGATTTTCGATCTTGATCCAGATTGGTGTTATAGGACATTCATATTTGACATTGAAGTTTTCTGTCCATTTCAGAAGTCTCATAACAGTTGAACCTGTAGTCCAGACATTCTTTCTCCATAGTTTGCCAAGATCCGCGCTTGAGTCAAACTCAATGAAGATATGCTTGGAGTCTTTTACAATGTAACTGTATTCTTGAACGAATATGAACTTGTTGAAGAGGTCTAGAAGTTGAGACCTCTTAGGCAAACCAGATGAACATTTACCCATGAGAGTAAATTTGGATTTGGATTTAAGATGAAACAAGAAGTTATCTCTATATTGTAGAGATATGTGATCACTCTTGAGGCATATATTCTCAGGGTTGAATGAATCAACACAACTTTGAGGGTTAGGGTTCACGACTTCAGCAAAGGTCTTGTTTCTCCGCAGATTGTTATTTCTGTCGATATCTTGCGAATCTTTGATTGAAGAAGAACTAAAAACTTCTTGTATAGATGGGAACTGATCCATCAAAGAAGAAGAAACGGCTGGAAAACAAAGGTCTGGTTCACCAGAAGCGTTTCTTGTTTCTTGGAGCGTACGTCATAAGTATAACTTCTTATCCTCTATCCAGTTTTATCGGTTTAATTTTATAAATTTATGATTTTGTTCAAGTTAAGAAATTTTATCAATCTAAAGCAATTCAAAATCTTTTATTTTTGCAGTCTATTTCTTTCAGCATTATTTTCGTTTAACATTTTATTTATCAGCAATAATTTTATACTTTCACTTTTTTATTATTTTATTCATTTGCAAAACTATCATGGTTATTTTATCATTTTCCAAGATAAAAATCTATAAATAACATTTTATAGTTTTTTACATTTATTTTTATTTTTCTTATCATTATTGTTAATGTTTGTCCTTTTTTATACTCTCACAAATTAAAAATATAATTTTATCATTTTAAGAAAATTTATTTTGAAAATAATTTTACTATGTTTCAAATTTTTTATATCTTCTATTTTTCTAGTTTCTGGAACCTTTCTAGAAAAATATTTTAAACATTTTTTTATTATTGATAATTATTTGAGTTTAATATTTACCAAATACAAAAATTTAATTTATTTATTTTTAAAGTTTTTTTTGATTCGTATGTTTTAAATGGTTGGTAAATAGTTGGTCTATGATTTGACGAAAATTTGTTTCATGAGGAGGGTGCTATATATTTATTTTTTGTCATAACATTTGCAAAACACGTTCAACATTTTAGCACATGTTGTGCTAATTATCAACGTCATGGTCACATGACTATATGAAATTGATGAGTCCGAATCCTGCTTACTCCCCGGACAGAACAGATCGGTCCAAGGCCTCCAGACCGGCCACGACATTTCGAACACTCAGCCCATTGAACTGTTCGGACTATGACAAAAGTACTAAAAAACCTAAATACTTCTTGACTAAGCTGCCTGCTCTCCTACTAAGAGCTCATGGGTCTTTGAACTTGACCCGGGTCCGTTAAACACGACCCGAAAGCCCATAAGGCCCAGATGTAAGGGTATAAATACCCAACCACCTGCATTAAATATGGGTAATAAAAATTAAATACAACCAGGCTGCTTAATTCTCCCTCTAGACTCTATTCTAAATATTAAACACCTACATACTTCCACAAAACACCAAACAAATTACAAGCCTACCCTCAGACGATAATTATCCTCACCAAATTGACGACCACAGTGGGAGAAGAAGGTGCCTGAATCAAGCATTCGAAACCAGAAAGAAAAGTCAATCCGAATGAATCTGGACGTCCCGGAAGTACCACCAGCTTTGCTCGAAGTGGTGGGTGAAAACGATGAGTACACTATCGAAGAGCGCGATAGGTTAAAAGGTGAAATAGAAGCTCTGAGGGCAGAAAAGACTAAGGCATGAAAGAAAAGTCAAAAGCATCGGTTGCTCATCACACCGATAACCCCAGAGAGCATGAGCCTTCAAAGACTCATGTGAGTACCAAAAAGACTCATGCCAACTCTAAAAAGTCTCACCGGTCTGAGCCAGTGGAGAGTTCTGACTCAGGCTCAGAATCCTCTGATAGCTCTTCGGATGATGAGGGAGTTGAAGAATCCCTGTCCTCTAGCAGCGATGAGGGTCGAACTAAAAAGAAGCAAAAGCAGATTAAAAAATATTCGAGAAAAAGGGATAGACATGGAAGGATGAAGAGGAATATCGGCAAAGGGTCATCTCACAGCTGGAGGCATGTAGACCGGATGCTGATGGATCCTTTCGCTTTCCACGATGAACCAGGTATCTTTGCGACTCCCAATGAAGTACGACTCCATTGTATTCTAAAATTCTGTCCGGAAACCTCCCCAAGAGTTTTGACAGCACCAAAATGGAAAAGTACGATGACAGTACTGATCTAGACAACCATTTAGAGCAATTCAAGAACTTTATGATGAACTTTGATGACGATGATAAGCTACTTTGTAGAGCATTCTCCCAGTCATTTACGGGGAGTGCTCTGAAATGGTATAACAGTCTACCACAAGGCTGTATCAAGAATTTCGATACTTTTTGGGTGGCCTTTCGAAGGCAGTTCGTTGGAAGTAAAGAGCTAAAGAGCAATGGAGACACAATAATCCATTGTGCTCAGGAACCAAACGAGTCCTTAAAAGAATATATAAGTCGTTTTGTGAACACCAAGAATGGGTTGGCTGATTGCTTCGAGCAAGTGGCAATAGCATCCTTAAGACATGGCTTGAATCCTGGCAATTTGGCTGATTCAGTGACCAGAAAGAAGGCCATGACCTGGGGAGGGTTGCTGAATCAGGTTGGAAAATAGATTAACATAGACGAAACAAAGAAAACAAGGGTGCACAGGCAAGTGAGGTCTGCCCCGGTGGCACCAAATCCCAATCAGAATCAGTCCGGGAACAAGGCAAGGTAACCGGACAGGGGCATGGTAGTGGCTAAAGCTCAGTCTCAGCCAGCTGCTCCTGCTCAGAGTCAGCAATCCAGAAACAAGAGAGGGCCTTGGGTTCAACCGGAGTGGTTCGCAGAATTAAAAGAAAGTGTGGCCACCATTTATGATAAAACAAAGGAAGAGGTGCACTATAGAAGACCAACCACACTGCAATCTCCTAGGGAGCATTGCAATAACTCTTTCTGCCAGTATCACAATGACACTGGCCATATCACTGATGATTGTATAGCTTTGAAGCAAGAGGTTCAGAACTTGATCGAAAGGGGAAAACTGGGGGCTTATGTCAAAAGAAGAGGAGGTAACAGGCCTGACAATACTCATTAGGTTGGTCCAAGTAATGCTGCTCCGGAGGGAGCCATGGTTATAATTAAGAGGTTTGATGTGGAATCTGAGTACTTGGATCCCGATCCAACTCGAAACAGAGTAGGTGCAATTGAGGAATGTTCTAGGACGGTCTCCGGGCTCATTAAGTTTTTTGAGTCACTTACATATTTCGGAGGGGATACTATGACAGCTCCTACTGCTTCTTCGAGAAAGAGGCATGTACACACTTTAGCCACCCAGCTAGAAGGAGGCATGACTTCCTATCAATCACAAAATCCATTCCCCTTCATTGTTTTCGATGAAGATGATTTAAGAGATATAGCTGGCCCCCATGAAGATGTTGTTGTCATAGGAGCATCTATTGGAGGCAATGACATAAGACGAATTCTGGTGAATACTGGAAGCTCAGCCAATATCCTTTTCTTAACCACGTACAAGAGAATGAAAAATCCAGCTGTAATTTAGGGTTCGGACAAGTCAATTGTGGGCTTTACCGGCAACTCAACAAATGTGATCGGAGAGTTCGAAGAAGAAGTTCTATTGGGCAAGGGCCCTTTCAAGAAAATGGTCAGGATACTTTTTATCGTGGTGGATTGTCCCACTTGCTATAATGCTATTCTAGGGAGGTCTTGGCTCTCTAGGATGCATGCAGTGGCTTCAACAGTCCACCAGTGCTTGAAATATGCTGTTCAGGGACATGTGGGAGTTGTCCGGAGCAGTCAAAAGGTTGCAAGAGAATGTTATGCTACAGCTCTAGCTCCCCGGACACTGGGGGCAGTTCGTATCAACGAACAATAGCAATTTGAGGGTCTTTCTGGGGGTGAGGGTGAAATTGATGACCCCAGAGAGACCCATGGAGTGTTAATACCATTCGAAGAGGTAGAGACACACTGTTTAAAAGAAGGGAAGAGTGTCAAGATAGGGTCTAAGATGCCACATGGTTTGAAAAATGAGATGCTAAAGTTTTTGAAGAGTCATCAGCATGTTTTTGCTTGGTGTAATGCCGATGTTACTGGGGTTCCACCAGGTGTAATATCACATCACCTATCCATCCGGAAAGATATTGCACCAATAATTCAAAAGAGAAGGGCTTTTTCCAAGGCAAAGGCTGATGTCATTGTACAAGAGGTGGACAGGCTCACAAAGATGGGGCATATCAAAGAGTCTCAATATCCTTTGTGGACTGCCAATCCGGTTCTGGTGAAAAAGAAAAATGGCAAGTGGCGCATGTGCATTGACTTCACAGATCTCAATAGAGCTTGCCCAAAAGATTTGTATCCAGTTCTCCGGATAGACTAACTAGTAGACTCCACCTCTGGGAACAAGCTACTATCCTTTATGGATGCTTTCTCTGGGTACAATCAAATCCAAGTAGATCCGAAGGATCAAGAGCATACCATATTTGTCACTGACAGAGGTCTTCATTGCTACAAGGTAATGCCATTTGGATTGAAAAATGATGGGGCTGCTTATTAGAGATTGGTAAACAAGGCTTTTGCTGATCAGATTGGAAGAAATATGGAAGTATACATCGATGACATGATGGTGAAGAGTGTGGATGAGCAATTGCACTTGGCTGACCTCCAAGAAACTTTTGCCAACTTAGTAAAAGTGAATTTGAAGTTAAACCCAGAAAAATGTGTGTTCGGAGTGCAATCCGGGAAATTTCTAGGCTATATTATAAGTGAGCATGAGATACAGCCCGATCAGGACCAGCTTAACGCTCTACTCCAGATGGAGCCACCTCGAAATATTAAAGAAGTACAACGATTAACGGGGAGATTAACTGCTTTAAACAGATTTATTTCAAGGTCTTCGGACAGGTGCGCCCCTTTCTTTCAAACCTTGAAGGGTGCAAAGGGATTCGATTGGACCTCACAGTGCGATGAGGCTTTTAATGAGATCAAGAAGCACTTGTCCTCCCCCAAAACTTTGTTTAAACCAGTTGATGGGGAGACACTCTTCGTATATTTGGCGGTTTCAAGTTGTGCCATCAGTGTTGTGTTGGTAAGAGAAGTGGATAGTCATCCCCATCCAGTGTACTACATTAGCAAAAGTTTGATAGATGCAGAAAGGCGTTACTTGAAACTCGAGAAATTAGCATTAGACCTGGTAATAACTGCAAGAAAAATGAGGCCTTATTTCCAGGCTCATCCTATCATCGTCCGGACTTCTTTTCCCTTGAAGAACGTCCTCCAAAAGGCAGACATTTCAAGCATGATGACTAAATGGTCAGTAGAGCTGGGAGATTTCGACATAGATTTTGCTCCTCGAACAGCAGTTAAGGCCCAAGCTGTGGCTGATTTTTTGGTTGAATTTCACTCCGACAGAGATTCAGAGCAGGTTACTGACATAAAAGATAAAAAGGTATGGGTCGTCCGAACAGATGGTGGATCTAGCACTATGGGATGTGGTGCCGGGGTGTGTTTGACTTCTCCATATGGTGACAAAATGTACCAAGCTATATGTTTTGCTTTCAGGGCATCCAATAATGAGTCCGAGTACGAAGCAGCTATAGCTGGATTAAAGTTAGCCTACATTTGTGGGGCTAAGAGGGTCAGGCTACTAAGTGACTCCCAGCTTCTTATCCACCATGCCCAAGGTCAATCTGAGGCTAAAAAGGAGCAGCTTGTGAAATATTATTCCTTCTTAAAAATGAAGCACTCAGGTTTAAAAGTGTTGCTTATGAACATATACCCCGGGCAGAAAATGAATTAGCAGACTCATTGGCAACCATAGCATACACAGAGTCATATCCATGGATCCATGTGCTGGAAAGCCCCTCCATTCAACTTAATATGGGTAAATAAGAGGAAATTTTTGAAGTATAGATGAAACAACCCTAGGATTGGAGATTTCCTCTCCTGCAATACCTCTCCGATGGTATCGTGCCTCCGGATAACTCATTGGCAAGAACATTGAAACACAAAGCTCGTGGTTTTATCATATTGAGAGACGTTTTGTATAAAAAGTCTTACTGTAAACCTCTTCTGCGTTGTTTGGGGGGTGATGAGTCTCAAGTAGTCCTCTCCGAATTGCATGATGGTGAGGGATCAGCTCATTGTGGATTCAGGGCTTTAACAAGGAGAGTTTTACTGGCCGGTTACTATTGGCCATCTATCATGAAAGATGCTAAGGAATTGGTAAGAAGATGTGACCCATGCCAGAGGTACAACAATGAAATTCATGTCCCAGCCATTCCTTTAGAGTCAATTTCTGAGCCTATTCCTTTTGCTCGATGGGGTTTGGATTTAGTAGGGCCTCTCCCTA
The DNA here is from genome assembly GCA_036936605.1 of Limnanthes douglasii subsp. nivea. NCBI lineage: Eukaryota > Viridiplantae > Streptophyta > Magnoliopsida > Brassicales > Limnanthaceae > Limnanthes > Limnanthes douglasii. The sequence goes on from JAUPFV010000005.1 coordinate 187,849,456, forward strand.
TGGCATCTGGAGGACGCAAAACTATAATTGTTGCTATAGATTACTTTTCGAAGTCGATTGAAGCAGCCCCTCTAGCAGGAACAATGTCAAAAGCTGTCATAAAATTCATTCTATCCAACATCTGTTGCAGATTTGGTGTCCCACGAAAGATAACAACAGACAATGAGCCACAGTTCGACAATAAGGAAATAGAGAGCTTCTGTGCCTCAAGGGGTATACAACATTGTTTCTCTTCACCTTTCCACCCACAAGCAAATGGGCAAGTTGAAGTGGCTAACAGAACTATACTGTCCGGTTTGAAGAAGAATTTGGAAGGGGCTGCTGGGAAATGGCCTAGTTATTTACAAGAGGTCTTGTAGGCCTACCGGACGACACCTGGGGCTGCAACACAAGAGTCACCCTTTGCTTTGGTCTATGGGATGGATGCAGTAGCTCCCATAGAAGCAACTCTCCCATCATTTCGTGTTCACAACTTCTCCGAACGCGCTAACGAGGTGGCTATCAGAGATCAGCTCGATCTGGTAGAAGAAAGACGAGTTAAAGCTCACCTTAGAGTTGCATACTATCAGGGTTTGATGAGAAGCAGATTTGCTTCCAAAGTTAAAAGAAGAGATTTCCAACCGGGGGACAAGGTATTGAGGAAAGTCTTCTTACACACTAAAGAAAAGCTGTTCGGCAAATTGGCTCCAACTTGGGAAGGACCTTATATGGTTGTTGAAAGGCTTAAACCTGGAACATATTGGCTAGAAGACAAGGATGTAAGAGTTTTGACTCACCCTTGGAATATCAAACATCTCCGGATGTACTTGGAGTAACATTTGTGTAAATATTTACTTGTTTAAACATCCATGTAAATATTTGGGGGCATACTCTTTCCTCCCTAGTGGCACGGGGAGGTTTTAATGAGGTGTCCGGGCTTTTGAATAAAATTTGATGCCTTCTTAAAAATTTTCTGAATTGTTTTAAGTTTTGTCCTTTGTCACACTATCCGGATTGAAATAAAAGAGTGATGACCACTTAAATATTCGTCATCGGAGAATTTAAACACTCTCACTATGAAATAACTAAGGGCTGTTTAAACTCTAGCCATCAAAATTGGAACAAACAATGAAAGAAGATGAGAATTGCACAAAACAAAAATATTCATTAAAATAACTTAAAGTGCCTTGGCCCTCGAATGACTTTTGAATTGTCAAAATAGAACGAAAAACCTATCCGGTCAGATACCGGACACAATTACAAAAAAGAGTGCCTTGACCATCCAAGGACTTTAGTTTGGGTAAACAAGTAAAAAGTAAATCATGAGTTAAGGTTGAGCCTTTGAAGATGGCTCACCTTCATCTGTCTTTTTCTTCCCTTTGAGATCACTTTTCTCTTCGTTGGGGCTCTCCCCGATGTGTTCTTCGTCATCCGATGAGGAAGCACTAGAGTAACCATACCTGTCGCCTTCAGCCATTGTATGATACGGGAGGTCGTCAGACTCAACATGAAGCCATAAATCCCCTAGGTTCCTCTTCGGAAAATTCTCATGGAAGAGTAGAACCATGTCAGACCTCACCTTGGCATACATTTTCTCTTGGGTGTCAATCACGTTGTTGGCATAAGCGTCGATCTTGGCTTGGATCTTGGCCTCCTGCTCCCTTCGCAAAGTAGCTTTCTCCTCGGCAGCCTTGGATACTGTATTCTCAAGATCAATTTTGTCATTTGTCAAGTTGGTGATGATTTGGTCTTTGGCCTTGGATTCCCCCTTTGAGGTGGCAAGATCTTTCTCCAGTCCGGACAGCTTCTCCTGGAGCTCTGTGATGGTGTCCTCTAATGTGGTGACTTTTGTGGTACTTGCCTCTTGGTTTCTCTTCAACTTCTCGTTTTCTTCCTTTAGAATGGCAGCATTTGAAGTGGCAGTGTGAAGGTCATCGAACAACCTCTCTTTGTCAGACTTAAGATCCTTGATAATGTCTGCCTGATTCCGAACTTGTTTCTCCAACGCAAGTACAGGCTGAACATTGCTTAATAAAGAGTGGGCTATGACATCCCTTTCACTTGAAACAATAAAGGTCTTACCATTGAAAGTGACTATATTTGAGGTGCTCGGAGGGAGATAAGGCCCAACAAAGTCGTCTCTGGGAAGATTGATGAAGTACTCACCAAGCCCACCAAGACCGGTGATGTCTACCCCATCAATGTTGAGATCTCCCCCTTTGACCTCATCGGTATGGAAGTCGCCCGGTATTTCCTTCGCTTGTGTTGGGTCAGTAGGATCAGCTTGGGAAGGAGGCTCCGGAGCCCGGAGTGAAAGCTCGTCACCCTTAGAGGTCTTCTTCTTCTTGGCCTCCCTGTCTTTGCTTTCACTCCCCTGTTTACGATTTCTTTTGGAAGCCCTTGGAGGTTTTAGGGGGTGCACTTCTTGCCTTTTAGTCTCCTGCTCCACCACTTCCAGGAGAGCAACATCAATTTGGCTGTGGACTGGCCCCTCCGGATTTATTGGAGCATCCTCCTCCGCCTCAGCAGGGTTAGCTCCACCCACCACCTTCTTGCCTTTCTTTTTACCCTTCATCTTGCTTGGGGCTTTGGCCCGGCCTGGCAAGTAGAGTGTCCCATCTGGTTCTTGGGTCCTTTTAAGCACAACATCCGGAGGAGGCTGAGTGGTGAGCTCCTCCAAAGTCAAGTCTCTCCGACCTGTGGTGTTCCACAAGTGAGACCTTGCCAAGTTGCCTCTGGTAAAAGCAGCATGGAACCGATTCCCCCACCTCTCAACAGCCCAAACATTGATCTTGGTGCAAGTAGCCTGCCCGGTTTTCAAGTAATCACTGAATTCCTTGGGCAGTTCTGCTGAGGCAAAAGTAAGACCAATTAGTTTAAACTAACTCTAAAAAAGAGAGAGAGACAAAAATATAAAGCAGGAGACTTACGGTCACTCCTCCACCTGCTTCTGAGAAGGCTTGGGTTCACTCCGGACTTGATCTTCTTTCCGTTCTCCCAAGTGCCAGTAACAAACAGGAACTCGGTCCTCCAATTCCTCTCCGCCTCTAACAAATCATCTACAGCTTTGAAATTATCCCCCATATTGAAATGGTAAAAGGGGATGTGGTGGTTTCTACAAAGACTGACCACAGCAGCAAACTCCTCTATTGGCAGATGAATCCCGGAGAGCCTCAAAGCCATGATGCAGGACATGAGGGTGTACCAAGCGTTGGGGCTCAACTGGCTCGGACATAGTTTTATCAAATGGAAGTATCTGACAATTTATGGATCCAATGGGAGTCTGAGCCCCCAATTGAATAGCTCCGTGGACATGACAATTTTGCTTAATTTGCAGTCCATGGGAGTCTCTGGGTGTATAGGGATCATGATCTTCACATTCTCCGATATTCCCCACTTCGTACGCATCCGGCCCAGCTCAGCTGTGTGGATGAATGCGTAGTTGATCTTTTGCAAGGAGAGGAGGTACTTAACGCTAACCTTGTGGAAACAAGGCCCCACCTTTCCTTCAAGACTCTCCGGCAGATCCGGATGCCTCAAGCACAGTTTCTCTTTGCCTTTGTCCTTTTTGGAAACTATAGCACTACTGGTCTGACCGGAGGGCTCATACTCAAATGGAGCCTCTTCAACAGAGTCCTCCATTACTTCCTCCATAATTGTTGAAGGATTTTCAGCAACAGTAGTAAGGGGAGGGTTCAAATCTGGCTCAGCCTGGTCTCCGGACTGCTGGGACTCAGTAATCTTTTGGCTTCTAGCCTCCGGTTGGGGCTCTGGTGTAGATACCTCTCTTTGAAGAGTTGGACTGGTGCCCTCCGGACCGGACAGTCTGTCCTTGGGAGCTCTAATGGGCACTTCTGACCCAATGCTGCTGTCTTTAGCACCCGATTTAGAAGGAGTGCTCTTAGAAGCCTGGCCTTTAACTAACCGGTCTCTTCTCCGACAACTAGTTTTTGAAGGGAGTGCTCAGTATCTGACCCGATATCTATGAAGGGGGAGGGTTTTTTGAAACTGGTTACAGTGACGCCTGGCTCAACCACAGGTTCTGGTTTTTGAGCCGAGGAACCTGAGATAATGGGGGAGAGATTGGTTTGGAATAACCTTTTCGGCTTGGTGCCTTTAGAGGAAGAAGAGCCTTGATCCGACTCTGTGGCTGAAGTTACTGGTCTGTCGATGGGCGAAACAGATAGTCCTGCTGCGATGCGTCTTTCCCTTTCGACCTTTTGCGCCTTTTCTAATTCAGAAAGGTTGAGCCACCCACCTTTGATCAGTGCGTTCCTCGCTGTAAACATAAACTATATGGGTAAATTTTTGCTTTAGAGAGAGAAAGTTTTAAGAAGTTGCAGAGTAAACTTGAGAGAGATGGTAAAACAGTAGAAAGTGTTCTAATTTATAGTAAATCTGAAAAAGGAGTTTGATTCCTAGGAGATTTCGAAAAGATTGGTAATGATTAAAGATGGCGCTGATGTCACCACCTTTAATTAAGAGGTTGCTTTTCGAAGAAGGTGAAAAACGGCTGAAGCAACCAACCAGAAAGCGACACGTGTCCCACAACCTCTGGCAAAAACCGTTTTGGATTCATGAAGCTTTATCAGTCCGGATAAAGCCATAGCCCAAGTTGAAAGACCTGTCCGGGAAAAACTACCTCTGACTTCGAACTGTTTTTCAGGTTTTTGACAAAGGTATTTGAACAAACACCTAAAAAAGGGGCTCCTGATGAGTCCGAATCCTGCTTACTCCCCGGACAGGGACAGATCGGTCCAAGGCCTCCGGACCGGACATAACATTTCGAACACTCAGCACATTGAACTGTTCGGACTATGACAAAAGTACTAAAAAACCTAAACACTTCTTGACTAAGCTGCCTGCTCTTCTACTAAGAGCTCATGGGTCTTTGAACTTGACCCGGGTCCGTTAAACACCACCCGAAAGCCCATAAATCCCAGATGTAAGGGTATAAATACCCAACCACCTGCATTAAATATGGGTAATAAAAATTAAATACAACCAGGCTGCTTAATTCTCCCTCTAGACTCTATTCTAAATATTAAACACCCACATACTTCAACAAATCACCAAACAAATTACAAGCCTACCCTCAGGCGATAATTATCCTCACCAGAAATAACAATTTTTTTTGCACAGTTCACATGAACATAGCGATGTAAGCCCCCAAAGGGTAGCCGAGTTGGTTAAGTAAGGCATGTTTGGGACTAAAGGTCACGAATTCGAGTCCCTCTACATACGATTTCTCTCCTGAGCCTGTCACCTTGTGTGGTTTACCTTCTGGCGTTGGTTTGCAGGCTATTGCGTCAGACTGAAGGTTTACCTTGTGCGCACTCATTGCATTCTGAGTAGCGGCTACGGATTCCCTCCAAAATAAATAAATAAATAGCGATGTTGATTCATGTATATTTATGCAAAAATGATGTCCAATGTGGTCTAAAGTCTGCAAATTTTATAGAGATATTCACACTTAGTTATGTGAAATAGATTGAGTGATCTTTTTGTTACCGGGTTTGATTTTATGTTATTATGTGATAGTTTTATATTATTGTAGGTATGATTAGTAAAACTTACATTGTATGTGTTTTAAATGGTTATAATTCTAAATTCGGGGAAAAATTATTCGTTTATCTAATCATACTTGTTGTTTTAACATCATCATTTCACCTATATTTAAAGACCTAGAGGTATTTATTGAGGTGGTTTTAGTGATATCTTTTTTAGTGTGAGTCACAACACTAAATCGTTTTTGTTGGAACTTCGCACGATAGTTCCTTTCATTGGAGGTGTGCTCATTTATGTTACGCCAAACTTACACGTATTTTTCCATTCATCGTCATCCAAAGATGAAAGGAGTGTTGTTCGTATTATGCATATTAAAAACCCAACATAGCACATAATACGCATTTTAAAATTTTCGTGAAAAAGATGACAAAAATAAATATTAAATATCACTTGGACGATCACAATCAACTCATACTAAACTAAATTACTTATTATTAAATTTTAAAAATATTTACTATTAAAATTTTATTTTATCTTTTGATATTTTTTTTAAAAAATACATAATAATTGTTGGAGAAAATGTATTCATATTTTTTTAATAAAATACCATTTTAAGCGAGATTGAGCATTTTTTTCATTGTGAACTTTCACATCTCCTCGGTGTCTAATAATATTTGAGTGATCATATTATTTGGTGTGTAATCATCTCCATTTGTGGCACTTTCGACCAAAATTCTTAGTTCTTTGAGTATTGGGTCTTGAATTTCATAACTTCAAAGTATGTGCTACGTGAATTCTCAAGATTATGGAGTCTCCTATAACTACCTCAGAGTCTTTTCCTTGGACCATTTCCTAATAGTAAATATTCTTAAAACCTTATAATAATAAATAGTTTAGTTCGAGTCGTTTGTGATCTTTCCAAGTGATTTTTGATTTATTTCGTCACTTCTTTTACTAGAACATTAAATCATATTTTATGGGAACTTTTAGGGTTTCAATATGCATAACAGAGGATGAATTTGATAAGTATTATATATACAGAGTTGTGAAAAGTATATATAATTAACATGTTTGTTCAATCCGTATTCATATCAGAAATACTACCAACCGATTCCATGATTTTAGACGAGATACTATATCGGGGATACATGGAACACACAATTTATAATATCTTGCAAGTGGATACAAGTTGATCAATATCACATATTTTAATAGTGTGTAAATTTAATTGGTTTGATTAAATAATGTTAATGAGTTTGGTTTTTTTATTAGTATGTTTGAATATTAGATTTGGATCAACATGAATAATTTATTGGTTTGATCTATTGGTTTGATTAATTTATTTGATTTTGATTAGTCGCTTTAAAACTACACGTAATGAATTTATTTGATTTAATATTTTTATTGGTTTGATTTAATGTTTTGATTAATATTGTTCCAGTAATATGGTTTTGATTAGTCGGTTAATGTTATACATAATAAATTGGTTTAATTTAGCATTTTGATTGGTTTGTTTTGATTAGCCGCCTTATGTTACACGTAATCTATTGTTTTGATTTAACATTTTAATAAAATTAGTTTGATTTAAATTGGTTAATTATTCTATATGTAATCGATTGGTTTAATTTAATGGTTTGATTAATTGAGTTTTGAATGTGTTGGGAAATCCGTCGTCCTAAGACAGAACTTTCTACATGTTCGATGGAACAACACATAAAAAGCAAAACAAAAAGATAACCGAACGCACAAGATAATATTTAACGTGCTTCAGATTGTGGAAATAATTTTATGTCCATATGAAACATATATTTTGTTTTTAGTGTAATGTCACAAAAGGTATCAAAGGACCAAATTTTACTGCCATCTTGTACCTCAAGTTTCATTATTACATATCTAATACCCATTTTCTGTACTTAACCTCAACTCAATACCTAATTTTCTAAATAATACCTCAAATACCCATGCTTCATCAGAGTAACCACTTCTCTTTATTTGAACTAAAGCTTCTCTTTCTTATATTTTTTTATTATTTTTTAAAAGGTCTGTATATTTCAAATCCGATATTAGAAAAACAAATCTGAATGTACCATCAACATTTTTTAAGACGAACAAAACTACATCCATTGATGATTTGTTTGCTTTTTTTTTGAAAACATGCGAGACCAGACATAAACAAACATGCGACCAGACATAAAAAAAATGCTAGACCAGACATAACCAAACATGTGAGACCATACATAACAAATCATGTGAGACCAGACATAATAAAACCTTTATTTTGATTTATTATGTCTGGTCTAGCATGTTTATTTATACCTCGTCTCTCATATTTTTATATGCTTTATCTCTCATGTTTTTAGGAGAAAAAAATTCAAAAACTATCATTAGTAACTACATTTTTGTTTGTCTTGAAAAACAAGCTGATGGTACTTTCAATTTTTTTTAGTTATGGTTTGAAAGATACAGACTTAAAAAAAAGTAGGAAAGAAAAGGTTTGGTTCAAATAAGGATAAGAGGGTTATTTGTGGGTTTTCACCTTAGTCCATGTATCTATTGGTAGTTTACCATTTTTTGATATTAGGTGGTAATGAGATATTTGGTTGGGTATTTATGGTAGTTCACCCTTGTTTTTATTATCAAAGAGGTAACATAAAATCTCTCCAAACATAAAATACTCAAACACTCTATATTACAAAACTCTCATAATTTACAAAATAACATAATTCACAGAACTCTCACTTTAGTGTTTATCCCGCACCTCTTTCTCTCTCTAAAATACCAACCTCCACTCTTCATACTTATAGAATAAAGAGACATGAAATTGAATTGACACTATGTCTTCAATTGATCGATCGTGTCATTGCATTAGCTTTGTGTTGCTTCTTTTTATTTATAGTCTTCTCAAGCAAAGCCCTAACTTCAGTTCAGTTTGAACAGTTCAGATAAAACATTAATATTTCAGACGCTCCAGATTAAATCACTTTAATCAACAACTATAATAAAACCTTGATACAATAAATGCTTCAGATTAAATCATTTTAATAAACGACTATAATCAATCTTTAATATAATAAACACTTTATAGATTAAATATCTTAATTAACAACTGAGATTATGATCATACTTAAAATCCCTTATGAAGAAGACCAATTTCAACTAGGAGCAAAACACAATAATATTGAATTTTCAGCCCATGTAGCTTCGACAGACTGCTTCGGCCCTACTCTATGGTAACAGTGTTCGACACAATTCATGCCTTCGCCCCAAAAGTATCACACTAAAACTTTGACTTAGTATTTTCTCCTTTGAATCACTAGCCATAAGTCTCGACAGCTTGTCTCAGCCTATAGATTCCAGCGAACGTCTCTACATCTAAGTCACGACCCAAGAACTACCCTAAGAGTTTCATCAGTTCATGCCATTATAATTCTCGGCTGATCCATCCCCCATCCTTGTAGTCTCAGTTGTAATTCTGATGAAAAGTTGCTTCTAGCCTACACACAAAATTTCTCCACTTAGGCTTATAGTAAGTTAAATATAATTTTCCTAATATTTTACTCTTTAAGAACCAGCTCAGCTACATCTCAAACTTGAACAAGTCTCATGTAGTTCATGAGCTTTGAAATTGGTACACCTTAGCAAAAAAATCTGACAGATCTTATTTGCAAGAAATTTTAGCCACCTTCATATATTCTCTCTCCACCACGTCACATATGAAGTGCAACTTAATATCTACGTGTTTAGTTCGTTCATGGAATTTCAGATTATTTATTATTTGAAGAACATTAATATACATGTATCAGCCGAAGGGTTTTAAAGAAGATACGAAAGGTGATGTGTGTTTGTTGAATATATATTTTATGGGCTGAAATAGTCGGGAGACAGTTGAATAGAAGCTTTTATTCTTATATGAGATCTATCAAATGTATATGTAGTTACTATTAAAAGTATGTCTACTGAAATGAAGAAATACACATGGAAATATAAGTTCTATTGTTATTTTCTGTGGATGATATCCTGATAGCTAGAAGAGATAAAAAGATGATTAACATGGTGATAGCTAGGAGGATACTTGGTTCTGATATCAGGAGTAACATGCTGAATGGTTATTTATTCTTATCTCAATAAGAATACATACAAAAGATCATAATAAAGTTCTCAATATCTGAAGCTAAAGACGTTGGAACTCTTAATGGTGCCTAATTCAAACTCACTTCCAATAAATCACCAACTAAAACTGCATATTAGAAGTTAATGTTGGATTTATCTTATACCAATATTATTAGTAGCATTATGTAAGCTGTGATATGCACGAGACCTGATCTTTCCTACGTCATAAGTGTTTTGAGCATATTTATATCTAATATGGGGAAACCGCATTGACATGCCCTTAAGTAGCTTACGAGATACTTGAAGGTGATATAGTTTTGAAAGGGTATGTACACTCTGATTATACAAGCTGTCTTGACATAAAAAAGTCTACTTAGGCTTATTTGCTTACTGTTCTTACAGGAGTGGTTAGCTGGAAGTCTTTATACAGAAGGTCGTTGCGTTGTTATCTATGAAAGTCAAACATATGGTTGTTACGAAAGCTATGAAGGAAGCTATTTGGCTGAAGGGGTCGTTGAGTGAAATCATTTTATAGAGCTAAATATAATTCTAAGATTTTATTTTCCGATTCTCCATGCAGGAACGCAGTAGTAACTTTATTTGATCTAAATCCAGGTCAAATCTAGCTATAATTGATAGCAGATTTCTTACCAAGGTTTATTTCATAACTGAAAAAATATATCATTGAAATCAACATCATCATTTTATGTAAAACCCTCAACCACCAAAGTAGCCTTGTACTTGGGTAACTCAACACCAGGAATACATGGTTTCCTCTTGAATATCCGTTTACTCTCAACAAACTTTTGACTGTTTGACTAATTCACAAGAATCCAAGTGCCCATTTTCTTTGAGAGATCTGAGTTCTTCCTTCATAACAGTGTGCCAACATTCTTTATCTTTACTCTTCATACATCATAATAACATTTTGGTTCAAGAACATCTCCCCGTGTTTTAATATACAAAGTAAAACCAATAACATTAACAAAACCATATCTCTACGGCGTTCACTTTTTCCTCTTTGCTCAATCTCTTACCAATTGATAACTATCAAGCTCATATTTTCTCAAGTTTGATCATCCAAAGGCCCAAGAATACAAGACGCTGAGTCATCTTCAAACTCATGCAGTGGTTGAATTTCCTCTGTACAAGCCAAAGATGGACCAGGATATAAATAATCTTTGGCAGAAACGCCTCCAGCTTTATTCTTTAGATCATACCCATCATCAACTTCACATATCTTCTCGTCAGTACTAGATTTGGAATCCATCACTTTCTTCAATGATATGTCATCCTCATTGAAGATCATGTCCCTACTAATCACAACCTTCTAATATCCCTATTCAAGGCACCGCAACTTGTACCCTTTTACTCTTTTCGGATAGCCGAGAAAAAAAATATTTAAATTCTTTTGGCTGAAGTTTATCTTGCTTCACATGTGCGTAAGTAATACATCTGAACATTTTTAAATATTCTAGCTTAGATTTATCTCCAGTCCAAGCCTCTTGAGGAAAAATAAACTTTAGTATCGTAGATGGACTTCTATTGATGATATATGCAATTGTAGTCACAACTTCTCCATAAACATTTAGTCCATTCGAGCATTTTCAAGCATACACCTAAACTTTTCCAGTATTGTTCAGCATTCTTTCAGTCACCCATTATGTTGAAGAGTAATTTGCATAATAACTAATGAACTCATTGTTGATATATTCTAAGCCATTAACACTTTCAAGATTCTTTTAATTTTTTTGTTTAATTCTCTACAAATGTATTTCAATTCACAACATAAGAAACTACTTCATTTTTGTTCTTCAAAAGTATTACCCACACTTTGCTAAAATAATCATCTATCAAGGACATAAAATAACTTGCACCAGCTATAGTAGTTTCAGGTGCTAGACCCCAAAGGTTTGAATGAATGTGATCAAGAAATCTATTGGTTGTCTGGTTGTTGGGCATAAACTTTACCCTTTTACTCTTACCCAATACATAACTTTCACAAAAGCCCAACTTTTAATCTGCGGTACCATCTAACAATCCCTGTTTTTTAGTTCACAAAGTCCATTATCACTTAAATGCCCTAATTGAAGATATCATAACCTAGTATATCATTTATTGGCACTAGACACTCCCCCACCACTATAGAGTCTTCAATGACTAGAGCTGTTTTAGTTCGATAGGCTTTCATTACAACAAGTGGTCCCTATAAAATTCTCAATTTGTTGTGTCCAATAACAGAAGATGTCATTTCATTTTGGGCACATACCTCACATTGTTGATAAATTCCTTAAATCATGTAGACAACTTGAGCCGCATAGTCCCAATTCATTTGACATCACATGATTTATCATCGTCGAGTATAACCATTCCACCATAAAATATTCTCAGGTCTTCAAACCAATAATTATTATAAGGCATATGAAATGACGCACCCACATTAATCACCTATTTATTTTGGTACTTAAGAAACTAGAAGGTCCTTAACTCATCAACGTAATCATATTCATGACACACCGTTACAACATCTCCGGTTTTGGTCTTCTGATTTTGCTTCTTTTTTCTTTTTTTGGGTACTTCCTATATATATAAGTCTATTCTTTTCGGCACACCCAACCCGTCACTTTGGAACCAATCACAATACCTTTGGAATTAAACTAAGAGTTTCCTCCTATTTTTCTTGAATCTATCTTTTTGGAAAGCCCCCCAACCTCAGTCTATGCCCTCCAGAGTCACCCTTCTAGCACAATCTTTCTTTGATTTTTTTTTGAATTCAAGGTGATCTTCACTTATACCATGGTAAGAGAGTCTTTACCATAGATCATAATGTCTACAAAGTGTTTATACACCTTCGTGAGAGAGTTTAAGAGGATGATTTATTGGTCATCTTCTTCCACCTTTACACCAACTACATTAAAGTCGAGTATGATTTTGCTGTATTCGTCTAGGTGCCTTCAGATCTATTTGCTACTATCTATAGACAACAAGTATAATTTTTTATTGAGATATAATTTACATTTTAGGAATTTTTTCATGTAAATCGCCTCCAACGGATTCCAAACCCCATCGTAGTGGTTTCTTCAGATACTTCACGCAACGCTTCATATCCCAAGCTTAATATACAAATGCTATGAGTTTTAGAAAATACTATGGCATCAAATTTTGTATATTTATTACAAATAACAACAACAAATCTTTTATGTATTAGGAAGAATTTAACTTTTCCCTAGATGTTAAAGTTATTCGATCCTTCGAATTTATCTATGCTAAGCATCAAATAACTCATCTTTCGTGTATTTTCGGTTTCCATATTCGATTTTTCTCTCTAACCTTCAGATTGGTAATCAATTTACATATTTCTTCTATATTGATCCATGCTCAATGCAAAATTTGTTGGGAAATCATTCATCCTAAGACATAACTTTAAACTGGTTAAGTGGAAACATTAAATATGATGAAAAACGAAAATAAAACCAAGCACACAAAATAATATTTAACGTGGTTCAGATTATGAAAATATTCCTACGTCCACGGAAAATATACACTTTATTGTTATTATTAAATAGGTTACATATAGACTCTTCAAAAACAAAGGACTCAATCCATATATGTTACAAAACTCTCATAGTTTACAAAGATAACATGATTCACAGAACTCTCTCTTAGTTATTATTTCTCACATAAATTATCTCTCTAAAAGACCACTCTTTGTTCTTCATATTGTAAAAATAAACAAATATATAATTTATTTTACACTATGCCTTTAACTGATCGATCATGTCACTGTATTAGATTTTTGTTCATTCTTCTATTTATAGTCTACTCAAGCAAAGTCATAGCTTCATTTTAGATAAGATATTTAAGATAAAACCCTAATACTCCAAATGCTCCAGATTAAATTTCTTCAATCAACGACTATAATAAAACCTTGATATAATAGATGATTTTAATTAGATTTATTTAATTTATGACTATAATAAAGCCATAATACAATAGAAGCTTTATATTAAATATCTGAACCAATAACTGAGATTAAAATCATACTTAGAAGTCCATATAAAGAACCTCAGTTCCAACTAGGAACAAAGCTCAGCAGTATTGAAGTTTTGGTCCAGGTAGCTTCGATAAACTACTTTGGCCCAGCTCTACGACAACAGTCTTTGGTAGAGTTTCCACCTTAGGCCCAATAACATCAGGCTACAACTTTGGCTCAGTATTTTCTCTTTCATCTCACTAGCCACAAGTATCAACAACTCTTCCCAGCCCTTAGATTCCAATTGACATCTGTGTCTTTAAGTTAGAACCCAAACACCATGTTGAGAGTTTCATGAGTTCCTGCCACTACAAGTGTCGACTGACCAATCCTTTGCCCTTGTAGTCTCGACTGTACTTATAATGACAATTTACTTCTAGCCTATACCTAACAGATTGGCTTGATGAGTTTTATTTGTTGTTGATATATTTTTCGTATGTTTTTTTTATGATCGATCATCTTTATGTCTAATACGACACACTTCAAAGACGAAACCTGGACAACCACAATGCTATACAAGATGAGTTTTTTAAGACATAATTTAGTGGTCTCATAAATGTCCTACAATGTTGGACCACTTATTAAGGTATTTAATTAATTCAACGTTTTGTTTGGTGAATTGATGGTTACATAATATGATGTCCATGATGGTATAAGTTTCTATTGACGAACGATATTTTGAAATCTGTAGTGTTTGCGGATGATAAGTAATAGCTAAAATATTTTTTTGATATGCTCGAGTTAGTGTTTGGTTACTAAAAGAAGAGTTAGTTTCGCCTAACATGAATAATATTATTCGTCTTTAGTGGTTGTAGGAAACGTCTTTGGCTTTCAAGTATAAAGATAGTCATTCTCTTTTACCATCGGGTCACCTATACAAAATCGTTGTTTGGACTATCTTTACATCTTGAAGCATCCAAAAACGTTAAGCAAATATAACCAGGGCTAACTATATTGACTCACACATACTACTTCCAAAGAAATTTTTTTTCTTCACAAGATAAAAAATTATTTTGGCTCATTGCAATGTAATAAACATAAATTTATGACAATTTTTAATAGGTTATGGCTTTGCTACGCGCTGATTATTTTATCAAATTGTCTCACCTTTGTAGATATTTGCCGACTAAAATCATTACGAACCTCTTTACGCGGGAACGGTACAAATGTACAATCTAATCTTTTTAAGAGTTAAATGTAAGTTCACATTTAAATTTGAAATTTATTATTTTTCTGGTAATTTTGTTATCAATTTATATATTTTTTTAATTTCTAGGATACTTTCCAACCATGTAATTGTTTACGTCTCCGTACATTTTTTTTAAAATCTTATAAATAAACATCGTGACAACCCAATTTTTGTTATTGAAAATAAAGTAAGGTCTACCCATTTTAGATATATTGTATTGAGTCAGAAAAATAAAAATAAATAATATCATTAACAAATTAAAATGGACCATTATTTTATCATAACATTATGATGAATTATATTTTTTAATTTAATTAGAATAATTTAATATTATACTAATATTAAATTTAAAGTATACAATTACTATGATGTATTTTATGTAATTGGACCAATCTAATTACAACAATATAATATATGGTACTCTATCAATAACCACCTAATATCAAAATTATTTACCAATAACCATCCAAAGTTTGATGGAGTACGAATTATCACATGGTGATAGATGAGTATTTACAGATAACCACATTGTGACAAATAAATATTCTTAAATACTTTTAAACCATTTTTTTATTTTCTATTTTTTTAAATGTCATATATTTCAAACCAGAGCTATAAAAAAATAAAAAATAAATTGGTTCTGTTTTTTAAGAAGAATAAAACTAGATTTTTTATATGTATTTTTTGATTTTTTTAGTTGCATAATTACGTGTAAATCTTGAAAAATAAATGTGTTCCACTTGCGGAATTACGTATAATTTCTAAAAATAAAATGTGTTCCACTTGTGGAATTGCGTGTAATTTTGTTGTTAAAATCACCTTGTTTTAATTACGGAATTATGTGCAAATATATTACAAATAAGAAGAAAATAGTTGTAAAAATAGAAATTTGGTTGTTAAATAAGTCTAACTGTGTATGAAAAAATAAAATACAAACTCGTTTGTAAAAATAAAAGTTAATTGAGTGTAAAACAACTAACTTTTTTTTATAACTACCAACATTTGTGCATTTTTGTGTTAAAAACTTTATAAAAAATTAGATTTTATCCAGTTGCAAAAATACATGTAATTTCATTGCAAATAAAGTGCGGAAAAACAATTGCGTTCTAGTTGAGTAATTACGTTAATTGGATTGCTAAAAACAATTGTGTTCTAGTTGCAGAATTACGATACATCGTGGTTACAAAAATGAGAACAAAAAATCTTTAACAATATTAATCATGGATTTCATTTTATTCGTCTTAAAAAATAAAAATATATGTGTTTATGAATTTTTTAAAATTATGATCTAAAAAATATAAATTTTTTAAAATAAAAATAACTAATTATTTAAGATTTTCCCTGTCTCTACGTGGAATAATATCCTAGAAAAAATATTAGATATGTAAGTGAGTTTTTAAACATTATAAACTAAACGATTACCAATAATATATTAATCATATAAAATTTTAAAAATTATATATAAACTAAAGTAAAGTAGTGATTCACTGTGCTTATGAACAGTGAATCACTACTTTACCAATTTAACCTTATATTATATACTACAGTTTTATTTTCTATGCGCAATGGTTATTGAATTTGTGGGTGGACTTATTAAATTATTTTTTATTTGGGCTTTTATATTTTGGATAGGACACTTAAAGGTTTATTTATTTATATTTTCTAATTGGGTGAAGCTATTTCCTCCATAAGATTTATTATTTCCTCCATTTCAAATTTTTAATAAACACTAAACACTTGTTTTTACCTATTTGCCCTTTATTTATTTTCTAATTTATAATTTGATGCCATTATCCACTACCAATTCCTTATTATAACAAACACATCATTGAGATAAATTACAGCCACCATATATGATTTAACTTCTAAAATTAAACCTTAAAAAATATAAAAACTCAATTATTTTTAAGATTAGTCACAAAATTACACGTTTTTTAAAAATAAAACATGTAGTTCCGAGACAACTACTCCGAATTACATATTTTTTTAAAAAGCATGTGATTCTGAGTTAGGAACTAGGAATCACAAAATATTTAAAAAAAGAATCCAATCAACAGACACTAATCAAACCACAAAAAATCTATATTTTGAACTCAATATACATGAAAGAAACAATTAAACCCGAAATTGATATTAAAAACGATTAAACTAATAACTCGATATGCAGGAACTCGATTAAACGATGAACAAGTTTTTTTCCAGCATATAGAGTTCTTATAACTCATTATGCAAAAAAATCATAGATTTAAAAAAAGATTTTATTCGATATGTCAACCCATATATTTAAAGTAAAAATAAGATTAACCATAGATTTTTATCTTTGGAACTCCAAGATGCGGCTTCAAAATTGTTTGGTTGCTATGATTTTTTTAGGGTTAGAAGGGAAGAGGTGAAGATGGATAATTACTGGAGAAATTTGGGTTTTGGTGTAAAATTAAAACAAGGATAAATTAGGATTTTCCTTTATGGAGTAAATAACAAGATGGGGTTTTTTATGAATATGGAGGAAATAATATATTTTATGGAGGAAATAGCTTCACCCTTTCTAATTTACTTAAATAGTTTACCAGTCGTATTACATTCATGACGCGTGCTATCCTTATCTGTTTTATTTTAGGTGGCACTTTTGTAACCCGTGTTTCTATGTTTAGGTGACTTCTTCTTTTTTACCGCGTGTTTCTCATCGTCTATTTAATTCTAAAATAGGTATCTTCTCTCTCATTAAACTCTTGGTCTTCTCTCTAAATTTAGATTTCTCATACTCTTTGTCTTCTCTCTACATCAAATTTTCTTCACCAAATTATTTGGTTTTACTTTCTTTTTGGACTAGATTCACTCCACTTCTCAAACCTTCATCTCATTTTCAAGTTTAGCATTATCTTATTCTTTTAAAAATGGTTCATGTGATACTTTGTTTTTATTATAAATTTCTTTTTGTATTCTTTGTATAGAATAGAGATTTGTTAATTTTAAAATTGACGGAGTTGAAGCCACTTCTCAAGTTTTGCCCTCATTTTTTGGTTAGAATTGTCTTCTTCTGGTTCAGGTGAGACTTTATTTCTATTGTAATTTTTTTTCTGTGTTGTTCGTTTAGAAGTTTAGAATATAAATTTGTTAACATTCTCAAACAAAGAAAAAGCAAAATAAGATGCAAGATTTAATATTTTTCTGTAGAATCTAAATTAGGTGTTGTTAGAAAATTATGATGCTTAATATTTATGTATTTATTATTATTTTTAATTAGGAGAAACCCTCTTATTTTAAAAAATAATAGAAATAATTAAATTTTAAAAAACAATAAAAAGAATCACGATAAAAACATAGATTTAAAAAAAATTAAAAACTAAAATAGTTAAAATATTGAAAAAATTAAATAGAAAAAAAGAAACGGAAAAAAAGAAAACATAAAATTAAAAAGCAAAAAAAATATGAACTATATACATATAATGTAAAAACAGAATATTCCTTTTAATTTTTTTGTTACTGATAAAAATTAAACTAATTAAATATAATTATTTTATTTATAGCTAATTAAATATTTCATTTTAATATTTTATTTGATTTATTGTTATAAATTATTTTTATCTCGATCAATTGTTAAATAATATTTTATATTTTATATACATTATACTACTTTACAATTTTTTTTAATTATTAATTTTCAATTTATTTATATATAAATTTATTAGTTAAGTAAACGCATAAGGTGACATTTTTCACGTGTCACACATGTTCAGTGGTAAAGCTTAATTCATTTGCTTCACATTATCATTTTCATTTTTCATCTTCTTTTTGTTCAGCTCTCAAGTTTGGAAACATTACGCAACTAATCAAACTTCTAAGTTCGAAGCAATCTACAACTCTTTTTTCCTTTGGATCAATCTCTTAACTCAACTCTCCAGGTTTGTAAATAATATTCATCTCTTCAAAATTGGACTCACGTTTTAGTTCTTTTCTTTTTAGCTATGCTTATAAACTTATGATTTAGTTACTAATTCAAAAACACAGTTACATCGAGATTTTCTTAAGACTCGAAGCAGTTATAAAATTTTAGATTAGTTATAAAATTTTAGATTTGGCCTTTTAAAAGATGATGCCATAAGATTAATATTAAATATTTATTAGTGTATTTAATAATAATAAAATCTTAAATTTTTAAAAACAATAGAAATAATCAAGATTTAAAAAATATTAAAAAGAATCGCTATAAAAAAATAGATTAAAAAAATTGAAAAAATAAAATAGTTAAAATTACGAAAAGATCGAATAGAAAAAAAAAGAAAAAAAAATAAATATTTATAGTTAATTTTAAAAGGCAATAGAAAGAATCAAATTTTACAAAGTATTTGAAAAATAACCATAATAACATAGATTTAAAAAGAATTAAGAGAATAACATACTTAAAATTATATATAAAAAAATTAAATAGAAAAAAAATACTATTAAAATTAAAAAACCCACGAAATGCAAGTTTTGTTTGTAGTATCTTGCTAACCAGAAGCTGGATCTACTCCGTTGCTTCCGTTGAAGCTCCAAATGTACTATTTTATTTTATTTTATTGTTTTAGTTTATATTTTTCAAGTTTGATAGGATTTGAAGGAGTAAATTTTTTATTAAATCTAAAAATTAGAAAATATTAAGTATATTAAATAATATTTTTAAATATTAAATATTAAATAATATTTTTAATGGATTAGCGGTGGTTAATTGTTGATTATATGAGCGGAATCATAATCAAATTATTAATTTTTTTTTATAGTAAATCAAATAAATAAGACAATCAAATATTCATTAAAACACCACAAAAGAAAATGTCTTACACCACAAAAGAAAATGTCTTGGTGAAGATTTTATAAAATTTATTGCATATTGTCTTAGTGAAGATTTTATAAAATTTATTGCATATTGTCTTAGTGAAGATTTTATAAAATTTATTGCATATTAATTATTGATGTTAGGAATTAAAACTTATTATTAAAAGTTGACTTAATTTAAGATATTGGAATATTTGTTTCTAATACTATAATATATAAAATTATAATTTTCAAAATAAATTATGTACTTATTTATATATTTAGGCTTAAAATATAAATATTAGAGTTCTTATTATCAATAGTTGTCTTTAAAATTTAATTAATATAATCATTAGTTAGTTAATAATTAATTTATTATTAAAATTAATAATATTAACTAAGAATCTAAAATTGAATATATAATATAATTATTCTTTGTCTACATATTTATAAATATTATGATGATGGGTTTTCATAAATTTTATGTCATGACTACTATCAATACTATATTTTAATAATTGAATTACATTATAGAATATATATATATATATATATATATATATATATATATATATATATATATATATATATATATATATAATATAAATATAAATGAAGCATTATTTATTAGTTTAGAATAACTTAAGGTTTATGGTGTTTTTTTTACACAGTATTGTTTATCTTCAACAATTAAGTTAGGTTTAATTATATTTCTTATATTATAATTTTATTGTTGTTGTATTAAATTTTAGGTTAAGATTGTGATTTGGACAAATGAAGTAGCATACTCTTATATAAGTAAACTTACATAATGGTTTAATATGATTTTATTAATTTCGAAGTAAGATTGGAATTTATTAACATTTAATATGTGTTTCTTATTGTGCAGACTCCTAATCATGGGATGGATATGACAAGTCAAAGACTCCTAATCATGGGATGGATATGACAAGTCAAAGACTCCTAATCATGGGATGGATATGAAAGACAATTTAAAGAGGAAACAAAAATAAATTTTAATTTTGATTCATTTTTAACTCGTTATTTTTTGCACACTTTTATTTTTGTGTTTTTGCTTTTGCTAACATCTTCTGCTCTACCATTTTAATTGAAACAAAAAAGTTAAAAAAGAAATAAAAATAGGTTTTGTTTTTAACCAAGGAAAATTCGAATTTTCAAACAAAAGAAAATATCAAGTAGTATCAGGGAAGGGAAACCAATTCTGATAGAAAGATTTACCAATTCTCATTAGCAACATTTGAGAAAGTTCCATGATGAGAAAGGGAAGTGGATGTCTAAAAATTTGTATTTGCTTTAGACATTGTTTTTTCATGTTAATATAATATTTTTGCCTACTTTTTATAATAAAATAACATTTATAATTTTTTGTTTATCTATTTATATTTTGTAAGACTAATATTTGTAAGTTTTTGTATTTTTTAAAGATTTATGTGACTAATATTTTATATTTTGTTTATTTTTTTTAATGTTTTTTTTTTTTTTTTTCGGAAGGAACCCGCAGCCGCTACTCAGAGTGCAATGAGTGCGCACAGGGTAAACCCTCAGTCTGACGCGATAGCCTGCAAACCAACGCCAGAAGGTAAACCACACAAGGTGACAGGCTCAGCCGAGAAAGCGTATGTAGAGGGACTCGAACTCATGACCTTTTAGTCATAAGAATGCCATACTCAACCAACTCGGCTACCCCCTTGGGGCTCATTTTTTTTTAATATTTTATATATATAAAACAAGTGGTTGTAATTGTTTTAGAATGTATATGACTAATATTTTGTTTATTATTTTTTAATAGTATATATATAAACCCGCGGCAACGCGCGGGATATATACCTAGTTAAATTTAGAATAGATCAAGTAGTGGTAAATATTTAATAACCAAACTTTTATAGATCCATTATTTTTAATTTTATATATATATTTGAAAAAAACTTTTTTTTATATTATTATTTACTATTTAGTTACTTTTTTTTATAATATTTCAGATAACGTCTTATACATAAGCATTAAACTTTTATATATTATTTCACCATTGTATTTTATAGTGATTTAATTGTTAAAAGTTTATATTTTTCAAATCATAATTCGGAAAAATATATCTGAAATTATTATTAATTTTGTCTTCTAAGATATATAAAATTATAGCAAAGGATGATATTTTTTTTCATTTTTTTATAAGAGACGCAGAGATGAGCCCGAGAGTTGGACGAGAGACTGATAGTCGTAGGATGAGAGACTGAGAGATGCAGAGACGAAAGACTGAGAGTTGCAGGATGAGAGATCAATATTTGCAGGACAAGAGACGATAGTTGCGGGACGAGACCATGAGAGATGACGTAGAGAAGATAGACCGATAGTTGTGTGACGAGAGACCGATAGTTGCTGGACGATAGACTGATTGTTGTGGGACAAAATATGAGAGTTGCGGGACGAGAGATAAGAGACTGAGAGACGAGAGATCGAGAGTTGTGGGATGAGAGATGAGAGTTGTATGACCAGTGTAAAATATAATTTTTAGATGATAGATGTGATTTCAAAAATCTAGATGCAAGATCAGAATTAACCGGCCTTGCAAAAAAAATTACAAAAATATCATTCATAGAATCTAGTTTTGTTCGTCTCCAAATAATAAAATCAATAATATTTTTAGACTTTTTTTTAAAAAAAATAGATATTTCTAAAAGTTAATAAAGTAAAAGTAGTATATATATGTTTGAAAATCGTATATAGAACGATATTTTAAACAAAGGATATGTTAGATATTTTTTAGGTATATGAAATGTATTAACTTTTTTAGGTGAGTCTTAAATATTAACTCATCTTTCTAAAATGATCTAAAATTATGTGTATATATACTCATATAATTGTTTTTTCGTTTATCGGATTTAAACTAACCTTGAATGAGTATACGGATGCAAAAGTAGTCTAATTTGTTTAATCCGGAAGGAACCCGCAGCCACTGTTTAGAGTGCAATGAGTGCACACACGGTAAACCCTCAGTATGACACAATAACCTGCAAACCAACACCAGAAGGTAAACCACACAAGGTGACAGGTTCAGCCGAGAAAGCATATGTAGAGAGACTCGAACTCATGACTTTTGGTCACAAACATGTCTTACTCAACCAACTCGGCTATCCATTAGGCACATGTAATCTAAATAATGTATATAATAAAAATGGGTAACAAAAGTTTAGAATAATATGATTGAAGTTAACAAAGTACAAATTATATATATATATATATATATATATATTCAAACAAATAAATTTATTGGTATATATATATATATTCAAACAAAGAAATTTATTGGTAATAAGGCATGATGTCATTGATGGCGAAAGACCTGGATTAGGGTAATCCAAAAACAATAATCTAAAAATTACATAATTATTAAAATAGTATTGATGATCACAAAGGATGATCGAGAATATTGATTTCAATTGTCTAAATTAAAAGTTATCAGAGAGGGGGAGTCCGGTTTTTTATTGATTGCATTTTTTTGGAGTTTTATTGGTTGATGTATTGGTGAGTTAAGTTTGATTGCGATTTTTTTATATCCGTTTGCTTTGAGTTGAATTCTTTTTTATCTTCTTTAGATATCGTGACTTGCAATTCAAAAACATAGGTTTTTGTTAGGATTATATCATGCAAATAAGAGGTTAGTGACATAAAATTTAGATTATAATTAGTTATCTCTATTAGTTATTCTAAGGTAACCCAGATTGAGGCTTTCTAAAAAGAGAATAGCTTTTAATTGTGCAGGTGGTTCAGTTAAGGTGTAATTGCAGTTGGTTTTATATATTTGAGAACATTTAACAAGCCAATCATCTGCCAAATTTTATTCTTTATAGATAAGTTTTAAGGCTATAGTTTATTTTTAAGAGTTTCCTGCAGCAAAAGACAGTTGGAGCAATAAACCGAGAGACAGAACCATGAGCTGAAGCATCAAACAAGATCTTAGAGTCAATTTTAACATCTATATCAGAATATCCAAGGTTATAGCATAAAAACACATAGTCTAGGATGCTATTATTTCAACTAAAAATAAGATTAAGTTTTCCATACAACCGACTAATAGAAGGTATCATAATACCATTGGAATTCCTAAGCAAAGCATCACCACTTGACTCCCTAGAATGAGAACAAGAGCCATTCGTCTTAAGTTTCAATTGGTTCCAAATAGGAGGAATCAATTTTACGTATAGAGCATGCTTGATATTTGATAAGTTATGAAAGCAATTTAATTGATTAAAAATTTTATGATCACTCGTCCAAATTTTCTTAGAAAGCAGATTAGCATAAAAACAACATATTGGTAATCTTATCTTTAATGTATTTTGTTGTTATAAGAGAGTTTTTATATTTAGATTAGTTTATAGCAGACCAAATACACTAATATATTATATGAGGTAAGATAGTTCTTGTTTATTTGTTGATAGGAGCCAACAACTAGCTAATTTCTTTTATAATAGTGTCTACAGAAATTAGACCTTTAAGGATTCTCCAAAGAGTGAATGGACACTTTTTTAGAGTAATAGAGTTCCATATCTTATTATATACACTAGAATTAGGATCTTTCTTTGGTTTTATTTTTTTCTAAGGTATCTTTAAAGTTAAAGAGACCAGAGATAGAAGCATTCCACTTAATTGAGTCATAAATATTTTCATGAAGCTTGAATATATTTATCATTTCAATATCTAGAGAGGTCACATTGTCTTTGAGCTTATCAAGATTCCAATAGTTATTTCCCAAAAGTCTTTAATTTGTTTGCTGCAATACCAAAGGTTGTTACCATATTAGTTAAGCTTGATGTGAGAGTGTTTGTTACACCATCTCTTAAGCAAAAAATCAATAGATTCATTACCAATTTGCTAGTATATGAATTTTTTAGCTAATTCTCTAGTGTTTATAAGATGTTTCCAAGTTTTTGAGTCTTTAGGCTTAAGGTTAATTTGTAATAGATGCTTATCAAGGAAATATGTTGCATGCATCAGCTTGAACCGAAAGGAATGATGTTTTCTAAAAGTAAACCAAAGTTTATTAGAGTAGGTATTTTGAAGATCAGATATTTTCTTGAAATTAAGAACAGTTATGATCAGTTTGGATATCGTTGGAAGTATATCACCAGTGATTCTAATATTATGAAGGGTAGTTTGGGAAGATCAAATAAAATTCAATAGATTAACAGTAGCTTGAGTGGGACAATGAATCAGATATGTGCCTAACAACTCATTTCTTGGGCTCGGGGGCTCATATGATGGACCCGACTATAAGATCCAACCTGCACCACCCATGGTCAGAGAAAAAACACTATAAATACCCCAACTAACATCATTAAGAGGGTTGGACTTTTTATAAAGACATTAAATACTAGCACACACCTCATTTCCCTCACAAACCCTTACAAAAATAGTTAATATCCAACAGCTAAATATTTTTCCTGGTTTTACCCTTGGTATAGATTTTACCATCACCAAATTGGCGATCGTAATGGGAGCTAAAGGTACATGAATAGCTTCATTAAAAACCTTACTTGTAATACGAAATTCGGAAATTCTTGAGATATGGATCTCAATATACAAGAGGTGTTGCCTCATGAAAACGAGGTGATAAGAGAGGAGAATGAGCATGCTACTATGTCTCATGTCAATCACAATACTGAGGAAAGATCATTCATGCAAGATGAACGTGATTAGTTGAGATATGAGATTGAAGCTTTGAGGGCCCAAAGGCAAGCTGAAATATCGTTGAAAGAAAAGTATGATGTGGGAGGTTTATCTACAGATGAGCTTGTGGACAATAACAAACAAGGCGAGAATGATCAATCCCCAAAAATTCACACTAATCCTAAAAAGGCACATCGGAAAAAACAAGTAAAAAGTATATCAAAATCTACTGATAGATCTACCACTGCTTTTGACTCTAATGGGTATTTTTCATCTAGCAGTGAGCAGGACTGTCAGAAAAAGAAAATAAGGTTAACCAATAAACATTCGAGGAAAAGGGATATAAAGGGAAAAATGAAAAGGAAAAATGAAAAAGTATGAGGGAAAATTAAAAAGGTCGACAAATCACTATATGGATCATCTACTAAGTGATCAATTTTCTATCCAATCGGAATAATGTATATTTACCACTACTGATGAAGACACAGTCTTTACCCGTAACCATAATTGGAGTCAATCACCCTTTTACTCCAAAATACTCTTTGGACATCGGCCCAAGGGGTTTGACAGTTCCAAGATGGAGAAGTATGATGGGAGTAAAGACCCTGATAATCATCTCGATCAAACTTTTATATCAGGCTTTCTCACAAACTTTCAAAATGAGTGCTTTGAAGTGGTATAATATTTTGCCACATGGGTCAATAAAGAACTTTGATATGTTTTGGATGGCATTTTGGAGACAACTCGTGGGGTGTAAAGAGCTTAAAGGGAATGGTGGCACTATCATGCATTGCTTCCAAGAGTCAAATGAATCTTAGAAAGAATACATCAGCCGTTTTGTAAATACGAGGAATGGTTAGCTGATTGTTTTAAACAAGTGGCCATTTATTCATTAAAGAAATGTTTAAATCCGGGTGAATTGGCTGGTTCAGTAACTCGGAAAAAAGAAATGACATAAGGTGGATTGTTAAATCAGGTTGGAAAACTAAATTATGGTGAAAGAGATTAAGAAGTCTAGAGTATCACGACAAAATAAGTCTGCTCCAACAATACCAATCCTAGAAGCTAGTATTCAATCCCAGGCCACAATTAATTACATGCCTAAAGATTCCAGACAAGGATCACATCGGCCAAAAAAGAATTAGTCCAGTCAATCCTAACAATTTAAACCCAAGAGAGGTCCATGGGTTCAACCTGAATGTTTTTCCGAACTAAGGGAGAGTGTGGCTACCATTTATGATAAAACTAAGAATAGTGTGCATTTTAGAAGACCAACACCAATTCAATCTCCTAGAGAGACTTGAAATACTTATTTTTGTAAATACCACAATGATGTGGGTCACGATACCTAAGACTGCATTGCACTAAAACAAGAAGTGCATAACTTAATTGAGAGAGGGAAGTTTTCAGCTTTTATTAAAAAACAACAAGGGGAAATAGGCCAGTCAATACCCAATCTAATGCAAATATAGTCAAAGTTGCATCACCAACTAGTTAAGGAAAAAGTATAGGAGCATCTAGACAAGAATATGCTATGGTAATTATAGAAAGATTTGATGTGGATTCAGAATACCTAGATCCTGATCTGGATCGTAATCAGGTTAGAGTGATAACAGAAGAGGTTTCCACAATATCTGATCTGAGTAACCTTTTTGAATCCCTTACTATTTTTGTGGGAGATACTGTGACGGAACCTTCAAGCTGTTCAAGAAAAATACATATCAACAACCTAATAACTCAGATAGAGGGAAAAATGTCTACACATTTCTATCAAAGCCCTGCGTTGTTCATTGTCTTTGATGAGGATTCTTTAAGAGACATTGTTGGGTCACATGAAGATGTTGTGGTAATAGGGGCATCAATTAAAGACAATGATGTACGAAGGATTCTAATTGATAATGGTAGTTCAAAAAATATATTGTTCCTATTAGCTTACAAGCAAATGAAAAATCCATCAGTTATCCATTGTTCAAATAGAACCATAGTAGGGTTTACTGGAAGTACGACTGCTGTAATTGGGGAATTTGAAGAAGAGGTTTTATTAGGAAAAGGGTCATTCAAGATGTTAGTAAGAGTTTTTTTTGTGGTAGTTGATTGTCCGACATCTTATAATGCTATATTTGGTATGTCTTGGCTATCCATGACGCATGCAGTAGCTTCCACGGTCCATCAATGTTTAAAGTAGGGTGTGGGAGGACAAGTAGGCATAATCCGAAGTATCCAAAAGGTGGCCCGTGAATGCTATGTCTCTGCTCTTGCTTCAAAATCAAGAGAAGCAGAAAAATTAATGAAGAATTACAATCAGTAGAGCCTTTTGCCAACCAAAACAACATAGATGATCTAAAGGAGACTCCTAGTGCGGTGGTCCCAGTCCAGGAGGTAGAAATTCATTACTTGGTAGAAGGTAAAAGTGTCAGGGTCGTATCTAAACTACCATTAAAGCTAAAAGAAAATTTGTTATCTTTTTTATCTGATAATTTACACGTGTTTGCATGGTGTAACAAGGATGTAACTGGAGTTCCAGCTGCAGTGATTAGTCACAAACTATCTATCCGATTAGATGATGGGCTAGTGGTACAAAAAAGGAGATCATTTTTAAAAGAAAAATATAAATCGATTATTCAAAAAGTAGATCGGTTGACTAAGTTGGGGCATTTCAAAGAATCGAAATACCCCATTTGGACAACTAATCTTGTTTTGATCAAGAAAAAGAATGAAAAATGGCGTATGTGCATTGACTTCACAGACCTCAATAAAGCCTGCCATAAAGATCCTTTCACAGTGCCCCTGATAGACCAACTTGTGGACTGTATATCAAGGAATAAGTTGTTATCTTTCATGGATGCCTTCTCTGGGTATAATAAAATACAAATGAATCCTGATGATCAAGACCATACCACGTTCATCACTGACAGGGGTCTTCATTATTACAAGGTAATGCCTTTTGGGTTAAACAATTCATGACCCAATTATCAACGATTGGTGAATAAGGCCTTTGCTACTCAGATCGAGAGAAATATGGAAGTCCATATTGATGATATATGGGTTAAGATTCCTAAATAATATGATCATATCTCTGATCTCCAGGAAAACTTTTCCAACATAGAGGCCATCAATTTGAAATTAAATCTGAAGAAGTGCACATTTGGTGTCCGATCAAGTATATTTCGGGGTTACATAATAAGTGAGAAAGGAATTCAGGATGACCCCGACCAATTGAATGCATTATTGTCTATGGATCCACTTCATAATAGTAAAGAAGTCCAGATGTTAACTGGAAGGTTAACAACTTTAAAGCGGTTTATTTCAAGCATCAGACAAATGTACGCAATTTTTTCCAAGTTCTGAGAAATGGAAAAGACTTCAATTGCTCTGCTAACTGTGATCAAGATTTATTTGAAATTAAGAATTACTTATCTTCACCCAAGATATGGTTCAAACCTGTTGATAGAGAAAGACTTTGCATATATTTGACTGTATCGGAGTATGCTGTAAGTGTAGTGTTAGTATGAGAAGTAGATAACTATCCTCGTCCGGTTTACTATATAAGCAAGAGTTTGCCAGAAGCTGAAAAAGGGTATTTAAAATTGGAGAAGCTGGATTTGGCATTGGTAATAGCTGCTAGAAAGATGACGCCTTACTTTCAATCACATTCGATCGCAGTTT
The DNA here is from genome assembly GCA_036936605.1 of Limnanthes douglasii subsp. nivea. NCBI lineage: Eukaryota > Viridiplantae > Streptophyta > Magnoliopsida > Brassicales > Limnanthaceae > Limnanthes > Limnanthes douglasii. The sequence goes on from JAUPFV010000005.1 coordinate 187,878,420, forward strand.
GAACTTATTTTCCGCTGAAGAATGTACTACAAAATGCTGACATATCGGGAAGAATGACCAAGTGGTCAGTTGAACTTAGAGATTATGACATTGATTTTACACCCCGTACATCAATCAAAGCTCACGTTGTGGCCGATTTCTTAGTAGAATTCCACTAAACGGCCTCGTGAAGAAGCATAATTCACTAAATTTAAAAAAGAATGGGTAGTCCGAACGGATGGTGGGTCTAGTACGATGAGATGTGGAGCTGGGATTTGTTTAACTTCTCTTTATGGTGATACCTTGTGCCAAGCTATATGTTTTCGCTTCAGAACATCCAACAATGAGTCAAAATATTAAATGGGTATAGCTGGGTTAAGGTTAGCTCATATATGTAGGGCTAAAAGAGTCAGATATGAGCACGTTCCTAGATCGGAAAAGGCCATGGCAGATTCCTTAGCATCTATAGCATACTCCGAAGCGTATCCTTGGATTCTTATGCAAAAATGTCCTTCTGATATATGGACCTACATAAATTAAAGTTGAAGTTAGAGAAAATTCGCACGTATTCGATGTGCTCTCTAAAGATTAGAGGATTGAAATCCAAGAGTTTATTACTAACAGAGTTTTGCTTCAAATAAGGATTTGGCTAAGAAAGACAGATACAAAGCTCGTGGTTTCCTAGTCTTGAGGGGGGGTACTACAAAAAATCTTTCAGCAAACTGTGATGTCTTAGATTAAATGAGTCCCAAAGTGTTCTATCAGAATTTCATGATAGAGAAAGTTCAACACATTGTGGTTATAAAGTTTTAACTAGAAGAGTCTTACAGCATGATATTCTTGTTCTACCATCATGGCAGATGCTAAAGATCTGGTGAAGATATGTGATCCTTGTCAAAGATATGGAAATGTTTTTTATGTGCCAGAAGTCCCCATAGAATTAATATTTGAACCTATACAATTTGATAGGTGGGGACTTGATCTGTTTGGGCCTCTCCCAATGGCTTTAGGGGTTTATCGTACTATAATTGTGGCAATAAATTACTTCTCCAAATGGATAGAGGATGCACCATTGTCAGGAAAAACTTTGAAGGAAGTCATTAAATTTATTCTCTCCAACATATGCTGCCAATTTGGAGCTCCTAAACGCATCACCACAGATAATGGACCTTAGTTTGATAGTAAGGACATGGATACTTTTTGTGCATCTAGAGGAATTCATCATTGTTTTCCCTCTCCTTTTCATCCAAAGACAATGGGCAAGTTGAAGTAGCAAACTGGACAATTCTGTCAGATTTGAAAAAGAACTTAACAAAAATTGTTGGGAAATTGCCGAGTTACTTGCAAGAAGTACTATAGGTATACAGGACTACTCCACATACAGTAACATAAGAGTCTCCATTTGCTTTAGTTTATGTGATGGATGAAATCAAACCTATAGAGGCAACTCTCCCTTTCTTCAGGGTTCAAAATTATTCCGAAATCGAGAGTGAGATATCTATGAGGGCTCATTTGGATTTGGTTGAAGAAAAAAGGGTGGAGACACATTTAAGAAATGCACATTATGAAGGGTTGATGAGAAACATGTTTGCCTCTAAGGTAAAAAGAATATATTTTCAAGTTGGAGATAAAGTGTTGAGAAAAGTATTCATGTACACGAAGGAGAAACAGATCGTAAAATTAGCTCTGAATTTGGGAAGGACCATACATCGTATGTGAAAGAGTTAATAAAGGAACATTCAAACTCTAAGATAAATAAAAACAATTATTGAAGCATCCTTGGAATGTTGAACACCTCAGATTATACTTAGAGTAAGATCATTTTGTAAATATTTCATTTGTTTTACTTCATTGTAAATATTTAGGGGCATACTATTTCTTACCCTGGTGGCGCGGGGAGGTTTTAATGAGGTTTCCGGTTTTCAATCAATATATTGTCATTTTCATTTCTTTAAAATTGTTATTTTGAGTGGACCAAAAGTATTAATGACTTATTAAACACCATATAGATTAAAGGATTATTAAACGTTTGTTGCCCTCAAATGGATCACCTTTGAGTGGATCAGATGTATTAAATATTGATTAAAACATCTACTGAATTAAAGACTCTAATTAAATGTTTGTTGCGCTCAAATGGATTACCGATGAATGGATCAGATGTATTAAATACTGATTAAACACCCGATGAATTAAAAGCTTTTATTAAATGCTTGTTGCCCTCAAATGGATTACTGGTGAGTGGATCAGATGTATTAAATATTGATTAAACACATGATGAATTAAACGCTTATTACCTTTAGATGAGTGGTCTATGTATGTATCAAATAAATGTAAGACTGATTCAATGTTTAATTTGTATATAGAAAATATTTTTTATTCTAATACTTAGACATTAATGGAAGTATAAAAAAAGATAAGAAACAAAAATATATGAAGTAAATAAAAATTGAAAGGGCATGAAATACGACTAGGATCATAAAAGAATCTTATCCACATTACAAAATTCATTGTAAACCACAAGGACTTATACAATTAGAGTTTCTGAAATATTCGATATTAAAACAACAAAATGCCTTGCATACTCCAAGAAATTTGTATCAGAATACCAACACAGTATAAATATTCAACCTTAGGACTCATTACCTTCATTTTTCTTCTCAACATTACCTTCTTTCTCTTCCTTACCATCACTTGAGCCCTCATCGGCTTCATCATCAGATTTAGAATCATCCGAAGTCATGTTGTATTTATCATTTTGTGCCAAAGTATGATAGAGTACTTCATCATCTGGCACAAAACTCCACAGTTTCCTAAGAGACCTTTTGGGAAACGTTTCATGGAACAAAAAGACCATATCTGGTTTAACAGACTCTTCCCTACGCTCCATGGATTTCAATACCCCCTTAGCATATTCATTCATTGCAGCAATTATATCTCGGTCCTTTGTTTCTTTCAGAGAGGTGATCTTATCATCCAATTTCTAGCATTTTCTTGAAATGATCTTGTAATTCCTAATTCTCTTTGGATAGTTGTTCGTTGGCAGTCTTTTCCTTAGTCAGTGCTTCATTCAAGGATTTAAGTTCCTAGGAAGTGGTAGATTTAGTTCGGTATATCTGGTTTGTGGTTTTCCTCGATCTGCCTTAGTTTGTTCCAAATCAACACTCAATTGCTCTTTTTATTTGCCCAAAGTTTCAACATTTTTTGTTCAGCAACGAGGGAATCCTTCAGGCCTTGGTTGCCAGTTTGAAGGAAATTGATGTCTTTAGTCTGTTCTTTGACATGTCTTTCCAAGTCAACTATCGACCTGATATAACCTAAGACTCTGTAACCCAAGGTATCATGCTCATTGGATATTTCAAAAGATTCACCATCGTGAATTATTGCATTGGCTAAGGTGGTTGATTGGGGGGAAGGTTCAGTCAAAATATTTTATGGTGGTTACTTGGGGAAAGGTTCAATCAAAATCTTCTTTGTCAAATTCGATGATGTACAAGTTACCTATATCATCCAAGTTAACTTCACATTCAGCATGAGGTTGGTTAGTAGTATGAAATACTGGAGAAAAAGGATCAAAACGAACCCTTTCTCGGGGAGAAACTTTAGTAGGAAGGACAGGAGAAATGACCTCGGATCAGAGTATGATCTCCGAACTGATGGCCACTTTATTCTTCTTTAATGCCCTGATACCCTACCCTATTTGCGTCTTTTGTGCCCTTATTTCTTCTTCTTGATTTTTAGACAATTTTGTGGCCCTTTAGCCTCACCTATTGTTACTGCAACAAAATCCAATAATGCAACATCAATCTTTCATGGAAATCCCGAACTACCTGCATTGGGAAGCCCTTGAGAGAATTCTCCACCTTTCTTCTTCTTCTTTTAATTTTTTACTAGATGACTAGGAGCCTTATTCTTAGTTGGTAAATAAAGTTTACCATCTTTCTCTTCAGTCCGTTTGAAAATTTCAGCAGCTTCAAGAGGACTGGTAAACTGTTCCCAGGAGAGCTACCCGTTTGAGCTTGTTCTCCAATTTGAGCCCTTACCATGTTAGCTGCAATGAAGCAATTATAGAACCTAGTTCCCCAATTCTCTGTATCCCACTGATTTAGCTTTGAAAAGTAGTTTGTCCCTCCTCTAAATGTTTTGAGAATATTTTTGAAAACACTGAAAGACAAAAGCGATGTAGATTTTTAATGTTATCATCCGATGTGAAATTTAATATTAATTGTAAAGTGCTTACCTGAACTTTTCCAGTATCTAATTAAAGAACTTGGATTTATTTTAGAAGTGATCTTCTTTCCATTTTCTCAGGAACCACTGATGAAGAGGAACTGGGTCGTCCAAGGCTTATCAACCTCTAACAAATCATCAACCACCTTGTAGTCATTCCTCATGTTTGAATAATAGAAAATGATATGATGGTTTTGACATAAGCTGACCACAACAACAAACTGTTCCATGGGCATTGGGATCTTGGAAAGCCTTGAAGCAATGATGCTGGCTAATAAGGTATACCAAGAATTGGGGCTTAACTGACTCAGACATAGCCTTACTAAGTGAAAGTATCTAACTATCTCTGGGTACAAAGGGAACCGAAAACCTTAGTTGAGTACTTTGGTATATACCACTATCTCTTTAGCCTTGCTGTCTATTGGAGTCTCATCAGGGATGGGAATTATCACCTCGATCGACTCTAAAAATCCTCATTTATTCTTTATTCTATCCAACTCAACAGTGTGGGTAGAATTTTTTTAAAGTTCTAACAAATACTTAACATTGACCTTGGAAACGTTAGTCATCACTTGCCGAAGAAGGCACTCTGGAAGTGGTTCGGCATCAGGCTTTGCTACTACCTTTTTCTTTTCCCGAACTGTACTTGTGTCCACAGTATGTCCGGAGGTCTCTAATGGGGTATCTTTCCTACTATCTTCAATTATTTCCTCCATTATTTGTGGGATTGATTAGTCGACTTAAGCCTAGTAATTTATTTCTCAGTATGATAAATTTTGGTAGGAGAAGTCGATGGGCTTGGATCCAGAGTTGGCAGTACTGAAAATTCTACCCTTGTAGAACCTTCTTTGATATTCTCTGCCTCTTTGGCAGTTGGAGATGCAATTTTGGATTTAGATAGCCTAGTAACGTTTCGAGGGATATTTTCTCCTATATCCGAGCCCATAGAAATGAAAGGATATAGAGTTTTGCGACTGGTAACGGCTTTAGCTCTGGGAAAAGGGTTTTCGTTTAGTCAAAGTGGTGATTCTGGTTCTTTAAGATTTGTTAAAGATAGAGCAAGAGAAGTTTTCTTGGAAACTACTGATGATCTGTGAGAAGATGAACTCATGTTCGGATCGGATACCTCTTCTATAACCAATTCACCAGGGGATGCAGGTAGTCCAGCAGCGATTCTCGCCTCTCTTTTCTCTGTCTAACTCAGACAAGTTGAGCCAGCCTTCTTTAATTAAGCATTTTTTGTGAACATAAAATCTTGGGAAATATTGGAGGAATTGATCGCTATTGAGATTTCTAAAGTTCTCTCTCTAGATTTAAAATTTGATTTTTTTTTCTTTCTATAGAAATGGAAACAGTAAAAAATTATACTTATATAGCAAAAGAGTCTACTTAAATGTTTTACCTAGGAGGAGTGAATCAACTAAGTAATGATTAAAGTCTATTAACTATACCCTTATTAACTTTGGAAGTCTAGCTGCAAGTCTCTAGGAGAAAATGGCTAGTAGGTCCAACTAAAAACTGACACGTGTAACAGAAGACTAACAATAAAGTCGCGACCTTTGAACTAATCGATAGACCCTTTAAATTCATTTAGAAGCCAAATCAGATATTATTTTTCATGATTTTGAAAGAGCAAAGGAAGTTATATGATCAGTTCGGATGTCGGTGGAAGCAAATGAACCAGTGATTTGATATTATCTGAAGGACAGTTCGGACAGATCAAATAAAAGTCAATGGATGAATAGTAGCTTGAGTGGGACAATATGTCAATTATGTGCCTAACAACTCATTTCTTGGGATTAAGGGTTCATATGATCGACCCGACTATAAGATCTGACCCGTACGACCCATGGGTGAGAGAAAAAACTATAAATACCCCAACTAACATCATTAAGAGGGTTTGAATTTTTCTAAAAATATTAAATATAACACTCAACTCCTTACAAAAATAGTTAACATCCACCAGTTAAACGTTTTTGCCGGTTTTACCCTTGGTATAGCTTTTACTAATCACCAAGTTTAATCATAGTTTTTGCAGAGGTTTTTCCGGTTTGACCATATAATAACATTTATACTTTCTTCATTTATACTTTCTTTAGTACCCATACAAATTTGTTTAAAGCTTTATAAATTTCATCAATGATGTTGTTGGGTATTGCATATGATAAAATTTATTTAAAGGTTATATATATATATATATATAATTTTAAATCTTAATTAATTTATATTAACGTTAATCTTATAATAACAACTAGTTCAAAATTTAATTAAGATTTTATATATTTTCAAACATGATATACGTAAGTTATATATATTTGTAGTATATTTTTATCAAGTTTAAATTAATATAAAAATACATGTTAATTCTAATATAAATTATATGAAATTATAGTTATTATGTTAATTCGAACATCATAATTATAAAATTGATGTGATATTATTATTGATTGATAATAATTACATATTTTAATCATCAAATTAGATCAAACTAATATTTGAAAGATATAAATTATCGGGCATATATTATTTTTGCGAGATAATTAGATTTGAAATCTATTTTATGGAGGGATATGGAATATATTGAAATTAGTGCATTAGTATAAGATGTTGTGAAATTATCTGATGATATATACATTTTTTTGGCGGGAAACTATTTGAATATGTGCCTTTAGCGTGGTAATAAAGCCTCGTGTTTAATAAAAATTAGATAATGTAATTGGCTATTGTCTTTATTGATGTAGCGAAGACTGCGGACATACAGGTTTCTTTCCTAGGTATCGGAATTGGGTCAAACAGGTACTCAAATCGAATATTTTGACGAGCCAATCAGATTTTAAAAAAGTGACTTTGTCACAAAGTTTGATACCCAGATTCGACCTGTAGAGCCTTCAAAAACCAGTTTTAATTTTATTTATTTATTTTATTTTAAAACATTTATGTAATTTTCCTTATTTCGAATTAGGGTTTTGGGTCATGCTATATAAAGCATCCTATACCCTATTTTGCCGTCAGACTTTGATTAATTGAATTTTGAGAATTATTATTCTGAGTCTCCTTATTTCTCTAACCTAGGTTAGAGTTTTATCGTTGTCTGTTTCTTCTATTTCCGCTTCGCTACCATATTGGTATCAGAGCCCAACAATTCCCGCTACGCAGATACAAGAATCATGTTCCTGGTACCTTTTGATTTGAATGCTAGAATAGAGAACGACATCTTCCAGTCTACCTGCACAATTGGAGGAAGAATTTGCAAATTTGTAATTGATTCAGATATCTATGAGAATCTGATTTCAGAGGAGGCTGTTCAAAAACTGGCGTTGAAGAATGAAGCTCTTCCATACCCGTACATACTGTCAGGACTGATAGAGTACACTAAGGTAACAGTTTCTAAACGGTGTCAAATTGCATTTTCTGTTGGTAATTACAAAGATACAGCATGGTGTGATGTAGTTCCTATGGACGTTTGTCATCTAGTTTTAGGACGTCCATGGCGATTTAAGAGAAATTCTACTTATAATAGTAGAACAAATCGATATAGTTTTGTGAAAGATGGTATCAAGTTTATATTAGTGCCATCTAGAGTAATGTCTCCAAAACCACCACCAGTTAAGGAGTTTCATGCTCAAATTGCACCAGCTGCCGATCTTAGTTGTGATTCTAAAACTGTGTCTGACTTCGTATTTGACAAGCCAGTCTATGATACACATATTTTTGAAGATGTATCTGGGTCGGTATTTGAAAAACAGTCTACGATGTGTATGATGATGATTGGGATGATGAAGATCTAATTGATATTGAGGAGAAACTTGTAGATCGAGATATCGTCTCAGGCTTTAATACACCAGACTACATCGCTTCAGACCTTCTATTGAAGAAGCACTGCAAACTAGCAAATTTTATTGTGGAGATGCATCTTCTAGGTATTTTATGTTATCCTAAAATCAAAACTTTGATTCGGTTTTCAGTGGATACATGTTGTGGTATTGGAAAAATGGAAGATGATATTTTTGTGTTTGATATTATGAATAAATTGATAAAAGAAAAGAATAGTGTTTTAATGGATAAAAGACTAGGTTTTGTAATAGAACCTGGAGGATTTTTGTGTGATGGTTGGGGAAATAAAAGAACGTGTTACAAGTTAAAAATAGAAGATTGCAGTATTTTGAATTTGTTGGCAGAAATATACTCTGAAGAACTTGAGAAGTCATCTAATATTCAACAAAGAGGAATTCTTCCTTTCTGTAAGGGTATTGATGTGATACAACAAGCATAGTCTGGAACTGGAAAGACAACAACTTTTTACACGCGCAAGGTTGTTGTGCTTAATAAATGGGTTCATAAAACAGACATAGAACAAGTGGGTGGAGTATATCTTGTTACTGCTGACTACAGTAATGCCGCGGACATGGTAAAGAGGGACAAAGCTTAGAAACCACTTCTTGACAAGAGTTGCAGCATTCTGATTCTCATTATCACACCCTTATGTTGGTATCAATTAAAATTGGCGGTGAATACGCCAATGTTTTTTCAGTTCTTTCAATGTTTCAACGTTTTGAATTTGAGGTTGAATTCTTCTCAACCGGGGAAGGATGATGTAGCGAAGACTGCGGACAGACAGGTTTCTTTCCTAGGTATCGGAATTGGGTCAAACAAGTACTCAAATCGAATATTTCGAAAAGCCCATCAGATTTAGAAAATGTGACTTTGTCACAAAGTTTGATACCCAGATTCGACCTGTAGAGCCTTCAAAAACTAGTTTTAATATTTTAGCGTTATTTTATTTATTTATTTTATTTTAAAACATTTATGTAATTTTCCTTATTTCGAATTAGGGTTTTGGGTCATGCTATATAAAGCATCCTATACCCTATTTTGTCGTCAGACTTTGATTAATTGAATTTTGAGAATTATTATTCTGAGTCTCCTTATTTCTCTAACCTAGGGTTAGAGTTTTGTCGTTGTCTGTTTCTTCTATTTCCGCTTCGCTACCATATTGATAACAGTTTGGTATCAGAGCCTCAGTTCCTGCTACGGGTCAAGCATGTTTTTGAATCCTGATTTCATCTGATTCAAAGTTTAAAGAAGAGAACAACACACGTGGTCATGAAGATCGGGAATATCGTTTGAGTATGAGGGGGCATACCAACCGTTTCAATGACGATCGTAAACGAAATAGAAGAAGAAGCAACGATAAAACCCTGCAAAGGCACATATTCCAAACTGAGGCTCTGATACCAAACTGATGACGCGACAGAAATAGAAGAAGAAACAACGATAAATGAAACTATAATTCAAGGGTAACATGATGAAACCCTAATATAAGGGTAACAAAGAGTGAAGTTTTCAGAGATAAAAATATATTATTCTAAAAACTTAAAATAACTTAAGGTATTAAGGTATATGAGGCTTTATATAAGAGCTTCTCAAAACCCTAAATTATAATACAAGGAAATAATAAAAATATTTTAAAATAAAAAAAAATCAAATCAAATCTTAATATAATTAGAATTAATTTAAATACATAAGATATTTGAATAAAATAAAATTAAATTAAAAAGGCTTTTGTTTGGACTTTCTGGGCTACATCATCGTCTCCTGGTTGACAAGAATTCGTCCTCGAATTCACAGCACAATCACCATCAAGAACCTAATTTATTTATTTTATTTTATATAATCGTTACATTGTGAATTATAATTGTTGACCTTATCGGAATAAGATATTTTTTCTCGAGTGTTCCTTATTCGAAGTCACATTGAAGCCATCCAGTTGAAGGAAAAAAATAGTTTCGAAAACCTTTTCATAGCCTGAAGACAACCCCCCATGTCCAGTTGATGAAAAAAATGGTTTTGAAAACCTCTTTATAGCCTAAGACAGCATCTCGATAAGCAAATTTTACTTTGATTCGACGATTGGTAGCCAATTTAAACTCCTTCAGTAACCGGCCAATACGATCGTCATTGAAACGGTTGGTATGCCCCTCATACACTTTTCTAGATTCAACTTCACATTTATCTTTGTCTAGTTAGTAAAAGTTTCTTCTAATTTTGCAAAATGGTTTTCATCCCTCGCACTCTTGACTAACATGTCAACGATATATACTTCGACGTTTCTCACAATTTGAGCCTAAAAAACTTTGTTTACTAAGCGCTAGTAAGTTGCTCTAGCATTCTTTAACCTAAACTACATTACCTTATAACAATGTAAACCTCTTCCGGTGATGAAAGTAGTACTCTTTTGATCTTTTGGGTCCACTGGGATCTTATTATAGCGGCGTAAGCATCCATGGAAGAGAGTAGTCGATTTTCGGAGGTTGAATCAACTAACTGATCTATTTTGGGTACATGGAAAGGATCTTCGTGGCAAACATGTTTAGATCAGTAAAGTCCACACACATTCGCCATTTGCCATTATTTTTCTTTACTATGACCGGATTATCAGTCTATAAAAGATATCGTGACTCGCGTATGTGACCCACTTTAGTAAAACGATCCACAGCTTCCATAATAGCTTTGGATTTTTCTTGAAAAAAAGGTCTTCTCTTTTGGATTATAGGACGAACATTACTTCGTACTGCCAGCTTATGAACAATAATATCCGCAGGGACTCCTGTGACATCCTATGTACACCATGCAAACAAATGTAATTTCGTTGATAAAAAAATGATTAAACCTTCTTTTACCTCCATAGATAGTTTTGTGCCGATTTTGAGGCTTTTACCTGGAGAAAAGACATGGTCCTCGAAGCTGTCGTCTGGGACCATGAACTCGAGGGCTTCCATAAGATCATCTACGGGATCGGACCCTGAGGGAATCCCCACTAACTACTATTCTTTCTTTGGTTCCACCCCCTTAATCTGTTTAGGGGGCAAAGTTATTCACTAACATTCTTTTGCCATATTCTAACTGCTTGTAATTGTTCCCACATTGTTTCACAACACATATTTTAAACATTGATGAACGGTTGACGGTACAACGTGCATTTTAGACAACCAAGGCCTTTCGAAGATAACATTATAAGATATTGGGGCTTCCACCATAACAAACAAAACTGTGACCACCTTCTTGAACGGTCTCCGACCCAACTCGACTCTTCCCTCGAATTCTCCGAAGAACTCAGTTGTAGCCCCAGTAAATCCTACTATCGTCCGCTCCGATCGTAGCATCGTCAGTGGATTTTTTATCTGGCTATAAGTAGTCATAAATATAATGTTGGCTGAGCTACCAGTATCGATCAGAACTTTTTGTATCTCGTTTCCAACTATCACTGCCACGATAACTACCACATCCTAATGTGGACCAGCTACATCTCTCATATCATCATCTTCAAAACAAAGTATTCGAGACGGACTTCTATACAAATATGGTGAAATACATGCTTCCAATTGTGTTGCTAGACTAACAATATGTCTATTTTGAGAATAATTAGATGTTCCTGCAACAATATATCCTCCAAAAAAATTTAGTGATTCAAAGAAAGCATAGAATGTACTAAATTTTCCTCTCACTATCGGCTCTTCCACTATATTTATGCGGTTTCTGTCTGGTTTTGGATCTAAGTACTTAGTGAAAATGTCAAACGCATCAATAAATTATTCATCAATTTTTTTCGATATCATTAACACATCTTCTTGCTTTGGAACTGAAGAATTATTCTTCATAAATGCAGTTAACTTCCCATTTTCAATCAAATATTGTATCTCTTTTTTGAATGCTACGCATTCCTTCGTATTGTGCCCGATATCCTCGTGATACTGACAATATTTATTTTTTATGTTCTCCTTTAGAGTCTGCATGAGAGATGGTTTACGGAAATGGACATGCGGTCGTGCTTTCTCGAAGATAGTCGCTACACACTCAGTCAATTCGAAAAAAATGAGTAGGTTGGATCCATTTGTTTGAAATTGGCCAGACATATTGATGAACGTTGACCATTGGTGTCTATTCTTTCACTCTTGGAGGTTCATGACTTATAACTTGAACAGGTGCTCGAGGTCGGACCATACTTGTTGGTTGCGATACCTGTTGTCAGACATTTGTTGGTGGTGCATTTGTTCTTATTATTGTTGGATCTTGGTAAAATTGATACAGATTGAACTGTGACATGGACTCTAACTCTAATGTCTTGGTCTCTTCTACCAAAATTCGTTTTTCTATCTGATCCAGTACTGCTCCAAATTTAAGTGCCTATGTTTCCGCAGCATTATCCTTTATTACCCCAGGGAGTAGAATCATTCGAAAGGCAATCAGAGCCATTTTATCCTCACAGAATTCCATGTCTGTTTTGACTTGGATTAAGCATTTCATATATTCTTTGAGACTTTCTCGTATATTTTGCTTGCAATAGATTATCATATCCATATTCACACAAAACTTCTTGATTCCTATATAATATTGGTGAAACATGTTCCAGAACATGTAAAAATTCTTGATACAACCTTGTGGCAAATAATTATATCATTTTGATACAACATTCTTGAATGTTTGAGAGAAATCCCTACAAAATAGTTTATCATCATTGTCATAATTAATAATAAATTTTTTGAATTGTTCGATGTGTCTATCCCTTGAAGGTGTTCATCGAGTGATAACACTATAATATCAAATCATTATAGATTTTATTTAGTGAGTTGTTAGTTTTATTGAACGACGTGTATGTCACTACGAGAAAATGTTGAAGTCGTTCGACAATATTGGAACGCACTATAATGTGTCCATTGTGCAAAACTTTGACCATATTCAACATGTATTGCATTCAATTCAAACAATTTACCTAAGAGTTATTGATGTGTTAGAGAAAAATTTACCTGTAAAAGATAATTGTTAATAAATTCTTTAGATCATCTGATACATATCAAGCATAAATATATTAGAGACGAGAAATGATTTAATATGATGTATATCAATTACCCAATCTGAAGCAGAGTTAACTTTTGATACATAGTATCGAATGAGGGTATGTTGAGCTATATGACATATGTTAGATAAATTCATCCTCAAAGCACATATTGATACAGCCGAAATTACTCAGGAGTATCGTGATATTATTTCTTATGACCTGTGTATTCCATACATGAAGAAGAGAGAGACAAATGAGTGTGCGGAAAAAACCACGCATATATTTCAATTTTATATATGGCATATTAGATGTTGACTTTGTATTATGACTATGTATAATGTAACTCATGAGTAATATGATTTATGTTAGGCACTATTATGTTTTATAAGGAACTTTATCTAATGTTTGATTTTTATTTATTAACAGTGTATGATTTTTTTATTGCGTACTTATTTTATTGAATTAGTCGTTTTGGTAAAAATGTTAAGGCAGTTTTCTAACCTACAATTTGCATATGAAATATGAATCATATTAGGATATACACAAATTATGGGTTAAATATGGCTTTGGTTTTAGCCAAGGCTATACGTTTCACCCGAATACTGTGAATTTATTTTCAATAGTCATAGTATACGTGTAAAATACATGCCCATGCCTAAAAAATATAGCCATTAAATCACACTGCATGTGAATTATGGTATAAATTATGACTTTGTTGTCTAGATTCCATCACGTATTTCACACACTTACTATGAATATGGATGCTGATATTTATTATAAGCGTGAAAAGTCCATATTATGTCTAAGAAATAATATCAATTTTAACCTAATTTTATACATAAAATGTGAAGTATGGAAAGATATTCGCATTCCTATACGAATTATGGGTTAATAATGATCATATTTAAATAACAATAAATATGACTTTGAAAAAAATAAAATTTGATTGTTTAGTTGAATAAGCCCTGACATATAATTTAAAAATAAAGTTTTATTGATTAATCAAAACTGTTACATTAAAAAAGTATACATTATAACAACTTGAAAATCATAGGATAATCAAGACATAATCACATCAAACAATGCTTATGGTGAGAAATAATTTCATCTATAGTCATCTTCTTTGTCCTAATATATCTAATACATAAAAATCATAATAGCTTTCTCTTTCTAAAAAATTTGGTTACTTTGTCGGTATGACTAACCGAGTACACTTCAAAGACCGTTTTGCATGCACTGTATAGAAAATAATGTGCACGATAGGTCATAACCCCATCAAATAAATCCATCTAATTTTGTTTTTTTAATGATTTCGTGAGATATATTTCATCACGTTCATACAATATTGTTTTTGTCACTTATTTGACAACTTTTATCAAGCATAATTTTTTGGCGGAACTCTATTGTACATTTTACATTTTACATTTATGATTTATGTTCATTGCGAATGATGCTTAAATTTATTTGGTAGATAAATACTACTTAGCCGATGGTTATTTATCATAACTAGACATGTGTTCGATAAAAATAACATAATATATAGTTCTGAAATATAAATTGGCACGTGCCGAATAAGGACAACTTAATCAACGGCTTCAAATTATCTATTAAATGTTAGATAATTATGAAATATTTAAATACATCATTATATTATTATATATGTCGTCGTCGTTATAATAATATATTTTCGAATTGTATCTCAACACGTGATCAATAAGGATCATGTTACAATATTTACATGAATATGGTCCTGATATTACTTGATCGGTTACAACAAAATTCTAATAATAACATATATTATATATAATCATATTATATACAATCAAGTACAAACATTCCACGAATAAGACTTGTTTTTATCTGATTAATAATAATTTGTTTTTCGTCAATCAAGAATGATTGTTGGATCTTACTAAATTTGTTGGATCGTTAGTACAACAAAATTTTCAATGAACTAGCTTCTTTTGTTCTGTAACGCAATCAAACATATATAATTTTGGTAATGGTCTATTTGGATACATATAAATAAAAAAAAGAATAAGAAGTTAGAAAAAAACATATGTTGACGCATGTAAATATAACATAATTGATTTATTTACGAACCACATGATAATATAGAAACCCAAAGAAATTGCAATCTCTTGACTAGGTCTGAATGAAAGGGAAACCACACAAGGGTAAAACTATTTAGACATGCGGCTTAGAAAAACACTATATACCCACATTCATTACGAGTTGCTATCACTAATACGATGTTAGACAATACCGTCAAAACAATTTATGAATGAATTATAAAGCAATTTAACTAAGACATTTATTTTTCTAACACAGTTTCTGAATTATACACTTTCAAGTGTAAATCTCGGTTGTCTTTAATTTTAACCATAAAATCTAATCTTAAAACTATCATTCTTCCTCAATACCTTATAATCATTTACATAGGTAATCATAATGTTTGTTTGGCACAACGTCTTCAATGTGAAAAACATAAGAATATATTTAGTTTGGAATTTGACTCTCGTAGAAAGAATATTCAACCTTGCTAGAGGTATTCTTGGTCATTTGTCTAGGTTTGGGAGTATTAAGTTTCATTTTGTGAATTTTAAGAACTCGGCATGGTCTTATCTTTGTGGCTAAAATCAGAATATAGTCCCCCGACTATCGTGTATTCTTTCATTTAGTCCCTCAACTAAAAAATCATCGGTCAGGGTCCCTGGACTATTCAAAATCTATAAATTTAGTCCCCGCGCGTGGTCTTTTCTCTGGTTCAGCCGTGTGTTCTCATAGTTTTTATTTCTTATTTTTTCTTTATTTTTTATTCTTTTATTCTTCTCAAAACAGAGTATTGCAAAATTTGCGATACTCTGTTTAAAAAAAATACATTAGCTTAACCATTCTCTTATTCCAAATCCAAAATGGCTTTCACATGAGCAGATTCCACTCTATTATTCGACCTAAACTGATTAGGAATTCGAAAACGTGAACTACGAGTGCGAGCCAACAACGGTGACACAAAATTTCTATTTTTTGTCTATAAACATCCTTGGCCTACATGGTTTGATTTATTCCAAACAATTGAATGAATTCTTAGAAATTCATTTATTTTCCCTAACAAATTCAATTTTCCAAATATTTGAGTTGAATTCCATTTACTACTAGTCCTACTTCTGAGTACCCAATGAATTGTACTTCTACCCAATTCAATGACTTCTATTGTAACCAATCTTTCTTCAAAAACAAACTTAAGACTTCCCAAGATATCTCTACAAATATAACAATTCTTCCATGTTAGAATACAAACCCAATTAAAATACTCAAACTAGATTAGGCGCACATACAAATTACATATCAAATTTATATGAAAAATATATAGTTTTGATGGTGTAACATACTTTGAGATACATATAACGTGAAGAAAAATAAATTCAGTGCCCATTTAACAATCGGTTTTCAAAGCGTAAGATAACAATCGAATGGAGAATGCAAAATCACAGTATTATAGGTTTTAGTCGATGGACTAATGAAAGAAAACGATAGTCGAGGGACTATATTTTGATTTAAGTCTATCTTTGTTTATGTCGTACTATCTATTATATCAGACGTACTAACACTATATGTTTCTGCAATAGCATGCTCAAAGTAAGATTTATCATTATTTAATTGATCGATCATATCTGTGTTTCTTTCTACCTCTAGTAGTAATTGATTCTTTAGGTTCAACCACATAAATTATTTTGAGATTAGGAATTTGTATCGTCTTATTTATGATATGATCTTGAATAACCAATGATGCAAATATAGATAAAATTGTCGATTATTCCAATAATTGTGTAACAACATGTTTGGACAATTGCAAAATGAGGAACCATGTCTAAAAGTTTCCAAAATTAATAGCAAACGCTTAATGGAATATGCATATTCTCTCTCTTTAATAGATAGTGCACATGTGAGATTGACCAGATTTCTCAAAAAACTATGTTTTACTAATTATCTTACATGGTGTGCATGTTGGAGATATTACTCAAGTTATATTTTCTTAAACCTAGATATACATATCCTTAGGCTGCATACCCACTTACGATAATTTATGGCCCAACTCCTCTTTCTCCGGTTTTAGTTTTACAGCTTGTAAATGACCTCTGAAGTGAATGGTCGATGAGTGAGTGTATTGCTAATATAAAAATTCGTTTAAATTAAATAAGACGTGATACTATAGGATATGCTCTCAATTAAAAGTAAATCTTTTTTTTATCATTGTTGCTCTTCTGTTTACATCTTTCGTACCAATTATTTTTAAGAAACACTACGTCTCTCATATTTACAACAGAATTTAGGATCTTTCTCACTTCATCCATTATCGTATATGCTAATGATAATGATGTATCATAACTCTCTACCTATAAATTAAACCCATTCAATCAACCTAATTTTTGTGTAATATTTGTGCAAAATATATGTATAATCGACAAGCAAACACGCTATTTGAACAAGTTATACGATACATAAAAAATTATCATAGAATAAAAAACAAATAAATATTAATAATTATAGTATGCATATTGCACAAAACAACAAAGAAACACCTAAAAACATATTAGGAAACACAAAAGTATAAATTTTATTCAAAAATATTTCATATAAATAGTAATAACATTTAAACCAATGCGACCTCATTTTGCATGTTGATCCAAAACTGCTTACAAATTTTACATGCTTCATGTGTGATGCTACACATTTTGAACCAATGTTGAAAAATGTTTAAGTTTCGCCACAGATTTCATGAAAATTTTGTAAACATTTGGTATTAGACTTGTAAAATGAAACTATTCTAAAACAAGTAAAAAATATATATTTATATACATCGGAGTTAATAGATTCGAATCTACATGTGCTATTTAGGTTAGAAGTTGGTTTTGAAGTAAATTTGAAATTTCAAGCAAGAAAATGAAGATTTAGGATAATAAAAAGTAAACTTAACAATACTTTTATCTAAAAAGAACGAGAACGGCTAGTTCTAGAGAGATAAACTCTTTAGAACTTCACCTTCTTTGTTCCGATCACCTAAATCCATAAGTTTTGCAATACTGGTCGGCTTTCTTCCCTGTTAATCTCCTTATCACAAGTGTCATGGGGAGAAATCCGTTTTCCCTAACCTTTCTTGGAACTTCCACTATTCTATGACGCTATTAACCCCCATTAATGGAGTCTGCCACCACTTTAACTCCATCAATGGAGCTTCTCACCCTTTCACCTACCCAGCTCAGCATTTAAACCTCGATTATCCTAAATGTATCATCGACTTTGATTGCTGGAAACTTCCTGATATTAATGTGGCTTTAGAGTTTCGAAGAGTTGTCTGTCCATCCCATCTCTTGCATCGAAATCCTAAAAGTCTAGTGGCTAACATCGTTAACGGTTACTTCTCCTGGCGCTTATCGTTAACTCCACTCTCTCTCATCCCCTTCCTCGGCCAGAGTGACATTAAAATCGCCCGTTTATCGAGAAACAAATTGTTCTTCATCTCTGATGATGATGACCCGTCAGATTTCTCATCTTCCTCTTCCCAAGAGGAGCAGCTCTAGGATATTCTCACTCAAAACGAGCACTTAATCCAAGACATGATATCTCTCCAATCGTCGGTCTTACCCTCCTCTGTTACTTCTGGCTTCTCCTCCAATCGTGGCTTGCAGCACGGTTGCGGATCGGCCCTTATCCTTGGGTTGAGGTGCAAAAAGAGAAGGACCCCTTCCTATTTTTCCTTCCAACCCGTCTGACCCTCCAACCTCCATCGCTATGACGGTTTCCTCTAACCTTCTTAACCATGAAACTGCTTCGCAGACTCCTTTGGCTTTCATGCAAACTGTCCCTCTATCAACTGTCTATGTTCCACCATTTTCCCAATCTACCCTTGACTTCATGCACGCTACCCTTACAAACCCTATCTCTGGGACCATCAAATATTTTTTCAACCCTAACTAGAGCTCTACCTTCCCTCCCTCGACCAGCATCATTTCCACGGCTGTCCAGACCCTTCAAAGTTATTCTTTCCAACAGACCTTTTTAGCTATACCCCTGATCTTCCTTACTGAATCCACTATGATTCAAACCTCGAGCTTTACTATCGCTACCAACGCCAACCCCCGCATGAATCCCATACATGTCCCAAAGTCCTTTCATGAATCTTTCTCTAGCCGTAACAACAAGGGCCATGTCATTTTGAGATATCCAAAAGCTTTCCATCCTCTTGGCATCTGCCCTCTCACTACCATTCAAAACCTTCCCCAAAACCAAAACCCTCTGAACCAGACCCCCAGTCACCTAAAAAAAAAATCCAACCCGCAACAACTTCTCCAAGAATCAGCCCCTCTGGTGAATGTGCACCAATCTGCCTCTTCATCAGCCTTTCGATCATGGGCTAGTATTACTGCTGCTGAGCAAGAATCCAAGAACCATATAGCCATTCAAAAGACAGAGGATGTCTTCTTTGATGAAGGCATTCTAAATTTCCAAGAGGATGCTCTCACCGAAGACATGAGGAATGGGATAAGTGTCTCTCTGGATACTTCCTCTCCAAACATTGGGCCACCTCCCACGTGTAATTCCTAGCCAACCAGATTTAGGGCTCCATGGGACTTCAAGAGTGAAAACCAACCCCCTCGGGGCACTACGTTTTTCAGATTCTCATCAGCGGATAACGCAACCGATGTCCTGGAGTGTGCGTTTTGGTTTTCAGCAGCCACCCGGTCTTTCTTAAAAGGTGGGCTCCCATGGAGACTCTAGAAAAGAAGGCCCTGAAAGCCATCCCTCTGTGGGTCAAGTTCCATGGAATGCCGCATGAACTCTGGTCCGAGAAGGGGCTCAACATCCTGGGAAGGTCCTTGGGTACACTTTTATACGTCGACAGTCAAACTGGCAACCGCACTCGCCTGAGCTACGACCGAATATGCATCATTATGCAAACCTCAGCCTCTTTTCAGGCTTCGATAACCATTGGTTATCTTGGCAAAAAACATGTTATCCAAATCGAATTCCAAGGATTGCTATGCACCCGTTCTTCCTTTGGCCACGCAGCAGCTTCCTGTCCTCACCCCTCAGGTTATCTTGCCTCTGCTGAAATCCCCTGAAGGCTTGGTAAAGAGCCAATAACTAAAAAACTCGTCCTCGCCCTCTCTGACTCCATTAGAAGCGACTCTGCCCCAAGCTATGAAAATCTGCTACCCGTGATAAATCGGAATGACTGGACGAAAAGCTAGGTAAAGACCAGCCACAGCTCTGACGCTGGCCAGATCGGACTGAGTGATAGGACGGAATATCTCGTGGATATCTCGTCTCCAAGAAATATTCAAGGTCAAATTAGTGTTATGTTAGTATGTATGGGGTCCAACCCCTTGATGTTCAAATGCTTTTTTCATCCCTTAAACCACCTTTATGTTTATATTTATGAAATTATCTTGTTAGAATGTCCGCGGCCTAAATGATCCCGCCCGTCAAAAGGACGTCCGAGATTTTGTGTTCTGTAATATCATTAACATGATATGCCTGCTTGAAATAAAAGTTAATATCAATAATGTTAACCTCATTATAAAAAATATGCTTCCTTGGTGGCACTATCTAACAAACCACTAGTGCCACCACTATGGTTGTATCTGGATAGCTTGGAACCCAAGAGTATTCAGCATTAACCTTATCTTTTCATCTCCCCAGCTTATGCAATGCTACATTACTTGGACCTCCAATAACAAGAGTTTTTTCACCTCCTTTATTTATGGATTCAATGACCCTCCTGAGCGCTCTCCGCTCTGGAATGACCTGGTTTCCATTGCCCACACCCTCCCTTCTTCCCCTTGGATCGTTCTAGGGGATTTCAATTATATTCGTAATCCCCTGGAAAGAATCAATTCTGACTCCCGTTGGAACAACTCTATCTCTGATTTTAACAATTGCTGCCGCGAATGTAATCTGGATGACCTTCGTACCTCGGTTTTCAATTTTCGTGCTTCAACCATCAAATTGACAACCCCATCTCCTCCCGTACTAACAGAGCCCTGATCAACGACCATTGAGACAACGCCTTCCTGAACTCTTTTCCCCATCTTGACCCTCCTCGTACCTCAGACCATACCCCGATTATCCTCCATCTCACCACCCCCATATCCCTAAACCCAAGCCTTTCAAGTATTTCAACATGTGGTACCTCCATCCTAGCATCCTAAACATTGTATCCAATAGTTGTTCTAGCCCTTTCCATAAAAGCCCTATGCAAGCTGTTATTTATAAGTTGGACTGGCTTGCCCCCACCCTAGACTGCCTCAATAGGAGAGAATTTAGTGATATAAGTCTTAGAGTGGAAAAGGCCCAATCTTCCCTTGCTCGTGCCCAGCAAACCTTGGCTTCGAGCCCGACGGACCCTTCTCTGTTACGGATTGAGAGGGATGCGGCTAATAACTATATCCTCTACAGTCGTTCGAAGGAATCTTTTCTCAAGCAAAAATCTAGAGAGACCTGGCTTAAGTTGGGGGACAAAAACTCTAAGTTTTTTCACAACAACATTAAAGCCCGCAGAGCTCGCAATAAAATCTTATCGGTCACCACCTATGATGGAAGGGTCGCTTCTAACCCTAGATTAATCTTGGCCACCTACCTCTCCCACTTTAAAAGCCGCTTAGGCTCTCCTAGTCCGGATGGATACCCTGGCCTCAATAGGGTTAGATACTTTCTTAATAAAGTCGTCTCCACGACCATAAGCTAATATGACTAAGCCTATTCTGGATGACGAAATCAAGGCTTCCCTCTTTGACATCGATAGTGACAAGGCCCCTGGGCCGGACGGTTTTAGTGACGGGTTCTTCAAAACCTGTTGGGCCATTGTTAGCCCGGACATCTATGCGATCATTAAGCACTTTTTCCACCATGGTAAAATGGATCCTGAGTGGAATAAAACCCTCATTTCTCTTATCACTAAGACAAAAAAAAAACCCTCTTCGCCTTCCGACTACAGACCCATTTCTTGTTGTAATGTCATCTACAAGATTATCTCGAAAATCCTCGCGAATAGAATCAAACCCACCCTTACTTACCTCATTGACCCTTCCAAGTCTAATTTTTTGCTGCGCCGCTCCATTGTGGATAATATTTTCCTAACCCAGGACCTTATGCATGGTTACTATACCAACCGGAAAGGCCCTCGTTGTACCCTTAAGATTGACCTCATGAAGGCTTTTGATAACGTCCGCTGGGAGTTCGTCATTGATGCTCTCTACACTATGGAATTTCCCATTGAAATGATTGGCTGGATTATTCATTGCATCACCACCCCTTCATATGTTGTTTGTATTAATGGAAGCCCATCTAGCTTCTTCTTGGGGGAAAGAGGTCTTAGGCAGGGAGACCCCATTTCCCCATATATCTTTGTCATTATCATGCAGGTACTCTCTCGTATCCTCCTGGAAAAGAGCTAGAACCCCCTATTTGGCTTCCACTGGAAATGTCACTCGCTGAAGATCATCAATCAATGCTTCGCGGATGATCTCATGATCTTCTTTCGGGCCAATGCCCACTCAGCCACACTCATTCAAGAAGGGCTAAAGGAGTTCGCCGTGCTATCCGGTCTCGACCTTAATCCGACTAAAAGTCATATTTTTCTGTCAAGAACCTCGCCAGCCTCGAAAAGTACAATCCTCGGCATCCTGGGATCAACAAGGGCTATCTCCCGGTTAGCTACTTATGGGTCCCCCTTATCACCTCCAAACTCACATACAACGACTGTCGTCCTTTCTTCTCAAAGATCACAAACCGCATCAGCTCATGGACTACCAAGCATCTATCGTACGCAGACTGCCTTTAGCTAATAAATCAGTCATCTTCGCTAGCCAAGTTTACCGGTCTTCTATCTTTATTCTTCCGGTCAGGGTTCTAAGGGAACTTTATCAGCTCCTCAGAAGATTCGTCTGGTCTGGATCTGAAATGAAGATCACGGGGGCTAAGGTAGCCTGGGACAAACTCATTTTGCCCAAAGTGGAGGGCGACCTTGGGATTCCAAACTTAAAAATTTGGAATCAAGCGGCCGCCCTTAAATTCTTTTGGTCCATATTAACAAAGAACCAGAACTCAATATGGACCCGATGGACAATCACGAAAAAAATAAAAAACAAAAACTTCTGGACAATTCCCATCCCTCCCAATGTTAGTTGGGGTTGGCGAAAAATCCTCAAGTTTAGACCTCGAGGAGCAGATCTTTATAAAGTCAAAATAGAAAATGGAGCGAACACCTCCATTTGGCATGACCCATGTTTATTTCCATCATCTCTCGTCAATTACTTTGGCAGTGGAATCGCAAACATTACCCGCCTCAGAAATATCTCCCGTGTCTCCGACCTAAACTCTAACGGCTCTTGGTGTTGGCCCTCTAATGGTAGAGCCCAGAATAGACACTTGCTCTCTCACTTAACTGAAATCAGAACTGCTCTCTCAAACCTTCCTCCTCCCAACAACTCAGAAGACATTTTTCTTTGGACCCCCAACAAGTCCAAGCCTCTTTTTACCATCAGAAGCACCTACTCCGCCATCTGACCTTCCAGTGTCAAGCTTCCGTTGGGTCTTCTTCTTTGGAACAAGTACTCAATCCCGAGGTATTCTTTCATCTCCTGGATGGTTATCCATAATAAGCTCTCCACGCGCGACAAGCTTATTAGCTGGGGTCTCGACACCCCTTTGGACTGCGTCTTTTGCTCTTCATCCCCGGAGACTCTCGACCACATTATCATCTCTTGCCCCTTTGCCTCCTCCATCTGGGACAACTTCTGTAGGAAGATGCTAATCCCATATTCCCCTGCTTCTTGGGCTTTCTTGATTGAGGTTGCCTGCAGTTGGGTGAATTATAACCCCTCTCATATTTGGCGAGTAGCTTGCTGTGCCATTATCTATCATATTTGGAAGGAAAGAAACGTTCGAATCTACAACAATGTCTCCACGCTAAGCTCGAGTATTGCTCACCGAATTCTCTCGGACTTCCGATACCATTTCCATGGAACTAAAATTAATTTGTCGATGTGAGTCATTTTGTCTAAAAATAACTCTATTTGGTTATGTATTTTTACAAAGTTCTACTGTTTGTTGGCAATATGCCACATGAATCTCTCTTTTAAAAACCATTCAATTTAATACAATTTATAGTTTTTTATACCAAAAATAAATAAAAATAAATTTAATATCAATTATTTGATAATATAAAATTTTAAATAAAATTAATAAAAGAATACGAAATACAAACTCCTTCGAAGTTTAATTTACCTTTCATATTATAGTATTCCCGTTTATAAGACAATACCTACTCTATGGAATACTATCTTATTTTCAAACGATGAAAAACGAAGGATAATCTGAGAAAATGATCTATTGAACGCATCGTGGTAACTATGTGTACATGACACGACCCACATGTGATAAGATAAGACTATAAGTTTATCCTTTTGTTGTCGGTTATATATGATTATCGTGCCTTAAATATTTCATTTAATAACATACATATATTATATTTTTATTCATTTAAAAGCCGAACATTAAAACAAATATGATATATCTTCACAAAATTTAATGGACAAAACGCATAATAGATCTACCTACACTTATTTATTGTTATCTATATAATTTGAATATATATATATATATACATATATATATATATAGCTAATTAAAAAAGAGGTTTATAATAAATGACATAAAATTTTGTCTTAGTTCTTTAATTTTATTTTTTATGTTTATTTATTTTGTTTTAATTTTTTTGCTGACCAAATCTATAACATGTGCCTCTTTTTAAAATGATTTAAGTCTTCTGTAGTTTTGTGTGTGTGAATATTATTAAAAAGAAATTCTGATAGAAAAAGATTATTATAACACCAAAATATTTTTTAACGAAAAATGATACTAAAATCATGAAAAATAATTGAGCCTAGGATATAATTGTTTTTTATTATAAAGAATGGTTCATATTTAAACCATATTTGTTCACTTTTTATACAATGTACAAAAGTAAAAGTCTCTCCCCACATTTACTTTCAACTGGTTATATTTTTTAATGTTTTTTTTTCGGAAGGAATCTGCAGCCGCTACTTAGAGTGCAATGAATGCGTACAATGTAAACACTCAATCTGACGCGATAGCCTGCAAACCAATACCAGAAGGTAAACCACATAAGGTGACAGGTTCAGCCGAGAAAGCGTATGTAGAGGGACTCGAACTCATGACCTTTGGTCACAAGCATGCCATACTCAACCAACTCGGCTACCCCTTTGGGGGCCAAAATTATTTGAACGTTTTTTTTTCGGAGGGAACCCGCAGCCGCTACTCAGAGTGCAATGAGTGCACACAGGGTAAACCCTCAGTCTAACACGATAGCATGCAAACCAACGCCAGAAGGTAAACCACACAAGGTGACAGGCTCAGCCAAGAAAGCGTATGTAGAGGGACTCGAACTCATGACCTTTGGTCACAAGCATACCATACTCAACCAACTCGGCTACACCTTGGGGGCTTTTTTTGCTGTTGTACCTCAGCCAGCAGAGGTTCCAATGGTTGCTGCTGAACGTCAGCCAACAGAGGTTCTACAAATTGTAAAGGTTGCTCATAAATGTAAAGTAACGTTTATTAATATCCAAATATTATATCTTCATAAGGATTTTTTTGAGTTGGAGTATAACAAAATTTAAGTACTAAACAATGGTCGAATATAATATCCAGATATTCTAATCTTGAAGTCTTTACTTGTTCATGTCTTCAAGATACCACTTGTCATTTGTTGAAGCTTGTATTTTTGATTTGGTCAATTTCATAACTTCGTCTTAATGTCTCAAGTTTTTTTTTTGCCAAGGCTCCGTGTTTTTTATACCGAAGTAATTATGGAAACCATGCAGAGTAGACTCTTAAAAGTCTTATGGCTTGTTTATTTTGATTTACCTAACCGAATTGTTATTAGAGACATCTCCAATTTGGTTCATACTTAACTATTCCTGCCTCATTAAAACCTTTTGCTGATTAAAACCTCCCTCGAAGATAAAAAGCTATATTTTTACAAAAGGAAAAATAGTACAACTAAAAATTAGTATGCTGCTATGGTGTTATTTGTTTCTTCGATATGCGTCAATTTTTTGCTGGATATGGATGACTATTTGGACTCCCCTTAGTCTTTGCTAAAGGATAGAGTAAATACTACTTTTAGCTTTGTCGTCCAGCTACTTGCTTTATCTATACTTTAAATTTGTACTTGAGGTCGTCATTTTTCTCGTCGTCATTCTTCAGGTCACCATGCTTCAGGTCATTATACGTCATTTGATTTTTATCAATACATCTCATCCTCTTTGTATCTATTGGTCAAGTTGACAAAGTTGTTACTGGAAGACATCTTTATCTTGACCAATTGTTTCTTCATAACTTCGTTTTTATCTCAACGACATACCTATTTTGGAAACATATTTATACTCTCATTCTCGTCAGGGGAGGGGGTTGGTATGTATATATATATATATATGACTCGTGACTCAAGGTACAATTGTTAGAAAGATAAAAAATTAATTTATTATTGATTTTTGGTTGTTTTATTCTCTTATATATTATATATTCTATATTAGTATATTATCTTGTTTTAGTGACAGAATAATATTTTTTACTAATATAATATTTTTTATTATAAAATATTCTTCCAAATTGAATATTATTCTTAAATCAAGAATATATTGTTTATTATCTTCCTAGTTGAATAATATTCTTACATCAAGAATAATATATTCAAATCTTTGACCAACCAATTAGTCTTTAAATAATATTTTGGTCTCCAACAACCTTAATTAGGAAAATCTTCAACACTCCCCCATGAGTTGAAATTCGGATTTTCCAAACTCATCTTGCTCAAAATTATAGTGAATATTCACCATGTTACTGCTTTAGTTATGATGTACGTTAACTGATCCTCTGATCTTACAGAAGGAAGTTCAATTGTACCATCTTCAAAAGTTTACTTTATAAGTGTCGATCTACTTTCACATGTTTAGTTCTGTCGTGCTGAACAGTATTTTCCGATATACTTATTGCTAATTTATTGTCACACTTGAGTTGACTCGGAATAGATGATGAAAATCTAATTTCAACCATTAATTTCTTGATCAACAAGATTAATGTTACTCCTTTAGAAATTCCCCGAAATTCTACCTCAACACTCGAAACTACTACCAATTTTTTCTTATTACTTCTCTATGTCATTAAGTTTCCCGCAACTAGCGTAAAGTACCCTGATGTAGACTTGCGATCATTTGGGTTACCAATCCAATCTACATTAGTGTATGCTTCAATGTTTAGATGCTCATTTCTTTTTAACATAATTCAATTCTCCGACGTGTCTTTTAAATACCGTACGATCCTTATGACTACTTCCATATGATCTATTGTGTTTAGTACATAAACTAACTTACAATCCCAACCGCATAGGCTATTTTTGGTCGAGTATGTTACAAGTAAATTAGATTTTCAACTAATTATTTTCATTTCTCTTTTTCAGCCAGAACAACACCTTCAACCATTTTGACCCCATTAGTAACCTACATTGGAGTATCGACTGGTTTACAATTAACCATTCATATTTTCTTGAATGAAAATCAAGAATATAGTTCCTCTAAGATATAAAGATATTTTTTCTTGAATGTAAGACCTTGATTCCTAAGAAGTATTTTAACCCTTATAGATAATTCTTCTCATATTCTGCGAACAAGTTCTTCTTTAGTCTTACGATTTCTTCAGTGTCTTTTCTTGTGATGATCATGTCATGTACATATATTATAAGCAAGTGATAATATTATCTTTTTTTAGAAACAACGTATGATCAGAGTTACTTTGTTTGTATTGGTATTACTTCATTACCATAGTGAATCTTCCAAACCATGCTCGCGGGGACTGTTTGAGCCAATACAACGCCTTTTGAAGCTGACATATTTTATATTTTCAAAACCCATTAAAGAATCATGGTGAAGCCTTCATATATATTTATTATTTCATGTCTCCATGAAGGAATTCATGTTTTACACAAAATTGGTGAACTGGCCAATTTTTGTTTGCTGCAATTGAGAATAAAACTCGAATTGTGTCTATCTTTGCAACTGAATAAAATATTTCATAATAATCCATTCTGTAAGTTTGTATGTACCATTTTGGCACAAGTAAAGGCTTGTATCGCTCTATAGTTCCATAAACTTTGTGTTTGATAGTGAAGACCCATCTACACACGACCGATTTTTTTTGTGCTAGAAATTCGCATTTCTTCCAACTACCATTCTTCGTAATGGCATCCATTTCGAAATTCATGGCCAACTTTCACTCCTCTTTTTCAAGGATATTTGTTGCCTCGAGGAACATGGTTGGGTGAGTGTAGGTGACACTCCACAAATGTTCCTGCAAGGTAAAACATATCTACCTTCTTCGGGCACTTCTTAACTAGTGTCAACATTTACATAGTCATCAATTATAGGGGAAATAATTGGACTGAATGGTTCACTAACCTCTTGTATGAAATCATTTGAAGGTTGATCGTTGGTAGGTATGAATTCATTTGTATGTTCTACATTGATGGGTGGCTCTGTGGATACAATAGCTGGAAGGATCGGAGAACTTAACCAATCTAGTGAGTCATTTGTGTTCTCACCCTGGACATGAGGTTGGGTAAGTAATAGAAATTTATCTCAAGTTAATTAAAATTTATGGTGAAATAGATCTGATGATTGACTGGATTATAACACTAATACCCTTTTTGATGAAGTGCATAGCCCATAAAAATACATTTTATAAAATAAGGATCTAATTTAGATCTATCATATTTTGGAACGTGAACAAATATAGAACAACCAGAGACACGAGGTAAGAGAGTTAAGGTATGTGGTATATTTGTTTGGGTTTCTAGGATTTAAAGTGGAGTTTTATTGTCAAGTAGTTTTGTTGGTAAACAGTTAACTAGATAGGCTCATGTGGTAATGGCTTCAGGCCATAAGTGTTTGAGAACATTAGACTCAAACATTATAGCCCTGGTCTTTTCAAGAAGAATCTGATTTTTTCGTTCCGCAACTTCATTTTGTTGGGGTGTATTTGGGAAAGAGGTTTGATGAATAAGGTTATTTTTTGAAGAAAATGTTATCATATGATGTTTAATATATTCCCCTCCATTATCGGACCGAAGAATTTTGATTTTCTTGTTGAATTAGATTTGGATCATTTCGATAAACTAACAAAATTCTCAAATACTTCAGATTTATGTTTTACAAAGTATACCCAATTCTGAGAAGTTATCAACAAATAACACATCTGACTATATGAAAGAAAACATAGACTCAACTCGAGTATTACGTAGGCTAAAAGAAGTTCAATGACTTTTTTCCAATAAAAAAGTTTTACATGAAAAATGAGCCTTATTATGGGTATCATTATTCTGAAAAGGGGTAGGAATTAAATTACAAAGAGAACTAAAAGATAGGTGACCTAAGTGTCGGTTCCACAACCAAAGTTTTCTATTATATGTCCCAAGAGGAAGTAAGGTTGTTCCATGGTGAACCACTTCACCAACATAGTAGAGATATTTGTGCTCAATACCATGCCCACTAATCTTCTTTGTATGAATGTCCTATGAAAGATAAAACCGATGATATATGAATACTAAACAATTCAGTTCATGTGTTACATGACTCAAAGATAAGAGTTTGCAAGATAATGATGGAACATAAAGGATTATTTTTAATTTCAACTGTGTAAAAATAATAACAAATCTTTCTCATTTGACTTTGGTTAAACCCTCATTTGCAGTTTTAACATGCGGTTTTGAAGATGGTACTCTATCAATAATATCTAATGGATCATGGGTCTTTCTGGCTGTAGCCCCACAATCTAAAATCTTCTATTTTACCTTTATGGCTTAGTCCTCTAAAGCATTGTGTCCATTATTTTTAGTCTTTTGGCTGATGTCATTTCCTGAATGGACTTCTGGAATGTTATTTACAATATGTGCCTTGCCTTTTTATGGTTGTCTTCCCACCATTTCGGGTACCCTACCAACTCAAAGCAATTATCCTTCGTATGTTTGTGCTTTCTACAGTGTGTACACTTTAACTTGGATTTATCCTCCCATAATGAGGATTTTCAATGACTTCCATTAAATTCTGAATTACCACTTCGTCATTTTCCTCATGATTTTGGTTTGTTTTTAAAGTATACTGATGTTGATGTTAATCTCATTCTAATTTTTCATGATGATGGAATAACCTTATTGGTGGTTGTTGGCTTTAAAATTATTAGTATTTTTATATGTCTTTTCACTAGTGCATAGGCTGATTCAACTGAGGTAAGGGGATCTTGTTTCAAGATATCTCTCCGAACTGCTTCGTATATATCATCAATGGCTGTAAAAACTGGTAAAGTCTTTGTTCGGCCAAAACTTTGTTGTATATGGCTATATCCACAGGATCCTTCATGGGATTTGGTGATATCCAATTCCCATCCAAATATTTTGTAAAGTATTCCAAACAGTTTCAAGAGTATCACTTCGCTGAAGTATTGTACTCACCCTTCTGTTCAATTCATATATTTGAAATGAGTCTTCACTGCTATTGTATGTTACAATTAATCCATTCTACATGGTTTTAGTTGTTTCATACTGCGCAACATGGTTAATAAAATATGGTTGAATATTTTGAACGATCCAAGTAAACACAACTTGGTCAGATTGCTCCCAACTTGCATATGTTGGATATGTCGCCTCCAGTGGCGTACTAGTGAAATATTGTGACTTTGCTCTTCCTTTGATTTCTTTTTTCATAAGACATTCCCACAAAGGTTAATTTTCATTATTGAGTTTAAAACCAATTAGAAGAATATGAGAACTGATTTTTGTTGATTGTTGACTGCCCAATCCGTTTCTGAGCAAATTTAGTATTTGTAACGTCAATTCATCGGGAGCATTTGGGTTGTTGTTTCCAGTAATGCGTGAATTTTCTTCTGACATTTTGGTGATGAACACAAGAATACATGTTGACTAATTTGTGTTTATGCTAGAATATACAATGTTATCCGAATCCCAAAAGAACATTGCTCTCATGCCATGTTAGAAAGATAAAAAAGAAGAAGAAATTTACTATTGAGTTTTTGTTGTTCATTTATCTTATTCATATTCTATATTTATATTAGTATATAATCATGTAACATGACATAATAATATTTTTTACTAATATAATACTTTCATATTCTAACAATAATTTTCATAATTAAATAATATTCTTAAATCAAGAATATATTATTCAATATTCTTCCTAAATGAATAATATTCTTACATCAAAAATAATATATTCAAATCTTTGACCAATCAATTAATCCTTAATTAATATTTTGGTCTCCAACAACATTAATTGGGAAAATCTTCAACAATAATATGGTCTATTGTGTGACCTATATAAGCTTCTTTTATTAACCACTTCGCTAATTTGACATTTCAAGTCAGAGCTTAGTATGCAATTTTGTGTGGCCTTTTATACTTTTCGTTTAGGTTTAATTTATTAACCAGTTCACTAATTTGATATTTTAAGTCAGAGCTTCGTATGGACTCTTGCGTTGTAGCTTATACTTTTCAACTGGGCTTGGTTTATTAACGAGATCACTAATTTGAAATTTTAAGCTAGATCTTAGTACGACCTCTTGTATAGCCTCTTACACTTTTCAGTTGGGCTTGGTTTATTAAAGATTTCACTAATTTGACATTTTAAGTCGGGGTTCCCGTATGGCCTCTGCCGTGACCTCTTACACTTTTCAGCTGAGTTTGGTTTTTAATTATGTTCGCTTATGTATTATTATATACGATCCCTTTATAAATATTTTTCGAGCCATCATTTATATGTAGATCGCTTGTCTTACAACCTTTCTATCATGGATATCACTTGGCGTTTTATCATGAAGATCACTTGACTTAAAGCCTTTCTATCATGGATATCACATGACGTTTTATCATGCAGATAAATTGGATTACAACCATTCTATCGTGGGTATTACTTGGCGTATAGTCTTTCTATCATGAAGATGAGCTGACAATTATTTTTTTAGGGCTTACGACACAGTCTCTTTTTGTTGATGACAAACTTTGGCTTATAACCTCATATAAAATTACGCATGATTTATGGTATATTTATTTCTAACAAAATTCAAGCTCTTAATTGTATCATGCAAAATGATGAATACTTTTTAAATGTGTGTATGTCCACTAATATGTCGTATGCTGTCTTATGATGATTAAGGTGAGTTATAAGATATACCTCATTTTTCTAGGTTGAATTTTTGAAGTTCAAGTTATAAAGTGAAACAATTGACGAGGAATAATTTTTTTTTAGAATATCCATTAATGAAGTTATTACCATATATTGACTTTAATGGCAAAGAGTTTATATGATAATTTTTTTTTAGAATATCCATTAATGAAGTTATACCATATATTGACTTTAATGGCAAAGAGTTTATATGATTTTGTTAGGAAGGTCTCTTGTTTGACATCGTTGCTCGTTATAAACATTCATTGGTAATGGAGAGATATTCATACTTGATTTACAACTTCCATCAATGCTATGACTAGTAGCTCTGGTAATCGTCAAGCGTCTTTAACAACAAAATATGAGATAACCGAGCCATGAGATTCTTCAACCTTTTTATGTTGACGAATATTTTTTTTAACCAAATACTTTCAAACACTAATGACTAGGTTTAAGACGTAATATTTGGTTTCTAAATAATACTATTTACAAAAAAAAAATATAATTGTTCATTGCTATAAATATAATCATCAAATTATTTTTAATATAGTTAGTTTACTACCATTATGATACTCAAATATATATCAATTTGACTGTTACTTAAATAAATTAGAAAATTCATTGTATTAATTATGCAACTGTTATTTTTCATCTAGTTCAATTTTTAATATTTACATTAAATATAATTAAATAATACAGCAATTAAATAAATTAAAAACTTTTCATATTTCACTCTTTTGTATTAAATAAATTAGGAGAGTAGTTGACTGCATACAACACTCATTTACTATATAAATTTCATAAATATTTTTAATAGATACAATTAAATGGTGCAACGGTTAAATAAATTTAAATCTCTTCGTATTTCATTTTTTTAAATAAATTAGAAGATTAATTGACTATTAACGTAATTGTTATTTGTTATTTAAATTTCGTAAATATTTTCATTCGGTCTAATTAAATTATGAAATGGTTCAATAAATTAAAAACATGGCAAGTGATCTCCTGATGGAAATGTATTTTTATCGATGTTTCATCTCACGTGGTTTTTATGTCTAGTCTCATATATTTTTTGGCAATTTGTTTTCAAAAATTATATTGATGCATCTAGTTTGTTTGTCTTAAAAAAATTAAAAAAATAAATCCGGTGTTACTTTTTAATTTTTTCGAGCTTCAATTTGAAATATATAAAAAATTAAAATATAAATATAAAAAAAAATAGAAAAACGACTATTTGGTTAAAAGAAAGAGAAAAAAGTTATTTAGAATTTTCTATTTTGGTCAAATATCTATTAGTAGTATACCATTTTGGATGTTAAGATGGTAATGAGATACTTAATTGGATATTTATAATTACTTGACATATAATAATAATAATAATAATAATAATAATAATAATAATAATAGAATAATAATAATAATAATAATAACTTTATCCATACTTATTATGGATGACAATAGGTCGGATTTGTATATTGGTTCAGACCGACCAGCTCAGGCTCTTCTCCTTTTTACTTGAACCCAAACGCAGTCGGTCGTGGGTTTAATATTTTTGAATCCAAAATTGATCTGTACATGTTTGTGGGTTAGCCAAACCCCGACCCATAAATAATATTTTTACTGTTAGGATTGTTCGGGCCGGTATCCGAACTCATCTGATGGATTTATTTTTTATTTTAAACAAAAATTAAGATATAAAGTTTATAAACCAAAACAAACAAAACTAAATAAACAATCAAATATTACTCAAATAAACAACCATAAATCTTTAACAAACAACCTAAAACATGTCTTAAATAATATTAACTTAAACATAAAAATAGACACAAACACTTTTAGAAGTTTTCTAGTTTCCAATACTAACATCAATCATCACCACCACTTATCAGAAGGTTTTCATCTTCATCTTCATTATCGAAATAAAAAAAAAGTTGAAATGTAGATTTGTGGCATTATTTTTGCTAACGTACCTAACAAAAAAACATGCTGTTAGGTTAAAATAATAAAGACTAATGGTAAATTTATATTAAAATAAATCAGACATGCTGTTAGGTTAAAATAATAAAGATTAATGGTAAATTTATATTAAAATAAATCAGTAACTATTAGAATTTAGATATTATTGAAAATTAAGTTTAATGGAAAAATCTTATTGATAAATATATTATTAAAAACAATATTTAGTTAAAGAATTTAAGTACAAAAAATTCATATATGGTTGTAAATCAACTTTTAAATAATTAAAAAAACATTTAGTACCATCAAAGCAATACTATTATCCACTTAAGACCTATATTTTCATGTATTTTTGAGAAAGATCCATTGCACTCAAATATTCATCATCTAAGATCTCTAAATATTTTTACTCAATTATATAAAGCTTTTATGTTTCTTATTTCACCATTTAATCCCCTATTTGCTTCTCTCTATTATATTACGTGAATAGTACCATACTATTATAGGTGAAGATTCAATTTTGTATTGGATTTCTTGTTTTTCTTTTGTTTTTGTATGATTTTGATTGTGTTTTACTTGATTTTTTCGAAGTTTGATTTTGGGTATCTGTTTAGATAAGTCGAATTGTGTGTTTGGGTAACTCGATTTTTTATTTTAAAATATGTAACTCAAGCTCTGTTTTCTTTGTGATTTTTTGTATTCTTCTAGTATTACTTTGATTTTTAATGGAATTGTAGTATTGCATTAAGGTTTTGGTTGATTTTAGTATGTTTTTGTGTTTCTGGAAATTTTTATTCAAGTAAGGGTTTCGGGTTTAAACGAAGAAGATAAAGTAAGAAGATCTGAAATCGATTTTACTTTATGTATTTATTGTCGCAAAACGTGTTTATTCTTTTGTATTGGTAGATGCAAAACTTGTTTATTGTCAGATGTGAAAGGTTGGTGTTAAATATAATTTTTTTAAAATCAAAACATATCATGAATGGTTATAGTTTTGTTCGTATAAAAACAAAAACAATGGTATTCAAAATAAATCTGAGTTATAGTTTAAAAAATACGAACTTTAAAAATTTTAATTTTAGAGTTTAAACGAAAAAGACAACTGCTACGAATAATACGTGCAACCTTCTTTTTGCTAGATGTGAAACTTTTATAAGGTTGTAATGGTAGATGTGAAACGAGACAATTATGGTAATGCGAAAGTAGACCAACTATGATAGATGTTAAACCATTCCAGCCATAGGCGGAGCTGCGTGGGTGCCTGTGGGGTCCAGGAACCCACCCAATTTCTTAACTAAATTGTTTAGTACCAACATAAAAGCAAATATTCGTGTATCTCTATGGAAAAAACAACTTGAGGAACCCATAGGATCTTAGTTTTGATACTTCTAAACCTCATACATTTTCGGTATCTAGTTAGAATTAGTTCAATAAATATATATAATATGAATTTATATTATATATATATATATATTAAATCCTAACTAAAAATATATTATTTTGTTTCCACTATCATTTATCATTTAGAAAATTCTAGCTATAAGCTGCAATAAAACAATTATGTTTTTTTTCTTTCTTATTTTCACCATCAAACACTAAGATATTTATTATGTTTTATGTTATTAATTCTCAAAATTGAAGTTTATATAATATGAATTTATATTATTTTTTTATATATATAGATTAAATCCTAACTAAAAATATATTATTTTGTTTCCACTATCATTTATCATTTAGAAAATTCTAGCTATAAGCTGAAAAAAACATAATTGTTTTTTTTGCTTTCTTCTGATTTTCAGCATCAAACACTAAGATATTTATTATGTTTTATGTTATTAATTCTCAAAGTTGAAGTTTTTCTACATGTCTTATGTTATTATTCACAAGTTACAAAGATTGAGTTTAAATTTTATTATTGATTGAGAATTCTTTATGATTGCCATTATAGGATGCATAAATATTTTGAATCAACTCCTAAATATAAAGGAGCAAATACAAATGTCATCTTGTAACAACTTGAGTGTTAACATTCCTGACATGGAAGCACACTATATGTGAAAGATATGAAATCTAGGCGTTTAGCTCATGTTGTTTCTAACTTGCATCACCACAAGTTCGATTACTTCATGAATATGTTAGATATGCAATTAAAAGAGTTGAATGAGAGGTTTAATATGGAAAACACTGAGTTGTTGAAATACGTTGCATGCTTGAGTCCTTGCTCTTCATTTAAAGCTTTTGATAGTTAATTATTATTGAAAATGACGTGAATGTACCCAATTGAGTTTTCTGATGTTGATGATGAAGTTTTGACAACCCAATTTGAGGGTTATATTAGAAGTGTCAGGAAAGATGCTAGATTTTCCAATTCCAAAGGACTTGCAGAACTTTCTAGGATTATTGTGAATACAAAAAAGCATAGAATCTTCAATTGGGTTTATGATCTTTTGAAGTTGGCTTTACTTTTACCCGTAGCAACAACGAGTGTTGAGCGAGTTTACTCAGGAATTAATTATGTGAAGAATGAGTTGAGAAATCAAATGAGCGATCCATGGCTTAATGATTGTCTAGTAACATTTGTGGAAAAAGAGGTATTTACAACGATTAGTAACACAACTATCCTTCAACATTTTCAAACTATGAGTAGGAGGAAAGTACAAGTAGAATTAACTTAGAATTATGTTTTTATTTTAGTTTTCCTAGTTGCATTTTAGTTATCTATGTAACGTATATTATGTCCTCACACCGACAATTCAATATTTTAAATTTCATTATAAACCATTTTTTATTTTTTTTTATTTTTTTTATATATATATATATATGCTCTTTCGACAATAAAAAAAAGTCCAGGACACCGCAATGTTCCGATCCTGGCTACGCCACTGATTCCAACTATATAGATGTGAAACCATGCATATGATAGATGCGAAACCTCCATATAATGAGAAACCAGTGTAAAATATAACTTTTTCTAAAAAATTGAAAACATATCATAAGTGGTACTAGTTTTGTTTGTCTTAAAAAAACAAAACCAATGGTATTTTCAGATTTATTTTGTTTGAGTTACGATTTAAAAGATACGAACTTTTAAAATTTTAATTTTATAGTGTAAACGAAAAAAAAACTCTTATGAAGAAGATGCGAAACATTTTTTGTTTGCTAGATGAGAAATCTTTCAGAGTTTGTACTCGTAAATGCAAACCAAACAATTTAGATATGAAGTTTCATACCAACTATGATAGATGTGAAACCCTCTAATATGAAAAGAGTGTAAAATATAACTTTAGAAAAAAAATCAAAACATATAATGAATGATACTAATTTTGTTCGTCTTTAAAAATCAAAACCAATAATATTTTTAAATTTCTTTTTTGATTTACGATTTGAAAGATATAAACTTTTAAAATGTTAAATTAAAAAAAAACATGTGTTTAATAGATTTTATATATAAAAATATTTTATGTACGAATTTTTTTAATCTGAAAAAATATTATTATTATTATTATTTATATTATTTATTTATTATATATATATTATTATTATTATTTATACTTTTACAGGTCAGATTGACGAACTGAATTTGAGACTTTCTCATACTTGATCCACATACAGAACTAAACATCTTGTCAATACTCGATTTATTATAAATTGGATCAAGCTATATATACCCAAATCTGGTTTAAGTTTACCCAATTTTGAGTTTACTTATTTTTGGTATAAGTTTACCCAATTTTAGACGAAAATACCCCTTTTGAGGTATATAAGTTTTTTTTTTCTTTTACTAAATCTCTCCGCTTCATTTTCTCTAAGATTCCATATTCAC
Organism: Limnanthes douglasii subsp. nivea; assembly: GCA_036936605.1. NCBI lineage: Eukaryota > Viridiplantae > Streptophyta > Magnoliopsida > Brassicales > Limnanthaceae > Limnanthes > Limnanthes douglasii. Next base: position 187,916,554 of record JAUPFV010000005.1, read on the forward strand.
TCTTCCTTCTTTCTAACATATCTCTCTCTAAATTTTCCGACAAATTTTGCGGCGAAGTAATCATTTTTTAAATTTAATTTCTTGTTTAATTATGGATTTTTTTATTGTTTAGACTTTAGTTTTTGTGATTTTGTTAGGATTTTTAGTCAAAAATATAAATTAGAATTAGATTTAATTTCAAAATTAGAATTAATTTTAAATAAGGTAAAAAAACAATTGTTTTACTATTTTCCAGCTCGGAAAATGACCGGCACCGGTGGGTGAGCTAGGCACCGGTGGGTGAGCTAGGCACCCCATCGGTACGTAAGCCCAGTAGCAGGGATTTTTTAAAAAAAAAACTTAAAATTTTTTCAAAATCAAGTCTTTAAAATTTTATTTTTTTAAAATTAACGTCCTAAAATTATTATTATTTTTCAAAAAAATCGTTATTTTAGTGTTTATGTATTTAATGGTTATAATAATTTCAATTTATGTATTAATTGTTTATATAATTTTTAATGACTAACTATAATTTTTTTTTGTTTATTTAAGGTATTTGATCAAGTAGTCTCTTCAGTTGGAAGACCGATTTTGAGTTTTGACTTAATTATTTATTTATTTATCTTCGTACAAATATCCTAAAAAATAATAAAAAATACACTCAATAAATCCCTCTAAGTATATGTGATGAGTTTAAAAATAAATAAAATATTAATTAATAAAATCTCATTAAAACTTTTATAAATATATACAGTAACGTAACAAGATTTTTGGAAAATATATATACCGATATATATTGAGATTTTATTAATTAAAGTTTAAATATAATTAAATTTTAGATATTATATATGCAAAATTGATAAGTTCCTATATATGTTTATTAAATTTATATGAGATTTTATTAATTCAAGTTTAAATATAATTATATTTTAATTTTAAAAAGTCACATTTATTAATTTTCAAATACGTAAACTACTAATCAATAATTAAATTAATTTTCAAATAATTAAAGTTATTATAACCATTAAATACATAAACACTAAAATAACAAATTTTTTGAAAAAAAATTATAATTTTAGGACGTTAGTTTTGAAAAAAAATAAACTTTTAAGGATTTGATTAAAAAAATATTAACAATTTTTTTAAAAAACAAATAGGCCTGCACCGATGGTGCAGACTAAATGCACGGTGCCGGCCATTTTCCGGATTGGAAAATAGAAAAAAAAATGATTTTATTTTTACCTATTTTAACTTAAATCTAATTTTGATCTATGAGTTTCGAAAAAAAAAAAAAAAAATCATTTTTTACCTTAATTCGGGTTGATTCATGTTTGATTTTGTGTTTTTATTAGAAAAAGTTTAAATTTTTTAAAGAGAGTTTGAATGTTCTTGAGACAACTTTGAATGTTCAAGAACACTTTGAAAAACTTCACAAAATCTAGTAATATGGGGTTTAAATTTAAACCACATTTTGATATATATAACCATATGGCACCTTGTATTTTGAAGTTAATGAAATTAACTTTCGATGTTTGACATGTTTATCCTTATAATATTGTTTTATAATATTATCTTTATTAACTTATTTATTAATAAGTATATAGTAACTAATTTAATTTTCATTTCATATCTTTACTAATCATCAATTATCAACAAGACTTTCCAAAAAAATAACAGATAATTAGTAATTGATTTAATCACACTAGGTAGTTCGATTTTCGTTAAACTTTAAAACACTAATAATATATTAGGTTTATATCTAAAAGGTGTTTTACGAAAAATGCATGTGAAACGTAACATATTTGATTTGACCGACGCTAGGGCTGTCAAAAAAATCTGAAAAATCCGATACCCGGCCGAAATATTCGATATCGAATCCGAATAAAACGGATAATATCCGTATTCGAAAGAAAACGGATAATCTTCGTATCCAAATTCGTATCCGCAAATAGCGGATATGGATATAGTCATATCCGTATTCGAAATATCCGATATCCGAATTTTATAAATAAATATGTATAATTTTTTATATGTAAGCATATTTTTTAACTATCCACATCGTAAAAAGCAAAATAAATTACTAACAAAAGTTGGCTATAAATATATAGGGTTGCCTCTTTAAAAAATGTATCTTATCCCACATCTAAAGTTGGAAAAAAGAATTGCTACCAAGCTGTTTATAAAACACATGGTTGCTTTTCATAACAAGTATATCTTTATTAGTCTTGTGACTCTTATCCCACATTTAAAATGTGGAAAAGAAAATCAACCAAATTGTCTATAAAACACATGGTAGCTTTTCAACATAAGTATATTTTTCTTAGTCTTATCTCACATCTAAAATGGGAGTATGAATTTCTACTAAGGTGCTTCTAAAAGTAGCCCATCCAATAGTGCAACTAGTTAAAAAATTTAGTGGAAATTCGGATTCGGATATTGTCCGTATCCGGATAATATTCGTTGGAAACGGATATGGATGTTGTTTTTTATAAAACTTCGGATTCGGATAGTGATTTCGGATTTCGGATTCGGATTCGGATATAGGTAGATTTGTATCCGAAATATCTGTTTGACAGCCCTAACGACATTTATTGTTATCATTATACGAACTTTTTAACATATTTATTTATTTTTAAATTTAGTGTGGACTTTTATTAATCTTTTAATCTAACTAGGTATGTAGACATGTAGGTTATTAATAGATAAGTATCCAACAAATTTATGTTTATTATTTAGTTTAGTAGAATGTGGTTAAATGGACGATAATTTTAGATCGTTATTTAAAAATTACCATAGTAGAATATATTTTTTATTTCAAAAAATCGTTTGTAAATTTTTTTCATATTTATAGTAAGAGTATATATGAGAAAATTATTAAGACACGTATTAGATCAAATAAATATTTATTATTAATTATATAGTTATGTTACCAAAGGTGTTATTATACGTATTATTATTTTTTCATTTTATTTTTTATAAATTATAATCCAATAAATTTAACTTCTTAGCAAGGCGGTCAATTACATTTTGCGAGAAAATCGAGAAAATACTAGAATTTGTAAAATATATAGAAGCTTTCAATCTTTGATTTTCTAAGACCGGCGAATCTTGATCATTTTCATGTTAATTGAAGCTGATGTTCATAGTTGGATGTCGAACCATACCAAAATCTTTTTTTGTTCGGACCCTTTAGATTTTGAGATACGTTGGTGTTACTTTTAATGAGCTCAATTTACTATAGTGGAAAAAAATATTGGAGGTGCCTCAAGATTGGTTTGTGCTGACTTTGTTCATGCCTTATTAAAATTCTTTTGCGGATCAAAATCTTTATTATGCAAAAAACCTATTTTGTCGTATGTAAAAAGAATACATCTACATGTAGCATGTTACTAGGTTTGTTAGAACATTTGGTCGAATAAGAAGGACCTCAAGTTAGCTGCGTATTGCTTTGGATTTCAACTACGTATATAAGAGTAATCCCTAGTATTTTTGAAGGATGCATAAAGGACTAATCCCCATTACTAAAGTAGTAGGTGAATAATTTTTGAGAGGGTGGAGGTGAGTAGAGGACGGAGGATCGGTTGGTTGAGGTGTTTTATCCTCCACTAATAAGGTACTTTCAAATTAGTAGTTGCATGGCCGAATCTAGGTAATTGTATAAATGAAAGATAACTGAATCTATTTTATTATAAAATGATACTTGGCGAAAACTAAAACTTTGCTTAAATTGAAAGGCTAAATGTAATTAAAGTATATTATGCTTATGTTGATATAATAATATATGAAACAAATTTAGAAAAATAGTTGAACTCAACGCATGCGGCTATTCATCTTCTTACTTTGGAGCCTTCCACATGGTTGTCCAAACCTTTACTCTAAAAATAGATTTTGGCCACAAGTTTTAAATAATATGGAAGACTATGGTTCCAGCACCTGAAAGTATAAATACTTTTCTTCTTTGTCAGGTTCTATTTTTATCTTCTCCGTAATTGTCATACTTTAAATGAAGTATTACTTTGTCTTTTCTACTGATAATTGTCAAATTTGTTTGTTGATAATCAATTTGGCCACCTCGTTTGAGTTTTGTTTGGAACAAAAATGCTAGAAAAAGAAGCCCGAAACCCGAGTACCAACCTGATGAGAATCAATAGTCACAAGTAGAAACACACCATTTGGTTTATCATTGTCATATCGATCATAAGAGAATGAATCGACACTTGCTTTGCTAAGAAGAAATCGAAAAGTTAAGATCTTAAAAAAGAAATAAAGAGAGAGAGAGAGAGAGGTTTATGAGAGTGTTACTCCTTTTTATATCATCTTAATTGTTATTAGAAGACAACCATTCTTGTTGTTGCAAAAATGTTGCTTATATCTCATACGGTCATAGTTCTGGTTGAGGCAAGTCAACCAATCAGAACAAGATATGTGAAAAACCTCTTAAGTCTTTTTGAAACATGAAGTAACTTGTGTCAGCTACAAGTATATTTATGCGTATTTTTTTGACAAAAGACTCAAGATATTCAGGGGTTTAATATTATATTAAGGCTTAGTCCTTTCTTTGTTGTTAGAGCTAAGGAGAAGCCCCCACAACTGATGAAGACTACACGTAGGCATCTCAGACTTATTTGTTGTATATTGATATTGGCTTGTTGCCTTTTAAATTGTATGGCTATGCAAAAATAAATTAAGACGTATATAATGACAAGAATAAACATCTATTAACCTTAAAACATTCTCACACCATAGAGGTAGGAAAGAATACACTCCCAATATAATAAACCGTTTACATATATAAGCATATAACAAATAGCTTAATTGCAAATAGGATAATAAAACGTTAAATGCTCGATGTTCCAAGGGTCCCGAATATGGTTCCTTTTGAGTATCCATCAATTTGTATATTCATTTGTTACTTTGGTTTTAATAGTATAAGGTCCTTCTTAGTTGGGGGTGGGGGACAGGTTGCCAATATTTTCATCTTTGGTATGAAGTAAAATTCTTCTAAGAACTTTGTCTCCCACCTTGAAGATTTGAAAAGAAACCTTAGAGTTAATTTTTTTGCATTATAGTTTTATAGTGATATGACCAGAGATGAGCTTTAACCCTCTTTTCCTCAATCACATCGAGTTTGGAACTCATTGCTTCTGAATTACTTCCCTCCTCATATATTGAAATTTGTACACCATAGCAAATAATGTTTTAACTATAGTTGAGCGCAAAGTTGTTATGTAAGACCATAAGAATTCTTTAAAAAAATGGTCATTTGCCTATGGCTCATTCCAACATCTTTTTATGCCATTAAATATTGTTATACTGGTCAAATCCACTTGGATATTTTCTTTAGGATGAATAAAATTTGTTGAATACCTTTTGTGCCGTGGAAACCATGTGATTCATTATTTTTAGATTTGAGTCTCTAATCTACTGTGATGTCTCGTGATATGTTGTATCTCATACAGATGTATGATCTGAGGAAGTTGATGACTTCTTTAGTAGTGATGTTCACTAATGATTGTGTTTTCACCCATTTGGAAAAGTAATCTACTGCTATAAGTAAGAGGTCAATGTCTCTCAGAGCCTTTGAAATAGATCATACAATGTCCAAACCTCATATTTAAGGTTCATGTCTCTCAGAGCCTTCAGAGCAGCATGGCTAGAACCTGGATTGAGTTGGAGAAGTATATTTGGTAGCTTTGCATCATTCATCATAATAGACCAATAGTAGATTTGGAGAAATATTCTTATTTGTAGCGTCTTGTACCCACAATGGACATTGACTTATCCATTATGTAGCTTATATACTATGAAAGTTACTTCATCGGGCCATGCAGTGTAACAATGTTTTGGTGAGGCATTTATTGTAAATTGTGTATGATATCCGCATAATTAAGGCGATTTCATTTTTAAGGTTTTGAGATGCAATCTTGCTTGTATGAAGTAGCCCTCCGATGAGATATTTGATAATATATGTACGACAATCCTCTCATTTTACCTTATATCATATACGTCGATTACCAGTATTGTTAAGGATAAAATTGTTAAAATAAAGTTATTGAATAGGGTAATAGAAGGTTTTTCTTAGAAGATGGCTTCTGGTGTTAATATTGTATATACCAAAGAAGTCATGCATCAACAACTACATTATTCACTTGTGGGACTTGTTCAAAAAAAACATCATCGAATAGGGTTGCTTGGCCCAAAGCCTTTTTAGGTACTGAATAATTGAGTCTTTTTAATCTTCGTCATGGTCGAGTGCTTGATAAATAACTACTTGCAAGTTTGTAAGAAGTCGAAACCACTTTGCTCTACAAATGTTAGATAGTTGAAGGTATGCAATGGTAGCTTCATATTTCGCCTTGTTGTTAGCTAGCTGAAGAATTTACTTATATACAGATTCCGTGGGACTGTTTTCCTTCTTCAGGAATCAACACATCGCTTGCAGCATGATCCGCAACTGCCAAGTAAAGAAACAAAGTCTCTCATGGATTTTATTTTTTTAATAATTTTTGTGAAGCTAGGAACTTCTTAATGTTGTGGAACGTTTCAACATAAGATGCAATCCCCTCGAATTTTCTTACTTCTCTCAAAACTTGAAAGAAATATTGCCATTTTTCTGGAGATTCGGTAATGAATCAGTTTAATGTAACGAGTCTTCTGACCAATATTTGTATTTTTTTTATGTTGCGTGCAATGGCATAGCCATGACCAAAACATTGTGGTGTCCTAGAATTCATGGTTATTAAACATCTACGACAGATAATGACACCCACATAATATATTTTTTATTCTCATGGAAAAGAAAAATTTGTAAAATAATCTATTGAATGTTGAAGTTGTGTTTATAATGACTATATATATAATATTAAATCTGGTCTCCTATAATAATTAAATATTATTATATTATATTCATTGAACTTCTCTCTTATTGCTTTATAAATTCTTTTGAATACAATAAATTATCAAAGATTGTAATTTTTAGATTGGAATTTGAAAATAGGCTAGAATAATAATAAATAATAATAACAATAATAACTATACTAGTTACTATATATTCACGTTATTGAATTTATATACAAATGTTTGTTATTGTCTTCTCATATGCATATTTATATTATATATATTCATAAATAAATGATGAATGTGATATTATATATATAATAATGATATAAATAAATATATAAATTTATATTATTATCTTCTAACTTAATATTTTTTTTTATATTACTCTTTTAGGTTTTTTTATATTAAAGTTTTAAAAAATAATCAATTCTAAATTAAATTTCGTTCACTAGATATAATATTAAATAAATAGTACCATGTAGTGATCGCAAATTAAATTTATTTGTTTTTTCATAAAATAAATATAACATTTATTATTTTAGAACAATCAATTTTTTTTCCAAATTGAAGTAATAATTGATTTCCTTAATAGTTGTGTAATATTTTTAAATATTATATATATGATTTATGGATTCCTGACTTTAATTATTTCCGCGAACTAAATTTTATTTATTATTATTTAATACTAATAATATTATGTACATAAAAGATTGCCACAAGAATCCACGTATCTTCACTATGGCTGCGTCAAGGGGCCATGGACTTGGCTAGTATATGCTTCAATCCCCTCTAAGAAATATTCGAGAGCATACGTCTAAAAATATGCACTCTTCTAGTTTGAACTTGAGATTGGTTTGCCTTAGAAGGTGAATATGGTAACCAGCATGTTTTCAATATAAGTTCGAAAGTTTCGGCTAAATTGTATGTGATATAGTTTAGAAAGTCCAAACACAAACATTTTTTATTTTATTTTATTTTATTTAAATATTTTATATGGTTTAAATCAAATCTAATTATATTAAGATTTGATTTGATTTGATTTTAGAATATTTATTTTATTTCTTTGTATTCTAATTTAAGGTTTTGAGAAGCTCTTATATAAAGCTAAGTTATTTTAAGTTTTTGAAATAATATATTTTATCTCTGAAAATTACAGTGTTTGTTACTCTTAGATTAGGTTTCATAATGTTACCTTTGAATTAGGGTTTATCTATCACTTCTTCTTATATTTTTGTCGGCATCATCAGTTTGGTATTAGAGTCAGTTTGGTATTAGAGCCGTTTCAATGACTAAGGTTTAAATAAGAGAACAACACACTTGGTCATGAATATCGGGAAGATCGTTTGAGTATGAGGGGACATACCAGCCGTTTCAATGACGATCGGACCGGTTACTGAAGGAGTTTAAATTGGCTATTGGCTACCAATCGTCGAATCAAGGTAAAAATTGTTTATCGAGATGCTGCCTCAAGCTATGAAGAGGTTTTCAAAACCATTTTTTCATCAACTGGACATGGGGATGTTATCTTCAAGCTACGAAAAGGTTTTCGAAACCATTAATGAGACTTCGAATAAGGAACAATCGAGACGAATTTATCTTATTCCGATAAGGTCAACAATTATATAATTCTCAATGTAACAATTGAAAAAAAATAAAAAATAATAATTTGGGTGGTTGATAGTGATTCTTATTCGATAAGGTCAACAAATTCGAGGACAAATTCTTGTGAGGATGATGTAGCCCAGAAAGTCAAAACACAAACTTTTTTTTTATTTTATTTTATTCAAATATCTTATATTGTTTAAATCAAATCTAATTATATTAAGATTTGATTTTATTTTATTTTAAAAAATTTATTTTATTTTATTATATTCTAATTTAGGATTTTAAGAAGCTCTTATATGCTTTAAGTTATTTTAAGTTTTTGGAATAATATATTTTTATCTAAAATTTCAATTTTTATTACCCTTATATTAGAGTTTCATAATGTTACCATTAAATTAAGATTTAATCTATCGTTACTTGTTACTTCTTCTAAAAAAAATATTGTTGATAAAACATAATTAAAGTTATTCGAATATTATTTTATAACAATATAATTTTTTTATTTATTCTCATAATAATCACTTATATATTGTTGTATCGAAATAGTCACTTGTTGTATCGAAATAGTCATCCCGGTATCGAAATAGTCATCCCGGTTAAGAAAGAGAGAAATTACTTTCGAAAATATTTTATATAAAATAAAAATAAATTAATTCAAATATTAAATGAATACTTCTTTCTTCGGTGTCTTATAAAATTTATCAATCCAACTATAACTTTCCACGTTGGCCTTTTGTGCATGTCAAATGATTATCGAACCAATAGGTTTAAGACATCTTGAATCTATTTTAAATGAAAGTACTGTGAATGTGACTTTTGATTCGATAAGAAGACTAATCGATTATATAGTGTGATGATGTAAAAGTAATTTTGAATCGAAGGCACTCATCATAGCAAACAATAAGGAGTACTAATTAAATTTAGGGAATTCGAAGGCACTCATCATAGCAAACAATAAAGAGTACTAATTAGATTTAGGGAGACTTATCTAATGGATCTAAAATTTGTTTTTATTTATCCAAATATACCCAACAAATCCATTTTACAAATAGATCCAGTCCATTTAAGAAAAAACTCAATTATCTATAAAAAAATAAAATAATTACATCCCCAAATCAAAATATTTAACTTCAATTTCAAAATCAATTCTCTCTCGAACTTTTTTTTTATATTATCAAATTCATTAAAGGTAAAATTGTATTTAAAATTTAAATTTCGACTAATAAGTAAATAAAATCATATTTTGGTAGGTATTAGTAAAATCTACTTGAAGCTGGACTTATTAATAAATTGGATACGTTTTTATATCCCATTGGTATAAACCCCTTAAATTTAATACCTTGGTTGATTGTATTTGATTGGATTTTGTCTAACCAATTATCTGTTTACAGAAAATTATTTACTGTTAAGCATGATCACACGTGATTATGATCTAAGTGATCCGTACTCTATTTATTTTAAATGGGAATTGCTAAAAAAAACCAATTTTACCTGTGAAGTCGCTTGTTTTGAATTGAAAATTACTTCGTGAAGTTATTTTTTTGACAATTTTGTCCTTCACGAAATCGTATAAATAGAAGAAATTACTCCGTGAAGTTACCATAATTTCAAAAAAAATACAATTTCTCTACCTTCTCTACTTTCTCTCTCTAAACATAAAGAACTAAAACTAAAACTAAAGAAGTTAATACTATCATTATCAATTAAAATGTTACCCATTGCCTTCAAAACCATTTAATCATATATCCTAACACTTAAATGACTTATTTGAAACAAAAAAACATATTTAGATCTTAGTTATTCGAAAGGTTTCTTAAATCATAATGGATATTTTGTTTTACTTTAAGTTTATATTGTTTTTAGTTAGTATAAGTCTTTAGTAAATGATAACCTACTAAAAAATTTACAAAAATGGACAAAATTAAAATATAAATGTTAAAAAATTAGGAAAAAAACAATACAGGTCTAATACAGGTCTGTCCGCCAATGCAATGGCGTCAGCACCATCGCGTACGCCATTTTCCCGGCGGAAAGTACCATCTTCTTCGACAGGATGATGACGACGAACACCACCTGGACGCCATTGTCTGGCGGAAACGGACATTTTTTTATTTTCTTTTTAAAATTATTTTTTCAGAAAAACAGAAAGATACAATGATCAATGTTCATGTTCATGTAGGTTTGTAGAAAAACAAGTTTTGTTACCATTTCGGCAAGTTTTGTTAACATTTTATTAAGTTTTACAAAGTCGAAAAAAAAGAGTTTTGGTTAGTTTAAGTTTTGAGTTTTTATGATTTTAGTGAGTTTTAGGAAGTAAAATGTTAGATTATGGTAGTTTTTCTGTGTTGCAACTTCATGAAGTAAATAATGGCATAAAACGTAATTAAATGAACTTCTAATTTTTTTTTGGGTTTTTTGCCTAGGGTCAATTTTGTAAACATTGAAAAACAGAAAAAGGCGACTTCGGAGAGTAGTTTCGGCTTTTTTTAACAATTCCCATTAAAAATAGATTAGATGATAATATGCAAATACTATAGAATATTTAGTCAATTTACAAAAAATCATGACAGCTTCCGTTTGAACAGATTTTTCAATATAATTTAATTTCTTTTCAAGAACATTATTTTCCGAATAACCATGCATGTTATTAATAATAATTTATGTAGACTGATTAATTAAATTTAACATTATATTTGAAAATGATAACTCATATTACTGTGGTTCAAAATTTAAATTGTATTGGTATTAATCCTTAATGGTATTAGTTTATTATATTATTTGAGTTGATTTTTTAAAAATATTTTATTAATATTATTTGTTTTTTTTGTAAAAATATATTAAATTAATTAAAATAGTTGATACAAACAATTTAAGAAGCCTGATAAAACTACTAGAAACATAGTGGAAGGATAGTAACATCCGAGATAAAACAAAGATACTAAAATGTGATCATGAAGGTCAAGAGGAGAAAGTTGGCTGAAAGCATCAAAGGGCATTAGGGAGCACCATAGCGAAATAGATCTCGAATCACACCAACCCCAGAAAAACCTGCATTAGTAAACATAAAAAGGAGTAAGAAAGAAAGTAAAATCATTACATAGGCCAACAAATCTTGGTGACATGGAATCTCAAGCGAAGATCCATGACTGATTCGGTTTGAGACCAAAAAGGCAATGAAAGGGGTGGAACCAAATATTCTTGAATTCCTCTCCTTCCAGACATGGTAAATTATCGTGTCGAAGCAAGTACGCCAAATGTGGTGGTCTCGAGAGTAAGACCAATTTGACGCCTCACAAAACCAAGATTGCCAGCACGAGGCGGTGAAGGAAAATCCTAGTTTAGTACTAGCATTGACCCAAATACTCTGAGTGAAGCTACAGTAAAAGAGAAGATGAGAGATAGATTCACAGTTATAGTTGCATAAGGCGCAGTTAGATGGGGAGTTAAGGCCCCAACTGAGAAGCTTGTCTTTGGTAGCAAGCTTGCCCATGATAGCGAGCCATAATATAAAGGAGTGACGGAGAATATTGAATTTATTCTATACTAACCCCGGCACACCCCTTGTCAGGGGCAGACGTACGAATAGTGTTATACATGTCCTTGATAGTGAAGGAGTCGCTTCCAGTCTTTGTGATCCGGAAAGAGATGTCGTCAGAGTGGATGTTAGAGGGTGGTAAAGTGAGAATAGGGTTGTGGATCTCCGAAATATTTTCTCGGCTTCTAGCTCTCGCCGATCTGATGTTTGAAGGCCACTTCTAACCACTATTGAGAATGATATCTGATACCTTGAGGTTTTTCCCAAGCCGGGAATCATTGATGGTATTGGAGTCGTAATAAGAAGCAAGAAAACTAGGAAGGAGCCATGGGTCGTACTAGAAAGAAGTACTCAAGCCATTGCCAATAGCCATAATGTACAAGTTACTAGCCAAATGGCGGAGACGAAGAATTTTCCTCCAAATCCAAAAGAGGAGGACCCAAAGGAGATGCTCTAAAAGTTATTATTTGTAATTTTTCAGACGTAGTCCAATCACATCAGATAGAATGATTTTTATTACTGATAATGGACCAAAGATGCTTAAGGACGGTCTTTTTAAATCTAGAATCCCAAAGCCGCCCTTTTTGGTGGGAGAGGTGACAATAGACCAGCCAACTTTATCACCATGAATTTTCATAAAAGAATCCGACCAAAGGAAGTGACAAAGTTATTGAGTCAATTCTTTAATGATCTTTGATGGAAGGATAAATATAGAAGACCAATAGACATGAGCAGTAAATAAGACAGACTTGATAAGCTGGAGCCTACATCAATTCTGGTGGTGATCTTATGAAATCAATACAACAGTCATAGTGGGTAAGACGACCAGTAAGAAGGGGGACTCCCAGATATTTGACTAGGAGAGAGCCTTCCATAAAATACATGGTGGCAGAAGCTCCGAACGAAAAGAGTCATCAATACCCGAAAAAATGTGACTTTTAGAAGGGTTGACCTTTAGCCCCGAGAGCGAGTAGAAATCATCAATGGTCTCTTTGATAAGAAGAAGGGAATTAGTGTCACCATGAAAAAAAATCATAAGATCATCTGCACAGCAGAGATTATTGATTTTAAGCTTGTGACACTTCCAGTGAAAACATAAGTTACTATCTTGACTCTTTTCCTTGAGGTTACTGGAGATAACTTAAGTTACAAGGACAAATAGGAACGCGGAGAGTGGGTCACCTTGTCTGAGACCTTTTTACCCTTTGAAGTTACCATAAGGTTCGTCATTCATATTAATGGAACACGAGGGAGAGGAGATACAATTGATGATCCAAGTAATCATTTGCTCAGAAAAATTCATTACAACAAGAATGTCAAGGATGAGATGTCATTGGACATTATCAAAGGCTTTCATGAGATCAATTTTTAGAGAAATATTTTTACCCTTACAATTAGTATGGTAACCCTGCAAAAGCTCTTTGGACAAAATGATGTTGTCTGAGATATTCCTTCCTGCGACAAAATCCGATTGGAAAGAATCAATAAGGTAGGGAAACAAGTCCTTAATTCTATTAGCTAAGATCTTAGAGATGATTTTGTAGACAACATTGCAGAGTAAAATAGGTCTAAAATCAGAAGTCATAGAGAGAAAGTCCTTTTGGGGGATGAGAGCAATGAAGGTGAAATTCCAAGATAAGTCCAAAGATATAGAATTAAAAAAATCATTTACATGGTTACAAATGTGAGGGCCAACAATGGTCCAAGAGGACTTAAAGAAGCAAGCGTTGAAACCATCGAGACCAGGGGATGTGTTACTATCGATACTAAATAAAGAGGACTTAATCTCCTCGCATGAGATCTCGTGAATCATTAAGTCCCTACCAGTATTAGTAACTTTAGAGGAGAGAAGAGAGGAGACTTTCTCCAACCATGGATAGCCATCCGAGGGCTTGGTGCCGATAGAGTTTTCAAAGAAACTCACAATAACCTTAAAAAGGTTGGCAGGAGTGGAAATAGTGCCACTATAGTCATTATTAATGGAGATAATTTTATTGCGGTAAAGCTAGGATTTAATACTATTATGGCAAAATTTAGTATTCTTATCATCAATTTTGACCCAATTTTCTCTGGATTTTTGCTTAAGAAAGGATTCTTCAGCACAACTTAGAAGGATGAAGGACGAGGAAGCCTCAATTTCATCAGAGACCAGACAAGGGTTGAGAGGGTCTGAAGCAAGATTATATTGGGCTTGAATTTTTTTTATGGCATTCACAACTCTAGAACCAATGTCACTGAACTCTTTACAATTGAGTTTAATAAGCTTAGATTGTAGATGAAAGAGTTTATCAGTGACTAAATGCATCCCTCTAGCAATTAGAAACGACGTCCTTGAGTTGCGGATAGGTTTTCCACATGTTAAATAATTTGAAGGGTTTCTTACGTCTTTGACAAGGCAACCTAATGTTGAGAGTGAACGTTGTATGTTCAGAGGAACAAATAAAGCCAAACTGGGCATAAGACATATGAAATAGATCGTCCCAATCAGGTTTGACAAGGACACGACAATTTTGGATCGGATAGGATGAGTAGGTTGTTTATTAATCCAAGTGAAGTGAAATCTGGTTGAGTGGATATCACTGAGTTCACTTAGGTAACAATAGTTATTAAAATTGTCAATAGCAGAAGACCAATTGTCGGACGAACCAAGACGTTCATCCGGGTGATGGATAGCATTAAAATCCCCAAGGAAAAGCCAAGGAATGTACTTGTTTTGATTAGAGATAGAAATTAAGTCATTCCAAAGATGGGTACGGTCTGGAGCATCATTAAAAGCATATATGGCAGTGAGTCTGAAAGAGGCATTATAATTATGACATTTGATCATATAATGAATGTACTGGGAAGATTCGGATAACCTAGAAACTCTAATAACACTAAGGTTCTAAGTAATCCAAATTCTACCTAGGGGATTGGCCGAATGGTTGGTAATGACATGCCAATACGGAACGATATGCCTAATTATAGAATCCACTTTCTTGACCTCTTCAACGGAAGCTAGACGATGCCCACTATCTAACTCTGCAATAATCTCAAAAGGGTCTTCCTCGAAAGACAAAATCAGGATATGATTGGAAGGAAGCTTCTTAGGACCTTTTTTTGCAAAGGTGAGTAGGGTGACCAAAAATAATACAATTGGCACACTGCAGAGAGAGCCCCTGGTACTCAAAATTCACCGTGATAAAAAAATTTCTCTAATCTTGAAGGTAAGCTCAGAGCGGATATCACGTCTCGCCGCAATCAAGATAAAAATACGAGCAAATTGTAGTTTATCTTTTCTTTCCATCTGATGGTCCACATATAACGGGGTGCCAATGACCAAGCCAATGTTACTAAATCCCATTGTCGTCTAAAGCTCGAAAGGAAAATTAAATACCTTGACCCAACTTCCGTACGAGGATCTTTAACAAGAGTGGTAATAGGTTCCCATTTTTTCAGAATCATAAATTGCCACCAAAGTGTCAAGAGGCTTCATCCAAAACCTTTTTGGCCATCTTCTCTGAACCAAATTTGAAAATAAAATAGCCTTACTAAAAAGAGGCTTAAATTCCAATAGACCAAACTTTCTCCACATTGATTCAACATTGGTCTTAAGAAAAGTAAGGTTATGAGGTTGAGTAAGAAAATACCCCGATAGGCATGCCTTCCAAGAATCCTGAGAACCCATAGCGGAATCATTCATGATGAAATCGTTTCCAACTAATTCCATATGGCTAAGACTGATCACCAAGGGAGAACGATTATCGATATGACCCGCAACAATAATAACATAAGAATAATGGGTGTTAAACTTGGGACAAGAACTCGGATTAGGGTTACCAATAGGATTCGCCTTGAAGTAAGCGGCAGAAGATGGCTGGGAAGGAGAATTTTGAATTTTGGCTAATTTATTTAAAAATTTCCTTCTTTTTGGGCCTTTTCCGATATTTCCAAAACTTCGGATTTTGATACTCCCAAAGTCAGATAATGCGGCAGATGAGGAATGAATCGAGGCACAATTTTGAACCAGGGTTTGGCAAGCTTGTATATTGGGTAAGAGTCTTAGAAGGGTTTCCATCAATTGAAGCAACCATGTTGTCGTAGAAACCAATTGAGATACAGGGAAAATCAGCAAAACCAGAGGGATTCTGAGATGATGGAGGAGGATGGTTGAGCCCCAAAGCAGAGGAAAACACCATTGGAGTGAGACCAAGAGAGGGGGAGACATGAGAGGGGATAAATTTCATCATCTTAGACAAGGATGCCGATTGAAAAATAATATGATCGTGGCTAGACTCCATGTGGTGTCTAGCCAAAGAAAGATCGTTTTTTATATAAGCTTCATGGTAGGAAGGTATGCGATAGTGAGGGATGGGGTCCAAAGAGGTCAAAGGGAGGCTTAAGAAAGAGCAGAAAATAGGCACGGTTGGAGAGTTGTCATCGAGGAGAAGAGAAGGTGGGAGGGAGGATGGGAAGGAGGCTAATGAGGAAGATAAAGCTTGAGTTCTTAATATGGAGAAATAACCCAAGTCCCCTAAAGGTTTTGCTGGACACATGGAGTCAAAGGGATCCATCAGAGACGGGTAAAGGTAAGGACTTAAGGTATTGTTTGAAGTTAATTTGTGGTTGCTGGAATATGGTTAGAAATAATAGATTTTATAAAATATAAGGGTTAAATAAGGGATAAGATTAGGGTTTGTATAGGCTAGATAGTGAAGGTATAAATAAGATAGCTTGGACAAGGTATTAAGGTAAAAAATAGATAGAGTAGCTTGCATAAAAGGTTGATGAGTAGAAGTTGACATAAGAAATAAATATGACACAGAATAACTGGTGGAGATAGAGGTTAAATACTCGATTGGACTTTGTCTTGGGGCATGAAACAAACATGAGAGCTTGAAATGGAAGTAATTGTTGAGAGAGAACAGAGAGGGGAGGAAAGAGTATATGTTGTTTGGCCAAAGAATAAGAGAGAGAATGGTGAGTTTGGGTTAGTCTTTTGAGAAATTTGACTCTGATAAGGTCTGAAAAGCAAGATGTGACCGTTTAGGTTGTAACTAGAAGTTCTAACTAGGTTGAGGTCTTCAACCAAATCAGTTGAATGAGGGCGGTAAAAAACAATGTTACCGCAGTAAAATTGAAAGGAGGTGAAAAGGGTCTCAGCAAATTTGCCATTTTTTGTTCACTAGCCAATACAAGTAAGATAATGTTGCATATTAAAATTGTACATGGGTGGATAAATCTGTAGGTGAATACAAGCAGATAAAGAGAGAACAATTGACCAGGAAGAGATAAGGGAGAAGATGGTGGAATCAATGATGGAGTATAAGGAATGAAGTCTGGCAAGAATGATGGTGGGGAAGTAAGGATTGAAAGAGATGAGGATTTTAGATGCATAGTTATAGAAGGCAATTTTGGGTAGGATGGAGTAGCAACTACCAAGGGGCTTTGGATTGACATGGTGAGAAGGGTAAAAGGTCTGGATTGAGAAGATAGAAATGAAAGAGTAGGGTAGGTATAGGGTTTCAGAGGTTTAATGGTGGCGTTGGTGGTGGGAAGAACAATCCAAGAAGCCAGAGGGCCAAAGTTGAAAATCAGCATAGACAGACCCAAACAAAGAAAATCTTTCAGAAGGCTTAAAGAGGATCATAAGGAAAATAAACCAAACTATAGTCTGTATTCTAGTTGGTTTAACATAAAATTTGAGGTACAGACAAATAGACACCTGATGAATGAATAGATCAATGCAACCGTGATGCTTATAGCTATCGGGGGCTGAGAATGAAGGCCAAGAGTCAGGATGTCGAGCAAGATCAGACAAGGTAAGAAGGGGGTAAGAGAAGCGTGTGACTCCCTCAAAAGTCAAAAGTTCTTAAAGTCGATTCTATTATCAGGTATATGGTTCCATTTTGGCATGTAATTACCAATCACTCCTCCCATCCTCTTGGTAGAATTTGGATAATCTAGAACCCTAGTGTTATCACTGTTTCTAGGTTATCCCAATCCTCTTTGTACATTCACTGCATGACCAAGTGCCATAATTTTAATGTGTCATTCAGATTCACTGCCATCTATGCTTTTAATGACGCTCAAGATCGTAATCATCTATAGGAATGATCTAATAACCATTTCCAAGCAAGATCTGGGCATCCCTCGGTCTCCCTAGGGGATTTCAATGCCATCTGTCATCCAGAAGTGTGATTAGGCTCTTCTGAAAATTGGTCCTTATCAATTGATGACTTCAATAATTGTTGCTATCTTAGTGAGCTTAGTGACCTCCGATCCACTCGATTCTACTTCTCTTGGATTAATAGACAACCTACTCACCCCATCTTCTCCAAAATCGATCATACTTTAGTCAACCCTGATTGGGACGACCTTTTTTCTATATCTTTCGCTCACTTTGGTTTTGTCCGTTCCTCCGACCATACCACTGTCACTCTCAATCTTGGGTTCCCACGTCAAAAAGGTAAGAAACCATTCAAATTCTTTAATATGTGGCAATCCCATCCTCAGTTTAAAACATTATTTCCAAAAGTTGGAATCTTTCTATATCTTTCTCCGGTATGAGTCTTTTCACTGATAAACTCAATCGTCTTCATCGTGATCTTGCTTGCATAAATTGTAATGAGTTTAGCGACATTAGTTCTAGGGTTTCTAATGCTCAAAATATCCTCTTTCAAGCTCAATCTTATTTCGCCCTTGACCCCCTCAACCCTATTCTTGTCACCAAAGAAGTTGAGGCTTCTACGACTTTCATGTTTCTTAGTTGTGCTGAAGAATTCTTTCTCAAGCAAAAATCTAGAGAAAACTGGATTAAGTTTGGTGATAGAAATTCCAAATTTTTCCACAATAGTATAAAAACCCGTCTTTTCCGTAACAAAATTATTTCTATCAATAATGACCAAGGTGTCACTGTTTCAACTCCCGCTAGTGTTTCTAAGGTCATTGTGAGTTACTTTGAGGACTCCTTTGGTACTAGACATCCTACTAGTTATCCGGGGTTGGAGAAAGTTTCCTTTCTTCTTTCTCCTTTCTTCTTTCTTCTAAAGTCAATGATAGTGACAAGGCCTCAATGATTCCTGAAATCACTAACGAGGAGATTAAGTCTGCCATTTTTTAGTATTGATAATAATAAATCGTCTAGTCCTGATATTTTTAATTCCAGTTTCTTTAAATCAACCTGGGATATTGTTGAACAGGACATCAATAATGGTGTACTAGAGTTTTTCCAAACTGAAATTCTTGAAACCTCTTGAAACTCCACTTCCATTGCTCTTATTCCCAAAAGGATTCCCCTTCTGTGCCTGCAGATTTTAGACCTATTACTCTTTGTAATGTTGTTTACAAGACCATCTCTAAAATCTTAGCTAATAGAATTAAGGATTATTTCCCCTATCTGATTGATAATTCACAATCAACTTTAGTCTTTGGTAGGAACATCTCGGATAACATCCTTCTTTACCAAGAACTTCTAAGAGGCGATCATACAAATTATAGAGGTAAAATGGTAGCCCTTAAAATTTATCTTATGAAAGCTTTTGATAATTTCCCCTAGCATCTCATCTTTGACATTCTTGTGGTGATGAACTTCGCAGATAAGATGATCACTTGGATTATAAACTGCATCTCCTCCCCCTCTTACTCCATCAATATTAATGGAGATTCTTATATAACTTCAAAGGCAGAAAGGGTCTCGGGTAAAGGGACTCGCTTTCCCCTTTTCTCTTTGTCCTTGTTATGCAAGTCTTTTCCGGTACCCTCAAAGAGAAGAGTAATGACAAAAACTTTCGGTTTCAGTGGAAGTGTCACAAACTCAAAATTACAAATGTTTGTTTTGCAGAGGATCTTATGATTTTCTGTCATGGTGATGTCAACTCTCTCCCCCTCATCAAAGAGGCTCTGGATGATTTCTACTCCCTCTCCGGTCTAAAAGTAAACCCATCAAAAAGTCATATTGTTTTGTCGGATATCAATAATCCTCTTCGCTATGAGCTCTTGTCTTTTATGGGTTATTTGGAAGGTTCTCTCCCAGTATAATATCTGGGAGTCCCCCTTCTTACTAGTCGTCTTACCCACTTGGATTTTCGTCCTCTTCTTCATAAAATTACCACCAGGATTGATTCGTGGACCTCCAAGCATCTGTTCTATGAGAGTAGACTCCAGCTTATCAAATTTGTGTTATTTGCTGGTTAAGTTTACTAGTACTCCATCTTCATTCTCCACTCTAGGATCATTAAAGAGCTTACTCAGAACCTTCGTCGTTTTCTTTGGTCGGGTTCCGCTATGAAAATTCATAGGGTGAAAGTGGCCTGGTCTAATATCACATCTCCCACTAAAGAGGGCGGCCTTGAGATCCTTGATTTAAAAATTTGGAATCAGGCGGCTGTCCTTAAGCATCTCTAGTCTATTATTAGTAATAATAATCACTCTATCTGGTGTGATTGGATAAAAATAGAAAAAAAAAATTCTATGATCTTTCTATTGGTTCATCCTCTTTTTAGATTTGGAGGAAAATTATTCGTCTTCGCCCGTTGGCTAGTAATTTGTACAGGGTTGCTACTGGAAATAGTTCGAGTACTTTATTCTTATATGACCCATGACTCGTCTCTACCTTTCTTGCTTTACACTATGGTACCAATATCATCAAGGATTCCCGGCTCAGGAAAAACCTCAAGGTATCGGATATAATTCTCGATGGTCATTAGAATTGGCCTCCAACCATCAGATCGACTAGAGTTAGAAGTCGTTCTAATCTTCTAGAGATCAACAACCTCATTCTCACCCTACCCCTCCTAACATCAACTCCTATGATGTTCTTTTTTGGATTGTGAAGGTTGGCTGCAACAGCTTTACAATCAAGGATACCTATAACGCTATTCGTACGCCTGCCTTTGTTGTGGGGTGGGCCGAGTTAGTATGGAATAAATTCAATATTCCTCGTCACTCATTTATCTTATGGGTAAGAGATAAGCTTCTCAATTGAGTTTTCAATACCCCACCTGTATTTTCACTCAGAGTATTTGGACCTTTGCTAGTTCAAATCTAGGTTTCCTTTTTCCCGCTTCGTGTTGGCAGTCTTGGGTCTGTGAGGTGTCAAATTGGTCTCACTCTCGAAACCGTCACATTTGATGCTCTTTATTTGGCGCGGTAATTTATCACGTCTGGAAAGAGAGGAACTCAAGAACTTTTGGTTCCCCTCCGGCCAATGCCTCTCTAGTTTCTCACCGAATCTTCTCTGATCTTCGGTTTAGATTCCATGGCACTAAGATTGGCTGGCCTATGTAACTGTTTTTAATTTTATTTATTTATTTATTCATCTGCTTTATTTGCAGGTCTCCTCCTTCTTGATCTTGTTTGTTGTCTTCCATTGGTGTGGACTTCTTTGGGGTTACTCTTTGTCGGTTCGATTGGCCCTTGTTGCGTTGTTTTGGTTACTCTAGTTTATCTCTGTTGTTTCTGTCATTCCTACTATGTTTGTCTTAGCAGAGTCATGTCTATCAACCTCCTTATGTTGGTTATAACTCCTCAGGGTATGCCCTAGGTACTTGTATGAACACATTTTATTTTATTTATTTAATCTTTTTTCACAAAAAAAAACTAATTTTTTTACTAAAACTAAACTGAAGTTAATTTAATTAATACCGAAAATAAGACTTACCTCCATTACCTTTAAGCAGCCAAACAACAGCCACTGAAACCATAGCACACTCACTTCATTATTTCTTAAACACAGAAAACAAACAGAAAAATATTGAAGACAAATAGCACACGGGAAAAGAAAAACACCAAATAGATTTCGAACTTGACTTTGGAGCGAGTCAGACAACAAAGAGAGAAGAACCACCAACATTCAAATCAGAAAAATCTGAAATAGTTGTTGATTTTGGGGTTTTTAAAATTAGATTAGACTTTGGTTTCGCATGGCAGTGTGTTTTTTGTCGATTAAAACCGAAAAACACCCGGTTTTCGCCAAATACGGGCGTAAACCATGCATCTTACACATGACATCTGGCATTAAATGGTTCGTTTTTGTCCATAATTGACACAGAACTGGTGTTTTTCGTTATTAACTGGCGAAGAACACACTACCTAAATAACAACCTTTAGTAAGGCTTGAGAATATTTTTAAGCTACACTAAAGTTTCATAATCATACAGCCTTTAGTAAGGCTTGAGAATATTTTTCAAGATACACTAAATTTTCATGATCATATATATTTCAACGTTTTATATCTTTCCATTGTTGCCTCTGTTTCTTTTTTCTTCTAAATTCGATTAAACATAAATTTGTAAGATAGAAAGAGGACATAAATTTGTAAGATAGAAAGAGGGATTTTGGGTGCTTTGAGTACAGTGGATTGTTGAAGTGGTGTTAATGGCCAGAAGAAAAAGACAAGATGTGTACATATATTTTGGAATTCCCATAAGAACTCATCAAGTCTAAATTGGTATTATTTCATGATTTTTTGATTTTTTTATATAATTTTAAAAATCTTCAAAATAATATACTCCATATATTATATTATTGTACGTAAACGTGTTTACTTATGGTTTAAAAATTAATTATTATTTTAAAAGATATGATTCGGTAAGTTTAAGTTTTGAGGTTTGAGGTTTTAGTAAGTTTTAGGATGCAAAAGGTTAGTTTTCACTAGATTTTCTGTTTTGCAATTTCATAAATAATATGTTGTACCCATAATTGATATCTTGTACCCATAACGGAAAGTTCCTACTCCAATATGAAAAACATCAAGGACAAAGCAAGACTTACCAAGGCCAAGATAATGAAGGAGATGACAAGTTAGCATTTTGGTACGAATGTTTCTTCCTAATAATGCTTACTTACTAGCCCAAAACTTCATCTTGTGGGAATCGAATTGATCAAATGATAATATATCAGTTAAGGGATATTCTTTGATTTTCGTTCGCCAATCGTCCGTGTCTATAACACATACCTCCAACACTACTTATTCAATACTTCAACTTTTTTTCTTCTATTGAAGATCATTTTTAAAGAATAATTGGAGAAATTTTGGTATATGCCAAAAGAGATAAGAAATCAACCAATACATTTTTACTACGGGTACCTACTCATAATAGACAGCTTTGAAGGCCTATGTCTGTTGTTTCAAAACTTTAAGGTACTTTATGAGATGGTATGTGTGTTTTTGCTTGACCGAGGGGAACACTGACCAGAATCCTAGAATCATTAAGTAACCCCATCATTTTTGCTCCACATATAAATGATAATTGGAGCCTTGTGTTAGCAACCTCATACTTATCCTCATTATTATAAACTTGGAAGCCAAAACGGATTGCTTGATGAATAGTTGTCTCTGAAAGAGGAAATTAACTTACATTCGGTCCGGTAATTCGAAAAACTAGACCCATAATCAGTTTGAACCATCCATTTTGGTCAAGAGTTCTCAGCATGAAACTACATTAGAAAATCCGCCAAAGCATGAGCTTTAATCACAGTCATTAACTCATAGTTTCTATAAATATCCCAAACTCTAATGGTCATCATGTCAAGCGCCCATATATGTATGATTTTTTAAAGATGCTATGAAGAGGAATAAATGATGTCTAGATTATGAAAATTGGTTTTTCTATTGTCTTCATGACCAAATTAAGTGTCAACAGTAATGAATATATTATTCTTTTGATCATCCGGCTGCATCTGTATTTGGCTATACCATGAATTGGTATCCATGAATAATTGAAGCTTGTTACGAGGCGTGGAGTCTACCAATTGATCAATCTTTTGCACCAGAAAATGAACTTTATGATATATCTTGTTTAAATCTGCATATAATCTTCATTCCGTGTTTTTATTTCAGACAAAAATCGAATTTTTTATCCATATAGGGTGTTATGACTATTGGATGTTACTTGTGTTGGAGAGTTGGTCAACCTCAACCATTATGGCTTCTGTATTTTCAAAAAAGAAAGCATGCCTCTTATGATTTATCAGTATAATATTTTGGTTGATTAATAATTTTTTAACAAATGATATGGGAGGGCACTTCGGTCACAACTTTCATTTTCAAGCAAAAACATCCAATTTATTAGATGATAAATATATCAATCTTGTTACGAGGGTAAAACAATGTGGTACAAATTTTCAAGTTGTGTCATTCTTCAAAAAGGTTTTAATATTTTCGCATTGTATTACCAAACTTAGGGTCTCTCTTGGGTCTTCTATAGCATCGACCTCAGCTAGAGACCCTTGTAATTGTTATTTCAAAGAGGTTACATAAAATTAACGGGTGACCTTCTGATTACATTGTATGACCCCATACTTCCTCGACGTGATACAATTAATACATTGATATACAATAGCAGTAACTTGTCTCTTATCGAGTCATTAAGTCCCGCGAATTACATTATATGAAGAAAATGATTCCATAACCATAAGCATTTCATGCACGACCTTCTTGTATTTTATTTCTCCCATAATGATTTTCCCTCCAACTTTGCACATATTGCAGAGCTTACACCTGTTAAATTGATTATCAACCTTTCAGACTTTTGGATAGTCGTAGGGATTTTTATTTTATCATAGGTTGATTTAAATACAATGTGTGGTCAAGATTTTGGGATCGATTAAGACAATTCTAAATTACACCCATAAAATGTTGGCATCAATCAAAACATCATGTTTATGAGGTCCCGCCACTGCTCTAAGATCATCATCATCAAATATGAATTGAGTATAATGGGTTCTATAGAAGTAAGATGAGATAATACCATTGGTGCTAAAACTTAAGATCTTATATATCTCTCTTCCTTGAGGTTTTACTAACATAAGATAAAGATCCTTCTCCAGTAATGGTACCCATGATATCTCGCTTGAGATTCAAGTTAAGATAATCATTAGTTTAATCCAGCACCACCAAGGTTTATTATTCATTTTAAACCACCACTAAAACTTATGTTTTTTGTCTTAGACCTTGCTTATGCTCGCTTCAATACTGTCCTACTTTCTATACAGCAAGGACCCACTCAGGCTTTAATAGACTCGACGAGTTTTCCATCATCGATTAAAATTGGAATTTCCTCATTTAGCACCTACAACCCTTGTTAGATGACCAAGCTTATTGTGGTATTTACAAAATTTTTCTTTCATTATGAGGTTTCACCATATGAAAGGGTTTTCAAAATGTTACAAAGTCTATTGTTTTTTATAGATTATCGTTATACCTTTGGTTAGTTAGGTGAAATATCCATCGGTATTCCAATTGAATTTTTGGTCTTCTTGCCCTTTTCCTGAATGACCTTCCCATTCAGGATGAATATGATTTTTTTTGCTTAACCGCATTTGTTAGGGATCTTGACTGAGAGGTAACTGGACGGTAGTCGAGTTATTCATGATTTCGTATAAGGGGTGATTAATCAGACACTATGGTTTTCACATGAGTTGGGTTTTAGTGTTGATGTGATTATTAGTTATGTGTCACTCATAGCCATATTTCTTCTTAAACTTTGATTTAACACTCAATATGATCTAAAATATAATCAAATGTTATAATGTTTTCTTCAATATCTTTTTTTACCAGCAGATTGAAAAGGATCTGTGATCGAAAAGATGCACAAACAACCGGTTTATAACTGTATTCCAAACTATAATTGGTTTGAACAAAATATCAGGTATAGTACTTCAAACTCTCATTGATGTCCTACTTAAGATGCATTATAAAATTTCCAACACCATTATTATTTTTTGTTTCTTATGAATTGGTCCTTAAATGTATTCCAAAGAGTATTAAAGCTTCAAATGAGACCTAAAAGGAGTTGATTGAACCAGGTTAATAAGTTTTCTTTAGACGTCATTGAAATTTTTTGACACATAAGTATGTCATCACTGATAAGGTTATATTCCGCTAGGACGTCATTATTCTTATTTGGTAAAGGAAAAGATTTATATCATTAAGGTAAAGACATTGCCAAAATAACTAAGTAAAAGGCATCGTGAAATATGTCATTCAAATTTTAGTTAGATGGAAGTTTAAAGTAGCAGATATAAAAAGAGCATTGGTAAAATAAAACAAAGTAAAAGAATTATCGAAAGAGATAACATTTGGCAGATGATGCTCTAAGCATAATCAACGTACCTAATACAAAGAAAAACATATGGTACAAAATGCTTAGACTTAGTACAAAGAATGATAGGTTTGGCAATAAGATAGAGCATCAGTAAAGTACATGGTAATGAGCAGACAAAACTAAAAGTAAAGTCCAAATAAATATGAAAAAAAACTTACTGATAATATAATATTTGACATAGGTAAATTATATTACCAAAATACCCATGGCGATCAATGGGTAAATTAGTATTTATATAATAGATGACTAACACATATCAAAAGATATACGTTTCATCAATCTCAAATATTTAGGAATGATAGTTATAAGTAGGATATCCAATCATTGTAAAAATGGTTGATTCATTCACTAATAAAATTACTCTTACTTTACTCTTGATGAGTAACTAGTGTTATTTTTTTTGGCAATATCTTAAGGAAGAATATTCCGTCATCATTTTTTGCATCGTCTGTGAGAATTTTTCTTCAAACAAATAATTTCTTTTACCAAATGGCGAAGATTAGGTGAGGAGTTGATAAAGGAATGTTTAGGCGTCTTACTCGCTCTTTCCAGTGGTAATTTCGATAATAATTTTAATGATGGCTATTATGAGTACGTTGATTTTACTATTTCCACGACAAGAAGATGTAACAAATATAAGATGAATGTGTTACGCTTGGAACACCGAAGTCCAATGTGTTACAAAACCAAAGAGATGTAGAATATTGAAATAATTTTATTCAACCGTAGTTTGATCTTAAATGAAATTTAAAGATTTTTTATAATGTTTTGAGGATGAAAGGTTTTTTTATCAAATATAATTTTAAATTGCAATGGTATACTTATCACTAAAGTGTTATTTTAAATTGATTCCAAAATAATTTTTATTTTTATTTTATTTTAAATTTATTTTACTGTGATATTTTGATTTAGTTACAACTTTTTTTTATCATAATGATAAAAATATTTATTAATTTACCAATTGGTTTATAAAAAATAGGATTTTAACTTCATAAAAAACGTCATTTTATCAAAATAATCGTAACCACCAATATAAAATCTATTTGGTCGACAAGATTTTCATTATTAAGTATCAGAGTCTCAGTTTTTCCATCAGAAAAATCATTATCGGTAAGTAAACTAGATTTAACATTTCTCGAGAATTTTGATGAAGATAAGCTAAAGAAATTCGACTGAGTCAACAAAAATATAGAGAACAAAAATTTTGACGCGAACATACAAGGTAAACACAGAAAGTTGGTAAGATTTAAGGATTGAATTGTAGATAATTTTATTTTTTGCGTAATAATCGAATGAGGAAACTCATGTGCTTTGGTGAAAAGAGAGTACGCGAACTGTTTGTAAACATTGGTAGGTTATGAAGTGGATATTCCGGTGATTTTAAAATCATTGGAAATGATTAAGGATCTAAATTAAGTGTATAAGCTATGGGTGGAGAAGCTGAGCAACAAAAAATACTGAATGAGTAATCAAGTTGGAAAAAAAATGAAGATTTCTGAGCGATATAAGAGTAAAGAATGTTATGAATTGAATGTGATTTATTACAATATCATGTTTAGAATTTTAGGAGAAGCCTGTAAACGAAGACATGCTTAAAGATTTTGGGTGAAAAATGATTGTGCCAATTCATTCTACTTATGGGACTTTGATTGATGTTTATAGCAAAAGTGGCTTGAAATGGAAGGCATTTTATAATCTTGGAATGATGATTAAACAAGAAATAAAGCTCGAGAGGTAATAATAAGATTTTTTACTCAAATATGCAATGGTGGGTGAATTTAAATAAGTTAAGGAATTTTTCATGAAGTGTTCATCAAATCAATTATTATTACACCATGAAGTAAAAATATTACAGTCGGAAAGATGATGACTAATATAACACATTGATTAATATCTAGAAAAAATTAGAGTAACTAAAACAAGCTTATGAAATGCTTTCAAGCATGCTTAAAGAAGAAATTGTGTCGACTACTGTGACTTTCAATACAATAATTCATATTTATGGTATTAATGGTAAGCTTGAATAAATCAATACACTGATAAAAAAAAAGAACGAGCTTCACTGCTTACCCGTTGCAAGAACTTATGACCTTCTTATTTTTGTTGCATGCTAAGTATAACAATATAAATATAACAACAAACTATTTTTAGAAAATGAAGGAATCTTTCTTTGAACTAGACTCTGTGAGTTATCATTGTTTTTTTCATTTACTTGATAACCTATCGTTTCTTATGATAAAAAAATTCTTAGATAAATTTGATGTATCAGCAAATAGTGTGACGTTCTCATCTCTTATTGGAAATATTATGTTAGATCCGAAAAGACAGAATAGCCTTTCATCTTTATGAAATGTAACTCAACACGGATACAAGTTATCGCGAGTTAAATTGGTGTCACAACTATTTCAAGAAAAATACTTAGAAGTATTGCACAAAACAATAATGTCAGTTGCATAAGAGATCAGCGTTGCTTGATTGCACAAACCATAAACATACATTATAGCAAATAACACATTAAAAATTCTTAACAAAATATATTTTTACATTAGTATTTGGATCACTAATATTTTCAAGAACTACTTCCGGAAGGATGTATCAATCTCACCTGCATAATCAGCTCCAAATTTAGTGCAACTTGTGCCCTTACTCTTGGCTTCATCTGGAATGTAGTATTAAAAAATTAGCAAAACATATCCATGACAGTGCATGCATGTATTACTGTAACCGTTGGAAAAAATTTCATAAGTAATTATCATCTTTTAATCGTTAGTAATATAAACATATGTAAGAGGTTGTATTAAGAAAATACCATTTTAAGGCACATGTATTCACATGATTTGAATTAATTGTCAATCAATTTCTTGTATATTTTATGCACAACATCTTCATCCAATTTAGGTTCAATTACTTCTAAAATACTAAGTCAAGCTTGCGAGGAAACATTGTATTTCTAGAAACCAAAAAAAATATAGAAATTCAAACATATCACCATTCCTTTTAGCATAAATTGAAAAATCAACATGCAATTTTGGTAGACCTCTAAAATATTTTAATGTGTACACTAATTTTTGCACCTCATTGAAAGATGTAATAATATTTGTTAGAGTATGACCATCCAATGAAATGATGTTACATATAATTAGAACTTTTGTGGTGGCTGTAAATTTGAACGATTTTGTACTTACCAATGATGATCTTCTTGGAATATTTAAAAGCATCATTTGTTTTAGTAAAGTAAAAGAAGAGGTTGAATCTAGTACAGTTGATATGACCCATATGAAGCTTGCGACTGCAAAGGAAATTCTTTGACTTTCCGAGTAATTGGATGATAAGATACATGTCGATATTTTTCATTTGACTTTGAGAACCCTTGATATTTCTTATCCTCAACCAAAAATACTATTTTAATGAAAGTCCATAAATATATAAAGGATAAACTTTTGGATATGAAATACTCTCATCCTTTCTTACTTAATATGACAGTGTCCAAACTGTTTCTAACTAAAGAGGTGCAACAAAACCTCGCTGACATCATTCATATATGTTATCAAACAAAGGCACGATAAATTGTTTTCCCAATATTGGTCCATGTATTGACTCATAATTATGATAAAGACGATGTCATCAGCTCTATGATAAGGGACCACTACTTGAACGTTACCAAACATATGACAATTTTCTTTATCCAACAAGGATGATGGCCCTAAAGATAACTCAGACGAAGGATTCTCTGGCAGGAACAAGATGTGTCATTATTTCTGTCACAACAAGAAGATAAGCATGAGTCCAATATCAAAACACAACAACAAAAAGAAAATAGAAGATCATGTCCTAGAGCATCACCTACCCCAACATCAACAAGTTGGAAATATAGGAGGTCAAGCCATCTCACCAATAAACATACCACTTTGGCAAGATGGACAACAAGCTATTTTAGTGCGTCATGTGGCTCAACAAAATTTTCCTCAAGTTTTTTACCATAACAATGGACTCATGCGGACTTTCACAAAGTTTCTTAAACATCACCTATCTGCAAAAAAAAATCATTTCACTCTTGCTCCATCATTCTATCCAACTATGTACCAAGGTTAGCTTCCGAAACCAACCATAACAAAACCAACAGAGATTATCTCCCCAATTTTACATGGGTCAACAGATATGGGGGGAGGACAACTGATAGCCCAGTTTAAACCTTATTGTATCAGACCACCATAACAGTATTTCCTTAATGGTTACACAAGTGAATCAAATCAATAATAACTTTCATTCATCATTTATATATAATGGTTTGGAAAGTAGCAACAACAACAAGCTTACCATTTTTTTGGTCTAGGAATAAAAAATATTATATTTGCTGAATATGAGGATCCTATTAACATAAATGTGTGGTAGATATTAAGATCTTTATAGAGATCCACTACCAAAGTTTGACAATCATAAAATGGACAAGTACAATGACAGAAGGGACCGTGATCACCACATAGAACAATGTAAAAGTGAGATCATTCATTTTGGTGGCGATGATAAGATGGGTATTTTTTTACTTAATCTAATAACCTTCTTCCATATTATATAAAAGCTTCAATATGTTTTTAAAAAAAACCTTCAAAAATTAATTTATTGGCTTCAAAGTTATCATGGGAGATGATGATTATATAATCTATTGTAACCAGGGGCTGGATGAGAGTTTGAAGGACTATACCTTGAGGTTTATGGAAATAAATAATGGGTTACAAGATTGCTATTATTTGGTAGATATTGTATGATATAGGTAATATATTCTCCGGGGAATTTCGAAATAACATATTATAAAGAAGAAGTCACCCGAATTGGGACATACTCGCTTAAGTATAAGGAAAAATAAAGATGGAACAAACTATAAAAGTAAGATGGATAAAGATACTACAACTCCAAATGCATCTTCATATTACCATCTTCTAACAAGAAGCAATAAACCACTAACAATGGCATAAGTTTGTTGAGTTAGAATTATGTTTTTAGTAAGAGAAAGTAAAAGAGAGAGTTAGATTGTAAAAAGAGAAAGTAACTTTATAAATCAGTCTGAGATTGATCAAAAGATGCGTCATTTCTTCATCGCCTCACGCCATATTTATAGGCGCGTCAGACTTCTATAACTGAATCATTTATATAAATGGGTAAATTACATTGCAACCTTTTATATTTACAAGTAGTCCAAATTTCATCTTATAACTATAGAATTCATCATACATAACCTTAGCATTATTACATTAAGGCCCCAATATTTCATATCCTTATCAAAGTTAACTCCAAATCTGATAATGAAGCTTAAACCTCCAAGCATAATATCACTAAGGACTCGACACGTCCGAACCATTACAATCAAGTTTAAATCTCAAGATGGGAGATAGAAGTAACTAAAACAATAACTACAATAGTAACTAAAGATATGCACGTTTCAATAATGGACCATACACATAGGTAATTAGGAATTTAAGGGTTATTTATGAAAGGACCAAAGATAAGATAAAATATCGATGACCAAATAAATTGTTTTATGCCAAAGAGCAGAGATATAAAAATATTTTGTGTAAACTTTATCATGATATTGGTCATTATACATGTAATTCTTAGGCTTTGAAAGATAAGTCCAAAAAATAATAGATGAAGGCGAGATCTCATAGCTTAAAATATAAATGTACATGAGTGAGCCAAGACATGGAACGACTGAACAACATCCTTCGGCGACACATGAAAGATAAGTTGCAGTATTGGCCAATGAACTAACAGCTTTAGAAAATAATGTAATCATGAATAGAGATAAAAAAAATATGTGCATTTGTGTAATTGCGAGAGCATAAATTTATATATATATATATATATATATAGTATACCTATGGACCTCACGTATAGACTATTAAATATTTTGTAGATAAATTTAGTCATATTTGTTTAGAAATTTAGACATGTTTTCTTAGACTGCCTATGACGTAAAATGATTCTCGATAGAAGTTATATTCCATGAGAAATCCATAGATAGTAAGTTTTGACTAATTAAAAAAGAATAGATCATATTAGCAGCAAAAAAGTAGAAGTAATAGTATAGGACTTTAGACTGACACCAATAGAACACATCTGAATCCTATTATCCAGTGTGGACATCTAATCCCAATGTTAGTAAAGAAAAGGATGGTAAGTGCTAATGTGTGTAGACTTCACTGAAGCATGTCTAAAATACCTTTTTCTCTTCCAAGAATTGATCAACTCATGGATGAAACTTTATGGAGTTAGATGTTATACTTTGCGGATGCTTATTCAGGATACAACCATATCCCAATGCATGAAGATGATCAAGAACACACTACATTTATAACTGAGTAAGGAATTCACTATTACAAATTAATAGATTTTGGTATGAAGAATATTAGGTTTACACATTAAAGATTTTTCAACAAAATATTTCAATGCAGCTTGGGCGAAACCTACATGCCTGCATTGATGATATTATTGTCACTAACACTCGAGATGAAGATCATTTATTTGATCTAACCGAAATATTTGAAAAACTTGGAAGAGTAAATCTAAATCTCAATCTAGAGAAGCGTATCTTCGTTGTATGGTCTGGAAAGTTCCTGGCCTACATGGCTAGTGAGAAAGACATATAAGAATATTATACAACTCTCAAACCTAGCTGTAATAGATCCTCCCATAAACATAAGATAAGTTCAAATACTAAGAGGAATGTTAGCTTTATTAAATAGATTAATATCAAGATCTTAAAATATATGTCAATATTTTTTTCAAATTCTAAAAGAAGCAAGGAGGCACAACCCGACTCTACCTTGTAAAGAGGATTCAACAAGATAAATAACTTTTTGACTTCTCCATAAGTATTAATAAATTTGAAATCGGGCGATTCATTATTCCTTTATTTAATAGTTTCAAAATGTGTAGTTAGCATTGTGTTAATAAGAGAAGAAGATGAGGCCTTACTGTCAGGCTCATACAATTGTAGTAAGAACTCGTTTCCTGATGATAAGTGTATTGCAAAAGCTATAAGTGTCTACAAGGTTGACTAGATGGTCAATAGAGTTAGGAGATTATAATGTAAATTTGAAACCAAGAATCACAATTAAGGATCAATCCATGGGAAATTTCATAACATAGTTTTTGTCGGAGAGACCTACACCTTCATAAGAACAAAAAAAATAAACTTGGCAAGTTATGACGAATTGAAGAATTAACAACTTAGGCTCAAGAGTATGAGTTCAGTTAATGTCTCAAACATGATAAATTTTGAGTCTATCTATAAAATTTGGTTTTTCTGGTTCTAACAATAAAGGAAATTATGAGGGTACCATAGTTAGACATTGGCTATCAAATATTATGAAGCTAAAAGAGTAAGCTTTTCACAAAATCTTTAGTTTGTGGTCAACAAGAATATAGGAAAAACATTAGCTAAAAAGTAAAATCTTATCCATTCTTTAAAAGAACTTTGGTGCCGTAAAAATTTATTTGAGCAAGTTATATTCGAACAGGTGCCAATGGAAAATAATGAAAGTGTTGATACTTTGGCATCATTGGATTATGTAAATTTAGCACTAGGGGGAAACCTATAATAAAAATCACCCATTATCCTACCAAACAGGTATTTTCAACAGTTTGACTTATGAGTCGTGCTAATTGAAAGGGGTGAATATAATATTTTTTTGAGAACCCATATTAAAAAATACATGGTAGAATAAAGACTTCTTAAAGATAATATCGAACCGAGGCGTATAAAAAGAAAATCATCAATATATGCATGGATAAATGATACCTTGTACAAGTATTGACTCACCAAACTATTGCTCGGATATCCCAGCCTTGACGAAACAGCTATTGTAGTATAAGAACTCCATGATAGAGAAGGAAGTTCCCATTGTAGCTACAAGGAAATTAGTGGGAACATCTTTCTCCAATAATACTATTGGTTTACAATCATGGATTATGCAAGAATTTTGTAAAGAACTGAGACACTTGTCAATGTTTCTCTAATTCGATACAAGTCTCGAACACTATACTGGAAAACAATATTAAAGCTTATTCATATGGACTTGATATTATAAGGCTCGTTCCAAGAGATTCATAAGTAAGGAAATTTTTACTCGTATCTATGGACTATTTCTCCAAGTGGGTGGATACACAACTACTTGTATAAATTATAGCCAATTGGGTCATTAACTTCCTCAAATGAAACATATGTTGTAGATACGGGACATCAATATTCATTGTAGCACATAATATAACTCAATTCTAAAATGAACGACAAACATGGTTCTGCACAACAAGAAGTATAAAACGAAACTTGTCTTCTCCTTTTGCATTGATTTGCAAACAGCCAGGTAGAGGTCACCAACAAAAAAATAGTACATGACATTAAAAAAATATTGGAAGGAGTGGCAGTGAATTTCCTTGATTTACTATATGAAGTTCTATAATCATATATAACCGTCCTAAGATCTGCAGTAGATGAAACATCATTTGCTATCATGTAATGATGAAGTTAGTGGTATCAGCTGAAACCCTCATGCAATCATACATAATATCAACATATGAAGAAGGAAGAAACTCTGAAGCAACGTATTCAAAACTTGATGTGATTGAAGAAAAAAGAGTAAGAATTTACTTAAGATCAGAGAATTACAGAAATTTGGTGAAAAATAGACACAACTCTAAAATTCACTTTATAAGCTTTGGGGTAGGAGACAAAGTCCTTATGAGAGTATTCCTTCATATAAAAAATAAAATTGTGAGAACGTTAGGTCAAAACTAAGAAAATCCATATACAATATAGTTAAATGTTAAGTTAGAAACGTACCAATTACTTAATGAGGAAAGAAACCAACTTTGGGGCCCATGGAATATAGAGAATCTGAATCTTTACAACTCAAAATAAGATTTTACTATCATCTTTATTATTTTTGTAACATTTTATTAAACTAATATTTTTAGTTTAATCTTTCTTATCTCGGTGGTGCGAGAAGGTTTTAAGGAGGCATATGATACTAATAAAATGTTTCCCCTTTAACAGAGTCTCGTATGATTTATCATCAAATATTTTAATTTCATCAAGCAAAACCAAATTCAAGTGAAGGATGATTCCAAAAATAACCGCCAAGAACCTAAGAAGTCTCTATATTTATCAACAAAAAAGATAAGTTTTGGATGATTCCAAAAGTAGTCATCGAAACTTTAGGGATTATCAGCACCCTTCAAATAAAGAAAAACGATAAGTTTGGGATGATTCCAAAATTAATCATCATCACTTCTGAGAGTCTCCTCACCCGTTAAACAAACAAAAAAATATAAGTCTGGGATGATTCCAAAAGTAATCCTAAACCCTTGAATGAGTCTTGACATCCCTCAAACAAACAAAACAGATAAATCTAGGATGATTCCAAAAATAATCATTGATACTCTGGGGAGTCTAAGTACCCTTCAACAAGATAAATACAAAGTTATGTGTTTGATGATTTTTAAAGTAGTTCTAAACACACCAGGCATTCATAAACCTTTCAATCAAATAAAAAATTGGATAATTTTATATTTAAACCAAATAAAAAGCCCACAAGTTCCTCCATAAAATTATTTACCTTCGGAATTAATCATTCCGTTTGAAACAATAGAGTCTAGGGAAGATAATGTTTTTTTAAATAAATAAAAAATCTTAAAGATGAAAAGGAAAATATATCCTTCTGCAAAGTGGTCGGGGTTTTTTTTTATAGATTTGCCAGAATAATTATCCAACTCACAAGTCAGAGTTACAATAGTCATAGCTTGGGCATAAGATAATTGTTTGATATGATTTCCAAACTTATGAGAACAATAAAGCGTCTTTCGTATAAATTCCAACTCAGTTTGAAATTTTGTCTATAATATTTCTCTAGCTTGAAGCTTAACTCCCAAGTGTGTCTCAGTTTTTTAGATTTTTATTTAAGGTTAACTTTCAATTTCTCCTCAACCTTAATTTTAGCCTTGAGCTCAACCTTCAGCTCTTGGTCGCTCAATAATGGCCCTGTTACAGCTTTTATTAATTTTCGAAAGTCAGGAATAGATGGGACTGTATTTTCACAAGCTTGATACACTAGTAAACAATAATTGTATAAAGACTTTAAAACAAAAATAAATAAAAGTTAAAATAATATATATGAAGATAATCCATAAGTAAAAAATTGAGTGACTTATATCAACCCTCGGTTGTATCTACCTCATGGTTAAGTCCATAAGAGTAACATGAGCTTGAAGCCTCCTCATGCGAGCCGAAGTAACAAAATGATTGAATAGTTCTGAAACCTGCTCCAGAAGGTAATATTTAAGTGCAGAAGCATGAATTTTTTAGTACAAGTCAAATCAACAAAAATTGACTACTATACTCTCTCACTTGTATCGTGATTTCTGGAAACATCAACAACTTTTGCACAAAAGCTGGTGGAAACAGTAACTTTGTTGGTAACAATATCACTAAGTGAATAAACTTCATCACATATCGATTATGTTATACCCATAAATTGTGTTTTTCATATTTTAACCAATATGATTATCTAGTAATCCATAAACCACCATAAAACCTTTATAAATATGAGTTTCCAACTAATAAAAAAACAAAATCAATATTTTATTTTCTTCCGTAAAAGCTCGAAATTGAATTTAACTAAAAATAAGTTCATAGAAAAAGAAGAATTGTAAAAAATTGAAGAGGACGAGGAAAAAAATATTGTTGGTACAAAAAACAGTGCTTAACTTACAAAAACATGTATTTCTAGTTTAAGTGAATAAAAAAACAATTAAGGTTATATAGTTAATAAAAATATTTAGGGTATTAAAAGTTAGCTAGATCTTAATAATAAATTATAATTGAAATAGTAAATTAAAAATATGGTTGTTTTTTATAACAGGTACATCACCCAACTTTTAAACATACCCTATTTTTTTTTTAAATATACGTATTACTTTATTTTATATAAATATCTTTCAACCAATATTTTATTTGACAATATAATGATAAATTTATAATTGTTCATAATATTTTTTTTCAAAGGGAACCCGCAGCCGCTACTCATAGTGCAATGAGTGCGCACAGGATAAACTCTCAGGGTAAAACCAACGCCAGAAGGTAAACCACACAAAGTGACAGGCTTAGCCGAGAATGAGTATATAAAAGTACTCGAACTCACGACATTTGGTCACAAACATACAATACTCAACCAACTCGGCTACCCATGGGGCATAATTGTGCATAATATGATTTAATAAACTAATGACATTTGTACGGTTAGTTCATTCGTCTCTTTTAGATTATATATATGTTTGTAGGTTTGATCATTCGTCTCTTTTAGATTTTACTAGAAAAATGTCCCGCGCTTTGCCGCAGGTTAATCATACAAAGCGCGGGTTAATCATATAAATCATTACAAAATATGCATATATATAAAAAAAAACTAAAATGATAGTTATATAACTATTTATAAACATTCATTTTATAAAACAAAAGACAAAAGGTTACAAACATTTCTTGTACAACCGAAAACAGAAGTAAACACAAAATTATTTTACAAACTATAGATAGTACAAAAAAAAGTTTTTTTACAAATATACAACATCTTCTATTCATAAATCTGCGCCTGCCTTTATAGAATTAGATACAAAATTATCTATTTTTGAAATAAGAATTAAAGTAGTAGATCTTTTAGCTCCTTATCGTCGTGGAGGAATGATAAAAAGGACTTATAGCCAGTCAAAATCTCATAGCTATAGGATGCTTTACCCGTAGATGTTTTTCCAGCTCTCGCAAAAATTGTGTGGGAGTCGTCCTCCGAGGGAGTTTCCGAACCTTATTTCCTTCTCGCGCGTAAAGCGAATGGGCATTGTGTTGTGGGTCAGTTTCGGATTTCTTCGGGCTTATAAGTTTATCTACATGCAAGAGTCTCGTCCAACATTTTCTTTGCCTTTTCAGCATTCCAGTTTCAAGCTACCAAATATCTCCGTAAACATGCCTCGGTGCAGAATTGTTTACTATGTCCCGTCAGCACTTCTAGTTCAGCACTAAGTTTACTCACTTGCGTATATTAGAAATTACTATATATTAACTTTTCCTTCGATTTGCAACTTTATACACATGGATTAACTATAAACTTTATTTCAAAAGTCTACAGTTGTGATCTCAAAGCCGTAAAACACTGGTCCACAACTGTTATAACATGATTCATTAAGCTAGTCTTATCGAGAAAAATTGAAAAGATGATGAAAATTCTTTACGTAAAAAAAAGGTTTATATACCGTGATATCTCGCTCTGAATCATCCTTGGGTTGATGAGAGTGTTTTCTCCGAAACATGTCAACGCTTTTAAATTCAACTTCTAGCAAATGAATTTCTTAAGATCAATAAAACAAACAGCACAATAGGCTCTCTTAAACACAAAACAGCTGACGATGAACATCAATACACAATTCGTTTGAAAAATGATGATCTCCAATTAAAAGACTATTGGGAAGTCAATAATCAGCATTACTTTGATCTAAATTTGAGTTTTTAACAGCAAGCTAACAATCTTAAATCTTATTTTCTTTACAACATTAACTTAAAGTTCCAACGCAGCTCGCAGTAACTTCATAACAGATCATACATATTACAGCATAATGACGCAGATTTATTAAATTCTTAATCACTTAAAACACAAAAACGACAGAGAAGATTAACCAAACTTATCGAATTAAGAGATTCATTAAAAAGAGTCTAATAATCATCAAAAACAAAAAAAAACTAAATAGAATAACATTTAACAATCCTAAAAAAACCCATAAATCTGCATTAACAATTGAATCTTACACTTCATCATGATCAAGCATGATGAAGCACTTCTATACTTCAGATAATTAAAAAAAACAAAATCGAAGACGACGACGATGATATGGAACTAATAAATCTAATGAAAAAATTGTGAACACTAAACTTGAATCGAGAAAGAGTTTAAACATAATCAACTACTTAGCAATCAAATTCAAAAGAAGAATAAAAATCGAAACAGAAACAGAAACTTTAG
Source organism: Limnanthes douglasii subsp. nivea (assembly GCA_036936605.1). Lineage (NCBI taxonomy): Eukaryota > Viridiplantae > Streptophyta > Magnoliopsida > Brassicales > Limnanthaceae > Limnanthes > Limnanthes douglasii. The sequence goes on from JAUPFV010000005.1 coordinate 187,955,661, forward strand.
TAATTTCGATGCTTATAGAAATCAAGGAGGGAAAGTTACCTTATTCGAGAGAGAGATAGAGAGAGAGAAAAGAGAGAGAGAGAGAGAGAGAGAGAGAGAGAGAGAGAGAGAGAGAGAGAGAGAGAGAGAGAGATCGTCAGGATGGAGTAAGTTTACGTGTATTGAAAAGAGAGTGGTAGGCCCCAATACCAGCCTTTGACTCTCACTTTAAGATCATTAGCAAGACTTGTATAGTCTTATACGTCATGTTGATGGAATAGTCGCATTAGATAGATTGATCATCTAATCCATCTATTCGGAAAGAGTACTCATGAGAAACTGGGAACAATTGGTGTAAGCTGAAATGGATGGGAAAAAAGAATAATAGCCAATCAAAATCTCATAGCTTAAATACGGCAATATCTAGTTACTTCCATTAGGATTTATTTGAATAGAAATCTCATAAACCATGCATTATGATCATTTAGAACCAAATGCGCATTCCTATCACTAAAAACCAAATGCTCACTCCTATTATTCTATGATCCGCCGTACTGGTATCTCTAGGCTGAGTAAGTTTTATCACAAAAATAGTTTAAGACAAAAATATGAAGAGAAAATAAATTATTTAACACAAAGATAGTGTAAGACACAAATATCAAGCTAAACAGAAAAAGCACAAAAATAAACTGGTATAAAGAACTACAATGAAAATCACAAAAATTAGATGATAGTTGAAAATGGTAACAAAGTAGCAAATAATCAATTTATGCAGCAATATTTGGTTGGAATGATGATACCTTAGGTCTTTTCAGTTTCTAAGATTCATATCCATTTTTCTAAAGAAAAAGATTAAATTTCATGATCCACTTGTTTAAGCTAACGTTAAAATAAATTGTAAATCTTGGCTTCAACTATTTCTGTCACTCTTTACCTGAAAGAAAAAAACAATTTAGGTTTTTTACTCTTTACCTGAAAAAGAAAAACAATTTAAGGTTTTTACAATGTTTTTATATGATGGCATATATACATATATTGAGGGATTTTGACGGATTTGGAAAGAATCTTACCTGTTTAAGGGAGAGCGAGAGCATGTGGTCATAAATATATTCACTCCATTTGTTTGAGCTCTTCTATGCACTTTACTTGTTTGAGCTCTAACAATCCTAAAAGCCCATGAATATGCATTAACAATTGAATCTTACACTTCATCACGATCAAGTACTTTTATACTTCAGATAATTAAAAAAGCAAAATCGAAGACGACGACGATGATATGGAACTAATAAATCTGATGAAAAAATTGTGAACACTAAGCTTGAATCGAGAAAGAGTATAAAAATAATCAACTACTTAGCAATCAAATTCAAAAGAAGAATAAAAATCGAAACATAAATAGAAACTTTAGTAATTTCGATGCTTATAGAAATCAAAAAGGGAAAGTTACCTTATTCGAGAGAGAGGTCGTCAGGATGGAGTAAGTTTACATCTATTGAAAAGAGAGTGGTAGACCCCAATACCGTCCTTTGACTTTCACTTTAAGATTATTAGAAAACGATTTACATGCCTTATAATCTACTGTAGAAATGATCCTCTCTTCATAGATTCTCTCTTCATAGATTCACATCAAGCTCAAATTCGTCAGATCTAAATTTAAATTCCAGATATATCTTGAAACTGTTCTTCTAGCACTTAAATAAGTATTGTTAATCTCAAAACCTCATATTAAAAAGATCCAAACAAAAAATGTAAAACTCACATGGAAAAGTACTTAGATCGAAAATTAAAAGATTGGAATTAAACTGTATAAATTTTTTTTGTTAACCGACCATCTTCTCCTTGTTCTTCTTAAATGTGTATTTCTAAGCCACTTAGAAACGACACCCTTACCTTTTTCTCCAACAATAATAAAATTTAGAAACAAAAATCAAAATCAAATACATAAGAAAAATACAGTATATGAAAGAAAGAGATGGATAAAAAATAATTAAATAATTGAAAATATAATACAACAGTTTCTTTTAGACAAATACCTGTCTTCAAGAATGAACAAAATACTTCTCTTGAAGAATAAAGATCATCATATACTGCAGAAAAAAAATCAAAAAATAATAAACACTCTTATAAAATTGTATGAAATTAAAATTAAAAGAACATAAATCTAAATAAATATACAGTAAATCCATCATCATTCAAATATACTTTATTTTCTCTTGTTTTTAGTAATTCATCAATTTTGGTTTGGGAAGAACTCGACAATTCGTCAATAATTTCTGCCTTAATTATAACTTTTCTAACTTAATTATAACTCCGTTTTTTTCTTTTTTCATCTTTCTTTCTTTTTTAAGAATCAAAACAAAAACCTTTATATCTTTTCACTAATCTCACAATATAAAAATAAATTTAAAAGATATGTATTCTTTTCTTTCTTGTCATCTTCTTTCTTTTTGAAGAATAAAAAAAATAAGAAAACCTTGGTAATGAAAACGACGAAGAAGATTCAAAATATAAGAAGATCAGAATATAAAGAAAACCACCGGAATGAAAAATTAGACAAAATAAGAATCAAAACAAAACCTTTATTTCTTTTCACTAATCTCAGAGTATAAAAATAGATTTGATTTATGATAAAGCTACAAAAGAGAAAAAGAGAGTGATGAAGACAAAAAAAATTAAAAAAAAATTACCTTGAGACAAAGAAGAAGATCGGAATATAAGAAGATTGGATATAGAGAAAACCACCTGAATGAAAAATTAGACCAAATTACTTTGCTAATGAAGAAGAAGATCGGAATATAGAGAAAACCATCGGAATGAAAAAATTAGACCAAATTACATTGCTAATGAAAACGACGAAGAAGATCGGAATATAGAGAAAACCATCAAAATGAAAAAATTAGACCAAATTATAGATAATAATGAATCGTTCAGGGAAATGGCTTTAAATAAATGATGCGTAAATTTGAAATTATACCTTGAAAGAGGAATGAAAGAGAGCACTGTAAAAAAAAAAATTGGATGGATAATGAATCGCACAAACAATATATATATATATATATATATATATATATATATATATATATATATATAACATGTAAAAACCTATAAGCAAGACACGTAGCAAATGGAAGCTATAAACAAAACAAAACACGTAGCAGACAGACGCTTATACACATGACACGCATCAAAAATAAAAATAATGCTATATATATATATAAAACGTCTGTAAAAAGGTTAGAATTTATACTTAGAGAAAGAATAAAACCTAAAACTATGGGCCAGAAAACTTAGTGCCGTTAAAATATTTTGTCCTGATGCGGATCTGTCATGCAAAACTAAAATCTATTTTGAATCATATAGCTATTCGACTTCTATACTCTTCCGTCTCAAAATATATACAGTTTTAAGGTTAAGGTTATGGAAATTATTTTTCTTTTCTATATATAAAATCTAATTATTATATCATAATAAATAATATTAAAAGGTGCATTATATCTGAAAACGATATATATTGTGGGAAAAAATACTATATTTCTTCTCTCTTTGATTTGAACCTGACTTACGTGACCTATTACATTTAAAGATATAAAAAGTTTCTATTTATTAAGTTTTTTATTTTATTATATATTTAGATTTCATTAATTCCCCTCTTCATTACATATATATATTTTTAATTTAAAATCCGATTGTTTTTATCTTCGCTCTTCATTGAATTATTTTATTTGAACAAATCTCTTCAATTTCAATTTAAATTTATTAATGTTTTTTCTTTATTCTTTTTTTTATTAAACCGTCATTTTTTTTGTACCTTTTATTATTAACCAAATATGTAAAATAATAATTTCTCCCATGACCACAAAAAGAGTTGAGATAAATCAAAAGTGTTTTTGTAAAAAACAGTTATTATTCGAATTTTATGAATCGAATCAAATTCAGATATACAATTTTTTTTTTATAGATTGATTTATGGATTAGTTTTATTAAAAACTAATTTTTAATATGTTTATAAGGAGATTTGCTATTTAAGACCCATCTAACAAACCTATTAAGGATAAAGATCCAAAACAATCAAAATTTTGTACCTAAAATACCTTTATATATAAAATCCAACAAACACCTATACATTTTTTTTCTTTTTTTTTTAATTTAAAATTTCAAAGGTTCATAGTTGGTCTAGAATCTATCATAGTTGTTCTGCTTTCGGATTTATCATAATTTCCACGTTTCGCATCTACCAGTACAAACTTAGAAAAAGTTTCACATATAGCAAAACGAAGATTTGGCATCTTCTTCATAACCGTCGTCTTTTTCGTTTACACTCTAAAATTAAAAATTTAATAGTTCATATATTTTAAACCGTAGCTTAGGAAAAAAATATGAAAATACCATTGTTTTTAATTTTTAAGACGAACAAAACTAGTACCATACACGATATGTTTTAAATTATATATAAAAATATATATTCTAGCATCTACCATCTATCTGTACAAAGAACACCACTGTTTCGCATTTAACAATAAACAGGTTTTGCATCTACGAGTATAAAAGAATAAACACGTTTCGCAACTATCATTATGTAGGGTAAAACCGGTTTCGCATCTTCTTACTTCGTTTAATTCGTATAATTAATAAACCCTTATTCAAATGAAAATTTCCAGAAACACACAAATACACTAAAATCGACCAAAACCTTACTGCAATACAACTACAAAATCAAAGTAATGCTAGAAGAATACCAAAATTCACAAAATAAACAGATCTTGGATTAACTATTTCAAAAAAAAAAAACCGAGTTACCTAAACACACAAATCAACTTATTTAAACATATATCTGAAATCAAAGTTTGAAATCAAGTAAAAACACAATCAACCTAGAAAAACAAGAAATCGAGTACAAAATTGAATATTCACTTATAATATTGCGGTGCTGTTTTATTCACATAATCGAATAGAGAGAGAAAACAAATAGGAAAAATGTGCTCTTTAGTTTACTTAAAAAAGTAGTTATGATTTTCTACAAGTAAATCAAGATTCAAGCATTTGATCTCCTTCATCTACATCTTTGTTGATTTGTCCTTCATTAATCACCTCTGATGAAAAAAGATATTAGTTATTCTCCTTGTCGACGATCTGTTGATCTCGAGCTTCGTTTTTTATTCATGCATCAACAAATAATTAACCCTAATATCCAACTTTTTAGACATCAACGAGTAAAGAATCATTTCTTCCTTGTAAACCAACAAAATCTTCTGTTGGGTTATTCTCATCTAAATTAGAAAAGATCTTCCATGAGAATGTATCCTACAATCTCGATAGTGAGTTTCCAAGTGTCAAGTTTGAAGTTAGAGACAAATAAAGACTAAAGGCTATCTCTAAGCATACAATTGTTGGGAAATTCTCAAGGGGTAAACCTAGTATCGAATCTACTAAGAAATTCTTAGAGAATTTCAAGTTCAAGGGTGATTTCAATATCACTAATATGGATTTTAGACATGTATTCATCGAATTAAACCTTCTCGATGATCTGAACAGACTATGACGCAGAAATGTCTGGCATATTAGGAATAAAGCAATGAGACTTATCAAATGGGGTCATTTTTCAATATAAATTATGAAAATCTAATTACCCCTGTCTATATAAACCTTTCCAATCTCCCAGAGTATATGTATAATGAGAATACTATTATAGAACTTGCTAAGAGCTTTGGCTCTCTTTTAAATATCTGGGTTCCTATAAAAAAAATCGTGCAAGATTCAATTACTGCAGAGTTTGGGTGGATATGGATGTTTCCAAACCTATGCCTAAGAATATGTGGGTCTCATTTGGTAAATAAAGATATTGGAAAGATTTAGTTTATGATGCTTACCCGAAATACTACAAAATCTATTATCACTTGGGTCACTTTGAGAAAAGCTGCAAGAAAGTTAAAATTTCCACCATTTCTACTCATTTTGTACCCTTTGGTCCCTTGATCCCACCAGAATCGAAATTTTATGATCATTTGTTAAATCTACTACAAATCACATTAAACCTTCAATTACATCTGGTCCCTTGATCCCACCAGAATCGAAATCTTATGATCATTTGTTAAATCTACTACAAATCACATTAACCTTCAATTACCTCTAGTCAAAATACTACCCCAAAAATCAGATCTGTTATTATAAAAAATCTACAAGATCCAACTGAAGCCTAACCATTTTCACCTGCTGAATTGATTCTTGATAATAATACTAACTTGAATTTACCTGTTGGATTTGAAGACCATGAATCAATTGAAGCACTTCATATGATAGATCTAGGAACTATGAATCATATCAGCATCACTTCTGATATTTCTCATTGGGATGCTTTATCCCTTTTATAAACAACAACTGAGAGCTTGCCTTATTCCCCTGCACGCACAAAGAAAACTCAATGGTAAAGAGACAAGTAAATTGAACACAAGAAGAACAAAAAACATAGATTTCTTAACAAAAAGGGTCTAATATCATCCAAACGTGTGCAGTTTAAAGGAGCTGCAAGAACTACTAACTATTTCAAATGACTATTACAATTTTGAATTGAAATGTACGTGGGCTTGGCAACAAGGAAACCGTTGCTAGACTCAAATCTCTAAAAATATCGAAGAAACCTAAATTTATGGCTCTACAAGAGCCTATGATCATTCAAACTAATTTTTATTTTATATCTAAGATGCTGGGTTTTCATGGATTCGTCAAAATGTAGATAACAACGTATGGGTCATTTGAAAGGAGGATTTCTGGTGGATATGTTATTCAATGAGGAATAATTTATACATCTTAATGTCAAACACAAAGATGATAACAAAAATTTAGAGTCACTGTCATTTACGCTAAGTGTTCTAGAGTTTTGAGAATCCTCATTTGGGACAGACTTAGAGCTATTGAAGATGAATCTATTTAATGGATCATGTTGGGTGACTTCAACACAATCTCTAACACTAATGAGAAACTTCATTGTACTTCTAATTTCCTAAATAATGTTTATGATTTTAATAACTTTATGCTTGATTGCAATCTATCTGATGCAGGGTATTCTGGCAATAAGTTTATATTGACTAATGGTAGACAGTGGAGAAGGCTTGATAGGTTTATTTATAATAATATATGGCTCAACTTCTTTGATTCAACTAAGGTCATTCATCTAGCCAAAACCTGTTCTGATCACGCTTCATTAAGTGTGTCTATTTCTTATAATCTTCTTAAAATCGGATATTCATTCAAGTTTATGAACACGTGGTTACTTCACAATGATTTCTACAAGATTGTTGAAACTAACCGGTCTGCTGGATCTACTGGAAATCCTATTATAAAATTCAGTTTCAAGTTAAGGAGGCTTAAAACAGAGCTCAAGGTGTGGAACAAGGAGGTTTTTGGGAACATCTTTGATTTTATCATAGAGATTGAAGTGGTGCTCAATTCTAAAGGAGCTAACTATTAGGCTTCTAACTTTATTCAAGACAATAAACTCCTAGATACTGCTAAAAATACCCACATAACATTACTACCTAGAGAGGAAGCATATTAGGAACATAAAACTCACACTATATGCCTCAAATACAATGATAAGAATGCTGCATTTTCACAATTTTGTGAAAAAAAGAAACAAACGTAATAGGATTCATATGATCTGGTCTGGTTCTAAATAGACTGATAATCCTATTTTGATTGGGGATTCTGCTGTTGAATATTATAAGGACTTGATGACTGATCTACCAAATCCTTAGAACTTTAACTTACTTATTGACTACATTCTTAAGCTTTTCAAAGATGAAGATAATGAAATGATTCTTGTTTATCCTAATAAATCTGAAATAGACTCTATTATCAAAGGTTTGAATCATGATTCAGTTATTGGTTTTAACGGGAAATTCTACCAATTTGTTGGCCTAGTATATCTGATGATCTATATGAAGTTATGTGTAAACTTTTCAGATACTGTCATGTTCCTAAAGGGGTCTATGCTACTATCTTATGCCTCCAACCTAAAATTTCATATCATAAGTCTTGGAAATACTTTAGACCTATTAGTCTAACTACCATGTTTAACATAATTATTTCCAAAGTGATAAAAAACATACTTGAAGCTATTCTGCCTAACCTAATATTATATGTTCATGGTGCATTTGTGAAGAGTAGAGATATTCATGAGTATATCTTGATTTCTAATAAACTATCTTATGACCTCAAACTAAAAACTAGAGGAGGTAACATCATTCTGAAATTAGAGATGGCCAAAGCCTTTGACAGGCTTGACCATACCTTTCTGCTTAGTATACTAGCTGTTTTGGGGTTCAGTCATGGTATCCTAAGGCTAATTGAGAAGAGTATAGACAAATGTCATTTCTCAATTATGGTAAATGGAGAAGCAAAGGTTTTTTTCAAGTTAAACAAAGGGCTGAGACAAGATGACCCCCTGTCACCTAGCCTTTTTATTTTAGCTGAAGAATATTTACTCAGGGGATTGGAAAGACTGGTACTGGATTTCCCTTCTATAAAATACAAGACCATAAGCAATATAAGCATACCTGCTCTGGAGTTCATAGATGATCTTTTGATATTCTGCAATGGGGCTTCTTCTTCAGTCTCCAAGTTATTAAACCTGATTTCACATTAAAGCTTCTAATTTGTAAGAAGCTTATAATTTGTAAGAAGCTCTTACCTCACTACACTGGAATCTATTCTGAACTTCAAGTACAACTACCTCCCCTTCAAGTATTTGAGAATCCCTGTAAGTATCATCAGCACAATAATTAACTATGATGGCTTAGTGTTTAAAGTCGGATCTAAAATTGTTGATTGAGACCAAACTACTTTAACCTTCGGTGAGAGGTTAATTCTGACACAATCTGTTTTTTATTCTATTCCTACATATATAATCCAAAGTTCTGTTATTTCTAAGATAGTTATTCTGAGGATTGAGGTCTTTTTGAATAATTTTTTTTGGGGTTTTAAAGATGGAAAAATGGCTATAAACTGGTCTCAGTGGTCTAAGGTCTGCAAACCCTTTGAGGATTGTGGTTTAAATATGAGAAAGATTGAGGATTTATAAGATGTTTTCTCCCACAAACTATGGTTAAACTTCAGGGCTCATAAATCGTTCTGGCTAAACTGATGTTCACAACTTATTTCAAGGGATTTCATCATATCATTTACCCAAAGCCTATCAGAAGTTCTAAAACATGGATCAGACTTCTGAGTGTTAGGGACAATGCTGAGAGGTTTATATTTTGGCATACTGGGTCAGGTAAAATATAATTTTGGCTTGACAAATGGTGTTCACTACACCCATTTTCTCTTTCAATCAAGATGAGGAAATGTATGAGTTTGAATGTAATGAAGTCAAGGACTTTTAGGATAATAGAAACTGGAATATGGCTAAATTAGAAGACTCTTCTATTCTCTCTAAATTTCATAATTTTCAAAAAGTTACCCTAAATGAAATGTTACCTGATTCTAATCACTCCTCTATTTCTAATGATGGTTATTTTAATACTAAATCTACATGGAATGTGATAAGAATTAAGAGAAACTGCTCTAACATGTTTCTAAATACCTGGAATCCCATTACTCCCCGTAAGTGTTCCATGCTTCTTTGGAGGTCTCTTCACAACTGGCTTCTTATGGATACTGCCCTACAAAATAAGAACATTCAGTTAGCTTCCAAATTTCAGTTATGTGACAACATAGAAATTATCAAATATGTTCAGGTTAACTGTTAAAATGCTTGGAATGTGTGATGTCATTTTGCTGCATTTTTCAACATTTATATTTTTAGAAATATAACGTTCTCGCATATGGTTAGAGCTTGGTACTAGTCAACTGATAAGACTGTGCACATTCAAATCATAATACCCCCAATAGTTTCTTAGGTCGTATGGTTTTCAAGGAATAAAATAAATATGATGGTCATTTGGTCTGCTCTATTGCCATGATATCCTACATTAATAAAATTTTGGTTTCTCTGGATAGAGCCAATCTCTTCAAGAGGAAACATTGGGTTTTAGATATCATGTTTGGTCCTCTTCTTGGTTGTATTAACTATCTAAGCAAGCTAAATGTATCTCTATCTCTAGCTTGGAATAACCCTAAGCTTAACATATATAAGTTCAATTGTACGGGGCTTGTAGTCTTTCATGTGAGTCCATTGGTGGTGGTTTGGTCTGGGACAGTGAGGGTACCATATTATTTGGCTTTGGTCGTCTCTATGTTACAAAAATAGGATTAATCAATTGGACATTAAAACTGATTCCAGTGTCCTCATTGAATTGTTCATTCATAAAAAAAGTCCTTGGTTTCCAAAGTCGATTCTATCTTGTTGTCGGAATATCCTATCTTCTGATATGAGACAAATTTAAATTTCCCTATAACAAATGAAGCGGATGATTGGATTGCAAAGACAAACTTGAACTCCAATCAAACCATGGATTTTGTCCAGGACAATGCTCCAACCCTCCTTAGAGCAATCACCTTCCTTGAAGGTCTAGGAACAAGATATTTGAGAAGAGATCCCAACCCTTAAGGAAATCATTCCCATTAAGAAGGTTTTTAATTAAATTCGCTATCAATTCTTACCTGATAGCTTGTGGTTGTTTTTTCTACTAAATTTCAATATTGTGATTTTGGGGATTTGATTCATTTGTCGTTTGTTCTTCATTAATACTTGTTGGGTCTCTCTGATTTCTGCCTCAGCTTATCAATCCTGTGACTTTTGCTAATCGGGATCCAATTTGTGCTTCATCCCCCTTCTTCATTTGCTACTCAGTCTATTTTGCAAGGATAATATCATTCAAGCAACTGTATGTACTCCAATTCGTTTCTCTATAAGAATCAGAAGATGAAGGCTTGATGGACTCAATTTTGCTTATTTTGTGGTTTTTCTTCTTCAATTGGCAGTTTCGTCTCTTTGTAAACCCTAGTTATACATTCTGATTTGTCTCCAAATTGAACCATTTATTTTGCGATTTATGTAATGAAAGATCCAATACTTTGATTAAAAAAATAAGAAAAATAATGTAAAATAATAAGCATAAAAGCTTTAATATAATTAAGTAAGAGTATTTAAGTTATTATTAAGTTTTATATGACAAATATTTGAATTAAATGAGTTTTTTCCAAAATACATGAAAATATGGTTTTTTTTATAAGGATGACTTGCACATGGATAAAACTCAAATCAACATTCCTAAGGCCCAAACCAAATGAGTTGTACCTATTAGGGTAATTTCTCCTAGTGAATTGATAAGCCAGTTCGGTACCACCTTCGGACGGGTCAGAATCGGCACACACGTCGGTGAGAGAGGGATTCACTTCGAAGGTTTTGAAGCACATCAAGGTCAGAGGCTCTGCAGTATCTGAGAGGTAGATATGGAGGGTAACTGACATTGAATTGACGTCAAAATTCACTTGGAGATCATATGTTACACCGTACCGATGGAATTTGAGAGCATTAATCGTCGTTTGGGGAAAACAGATGAAGGAGTCACATATGTCATCGGCAACATGGTATTGAGTAACTTGATTTGATTGGGGGTGATGTTTACATGAGACCAATACACGACCACCCTCTGGAAAATGATAACTACTTGAGAATCACCTGATGAGTCTCCTTGAAGCAGATCCGATTAGCGACCGTCAGGGTTTCCTTAAACAAACCAACACATCTGTTTCAAAACACGCGATGAAAGTCTGATGAGAAAATGACATTTAGTCAGCAAATAGACCTCTCGTACAATCCCGATACAAGGGAGTCCACCTCGTTATAGCCTGGCCAGTCGTATGAAATCTCACACAGTTCACGGCGATCAGAGAGGACACCACCTGAGCGATTATTTTGCAGAATGTATATGCATCAGCCGCAATAGTCTCCGTCTAGCCATATCCTTTATCCACCGTGTTAATATCCAAATAGATAAAGTTCTCACTAACGGCCAACAATGCGTCTGAGAAGAAGAGAACCACCATCGACCGTATCCCTATATTATGAGAGATAAAAAAACGTGTACGTCTGGAAAAAAGACATCGGAGACTTGTTATGACATCTTAAACAAATTGACCCCCCAACGATGCGATCAGAAATAAAACCTTGATGGATACCATTGCAAGATGGAATGAAAAATTAATGGAAGTCGGTTTAGGTTTCAGGCTAAGGGGCCTTAAACTTTGACGAAAACCAGCGAAAAAAATGATTTTCAATAAAATATTACCGTTGGAATGCTACCGTTGAGTTTAGAGCGAGGTGACTCATTCTCTCACTATAAGAAGTTATTATGTTTTTTTATGTTCTTTTATTTAACTAATATATTATTGACATTTAAACAATATATAACACAATGATTTATCGTGCATAACTTCAAACATAAAACTATGGTCACTACTCGCTTTTGGTATAAAAAAGTTTATATTTAAAAAACAATATGCTGAACTTAGCGAATGGCTTAGCCCATAAAAATATGAACTTAAATAGATAATAATATTACTTTTGGATTTCAAATGATAGTGAATGTTGTTTGGGTGAAGCTATTTTCCCATCATATAATTTTTATTTCCTCCATATTTCAATATAAATAAAAAAACTTATCACTTGTTTTTACTATCTTACCCTCATTTTATTTTCTAATTTATAACTTGATGTCATTAACCATTATGAAATCCTTATATGAACAAGCAGATGATTAAACTAAATTAAATCTAATATATATGATTTAACTTCTAAAATTAAACTCTAAAAACAAAAATCAAATTTTTTAAAGATTACTCAGGGAAGAGGAAGACACCAAAACCAAAGATTTAACATCTAAGAACATCACTCAATCAACCAACAATTTAATTTAATCTTGTTTTTTTAGTCTTACATTCATGTAATTTAAAAATCTGTGTTAAAAATATATATTTTTTCTAAAATCTCAATTTGTGCAGGTTTTAGCAGAATTACGGAACAACATATAGGAAGTAGTTGTTTTTTATGAAAAAAACACTTAATTCCGAACAACACCTAGTAATCATGTGCGTTTTTTTTATAAAAAAATTGCAGTTAATTTTGAGATGCCGTATCGGAATTAGGTGCATTTCGTCTGTTTTAATAAATAATGGTGCAATTTTAAGTGTTTTTTTTAAATAACGAATGATTTCTATCTTAGACGAATTCGAAAAATACTGTCGTTTTTTTAAAAATTAAAAAATAAATCAAATAGATAACTAAGGTTTATTATTTTTCAAGATTTGAAGAGAAATTTGAAGAGAATATCATTTTTATAATAACAAGATTAGGATTGAAATTTATAAGTGATTGATAGTAAAAAGCTAATAAGACTGATCTAGTAGAGACACCTAAAACTAAATTTAGGTCAAGTTAAAAAAACTAAACCCAAAGCCAAATAAATAAATAAAAAATAAGAGAGAAAAAAGACGAATGTATCCACTTAAACGAATCTGTATATGGATAATATAGTACATCAGGTTGTTTAATCGTCTCAGAGTTAATTACTGCCTTTATTTATAATAAGCGGTTTGTCACTGTCGTACACGTGGCATGTTCCGTCCACATGAATATACTATCCGATAAATAAGTCTACATTATAGCGTTCAAAATCCAATTCCGTTTCTATAAAGATTTTATAAATAAATATCTATAATATATAATATATAATATATAATATATAATATATAAGTTTGGATAAGAGAGAATAATAAAGAAAAATATATTAAAATATATTTGAAATTAAAAGATAGTATATAGTACTAGATTTTTATATTATTTGATCACTTATGATGGAACCAGAACCGACACCTAACATAATCAGATTTCAGAATATACCTTTACTCATCTCTGCAAAATTCCTTTAACTCTCTCCCCTTCCTCCTTTTTTTAATATCTCTGACTCTGTTTCACACCCCCCTTAGAAAAAGGAGAAACAATCTCTCTGTTTCTAACTAGAAGCAGCCATGGAATTATTTTTTGAATTCGCCTTAACGATTCTTATTTCGCTCGTCGTCTCTTTCGCTTTCGCTAAACTCGTTTCATCTTCTTCTCATACCGGTTGCGAACACGACTGCTTGTTTCGATCAGGTAAAGATGAAACCGATACGTCACTTAAGGAAGCCCTTCTCCTTCGAGCCGAATCCGGACTTTTAGTTTTCGAAAAGAAAACTCGAATTGTCGAAATCGGAGAGCCAGTTGAGTCGGCGGCGGTGGTAGATGAAGATTTGAGCGACGACGATGTTGTGAGATCACGATCGTTGATTATTGAGAGTTTTATCGATGAAGCAGCCGAAACGGAGAAGAAAGCTAAGTTGACTGCCGATGATGAAGAGGAGAAGAGGAACCTGATTGATGAAAGCCTTGACAGAGAGAGAATTAGGGTAACCGAGACGGAGATCGAGGACGTAGCGAGTTTGACTAAACATGAAGGCGTGATTGAGGTTTTGACAGGTGAAGGTACTGAAACCAAGGTCGAAGAAGACGAACGAGTTGTTGATGAAAATCGTGAAGAAGAGACGTACATAGACGATGATTGGGAAGGAATCGAGAGAACTGAGTTAGAGAGGGTGTTTGGTTCTGCAGTAGCGTTTGTTGATTCTCTAATTAATACCGAGCGTATATCGAGACTCGATAGCGAAGTGAAGTCACAATTGTATGCACTTCATAGGGTTGCAGTCGAAGGACCTTGTCATGAGGCACCACCAATGGCGCTGAAAATCACTGCCCGTTCCAAGTGGTACGAACTACGACTCTTTCTACTATTTTACTTGTGTGTTTGTGTTATTATATTACGCTAGGGTTTCTATATAGCAATTTACGATTCGTCCTAGATTAACATTTTTATATTAACCTTAAAAAATTAGTTGCAGAACATGGATTAACAATCATCGACATACAGTTTGAATATCGGAAAAAAAAATAAACTTGTCTGTCTTGTGGGGATAAAGTTTTAAAGAACAAATCAGTAACTTGAGTGGCCAAAGCTGGAGGCATCATGTGACTGCTTTAAAGTTCTTTGAAAAAACAAAAGATGTTTGGGATCACAAAAAGTAAAAGTATATGAGTTGTGATATAAACTTTATAGTTTAAAAAAGGAATCAATTTGATTGCATAAGAATGGTTCAAGGTAAAACCTATATATGGCCTGGACATTTTTATTATATACGGCCACCTATTGCCAAAAACAACTAATGTCAACCAACTTGGTCGACATTAGTTGCCTTGCGGTCCGGTCCGGTTTCGAAAAGTATAACTGAAAGCTTAGCGGTCCGGTGTAAACCGATAAGCTTAGCGGTCTAGTCCGGTCCAAAACGATAAGCTTAGTGGTCCAGTCTGGTTCCTTCAAAACCCGGACCAAACCGGACCGGTAACAGCCGTAGTTGCGTTGCAAAAACTAATGTCAATGAAGTTGGTCGACATTAGGTGTCCAAAACAAATTGGTCGATCCTACTGCCCGTTTTTAGTAATATTACGGCCCTTTGTAGCTTTTGCCTAATTCAATCTATAAATGTGTGAGATAAAATTTTACAAGTCTCAATAGATTAAGATTTTATTTATATTTGTTAATTGGCTGATCCTCAAACCCAAGACCTCAAGGTCCTAAAAGGTGTCATCTATTAGGAGAAAGAATAAAAGCTATTTAGGTGAACTAGATAAGACATTGTTTAGTAGTTTGATCTATCAAAGCTTTGTCACGGATACACTCACAAGTTTATCTTTCAAATTAAGGATCTTTCTCCTAGTCGGATCAATCAGTTGTTTCACTACTGTTGTTTATTGAAGATTGTCAAACTTGTAGTGGTTTTGTTTGGAACTTATGGTTTTAGTACTTTCTCGTAGGAATGCTTGGCAACGACTTGGGAATACAAGTCCGGATGTGGCTATGGAGGGGTATATCAGTCTTTTGTCAGACAACGTTCCTGAGTGGAAGCAAGATAATATCATTGTAAGTATTAATCCCGGTACAATTCGTATACTGTTCTTTACGGGTTCTATTTATGTGGGAAATTTTATAATTCAATGCCTTGTTACTGCAGGAAGACAAAAGTCATGGTCTGTTAGGTAGTGAAGCTTCTGATTCACATGTTTTGCATACCAATCACCCAGCTGGTGGATATGACTATGAGAGGTAGTTAATGTATATATTATTCGAGTTTGGGCCCCTAATATAGGTTGCATTAAGTATTTGATGTTGTCACAGACCAGATTGAGTCTTTTTCTTGATAATTGGTACTTGCAAGTGAAAAGACTATACTAATCCTTCCAAAAAGATCCAATAGGTATTCAGATTTTGGTTTATAGATCTGAACGAAAAAAACATGTTTTTTGTTGTTATACTAATCTTCTTTTTACGTCGTGATACTTAAAATTTATTGCCTTACATCTGACGGTTGTTTGATGCCTTATATGGGTCAATTTGGACCTTCAGTATCAGAAAACATGGGACCTATTAGTGGGTGGATTTTTGTTTTCACCATTGCATTTTCTGTCATCTGATTTTGTATTGGCTTGGTTTTCATTTGAAATTTATATAATCGTTCTTTTTTATTTTGAAAGTTGGTCTGTCCATTTATGCACTAAGCAAATAATTAGGCCTCTTCCCCAATAAGATTATGCTTGTTTTCCACTTTGTAGGAATCTGAAAGACGCTAATCCTAATCTAGAAGCTGCGGTTGAGACGGAGGGTTGAGTCGTGACACTGACACGATTTGTGATGGAGGAACCCTACGTTTCTATTTCTCCTTCAAAGTAGATATTTAGTGGATTTTGTTAAGTGTCTAAGAAGTTATCTAGAGCTGTATTGCTTCTTCTTAAGTGTCTAGGAAATTATCTAAAGCTGTATTGCTTCTTCTGGTGAATTTGGCTTGTTATGTTTTCAGGGTGAAGATTAACAAAGTCAAAAATGGTCTTTATGCAAGTTGTTCTCTTTTTTTAAATTAGGGAAGTGTTTATATTTGAAAAGATATTAAGCTTATTATGGCTTTCTTCAATTTAGTGTTTAATGATGAATAGCCACACTCCTCCCCAAACTAGAGGATAAAAAGGAACAACCATTGAAGACGCAGCAGTAAATAAATGATAAATAAATGATAAATATGCTCAAAACGCTAAAGGAAAAAATAATTAAAAGTAATTTGATATAATTATTGTTAAGCTAAGTCGAAGTGTTAAGTAGGTTTAGAATCAATTGGGATACGGTAGATAAAATCAAGGTTTTAGCTAAGGTAGGGTAAAAAAGGATAACAACTTTCAAAATTTTGACCAATTTTAAAGCTTATAAAAAATCTCCGCAGGTTGGAAAGTTCTCCGTCGGTTGGATATAAATGGTCCGGCAGATGAGAAGGTTTCATCCGCCGGAGAGTTCTTTTGCAGGTTGAGAAGATCTCAATCGGTGGGTGAGCAAAATCCAAAAACGCTCAAATTTACATTTTTTTGGATCTTATTTTAACCAAAACTTAAAATCAATCGAATTGGAGTTTGGAATAAAAAAACTGTAAGTAGAAGTTTAGTTTACTGAATTGGAGTTTCGAATAAGAAGACAGTAAGTAGAAGTGTTCACGGTGATGCCTTCCATCATGCCTTCCGTCACATTTAAAGTACTCTTGTTACACGTGTGACGGAACATAGTTCTACTTCTACCCATACAAAATTTGTTGGGTTTAGCTGATTATATTAATTTCATTTATCGGAACATTGGGAATAGTATGCTTGAATTTTGGTTTGATTGATGGATTTGATAATAAATTTTAATCGGCCTTTCTGAAAATGAAGACAATCTTGAGTACAAAATCAATGATTTTAGTAGTTTATGGGTTGAAAATATCTGAGATTTAAAAAATTTAGGTATATGGTCATCTTTTCTATTATTAATAAAATTAATAATTTCAAATTAAATATTAGTAACTATAATATTAAAAAAAATTGGAATCCTTTTAAAATTAAGAATTATGTCCAATCATTTTTTGTTAAGATTTGGAAAACTTACCTTCCTTCTAAGTATTCTTTTTTATTCTGAGTAGTCCAAAAAGATTAGGATCTATGTGCATCCTAACCTTCAAAAAAAAATCAGTTTGGCTTCAAAATGTCAATTCTATCATAACATTGAAACAACTACCCATTTGTTTGTCTCCTGTCCAACTATATGGCATATATGGAACCACTTTGCCATGTTTTCATGTCCTTATAGCTAACTTTATAACCATCCACCACTTAATTAGTTGTTGACTTTGATCCACCAAAAAAGTTAATCATATTAGAAGTATGCTCACATCGCTTACAAAGCTATTATCGACAAGATTTATATTATTTTAGCTAATCTCAATTGCTCAAACATGCTCAACAGAGACATTTGGCATGGTGACCTTAGTGTGGCTAAACATCTTGGTTGTATTTTCCATAACACTACTAGCAAAGACCTGATTGTAAAATCCTTATGGTCCAAAAACATAAGGATTTTACAATGATGTTGGGGTTTGGCACCCTAAGCCAATTTTAACTTGTTGTAAAACTCTAATTGCATCTTCTATGTCTATTAAATACATTTCTAGTGTCCAAAACCAAGTTGTTGATTGGCTTGCGCGTTGGACTTCAAAATATAAAATGAAATTGTCTCTTGATAGTAATCAAATTCTCAATCCATTAAAGCATAGTATTCCTCGAAAATTTGGATTGTGGATACTTGAATCTAGACAATTATGGTTGTTTCCTCGCTTAAACATCAATATGTTGTTATAGTTTTCAATGTTTGATCTTATTTTTGACATGTTAAACTCAAACTTGATTCAAATCTGATTCAAGAACTTTATTTCTTGGATGACCTAAGGAAAAATATGCTGAGGAGGATTTTGTGGACTGATGTTGTTGTTTTGAGAAGTTGCTGGTGAATACCTCAAGGGGAGCTACTTCTTGGATAGAAACTCATTCTCAACTTAATTATTTTCATTAGCCTTGTTCAAAAATATTATCTACATTAGGCATCTTTCGAAGTTTTATCAAGTTGTATAACTCGATCGTACCAATTCCTTGAAATTTATCAATAAAATTTGTTATTGTTTAAAAAAATACATCTTAGATATTTTAAATAATTTATTATATCTTTCAACTAATAGCTTTTATTATTATTATATATCTTTAGATGTTTTGAATACTTTATTTGTTCTTCAGTATTGTTGGATACATCTTCATATAACGATAAATCTCTATCGGCTCATTTTTTACTCGTTGAGAATGTTTCAACGACATTTGTTCGGCTGTTATATTTTTTCTTTTGGAATCATAAAGAATATAGATTGAGAAAATAGGATTTAAAGTATGGTGATTGTGTGAGAAGTATGAAGATAGTTGTGAGAATAATAAAAACAAAAGTATCATATTTATAGGAATTTTTTTATCAAATCAGATATCTGATTTAATCTGATTTTTTTGTTTCTTCTCTATAAATTAGAAAAAAAAACTCATCAATTTGTATTCGTCTCTTATATCATCTCTCCAACAATAATGTTTTTCCAAAAGTTCTTAAAACCAATTACTACAATTACTACTATAATCTCTCAAACTAAGATATTCTTCTACTTTATTATTTCAATAATATTCAATCAAAATTTGTAATCGATCTACTCAATCAAGTTTTTTTTATGGTGAATGATCATTGATGATCTAAGTGTTTGGTATACTTTTTCCTTTCTTTTATTTGTCTGATTGTTTGATATTTCTTTAATTTACTAGTTTTTTCATATTATAATATCTTCAATCAAGGGTAACAAATTATGAAGCCTAATTGATAAAGTTTATATTGATGACCACCAAATTGAAATTGACATTTTTGTTAACAAAACTATGTTCTATTTTGGATAATTTATGATATTAACTTATAATACACATTGTAAGAGAGTATATGTATTATCAAAATTATTGTTATTATTATTATTATTCTCTTACAATACCTATTATAAGTTAATATCAGAACTTATCCAAAATACAACATAGTTTTGTTAACAAGAATGTCAACCCCGAAAGGGGTAGCCGAGTTGGTGGAGTAAGGCATGCTCGTGACCAAAGGTCATGCGTTCGAGTCCATCTATAACGCTTTCTTGGTTTGATCATGTTACCTTGTGTGGTTTATCTTCGGGCGTTGGTTTGCAGGCTATTGCGTCAGATTGAGGGTTTACCCTGTGTTGCGGGTTCCCTCCTGAAAAATAAAGAATGTTAATTTCAATATGGTGGTCATCAGTGTAAAATTCATCCATTAGGCTCTATAGTTTATTTTCTTTAGTTTTAGAGGTTATACTAATTTTTTTGTAGTTCAATTTGAAACATTTGTACAACTCTTGGCCCACAAAAGTATAAAGTGTGAAATACTTAAATCAATAAAGTCTATATTTTATCTTTAATTGTCAGAGTGTAACAACTTATCATAATGTTTTTACCACTTATAAAATAAACAAACTATAACAAGCCATATTATAATCAACCTATTACAATTCTTTTATCACTAATAAGTAATTATCAAACTATAACAACACTTGTAGTACTTATAATCAAACCATAATTATCAAACCAATTTTTGAAAATATAATAATAAAATTATAATAACTTCATATTAGTGTTATATTATAATATACAAACTATATAAAAATTTGTTTATCAAACAATAACAACACTTATACTATATGTTATAATAAAAATATAACAACACTTGTTGTAGTACTTATAAAATATAATAAAACCATAATAATAAAAATAAAAATATAATAATAAAACTATAATAACCTTATATTAATTTTAAATTATAATATTCAAACTATATATCAATTTGTTTATCAAACAATAACAACACTTATACATATTTGTCAAACATAATTTTAAAACATTTATAGTATTTATAAATTATAATAAAACCATAATGATAATCAAAATATAATAATCTTATACTAATTTTAAATTATAATATATTACTGTGATAGCTGTGATATTAATCATCTTGTGTCTAGTCGTTATCGTGACTATTGTGACAGTGTTCTATCGTGACCGCGATGTCCGTAACTATGACAGTTATGATAGTGAATCCCACCCAGTTGTGACCTGTGATCGTGCATACCATGACAGTTTTACCATGATCTCAACAAATCTCGCTGTGATGGGTCACATTAGACCCATGTAACTATAAGTAAATGGAAAAAGTATAAGAAAAATAATGGTGAAAGATACATTTTGATTGATAAGTATTGGACTTTTATCTATACATCTTGTGTTACAATAAATATCTCTCTAATATTATGAGCTAATGGATAATATTTTTCTAGCCACCAAGATATGCAACTGAGTGTATTTTTGACTAAGTCGATGTAGATATTTATATATTTAGATAAACTAATGGGCCGTTTGGTTCGGACTGGACTAATTACACCCTTATCAATAACCTTCAAATCTTGGTGAAAGTAACAAAAAGGCCTATTGTTGTCTGAAGCGTCCTTGTTACTAGGTGAAGCATTATGTGGTGTTTGTCGAGGCACCCATCGTCTACAACATCTTTTGTCTTTTTTGAGGCATTCTTTAATATATTTTTTGAACGACGTTTGGTCTTTAAATTATTAATTACTTTGAAAACTTTGACTTGTTGATGATGATGCTTTAATGACTTCTTTATTATATGGTGGAGATTCTTTGACCTTGTGAATTTTTTATCTTTGCTTCATCTTTATCTGTCTTTCTTTGACTTTATTCATCTTTACTTTGGCTTCATTTGTTTGATTATTTTATGCTTTTCACCGAGCATATTTGTATAGATATTCCAATAGCCCCCTAACCGTTAATGAAGGATGAAGAAAGAAATGCAATTTTAAGGAAATTTATTCCTTTATTTTGTATTGATTTGAAAATAGCACATAATCATTCTTTAAAATGAAATTAAAGGCTAAATTTTTTGTTACCTTTAGGTATTCAATTGAAGCAACTTATTATTATTTTTTGTCGAATTATAATTTTGAGGAAAATATTTGTGTATTAAGTACACTCTGCATTAGTAGCACTTGTATTTATACGCTTGTAAATGAATTGATTCCCTCATGTTTTTATTTTTAGTAGATCTCTTATTCATTCTTGAAGGCTAAAGTTACAGGTTAATAATTTTATTCTCTTTCTATTCAGTCAAATTAATTTTTTCTCATCTTAGCGAATAATAATAATATATTTTTTAGTTAGTACATTATGCAAAGAGAATACATTTTTTTTATTTCTAAATAATTATATGCGTCGAATTTGAGGGGTTATTTTATTAATTTCACATGTAATATTATTGGCAAAAATTGATAAGTGTAATAAGATTACTTACTTAGTAGGTGTGCGTGCATTTCTTTGATATATTTTTATCCTGACCCTCAATTTCTTATGTTTTAATCTATTCCATTGATGTAGGAAAATATATTTCGCTGAATTTTAATTTATTATTTTGGGTTAAATACCATTTCTTTTTGTATGTCGACTTCTTTCTTCTTCGTTTATTCTTATTTTTCTTAGCTTTGATTTTATGTTAGTTTGTTACAATAAACTCTTTATTTTCTAGAAATTTCATAAACAAAAAGAGTATTTTTTTGTTTAATACTTCTAATTTTCAAATATTGCTTCTTTTAGTGTTCAAGCTACTAGTACCAAAGACTCTGCTCGTCTTGATTTTAAACTCAAGTGGTTGGTGGTCTGAAAGCAGACCAAAATCTTGATTTGAAAATGCGTTCGTATTCATTAATGTCAAATAGTGAGATTTTTTATAAACTTGAAGATTATAGTATCCTTAAAGATATATTTTTGTCAATTTCCGAAGGCGGGGGGAACTCCCACTAATGCTCACAAGATGAGGTTATTTTTTTCTCCTACCTTTTTTTTTATCATGGGCTACGCTTTCCACTAGACAATGATATTGTCGAGTTTTTTCATTTGAGACAAATTTTACAGAGTTAATTGATTCCCAAATTTTTGATGTTGTTGCTTTCAACTATTATTTTATCGAGATGACTATTTGCATATTTTTTGTTAAGGAGATTTTTTTACCATTATTGAGTTTCAGGCCGAAAGAAGATTCATTTCTTTTATGTTTGTGTGTCTACATTTTCACAGATCGTTAATGATTTTTCCAGAGTTATATAAGACTATAAAATACATTTCTGTATGTTAGTGGTAATTGGTCCACCAAAGTGAAGAATAGTTGTGATTTGATCAACCGTTTTTGGTGTGGTTTATTTTTGGTTGAGGATAATTTTGTTTAGAGTTTTGTGGTGTTTCAAAGGTATTTAATGTTTGGATAGACTGCATTGAGAGACTTGAGCTGCCTGGTTGTATTAAATGTTCATTACCCTCATTAATGAAAGTGGTTGGGTATGTATACCCTTAATTGTGGGCCTCATGGGCTTTCAGGTCAACTTATGGATTCGGGTCGAGTTCCAAGACCCATTAATCTTTAAGCAAGTAGGTAATTAGCTTAATCATGAAGTGATTTAAGTTTTAATACATTTAGTCATGTTCGGATGGTTCAATGGGTGGCTTTTGTCCGAATTGCCCCTATCCGGTTCCTTCAGTGAGTGGTGAGAAAGTCCGGACTCATCAGTTTTAAAATGCTATATGCTCACTTTCTCTCTTCTATTTTTTGTTATATATTTTTTATTACTAAGTCTTTTTTTATTCTTAAAAAATCTTTATAGTAAATCGAAGAACGTACTTTAAAAAAAGGCATACTCCAGTTTGTCCAGTATTGTATGGAGAGTAATTTGTGTGCTTTTTTTTTATTTCCGAAGCAGATGAGGTGAATGAGAAAGAAGAATGTCAAACTCATAAGATGTGTAAGAGCTAAAGTATTTCATGTGATTTTTTATTATATTCCTTAATGATTAAAACTAAATGTACCTTTGTTTTTTGAAATTACAAGTCGTTTCATTATGCAGTGGATATGCATGATTATGGTCTTACCAAATTCGCAAGTATGGTTGATGTTTAAAAAAAAATTATTTTATACTTTAAGCATGAGAGTTATTGAGTTGAAGAAGTTCAAAGAAAATATCTAGGATCTTCTAGGGCATAATATACAATTTTTAGGTGAAAAATCTATTGATAAGTTTGGTATATTTGTTAGTCAAAATCCTAACTTAGTTTTGTATCCTGGACGCCACAAAGACAAAGCAGTTATTCCATATCTCAGAGTGCCTGCTTCGAAAATTGTTTTTTTTTCTCTTAATCAAATTCATGAGGTGGTTACTCAATTTGGTGCTTTGGCAAGCCAAATATATTTTCTTATGCATTTTTTTATATTGGAGTTGGATACTTGTCATATAAATCTTGGCTTTGGGGTAATATTATTTCCTCATGTTTTTTGCTTGTTTTTTATATTTAAAACTTATTAATATCTCTTTTTTGTATGTATATTATTTGTAATGGGCTAACTATGTGTCATCACAACCAAACGAACTTTTCGGCTCAGTTTTCAGATATTCGAGCCTTTTTAATGGTTTTTTTATCTTATAGATGGACGATATGATTTAAAAGTTGTTATTGAATCTGGTGTCAAGAGGGAAAAGTAATTAGATTATATATCAGCTATGTATACTACTGTGTTGAAGTAGCTTGCTGCTGGGGGTAATTCTCGGTATATTGATTTTAGTAAATATAAAGCTGTTATGATTTCCTCTGTCCAACATGCTATTATGGAAGCTCATTTCATATTAGTATTGAATGTGCATGATAATTATCCCGAGATAGATGATTTTTGGTATGATATTCTTGATGACCACTAGTCATGTTTTTTATTATACATCATTTGGATTTTCAATGGTTTTTATCATCCAAAGCATATTAATTTTTTTACGAAATATTAATTCCAACTAAAGAACTTTGTTGTTAACGTATTTTTATTTTGAAGACTTTTTGTATGGCTTATTATTTCTAAAAGATATTTTTCCTTTGGCATAATATATTTTACCACTTATATCTTGGCGAAACATATTTTTGCTCGATCCATTTTTTGTCAACATACATTATTTATTTTTGTAGACATGTTATATATGTAATTTGTTCTGATGTACATTTTCTATTTGATATGTAATTCTTCAGCTTGGGGCAACAACCTAAGGTTCAACAACCTTTCCCTTTCCTAACAACTTTCAAGTTTGGCCTTAGATGCTTATAACTTTCAATTTTATCATCAAGATAAGCTATTCATTAAATAGTTTTTTTTAAATTTCAGCAGCATCATCAAGAAGGGCCCAAAAAAAATGTAAGTCGCAAGATGGATATTGGACTAATAAAGCATGTCTAAACCATTAAGAATGGCATGAAAAGACCACGTATCATATATAAAAAATATAATTAGTTCATGTATAATGGAAGAAAATAAAGAAGTAAGCAAAAGAAAAGAAAAGAAAATCTTATGCTACCTCAAATTCCAAATTCAAATTTAAATGAGTTTGAAGTTTCTTTTGACTGGCTAAAGTGGCAAATTGATTCACTATCTGAGGAATTTGTTCTAACAAAAATATTTGAAGATGTTGTAGTAGTAACTTTGAACGAAGATGCACCCATATTGGATAAATCACCATTTGGATCCCCATTTATGGTATCCTTAATACATCTATCTATAATATGCTGACAAAACAACTTCGACAATCTTAGAGGGATCATCATCAAGAATAATATAAAGATGAGAAGTTTTTGATGAGTTAACATAAGCTTCAATACTAACAACCACATCATCCTCCAAATTAACTTATTCGTTAACTCTTTAAAAATTAAAGTACTTATCAAGTCCGTAGGTTCAACCGCTACAATATCAGCTGCCACAGAAACTTCAACATTAGTTTTATGATCAATTGAGGAAGCCAATTCTTGTAGATGAAGACCTTACAAACTTAGGAAAACTTGTGGCTCCATATTATCAAAATCGGAAATGAAAGAACTCATCATGATCCTGTTTGGTGACCGTTTTAGCTTTAACAATTATCTTGTATCTTATAACTTTAAAATCATACTTAGGCATATATTTTAGCAGGGCTTCTATATTTTTCTCGTCAAATGAGAGAATTATTTTGACGTAAAATTATAAAAAAGTAAAAACTTCCTTAGAAATAACAGGATAGAAGATATCGATGATTAATACGTCTAGCACAACCACAACATCAAACAAAGCTATGTACTCAGATAAGCATATGTACGAAGAGAAATGATAGGAGTTGAACCTCATAAATGTTTGTCTCAACAACAAGATTTACAACAATATATTGATGGGGAACATGAGAAGGTTAAAGAGCTGAAAAACTACTTTATTGCTTGGTTTTGAGAGTTATATGTATACCATTTTAATTCTTAGTACATAATTTGTATTTAATGGTAATGATTATATAATAAAAATATTACCTATGGCCGCCGAAATTTTGCACATTTTAACCAACGACATATCGTCATCCTCATCTCTGGCCTCTCCCTCGATAATAATAGCAAGCTCTTCATTTATTTTTCTAAGCCAAGAAAACTCACAACAATTATTTTGCAAGCATAATCATCATCGACTCTGTATTGGTAGTATATGAGGGAATAACAATATTTTCCTTGAACCTCAACCTTTCATTTTTCTATACAATTCCATCTTGGAAGAACATTTTCCAGCGACTTTGTTTATGAAAGTTTTGTCTCAACAGCTTTATTCTTTAGAGATTACTTTTCCAATTCTTTCTTCATCGAAATGTTTTTCCTGAGTATCTCCGTTTGAAGAAGCACAAACTGAGAATCCACCTTGCATAATAATACTCGACCATAATCCACTACCGAAAAAAATTCCTTGGTCAAAAGAATTAAATGTTATGAATGAGAAAACTTGGAAGCCTCATTCATAATTTGAGTGTACTTCATACGAGTACGTTATTTCCTTTTGCCATCAAAATACATGTTAACAACATGAATTGAAAATGAGATAATAAAATGTAAACAACCAAACACATGAACGATAAAGTCAATGAATAAAGGTTTGTCAAAAAGAGGATTATTGTAAAAATTATTTGATGTAAAAATTATTTTTACAATAATCCTCTTTTTGACAAACTGGTTGAAGAAGACGAAAGAAATAATAATAATAAGAGGATCATTGATTCAAGAAAATCAAGAAACTCGTGGAAGAAGACGAAGGCAGTGTAGAGTAAGAAAGCGAATAAATAAAGAAAATTAATGATAATAAAATGTATTTATACCTAAATTTTCAAACTAATCTCGCGGGTCGATTTATTTTATTTTATGGGTTAGATTGACTTGCAGGGTAAGTGGCTTAGATTCAATGAAGTATGAAGGACCATGATTGCGAAGTTGAAGAGGGAGCATAAGTCTTCCTAAAAGAACATACTTTCCTACACGTGTAAGTTTTTATCAACAATTTTCTTTTTCACCAGAGTATACATATAAGCCCTCAAAATTCAAAACCTTTGCAATAAAAAACACCGAATAAATTCAAATCTCATGCAACAAAATCCTTTCTCTTTAAATATATCAACCAACATATAACTTTGGCGAGAAATACAAGCAGATGATGTAAATCTCAACTGATTAAAAAAATTGAAGATATTCCCCTTGTTAGAATATTCAGTGTATTAAGTTTCCTTATATAGGCCTCTAAGTTCTCTATATATTGAGATCCTTACTTGGGTTTGCATTATAAAAACAATAGTTCAATACAAAAGGGAACATTTTCTAATAAACACAAAACCCTAGCCGCCTCCTGCGGCTACTTCTCTCTTTGTTTTTTAACATGGTATCAGAGCACGTGTCATTCTGGGAATTATGAACATCCTCAACAAAGATGGCTGACAATGAAGTCGTGGTCAGTCAAATCCCTAATGAATTAACAATGCAGATTGCTGCTATTTTGAGAAATGGTCTCGGAACACAACAACAAACAACTAACCCCGAGAATTTATCCCTAGGGATTAAACTCGGTGGTGAAAACTATGCCCTATGGGAAAACCCGATGAAGAAAGCAATTGGGGGAAGGGGGAGAGGTTCTCACATTACTAGGGATTCGACACCTCCATCCAAAACTGACAACACATATACAAGGTGGGAACAAGATGATCAATGTGTTTTCACATGGATTATCCAGAATCTTGAATCCAGCTTGGTGAATAATGTCTCGCAATATCCCACTGCAAAAGCCCTCTGGGATGGGTTAGCCACCACATACGGTTCTGGTACAGATTCGTTACAGGTGTTTGACCTTCATAAGAGGGCTAATTCATTAAGGTAAGGGTCTGATACACTAGAAGACTTATGGAACAAACTACTGAACATCTGGATGTCTATAGAAAGGCGAGATCTGAACCCTATGAAAGACCCAGAAGACATTCAGATCTACAATAAGAAGACTCAAGAATAAAGACTCTATCAATTGCTAATGGCGATTAATGACAAGCTGGAACCAGTCAAGAGAAATATTCTGAAAAATGATCTTCTTCTTTCCGTGGAAACAACATATGCTACAATACGAAGGGAAGTCTAGGCTTAATATACAAAAATCAAGTTCTTCTGATAGTGACTCGATTGAAAATTGGAATGGGTTTGGCTGCTAAAGATTCTGCACGGAGGTTTAAATTCCGATCCAAAGAGAAATAAGATAAATCCAAGTTGTATTGCACTCATTGTGAGATGAAGAAACACACTAAAGAGACATGTTTCCAGCTGGTTGACTATCCAGAATGGTGGGAGGACGGTCATGAGGAGAAAAATAACCAGCGTTTCAGATCTAATATCAAACGGGCTTCGTCTACAAGTGGCGGTGAAGATCCGACTAAAAATGAGCAAAGAAGTGGCACTGGTTTTGGAGGAATGGCGGCGAACTCCTATGAAAAACTTGGAGGTAAAAGGTTTGAGAAATCAATGAATTGGATCTTTGATTATGGGGCTACGGACACCATATCTTATGATCCTAAAGACTTTGGTAACATGTCATCTCCAAAGAAGTCCTATATTGAGACTGCTAGTGGAGAAATTTCAATTACCTCAATCCTCATCAATGACTAATGGGTCATTTAAGGATTTTTAAAAGAAAATTAAAACTAAAAAAACATATCAACATCCTCGGTAGTAAAGAATTACATAAGTGGATGATTAATGGGTATAATATTTCCCATATATTTCACCAAAGGCTCGAGGGATACTAGAATACCTTTAGAATACGTTCGGCCAAATAATATTTTCAACTACCAAAACTACCAAAGAAATATCAACACTTTAGATTATTAGTAGTCCTTACTTCATCATTCATTAAGGACTATATGAGCTACAATCAATAAAGAATCGAAACATTCTGAAGCTAGTAGTAATAAAAATAAGTTAATAAATAATGAATATGTAATACCCTAACAATATACTAATTGTTAGATGTACTCTTTCCTTTCGTATATAGATATTTTTTTTCCTTAAATAGGTTTCGGCAGATGACAGTTTTTAATTAGACACGAACAACGTAGTACAAACCAAACGGAAAACGTCTATGATAACAGTTCTGCTAGGGTAAATTGAATAAAAAAACCTTAAGACTCTTAAGATCTAGCCAAAAAACAACTGGCATAAATATTTCAATATAGAAATATATATATATATATATATATATATATATATATATATATAGAAATATATATATAATGTAATAACTTGAGATGAGAAGACAAAAATTTGGCAGAAAACAAGGTCAATAGTATAAAGCTCAGACATCATCAAGAGATACTTCAGCCAATGCCAGTAAGTAAATGCTTTAACAATCAAAACTAGCCATTCATTGTTATTCGCTTAAGGACTATGGGGTTACTAGTAGGTGTGTAAATAGTTCGGTCCGTTAACATTGGTTCATCAACCATTTCAAAACTAAAAGTCGAGAAGACTTGGCAAAATCTATAATATGTAGGTGGTTAGAACAAAATTGTGTCAAATCTTCCTAATATATAAGAGATATTTCCTAATATATAAGAGATATTTTATGTAATAATAAACTCTATAAATATAGACCTAATGATCATCAACAAAATATATGTTCATTTATTTTATTATATTTAAGTAATATTAGCGATCCATATATTATTATTTTTTTAATTGTCTTCAACTTCAAAATTTATTAACCTCTCCAAAAAAATCACATTATAATTAAACCATGATTAGATAAAAAAGTAATAATACTCATTAACTTATGATTAATTAAATATAAAAAATATCAATTTTAAAATTAAAATTTTCGTTTTATTTTTTAAAATTACAAATTTTGATTTAGCACAAAACAAAACAAATAATATTTTTTACCAAGTCATGAATAGGGATGACAATGGGTCTTCGGACCGGGTTCAGGCCGTTTATGTTTGTGGGTCGGTCCGTAAACATTGTTTTTACTATTTTTAAATTTGACTTATTTTTAATTTAAAACAAAAGTTTAAAACGTAAATTTTTAAACCAACGTACCTAAACCACAATAGCAGAAGAGAAAAACATCCAAAGAACTTGAAAAGTTAGAAATTAGGATTGTGAATATTTATAGGCAAAGATCTGAAGAAATATATTTATAATTTATGGAATTAGTTTATGGAAAAGGAATATACTTAATAAATATATTATTGACTCTAAAAATAAAGTAATAATTATTCAAAGACAATATATTATTGGTAAACAAATAAATGTCAGTCTTCTAGTAATTGGGAAGTACATTTTTTTTGTTATATTTTACAAATTTATAATTATTTTTAATATATTTTTTATTTTTTATATATAGTTTATATTTACGGGCCGGGCCGGGTTGGACAAATTAAAAATCTATACCTGACCAGACCCGTATAGGGTCATAATTCGTATATTTGTACCCGCCCCGTTAAATGTTGGGGATGGACAAAGCCCGACCGGATTAGGCCGGGTCGGGCCGGTTAGAGCCGGCTCGGACCAAGATTGCCACCCCTAGTCATGAACCATATTAAACAATCATGAGTAACTATCTTTGTTTTAATAACATAATTTTGAGACGATCTTTTAGAATTATGTATATTTTTTTTATAAAAATAACAATTACACCTAATTTTAAGACAACCCTTTATAATTAGGTGCTTTTAAAAATAATAACACATAATTCTGAGATAAACTCTTAAAATTAGGTGATTTTAAAAAAACACTTAATTTAGAGAACATGTCTTGGAATATCACATTCTCAAATTTGAACATGATTTTTTGAAATCGGTTTATTGATGTTTAGTGAATCTAGACTTCAACACAAGATTACACACATGGTAACCCGCAACCGTTACTCAACGGGTGCGCACATGGTAAACCCTCAGTCTGACGCAATAGCCTGCAAACCAGTGTCAGGTAAACCACACAAGGTGACAAACTCAACCAAGAAAGCTTTTGTAAAGGGACTGGAACGCATGGTCTTTGGTCACGAGCAAGCCTTACTCAACCAACTCGGTTACCCCTTTGGGAGCAGGTTTTAATGTTATGTTTATAGGAATCCAGGATTTATATAAGTGAATGACAGAAGAATATAAATTTGAAGTCAAATGAAAAATAAAAAATAAAAATTTTAATGATTTTGTTTTTTAAATTTTAACATGAAAAATAACAGTTCTAATGTACAATAATTTTATAACTTCCACAAATTATTTTAGCTTATTTCACCCTGCAAATGCAATCTTATATATATATATACTATTTTCTTATGGAGAAATAAAAAATACAAGTTTCAATATATAATAATTTTTCACTTTCCACAAATTATTTTATCTTATTTCACCACGTAAATGCATTAACATAATTATATTTACTATTTTTTATGGATAAAAAAATACAAGTTACCATAGTTTTTTTTCAAAAATTTACTTAAAATTAAATCAAAACCAAAATAATCATTTAATTTTTTTTTATCATGAATGATTCAATTATTTATATATATATATATATATAAAGATAATAATTAAAATTATAAAGTATCGAATAAATCCATTTAAATTTTTGAGGTAAAAAAAATATGGAAGACTTACTATTTAAGACTCATCCAACAAACCAATACCCTAAACAATTTCTTTTTTTTCCCTTTTTAATTTTTAATTTTAAAGGTCCGTATTTTTTAAACCGCAACTCGGAAAAAAAATGAAAATATTATTGGTTTTGTTTTTTTAAGACAAACAAAACTGGTACCACTCATGATATATTTTGAATTTTTTGTAAATATATATATATATATATTACACCCGTTTCTCGGTATATGGTGTCGCATCTAGCAAAACAAAGAAGGTTTCACATCTAACAAAACAAAGAGGTTTTCGCATTTAGTAAAACAAAGAAGATTTCGCACATAGCAAAACAAAGAAGGTTTTTCATCAAGCAATAAAGAATGTTTCGCATCTAGCAAAATAAGAATGTTTCGCATCTAGCAAAATAAAAAGGTTTCACATATAGCAAAACAAAGAAGGTTTCGAATCTATCAAAATAAATAAGGTTCCGCATCTAGCAAAATAAAAAGGGTTTCGCATTTAGCAAAACAAAAAGGGTTCGCATCTATCAAAACAAAAAAGGTTTCGCATCTTCTTCGTTTTACCTTATAAATTTTAAAAAATTAAAAGTCTATATCTTTTACCCTGTAACCAGTGGCGTAGCTAGGATCGAAACATAGTGGTGTCCTGGACCTTTTGATTATTATCAAATAAATTAAAATAAGATACAAAAGTTATAACAAATATGGTTTATATTAAAATCTCAAATATCAAGTTTTCATTGTTACGATATAATATACGTTACAGAAGTAACTAAAATGTGATTAAAAAACTAAAATAAAAACATAAATCTAAGTTAATTTTACATGTACTTTTCTCTTACTCATAGCTTGAAAATGTTAAATGTTGAAGGTTAGTTGTGTTACTAATCGTGGTAAAAAAAATTATCCACAAATGTTACCAAACAATCATTAAGCCATGGATCGTTCATTCTAATTTTCAACTCATTTTTCACATAATTCAAACCCGAGAAAACTCGCCCAACACTCGCCATTGCTACAGGTAAAAGCAAAGCCAACAATGGACAAAGTTATTATGTTCAGTATATTCTAAGTAACTTCAATATAATGATATTTATCCTTACGAGGTTGTGTTAGACCTTTTAAAAGATAAGATTTTTTTATCGAGTTTTGAAGATCTGGATGAAAGCTAGAGACTAGGTCTCTTTTCCCTTGATCAGCCTCCAATTGTTCCCAATTTGAAGATTGTGCTTCAACTTCAGGGTGTGGATTAACAAGTTAATCTTGTGTCTCTTTGTAGTTAACTTCAATAATTAAACGAAAGACATTTGTATTTGATTTTCTAAATTTAGGAGTTGTTTTGAAATATCTATGCATCCGATAATGACAAACATAAAAACTTATTAAATAATAATATTTTAACTTAACAAAGTAAAATAAAAATTATGATTTATGGATGTCTATTTGCTTTGAAATTAAACTTTACAGTTCTCTATCTTAAGATAAAATATAGATCAACCAATGTTAATCTTTGTAACTAGCGAACAGTAATATAAGACATGTAGGAAGGAGCCCGCAGCCGCTACTCAGAGTGCAATGAGTATGCACAGGTTAAACCCTCAGTCTGACGCAATAGCCTGCAAACCAACGCCATAAAGTAAACCACACAAGGTGACAAGCTAAGTCGAGAAAGCGTATGTAGAGGGACTCACACTCATGACCTTTGATCACAAGTGTGCCTTACTCAACCAACTCGGCTACCCCTTGAAACAATTGTTCTAAAAGATTTACAATCTTATAGTTTATAGTTAGGTTTTCCATATCTATTTATATTGAAATAATATAGATTTATATTATAAATTCCAAAATAAATAATATATATAATAAAAATCTATATCAAATCCATATATAAATTTATATTATTTTTAAATTTATATATAAAAATTAATATATTCATATATATTAAAATAAAATAGATTAATATTTTATATATAATAAGAAAATACCTTAACTTTAAAAGAAAGATGTAATATGGGGTCAAACTACCCACTTGGGTCTCGAACTCATGACTAGTGGATTCCTGACCTGGCTTTTTTTGCCAACAAGACAAAGGTAAGGGAACCCATGACCAGTGGGTTCCTGACCTGGCTTTTTTGCCAACAAGACAAAGGTAAGGGATATGAATATATTATTAAACATGTTATTTAATGGAACCAGGTGGGTTCATGGGACCCCACAGGCTCCCACGTAGCTCCGCCTATGCCTGTAACTCGGAAAAAAAATCTAAAAATACCGTTGGTTTTTTTAAAGACGAACAAAACTAGTACCACTCATAATATGTTTTTTTAATTTTTTTAAAGAACAAAATCATCATCTAAACTCTCGGTGGCTTCGTGAGTTGTAGTAAAAGCGATTACTGTAACTTTAACTTCTAGGTCAAAAAACCATCTCTGACCTGTATAGCGTCGTGGCAATTGATTTGGTTAATCCCGGTGTAGATGATACCAGAGATTTAGTTTACCTAGTTCACGTCCGATACAAGATTTATAGACAGAGTAGCTTGACAAAAAAAGAATTTTAATTTCAACTTCAAGTGTTTTAATAGTAAAATCATCATCAATGCCATTGTTGAAGGTTCTTAATATCTCTGGTCTAAGGAGCCAAAATGTCGAGGTAGATCGCCATTTTAAATTTCAAGCGGAACTTAATATCCACCATCAAACCCACTTAAAACGAACAAAGGAAGAAATAAAGATATAGAGGGTACCTATGAACTTCTTTTATAGAGCTTTAATTTTTTTTAGTATGGGTATAAAAGATATTAGTGGGTCTTAAATAATAAATATTTGAGTAAAACTGGACTTTTTTCGAAGAAACATGGAAATATGGATCTTAAGTGGATAATAATTAGGATTATGAGTTTTAAATGGTACTTAACCCAAATAAGATTGGAGAAGAATAAAAAAGATTAAACCTTTTATATATATATATATATATATATATATATATATATATATATATATATTATTTAATGAAAATTTTATTCTTTAAATATACTTTTTTTTCTTTTCGGCAAAGAACACACATCTACTACTCAACGTGTGCGTAAAGGGTAAATCTTCCCTTTAAAACAATAACCTACAAATAACGCCAAAAATAAACCACACAAGATGGCAGATCAAACTAAAAATGTGTTTGTAGGCTCAATAAAAAAACGTTAATAAAAAAATTCAAATTCATAATTTTTTATCCCAGGCATGTCTTACTCAACCAACTCTACGTTTCTTAGATAAACAATAGGTTTTTTTCGATCTTACGTGTCACCTTTTTGATTTAAGGCAAAGAAGTAAAGTCCTCGGGTGGATTTGGCTTTCTTCTCTCTCAAGAAAGCTTAGAGAAATGCTTTGATGTTTCTTGTTTCCAAAGAAACTCTTCACTGATTTGATTAAGTAAGTGGTGGAATAAGAAATATTCTACAAAGTTGGTGCAGCGTAGGCAGGCTCTGCCTGTTGAGTGGATTGATCAATCATGGCTAATGATTCTGATTTCCCTCTTCTAAATGGTAAAGCTGTTTTGTCTACTAATAATAAAGATGGTGACTCCAAAAGATCATATTCGGATGTGGTTATAGAGAAAGATAGATTCACGGAATTCAGGCCTGAATGTGTGTTGAAGTGTGATGACATTAATATCATCAAGTTTGACGCAAAGGTAAAATCTGAGCTATGTGCAAAATCAAGAACTACCCTTGTTGTAAAGTTCAAGGAAGGGATTCCGAAAAAGCAGGTGTTTCAAGAATTTCTTGACTCATTTATGTTTAAAGGTGCATTTACGTATACAACAGTGAATTCTAGACAAATTTTGGTTGAATTTGCGGTGTTAGAAGATGCAGGCAGATTGTGGATTAGACGCTTTTGGAAGGTCGATGGTAGAATGATGAGGGTTGTCAAGTGGTGCCCTCAAAGTTCAAGAAACTTTGAATGTCCAGAAGCATTATTGTGGGTTAGGTTTGAAAAAGTACCAGAATACATGTATAATAGCTCTGTTATACATGCGTTGGCTTCATCTTTGGGGCTAGTACATCATGTTGTTATCCCTGAAATCAATAGAGCGAATTGGAATGCTTGTTTCGCTTTGGTTGAGATCGACGTATCAAGATTACTAAAAAGAAAGGTAAAGGCTGTGTTTGGGGAAGATGCAGTTTATATTGCTGTTAGTTATAAAAACCCTCCTGGGTACTGTAAATCTTGCAATCACATAGGCCATGAGGTTGATAATTGTAACAAGACAAAATTGAAGGATGAAAAGAAGGCAACAGATAGTAATGTTATTACTGAAAGAAAGAATATTAGTCAAGAGCACATACAAGTTTCTGAAAACTGTACTAATACAACTAAGCCTACAAAGATTCCTTCTTTTACTCATGTGTATAGGAGGAAGTTAAAATCGATTGTTACAAAGAAGGACATGCCTATTACTAGTGTGTCTTGTCCAGCTACTAGTGTGGGGAGTCCTATGAAGAACACTTCTACAAAGAATGACACTGACATTATCAGTGCTCTTCAAAACTTGGAGGAAGAAGAGAACTGTGTTGACAACTTACAGGCTTCTCCTCGAGGTGGTATGGCTGGCAGCTACAATGCTTCTCCAAGATTAAGCACAAATGAACCTGAAAATGAATTTGAGACAGTTATTTCAAGAAGATTTAAATCTGCTAACAGGATTAGCAATGCAAGAAGATTGTCAATTAACTCTCTAAACAAGAGAGGAAAAGGTCAAAATCATTCATTATCTGATAATGATTAAGTTTCTAAGCTGGAATGCAAGAGGAGTTCACAACAACCCTACAATTGCTAGGCTAAAGTACATCATCAATAGTGAGAAGATTAAATTGCTTGCAATACAAGAACCAATGGCCAGGCCTGACAAGGTGGAATTGGTGGCAAGAAGACTTGGTTTTGAGAACTACATGGTTAACTCTTCTAATAAAGTCTGGTTGTTTTGGCCAAATGATATTAGTATAGTTGTGGCTATGGACCAAGAACAGTTTATGCATGTTCAAATAAATTTTGGTAGTTTTACTTGTTTTTTAACTTCTGTGTATGCTAAAAATCTAAGATTGCAGAGGAAAACACTTTGGAGGCAGCTGAGTTCAATTACCTGTGAAAGCCCATGGATTTTGGCAGGGGATTTTAACACTTCAAGGTGTCCTGATGACCAACTTCACTGTGTAAACTATGACAGTGCTAGTGTGGAGGATTTCAATCAGTTCATCAATGATTGCAATCTAGAGGATCCTGGCTTCATTGGATCTCGCTATACCTGGAGCAATAATAACAACTGGAAGAGGTTAGATTGGGTGTTAGTCAATCAGAATATGCTTAATAAACTAAGCATACAGGTTTGTCACATGGTCAGAACCTGCTCTGACCATGCTCCTCTACTAATTTCTTTTAGTAATGTTACTAATAGTAATTCATTAAGAAAGAAAGGCTGTTTTAAGTTCATAAACGCTTGGGCCAATCATTCTGACTTCATGTCAACTGTGAGTCAGAACTGGTCTAAATATTGCAATGGAGAGGCTAGTAATATATTTTGGTTTAAACTTAAAAGATTGAAAAAGCATTTGAAAAGTTGGAATGTAAATACATTTGGAAATATATTCAATAAAGTAAAGGAGGCTGTTATTGAGGTTGAGAACTGTGAGTTGATTCATCAGTCTCAAAAGGATAATGTTTCTAAAGCTAAGTTGTCTAAGGCTAACAATATCCTCATCCTTGCTTTAAAGGATGAGGAAAGTTACTGGAAGCAAAAATGTTTCAACTTGTGGTTGAATGAAAGTGATGGCAACACAAAATTATATCATAGTTATGTTTCAAAGAAAAGGAAGAAAAACTTTATTCTGGGTATAAAAGAGAAAGAGAGCTGGCTTACAAATCAAAGTGAAATTGCTTTATCTGCTGTGAACCACTTTACAAATGTCCTTTCTCATGATCCTGAAAATGAAACTATTATTAGTGAACAAGAGTCTATATTAAATAATATACCTAATCTTGTGTTGGAAAGTGAAAACTCTGAAATGTCTAAGCATACTAACAGTGAGGAAGTCTGGGCTACTATTTGTGGAATGAAGCAAAACAGTGCCCCAGGCACTGATGGTTTCAATATTTTCTTTTTAAAGAAATGTTGGAACATTATAAACTGTGACCTTTGTAATGCACTGAATGCTTATCTTGATGGTAGTGCTATTCCTAATGGTGTTTTTTCTACAGGAATTGTTTTGGTGCCTAAAATAGCTAATCCTACTACATGGAATAACTATAGGCCATTAAGCATGTGCACAATTTTGAACAGATTAATTTCTGCTCTTATAAACAGAAGAATTTCATGTTTACTTCCTAGAATCATCTCTAGAGGACAGAGTGCCTTCGTGAAAGAAAGGCTAATACATGACAATATATTAATCATTAAAGAGATGCTGCATCATATAAGAAGAAAGCCTTCTAAAGGCAACATAATTATTCAACTAGACATGACAAAGGCGTTTGACAGGATGTCACACGCCTTTATCATTAATGCTCTAAAGTGTTTTGGTTTTTCTGAGCATATGACTACTTTAATTTACAGTATGATTTCTAAAGTAATGGTATCAGTTCTTATAAATGGGTCTAGTGAAGGATATTTTCCTCAAAAATCTGGTTTGAGACAAGAAGATCCTTTATCTCCTTGTCTATTCATTCTGGCAGAGGAAGCATTGCTAAGAGGATTAGAAAATTTATATATTGCTAATCCTAAAATGCAGTTTTACATAAAGTCAGGTTTCGTTTTACCTTGTATTGCTTTTGCAGATGACATTGTGGTTTTTACCAACAGCACTCCTTCAGCAATTAAAGAACTAAGTAACCTGCTCAATAAATACCAAGTGGAGTCTGGTCAGATGATCAATATTGATAAGACAAAAGTAATCACATCTTCAAGGTGTACTAGTGCAATGGCTGCTAGTATTAATGCTACTATGGGTTTCAGAACTGAATCTGCTCCATTCAATTATTTAGGGACTACAATTGCTGCTAACAATAAGGGAGTTCATTTCTCTTCCCTCTTAGCTAAACTTTATAATAAAATAAATGAGTGGGACTTGAAGAACCTGTCTTATAGTGGCAGACTGTCACTTATAAGACATGTCCTTCATCCCATCATTTATTTCAGAATGCAAAATAGCTTAATACCCAAGAATGTTCTAAATAAAATTGCTCTCTGCTTTAATAAGTTTTTATGGAGGTCTAAAGTGAATGAGCCAACCATTCACTGGTCTGAATGGAGTGGTCTCTGTAAGCCATTTGTGGAGGGAGGATTAAACACAAAATCCCTACCAGACATTCAACTTGCATTTGCTTACAAGTTATGGTTCTATTTCAGAAGAGGAAGGTCTCTTTGGACTGACCTATTACATAAGTCTTATTGTGGGGACAGGCACCCTCTTAGTGCTAAATGTGGTATTGGGGATTCTACTGTATGGAAGGGTTTATGTTCAATAAGGGAAAAGGCTGACCATTACATCCACTGGAGTGTGGGTTGTGGTAATATAGACTTTTGGAGGGACTCTTGGCACAGTATGCCACCTATAGTTACTAATCATCATAATTCTTGGTATCTACCAGCAAAGCTAAATACGTTTTGGAAAAATGGTTCATGGGATCTTAATTCAATAGCCTTCCTTTCTCATGACAGACAACAACACATTCAAAGTGTTAAAGTCTGTCATGACAAGGAAGATCTTATTGAATGGAGTCTTACAATTAACAAAAAGTTTTGCACAAAAAAGACATGGGAAATGATCAGAATTAAAAATAACTCTTCATTCTTTTACAAAAAAACATGGCATAGCTTTATACCATCTAAAATATCATTTCTTTGCTGGAGACTACTTAAGAATTTTATGCCTACTGATGACATCCTTGCCAAGAGACATTTCACTATGGTATCAAAATGCCAGTTTTGTTCCTCTTGTGAGGATCTAAATCATCTATTCATAAACTGTTCTTTTTCTTGGCAATTATGGAATTACTACGGACTTATGTTTAAAATTCCAGTCAGGAGATTCATGACATTCAGACACATGCTATTCATTTGGTTTAAATCGAGTTGTAATAAGTTCCATATTACCCAAATTGTTCCACAACTGATAGTTTGGACAATTTGGGTAAACAGGAACCACTGCAAATTCGATAAACCATATGATAATTTAAACAGAGCTATTAACAGAGTGAATAGGTTGATAATGGGAATTGA
This sequence comes from Limnanthes douglasii subsp. nivea, assembly GCA_036936605.1. NCBI lineage: Eukaryota > Viridiplantae > Streptophyta > Magnoliopsida > Brassicales > Limnanthaceae > Limnanthes > Limnanthes douglasii. The sequence continues at coordinate 187,995,935 of JAUPFV010000005.1, forward strand.
TTTTAAACTGAAACCTAAACACTGGTCTAATGTGGTGGATGCAGGTGCAATGCTGGGGGTTCTATCTATAAGCTCTATGAAAGTCACTTACCGGTCTTGGAAGGCACCAGCACCAGGAAGAATCAAAATCAACACAGATGGAGCATGTAGCCCCACCGGTGAGGCTTCAAGAGGATTCATCGTGCGCGATCACTTGGGAAACTGTATCCTATGGGCTAGCTATTTGTTTGGAAAATTGAGTCCACTGCAAGCAGAAAGAAGAGCAATCATTGAAGCGCTCTTGGAATGTAACAGACGAGGTTGGAGATACACTGACCTGGAATCAGACTGTTTGGCTTTGGTCAGCTGTATAAATTCTGATGAATCGACTCACATTGCTGGAATCGACATTTGCAAGTCGTTGATCGGTCCTAACATGAAAGTCGGCCACATTTCCAGATCGGAAAATGTGGCGGCTGACTGGGTATCTAGATGGGCTTTGGTGGTGAAAAGAAGTCAGGTTGTGGATGGAAGTGATATGCCTAATCAGCTTCGAGCTATTGTTGTTCTTGATAGCATTGGAGTTGGATACTTAGATCCTGGCTAGGTTTTGATCGATTTGGGGGCAGAGATACTGAAAGAGAGAAGAAAGGGGAAAGCGCAATTAGGTTTTGATCGATTAGGGTTTCTGTCACTATGAGTCAGCCTTGGGTTGGGCCAGTTTTGTTTATTGTGAGCCCAATCTTACTTGGGTCATTATTTTGGACTGTTTTTCTTTTTTGTACATTCCTTTTGATAATAATAAAAGGCTTATTTTGCTAAAAAAAAAAAAAAAAAAAAAGATAAACAATAGGTTAGATTTAAGGTACTCTGTTCAAATAGAATAGCCGGTGCAGATGCTCTCGTCTCGTCACTAAGAAAAGAAAGTTTTGCCTTTGTTAAGCTTCGTTTGGTAAAATCATAAAACACACACCCGCCTCCAATTCCACAGGTACTAGACCCAGACATCTTTTTTTCTTTTCAAATGCCAGCAATCAACCAATCTTCTTCTCCTCCATATCATTCAGATCTGAAGAAAAACCCCTCTCGCAAATCACTTTCTTGACTCCCACAGTCACAGATCTGAACAAAAACTAATTGCTACCGATTTCTGTTGCATTTCCTCCTCGTCGCTTCAATGGGAGTGGTGATCGAGAGCTCTGTTTGGCAACCTAATCCTTCCATTTTCGTCTTCCTATTAGTTTCTTCTTTCCTCTCGATACTTCTCTTGCCTTACTTCTCCAAAAACAACAGAGCTCTCACTTCACTGGATCATGGTGTTTCTTCATCGTTTCTTCGCTTCCAGAGATTCTTCTTCTTCCTTTATACCCTCTCTTCAGGTAATTCCAAACATGAATGTGTATCTTTCTACATGTTAACGCACTTTACATCATTGTGTATGTGTTTTCTGATTCTAAATCCTCGCAATCAAAGAAAGAAAGACCACGATCCGTTTTATTGAGGAGGTGATGCGGAATCAGAAGTAAATGGAAGTTATTGCTTGGTTTTCTTTATTTTTAAAATTTTGTTGTATTATAATAAGGCGAAATGCAAATTTTACTGTGGTTTTCAGTTATGGAAGGTACGTGGTCAGCGTATGGAGAGTTTGAGTTGGCTTACTATGGAGTTACCAAGGAGGACATGGTGCTTCATCTATGTATTGGATTTGTAGCTTCTCTTGTCATTGGTTCTTGTCTAGGAATGCTTTCCGATATGATGTAAGTGGTGTTTCGATTCATTTCTAGTTTGTGCCATGATTTTGTATGGTTGTAGCTTGTAGCAGAAAGAGTGGAAAGAGAAAGATACTTTCTATGAAGATAAAGCTTTAGAAGTATGAAATGGAATATGAACATTAAGATTTAGAATTATGAAATGAAAAATGTGGATGCAATTCACATTGCCGAAAGAACAGCATGCGAAATGAACGAAATTGTTACCAATAATACCCTGACATTCATTGATCATGAGTACCCATCTTATGTTATTTTTAGCTCGATTCTGTATCAGACTATAGTTTTCTAATATTGTGGTAATCTGAGAGGGTTTAGATAACTTTGATTGTATTTCTTGTCCATAAAAGTTAGAATGTGATATTTCCCTTCAGATATGAGGTCTATAATTGAGTATTGGCTGCATTATTGTGAATTTATGTGATAGTCATGATTAAACTAATTGTTTTTGGCGATTAGTATTACAGTGCTCTTGTTTTATAAACCTTATATTCTTATGATCTTAAGCAGCAATGATAGCTTAAAAATTACGCTTTATGACTTGCTTATGTAGTACCATAATACACACACATATGTTTTTCCATTCCTATTGCAGGGGCCAAAAGAAGATCTGTTTGCTTTTTTGCATTCTGCACCTTTCTGTCGGTATATGGAAGAAGATTACCATGAGCCCAAGCATCTGGCTGGCTAATATATGCTTGTCACTTGCCAGCTCTATATTTTCATTCAATTTTGAGACTTGGGTGGTTGTTGAACATGAAAAGGTATGCGAAGACGTCTCTTTCTCTCCACTTTACTTTTGAATTCGACTGAGCATCTATCTAGTCTAGGAATATATTGCGTCGTATTTAATCATTGTTTTGTACATGTTCATTTTACTTTTTGGCTTAGTCCTATTATTCTCTATGATAAAAACATGATTAGGTTGCAGTGATAGGGAACTTGAAAAGCTGTGTTGAAATTAACAATAGCAACATGTTTTCTCTTTGCAGCAAGGTCAGAGAAACGATTCATTAAGTGACACATTTTGGCTGATGACATTTTTTGAGTCTGCATCTTTAATTGGAACCACGGCACTTGTCAACTGGCTAGTGGGAATTGATGTAGGAAATGGCATATCAGCTTCTTGTACAGCATCCATCTTCCTGGCTATAATAGGCATCATCAGTATTGTTTATACTTGGAAAGGATCTCTGCAGACACTAGCATTTAAGGAGTACTGTGTAGCCTTTTATTTGTATATTCTTGGTGGTAAGATTTATTATAATTTCTTTTTGTCATGGTACTTACTGAAAATAAACTTGGAAGCTTCAAAGGTTTCAGTATATACTATGTACCACTTCGTCAGTTTTCTGAAACCTTTACGATTGTGTCATTATATAATGGAAGTGAACCCAAGATTGACCAAGATAACTAGAATGTCTTCATGCTCTACAGTCGATTCACATGTCACTCCTTATATCCAGTTTCAGAACCTGTAAATGCAATCTCACCTAAATACTGGTAGCTAACTTCTGCGAGATAGATCTAATATTCTCTTATATTCTATAATGTAGCCTATCTCCTATACCATGGTAGCCCTTCCATTAAGATATTCAATGACACCTGGAACACTTTGGTTTCAATTTCAATTCTTTGACTATCGAGATGGTTAATACTTCGAATACTTTTTTAAAACGATAAAAAACGTCATGCATGTAGATTAAGGCGGAAATGATTTAGTTTGGTTTGGCTATTTTCAGAAATGGTGTTTAACAAAATGATCATGCCTCTATGGGATTTACAATTAGTAATTTTTTGTCCATTTATCAAATGATAAAGACGACTTCAACTTGTCTTATGTAGACCAACAGAACTTCTCTAAATCTACTTTAGGTTATAATCTAATTTGAAATACAATGAAAATCTGTTTACAAATACTCTAATATTGTCTGTCAATTGTTTCTTGTACAGATAAAAGAAATTTGCTATTGGGATTGTCACAGGCTTGCCTTCATTTCTCAGTTGCAGTCTTCTGGATTCTTTGGGCCCCAACGTTAGTGGTAGGGTCATAGATACATCCGCAGATTTATATTAGCTCTTGCGGTACTTGATTTTGTCTGGTCAACTCAGTTTTTTGGCTTTCTAAATTATCCAACTTTCCCTGAAATATTAGTTTTAGAACATGCCTAAAATTTTAAATTATCATACATGTTCGTTCTTCTCTTTGGATTCTTATTGTTCAATTAATTTTGGCCTATTTTTCAGGCTGATGGGCGAGGCGTGTATCTAGGGTTAATATATCCATGCTTGTTGGGTTCAAGAATGCTGGGGAGCACAGTATTTCCTTGGGTCACTGGAGGACCATTATCTCTACGGATTGAGGATTTCTTATTGTATACATTCACTTTCTTGGGATTGATCTTGTCTATCATAGCTTATGATTATCAGGTTGGTTGGTCATCTTATTGTTCTAGATTTATGATCTATGGTCACTTCTCACTTGTTCTGGTTATGTGCTAGCACTCAAATTTAATACCACCTTTATGCAGGAAATTGGATTCTTAGTAACACTATTCTGTTTAATCCATGTTTGTGTTGGCCTGGTACTGCCTTTGCTAGCAAGATTGAGGACAGTGTATGTATATGCTGATTGGTGTCAAGTAATTTTATAATAAAATCTGCAACCGCTTGCAATTTCTGGTTCATCGATACTAAAAGTTTCTGGTGTTTGCTGCTAATTGCATCTATAGGTATGTGCCCAATGAATTGCGTGGAGGAATGCTGAGCCTTTCTCTAGCTCCTGCTAATGCAGCAATCTTGTTTTTCCTGATCCAGGTGCATCTCAAAATCAAAGCCTTCATAATGATATTGACATGATGACCTTTAGGATAATGTCAAGAAATTTGCATCTTGGTTTATTTTGCTCGTCTCTAGTCCTTGTTAGTAATACGCAGTAAGATGGATGAGTGTTAGGCCAACCTTTACTTTCCTCCAATTTTCAAGTATTTGTTCATTTAGATGCATCCTCTTATAACAAGTAGGTATTGACAGAAATGCAGAATGAATTATGATGAGCCATAAGGTTGCAGAACTTCATTAGAAAAGAAAGTTACTAGCTGGTTCGGAGTGATCTATTTTTTTTCAATAAGTAGGCTCTTGAATTCAACCAGAGAATCATTTGAATTTAAAAATATAATTTATGATGCAGTCTTTCCTATAAAGTACAGGAGTTGCAGATTTTGGCTGTTCTGTAAAAGTTGATATATGCTCTGGAATAGTCTTCAAGGCCTCAGTCAGACCAATTTGTAACTGAAAGGACTTTATTAAAATAACCTTTTATGTACTTTTCACAGTTACTAAGTTACTGTTCATTTGATTACACAGAGAGGGTACTATGGTAATATTGAGAATTCCACGCTGATGGCACTCGCAGCTGTTGGGTTATTTGTGGCTGCTGGCTGCATGTATTTATTAAAACGTTGCGGAAAACAGCTACACCAAGACTGGCACAAACTATAATCGCAGCCTTTCAACTTCTCTATGTTGATGAAGTTGATCCACTCCAGGCTGGGTAACAAAAGTACTGACTGATGGAACTTCAAGATACATGGTGACTAATTACTTGGTCCAAGCATCTGCAATGGGGTACAGAATGTAAAGGGTTGCCAATTTATGCATACATTCGCCTTCCCAGTAATTAACCACTGGATATACGGCACATCAAACAGCTCATCTCCAGTGTGATGAGCACAACAGCATTTGCAGATAAGGTCTTTTTCGTTATTGAGATTTAGGTCTGTTTCTATTTTTGTTCAGATATGGGGCCTTTCTCTCACTCTTACTCTTACTCTTCATGTTAATTTTTTACCAGCAAAAACAAACGAGAATCACAGAGATTATATAATGTATATTTTTTTGACCTGTTTACTGTAAGTTCTGGATCTTACCTTTTGGTCATAATCAACATATAGAAGTTAATTGATCTGATTGAAATACAATTGAATTTGACAATATACAATCTTTTTTATTACTATGTGAATAAAAAGGTTAGTATTTGTCTATGGTATTTTATTTTATTATTGTTGCCCTGAATAAAAGAAATCAATCTCAACTTAGTTTTTCTTGGTGTTGATTATAGTCGTATAGTTGTCCAATTATAAGAACAAACAAAAAACTGCGGTTAACAAATGATTATTTAAATTTGTAAATAATTATACAAAGCAAGATGTCTGTGAACAAACAAACAAGTACACATCACAAACAAACAAGTACACATCAAAACCTAAGAAGCTAGCTTCAGAGATGTAAGCATCGACTCTATGCTCCTAACAGTTCAGAACACATGAACATGAGAAATGAACTGGATTCTAATGTACACATTACACGTCAAGCTGGCACATTAATACTTTGAGCTTAAATAAAGTATTGATGAAGTATCAGAGCTACTTCATTGAAGCTTTAACTGCCCAAAATAGCCCAATAAGCAAGTCCCTGGCTGCATTGTTATGCAATTCCAAGCTATATGATTTCCCGCTAGTATTATAGAAACCAACCACCCCAATTTCACCTTTATGTTTGCCGACTCTGCCTAGAGCTGGTTGAAGCATGAAAACACTGCATATAGCTGCGAGTACCACAATTCTTATATACCTGGGACTAGGGCTATCTGCTGTCTAGATTATCAGCCAAAAAACTTGGTATGAAAAAGTTAGATTTCAGAAAAGGTTAGGGTTTATTTGGGGCAAATTAATATTTAAAAATCCACTTATATAGTGAGAAAAACGGAAGTATGAGATGAAAGATGGAATCTAAATAAAAATTCAAGTGCTTTTTATGAAAACAACATGTAGTGCTCAGGATCCAGTGAAAAAACATTGGATTTATTTTTTGAAAAAATTTACTTTTAGCCTTTATTGACTTTGATCTTGAAAAACCTAAAAAGATAGATTTCTTTAAGGCTAAAAACATTGAACCAACAAACCACTCCTTTTTTATTATAAGCCTAGAAGCAGAATAAGCTAATAGCACCAAACAGCCCCCTATTCATGGCCTTCACCTGTTGTGCTACTCAAGTTAATCACTTTATCTCAGACACTAATCAGGTTAGGGTAGCAATTGACAGGAAGTTTTTACGCGGTCGGATCATAAAATGACCTTGAGTTGCCAAACAGACCATGTTCCTTCACCAGGAGCTCTGAATATTTAAATAACCCCGAGCTGCCAGCTAGACCAAGTTCTTTCACGAAGAGGCTCTGAGTAATCTTATGCATGAGCCATCTTCCATCTCTTATCGCCCATGCAACTTCACTTCAACTGAGAATTATCAATTTTACTGTTTGTCCTCGACTTACAGGCTAGTTCTTCAACAAAGTAACTAAAGCCTTTGTTAATTAAGAGCTAAACGGTTTTTAACATGCCCGGTCACTTTGTGTTATTCTTGTACACAAGCTTCTTGCACCAACAAAAAAAACTAAGAAGTTTTGCTTCAACTATATCCCTGAGCGGTTGTTTTCTTCTTTTTGCATCTTCAAGGTCTAGGGTCCGATATGCTAGAGCAAGCACGTACATGGCTGGATGGAGTCTCCTGAAGATGGTGAGCTTAATATATAAGAAACTTAAGAATTCTGGAGCTTTGATATTTGAATTATAAGTTTTATCGGGTCTCCAAAATTTAGATATTTAATATATTCAAAAGATTTTAGTATTCTTCTTAGCTGACAGTGATAACAAGTAAGCCGTTTAGACTAGTTACGGGAATATTCTATGTACGAGCTTATCTATATATAATGAATAGACACAGTAATCAATATTGACTTACTCATCAGGTATATCACTTGCATCAAATCCATCCCAGAACCTTTGTGATAAGACATTCAGGCGTTTTTTATTTCTGCCGAATGTTTCAATATACCAACCACCTATATCATGCATATGAGAGCGGGGCTCGAACAACCAAAACCTGCCTTCCATGATTAGTGTTAAAATAATATTGCTTCAAAACTCAGGAACAAAGAAATTACGATGTTCTTTAATAACCAGCACATTATTTGCATATTCTAAAAGTATCAGAGTAGAATCATGAGTGAGGACTCAACTGACAGATGAACCACAGCAATTAAACACAACTTCACAAATAATCACAGTATAATCAGACTACTTAGACAATATGATTATCTCTAAAGCAAAATGATATTTTCATGTAACCACACAAGTAACAAGCTTACTTGCTGGGTGGTAATCGGGCTCTGGTGCACCTACATTCACAAATTGAAACTTTTTCCCCTATACGGAACCAGTGCATATGCTTCACCTGACATACGTTTAGAATCGATTATTAGCAAAGAAAAATCACTATCCATTTGCGCACACATTACTATCGACCATGCAATAGTTGAAATGCAGAAGCAGATTTAGACACCAATACAGATTCTAAATTGACTGTCATACAGATCGGTACATAATGAGATATAAGAGGATCACTTTTACGAACCAGCAAAGTCCTATGTTTCATTATCATATGGGTGTTTGCACCATTGCTGTCATAGACAAAACATGATCCCTCGTCTGGGCTGGTCCCTAGCCCACTTATCGTTCCAAGTGGAAACTTAGTCGCATTTACACCTCCTGAAGGTGAATCGTTAGAACACGATTGGCCAACAAAATTGGGATTTTTATCTAAATTAAGAAAGACATGAATGTGGTCATGATCATCTTCATTTACTTTCCCGTCACAGGAATTTTTAGGCGGTTCTCTGGTGGCCAAAGCAACAACTCTACCAGAAATATGCAACTCCAGGTCTCTATACACGTCTAATGTGTGGCTTAAATTGCCCAAGTCTTCCTTAGGAGAGACTCGGACATTATAAGCTTCTTTGGAACTCATGCGACCTTTTGCTTTCTCAACAGCTGCACAATCACCCAAATCGACAGAAAAGAAAGATGTCAATTTCTGATCGAAAGCAGAATTTAATTTGGGGATGTCCTCAACTAAGCGAACCATGCCGAAAAGATCCCGTCCTGAGACCAAGTGCAGTACCTCCCGGGTTTCACAGACAGACCTCTCCTCTGCTTCAAAGCGATCAGGTAGAAGGTTCATGGACTCTATATCAGGACCAAAGTATGCGTCCCATATGGCTGAGTAGAAATTTGCTTCAAGTTCATCCAAATAGCCAGTTCCAACTACTATCTTGTTCTCTAACAATATATCATTTATAGCCTCTCTATACCACCTTAGCCATTCAACTACTTCCATCTGCTTATTTGTTACTATTCTGGAATTATACATATGCAAGGTAGAGGTTTTTCTAGATTGCATCTCCACAAACTTTCTCTGAGACATCAGATAGACGTCATAATGAGCTCTCTTCTCGGAATTCGAGAGAATCTGCAAATATTACATTGCAAATTGAAGTTACAACACCTCAAACCGCAATAAACCTTTCTACGTTTGGTATCTTCAAGATAGAGTAAACGCAGAAAAAGATAAAAGAAGAAACTTTCCTATGATGATATAGTCGTAGACCAAATATTGTTACTATTTAGTAATATTATGCTCCCAGATTATTGCCCATATATGGTTGATCACAAAAGACGCTGTGCAATGATTGGATTATGAACACAGGAGAAATCTTAACAATCTAACCCAGAAATAAACTCCACAGGTTGTTTTGAGGGTATAGCATTTAGACCATTATCACAAACATTGTCTAAAGTATTCAAATCCTAGTTTCATATTTTGCAGTGTCTGCCGATTCAAATTGTTCATGCACGTTTATTCTAACCATTATCTCCTCACAATCTATCAATCAAAACTCGACTCAGTCCATTAAGTAACACAACGAACCGAATCGAAATCTAGCAAGCTCAGGCTCATTCATAATCCACATACCAATCAAAACAAAATTAGAGCCAGAAAACAGATCAAAGCACACTAATAACTATTAATAAAACCTCAATTACGGTACAAAAGGAGATACGAGTTCGTGATACCTCATAAGCAGCGAGAATTTGAACGAAACGATTCGACGAAGAGAAGCTATTCGCTGACTCAGCTGATAGGTCCGGGTGAGTTTGTTTGGCGAGTTTGTGAAACGAAGCCTTGATCTCAGCGAAGGAGCTGGTCTCTGATATTCCTAAGATATCGTAGGCGTTCTCCACCGGGAACTCAGAGCGATTCGGCTCGGTACTAAACCACTGAAATCCACAACTCTGGTGAAGAATTCGATAGCAAGAAGAGTAACTATAGTTCGATTGCAACGTCGCTCTACGAATCGGACAATATCGACTCAGTCCGGCGAGAAACGCCATTTTCTCTCTCGCTCTGAAGGCGATGCTGAGAGAGAAACAGAGTCGGAGGAGATGACTATGCAGTAACGGGACACGTGGCAGGAAAAATTATACAAATAATATGTATTTTGCTGTTTCGTGCATTTAAGGTAACGGTAAATTAACTTCGTTAATAGCTGAATCGTGTGTTCTATTTGATGGATTATTACTTTGTAAAAGGAAGAAATGTACCAATTCGAGATAGAAACAATTTCCCACGTTCTAGTTAACATGCTAGTTAGTGGTAAATATTCTTATTATTTAAATCAAACTCTTCGTTACTTAAATCAAAATGTTCATTGTCGTAGAAAATTTATTTTTTATTTTCAGCATTTCAAGGATCCAAAATATGGGAGTTGACTGACTCGCCAAATGGATCTTGAAATGTAAGCAGGAAACTCAGTTTTCTGATTTACATGCATCCAATCCTCTAAAAGCAATTACATTACTTGAAAGCATAAATCTCGGTTACTTTAACATTGAAGATTGATCTTTGGTTGTTAGCTCCTAACTTTTTGGCAGCAAGCTATGCTTGACAAGAACTTTCATTATTCTGTTTTGCAGGTTCTATCGGGGTTATATCTCAACCAAGCTCAACTGCCTTGAAGCCATCTCTTGCGCTGATGGTAGCTTCGTGGCCTACTCTCTGAAGCTTTCTCAAATATTTGGAGCATCTAACTTTTTCTCAAATTTTTTCGTGGATAATCTGGTACAAGAAATCAACTACTCTGCCTCAAACTCTGTACTTCCAATTCCGAAGCCTTTCTCTCATTCAATAGCGTGTATTGAGTGTTGAGCTTGCTTGGATCTCTCTTTCCAACTTAGAATGAACATGGATCAGTTTTGAAGTCGATGGAGGGAACCAAATTTTCGCTGGAAAATTTGGTGCTCTAACAATTTGATTCAAATATGTATTTTGGACAAATTACTCTTGTACTGCAACTTTAGCCTTGTTTCATTAAGGCCGTTTTCTAATGTAATTTTAGTTTAAATAAAAAAAAAGAATCTCCAGGGGAAAATCGTCCTTCAGTATCTATTGAGGGAGAAGAAGGTGACACTATATTTATATGACTTCAATAGAACAATATATAAGGCGGTCTGATCTCATTCAATATCTTAATAAAAAGATAAATATGGTTTTTTTTAATCTTTCAATGATTTGAAATTCAGGAAGCCATGATTCAGGCCATCAAGGTGAAACCACATGTGGGGGTCGGTTTGGGTTGGATATAGTTTTATTAGATGAAAAATTCCACTAGAGCAGGGTTTAGAAGGAGTCGAAAACTCTAGTTCATAATCTTTGTGTAGATAACCAATTCATGACCTCTAATAGACAGAGGCGTCTCCCCAACCTCAGGGAACCAAATTGTGATAAAATCTAGATTCCCCCACCGATCCCTGAGCTTAACCTTTTTGGATGGGTGTAAATGCATGTACTTTATCTTGTGAAGTGCTAGGAGATGTTTGTCTTCAACCCCACATATATTGCTTTCCAGCCTGGCTTCTAGGTTCAAGGGCAGTTCAACACGACCTTTCTTTTTCTTTTTCTTCTTCTTGTGTGTTTCTTCTTGGCGAACAAGAGAGTTGGTTACAATTTCAAGAGGAAAGGATTCTTGAGTCGGTCTAGAAGGTTCGATGGGAGGAATCAGTGCAGGGATATCTTGGATAGGTTGAGATTCAACATGAATCATACATTCTCCTTCTTGGTTATCATCTGACTCATCAATTAAGTGATTTTCTTTCATTTTTGGAAAGGAATTTAGGGACGGACCAACAACCTTCTCAGTTCGAACAGTTTTTTGTGAATTTTTTGGAGGAGTAACCTCAAGAGTTGTTTGATGAGTACCTTGTGGTGTGATCTGTGGAGTAGGAACAAATGATATGCGTATTATCTTTGTGGATCGTTCAACTAGTGGCCCTAGATATTTCTTCTTCTTTGACCGATCTTCTTTAGCTTTTTTCTGTAATTTGATGTTTATCGCCCATCGAGAGAAACGAAGAAGTCTTGCGAATCTCTTTGAAAGGACCAGGGTCACTCTTGTCGCACCTCAAAAAAGTTATACCGGGGAGATGAGTAATAGGAAGATCAGAGCGAATGTTAGTACTTTAAGTTCCTGCCGCCTCAATATGCTTCTTTATAGAAGACCACTGACCGAAATATGTTGTTTGAAGAATTTCTAGGGGTCGGGGATCCTTTTCTATGCCGGTGAATTTCCGTTCTTCATCTTTGTTTGCAATATTGAATCACTTCCAATATTTTTATCTTTCAAGCCCTTCAGATTCCTTAGGCATGAAAGGCCAAAGAAAGAGTTTGGCGGAGTAAATATTTTTCTCTAAACCATAGTTTTTATTTATCTCTCTAGAACTGGAAAATGTGTGTAACATTGAACTTGTGAACGAAATCGACTATTTATAGAGAGAGCGTGGGCTTCTGATGGTTACGAAGGACCAAGTAAGTGAAAGGGGTTTTCCTAGATAATAGGTACGCAGAGAAGGTGAAGAGTTTTTTAGGACAACTACTCTACCTATAATTTAAAGCACACGCGTATCGAGAAGCTTAAAGGTCTTCTGACACGCTTTTTCATCTATAAACTCTTCTGAAAGGCATGCTTGTATGCGTCAGGAAGCAGTCGACACATGGAATCTAGTGACATCATCAGTCTAAAACTATTGACACATGGATACGGCGTATCACACACGCCACTTGTCAAGCCCTACTCCAACACTCAACCTGAAACAAATGATGGGTGAGCATGAGGTCATCATTACTACTGGTGAAGTCATAAGTCTGAAAAAGTACCAGTGGAAAAGTAACCTGATGAGGAGTATGAGGAAGAATAGTTTATGAGACCTTATGAAAGAGTTACCCAAGAAATGCCAGTGGAAGAATAATCCGATGAGGGGACTATGGAAGAAATGTCTGAGGAGATCCATGGTGAAGAAAAATCCTCTTCTATGAATCAATCCTTGTTCAAATATCTTTACAGGGACTGAGGGCTACTGATAAGGGAAGAAAATGTTATGATGAATAAGCAAACTTAGATAACTAAATGAATTAATTTGATGTAATAAAATATTAAGGATAAAACTTGACAAGTATGTAATGTTAACGAGGTCATGTGTAAAGATTAATGTATATGGTTAGAATTAATAAAATTATGGGGTGTAAAGACTCTCATAAGAGGGGGGTAAGTCTGTAAATTAAGGGTGTACCTCTTGCACGATATAAATGACAACCTCTTTTGGAGAAAATGAATCAATCATTAGACAATTATTATTAATTTATATCTTTTGTATCTTTCTCTCTCTAATCATTTAGTTTCTCTCTCTAAAAGCACTTACATACGAACATTGCTGTGACAGATACCCCAATATAAACATTGTCGTGGCTAGAAACTTCACTAAAAAGTATCTGGAACTATCATGTACACAACTCCCGATTGTTTAGCAAAATAAATCCCATGAGACTTAAGATAGAAATAGAAAAAATATTTATTAATAGGTGAAGCCTAATTAAAATATTTCCACGCCATCAAGATAGGAAATAATTTATCCAAAAGCTTAAAGTTTAGAATAAAACTAAATACGAATGCAATTTAATAATAGATATAGGTAAAGGAAGATATATCGTTCTTATGAGTTTTAAAGCTTCCAAATATCCTTTTTCAAAGGTTGCCGAAGCGACTTCCTATAATCTAATAATTTGTAAATTCTAGGCTTGAATTTTGTATCTATTGTGAATGACCCTTCTCACCTTAGTATAAACTTGATGAGATTTTTTTTATTTGGTATGGAGTAACAGTCTCCCGATAAGAGTTTTTTTTAATGTTCTGATCTAAGGTGAGTCTTTATCTTTTATTGTTATTTAATGACATCAAGCTCAACTCTTCTAGATTCAGCATTCCTTCCTTCATCATATGTTGATCTTCTCTAAGAAATCATACCAATTTTGGTTGGCACTACTGCTTATATTATGTATACCAAGCAAAAGATGTTTCAGTGTTGCAGTTCTTGAAGTGGTTATGTATGACAATAAGAATTCCTAAAATAAATCAAGACATTTCCTTGATGCATCTTTTAACATTCTATTTATTACATATGTTACTGTTCTTTTTATGACCTCCACTTAACCATTTTATTATGGATGAAAAGGGGAAGATAAGTTTTGTTATATATCTTTTATTTTTTAGAATATTGATATGTAATTATTCTTGAACTATATTCACTTTCTCTTCCGATGGCCCTTGGAATCCAGGCATGCAACATATTTTTCCCTTCAATAAGTTAATAAGTTCATTTGTTATAATACTTACTAAGGGTTGTGCTTCCACCCACTTTAAAAAAAATCGACAACTACAAAGAATAATTTTTTTTCTCATAATTTTTTTTGAATGGGGCCTACAATGTCAAGGATCCATATGTTAAATACAATAGCACCTGAGATGGTTTCCAAGAGGACAAATGAGACTAGTATTGAATTGACAAAGTGTTGGTACGTGTCACAATTTACGAATTGTTTTTTGCATATTATATAATGGTAGTCCAGTAGTATCCTTACAACAACATTCTTTAATGTAGTTCTTTATAGACATGATGGGTAATTTCTTCTCAATCATAGATTTTTTTCAACCATAAAATCTGTATCTTCAGGTCCGAAACATCAAAACAAAGGTTTGATATTTTATCTTATGCGAGTTTTTCATCTATAAGGCGTGCTTCGATAAAAGATCGTTAATCTTTTTTTATATCTATATTATTCAATAAGCATAATCTATAATTTCAAGACCGTGAACAATAACCTATTTGGTAATGCGACTAATGTTTTTTCTTGGAGGATCAACTGTAGTGTTGAATCTACACAGGCCAAAGATGTAAGAGCATCGGTTTTCATATTTCTTACCCTTGGAACTTGCTTAATATTACTTGATCAAACACTTTTCATGTACACACAATTCCTTTAGGTTCTGAATCAGATTTTTCTTTTTAGTCTCTCATTAGTCAAATGCATGGTTTACCATTACATGATAATTGATTAACAGTTCTACCCTTCTAGACCCATAAATGTTAACTAACATAAGTCTAGATTTGACAACCTTATATTTTGCCTCATTGTTAGAAGCAAAAAAAAACCGAACTTGATAACTTACCTCATAATTTATCTTGTGGGAGGGATTTTAATTGAACTCTTACTCCATATCCCAAGTTATTGATTCCCTCGTATGCCCGTCAAGTTGATTATGGTCGGTCTGACGAAGGCACGAGTCATTCTAAGTGGAACTTGGTTAGAATTATGTTAAGGCATGAGAATTTAATATTGTTCTAGGCTCAGCTTTATATCGTAGTCCCCTAACTATGCTGACCAATTTGTCATTATTTCATATATCAAGTTTTTACAATATGTTTTTAGAAGGAAAATTTTTCTGACTAGATAGTATGAGCCTGAAGGTAAGGTCTCATATTTATGGTCGTGATTACAAAGCTAAAGCAAGTTTATTTAACTATATATAGTGAGTCTCTGCATCCAATACATACTTACTAATACAGTATAATGCCCTAGATGCTGTTTATTATTCTCTAACTAGGACTGCACATACAACATAATTTGAAAATATAAGATATAAAATAAAGACTCACCCGACAGCGGCTTGGTTAATACTTCTATGAGGTTAGAGATTTCTTGATGTTGTTAAAATATTAATTAAAAGTAGGGTTCCAATTGAATGGAAGAATATCGTGAGATGAATCTATTCAGTGCATCTAACTTTCCTACTATAATTTAAACTTCCTTAGTGATTCAGGAAGGCTCTATTGTAGCCAAGTTTGAAACTTATACATTGTACGCTTCTAAGCCTTTCTCACTGACCAAACTTAAAATTTTGATTGGTCATTTGACTACGATAATTTCTTTCATATACTCATTTGACTTCAAAACGTCCGGTGAAGGCCCATCAACTATGATTATTTCTTCTGTATAGTCCTTTGACTTGAAACTATATTGTATAATTCCATCGAATATAAAGATTATGATACGTTTAGTCCCTAAAGGCTGAGAAATTGAGCAAAAAAATTGTCAAAACCGTCATAGTCGTGGGATACTCACCGGATATTTTGTCATAATCTAGGGACGTTCACAAGAACTTTTAAAGACAAATGACAATATTGAAGAAATAAAAATAGTCGAGAGACCTTTACTGGATGTTTTGAAGTCAAATGACTATATAAAATATATCGTCATAGTCAAAAGACCAATCAAAGATTTAAGATTCAATGACCATGTAGTTGAAAATACATTTCTCTATCGTAAGCTTTAAATTGATTTTTTTTTCTGAGGTTCACAAAGACTTCAGGTAGATTTTCCAAATGATCTTAATCTTGAATATTGGTGACCAGCATGTCATCAACGTAGCCTTGTAAGTTTTGTCCCAACCGGGTTGATAACATTTTGTTGACTAACCTTTCATATGTGGGCCCATAATTCTTAAGCCCAAAGGACATAAATCTATAGTAGTGGAGTCCTCTCTCTATGATGATTGTGGTATGCTCATGATCATATTCATACATTAGTATATGATTTTAGCTCTCGTATATATCCATGAAGAATATCATTTTATTCTCTTTAGTGCCCGAGTATACATCAATTTATGGCAAAGGAAAATGATCTTCTAGACATGTTTTGTCCAATTCTATTAGGTCAACAACATCCTTAACTTGTCATTATTCTACTTCACCAATATTAGGAAAATATTTCTCTGATGTACCCTATTTCACTAAGCTTGTCTACTTCAGCCACTATTTTTTCAGTTTTTTTTATAGAAGAATGATCTCATCTTTTGCTAGATTGGCTGTAACATGAAGAATATATAATATATGACACATAAATTTATCATGGACTCATATTACATCCTTGGAAATTTATGCAAGCATATCCATGTTCTTCGTAAAAAAATTTAGTAAATCATACCTAAGGTTATTTGGTATGTCTCGACCAAGGTGAATGACTTTATTTTCTTATATTTTAATGAAATTTCACTCATTCTATAGCTTTATTATGTTGAAGTATATGTGATCATCCATATCATCAATAATAATTGGGGCCTATATTGGTTGTTATCTCTTCATGGCTAGATAGGCTTTATAATGCTCCATTGACGTTCTATGGTTTTCCCTTATCACACCAGTATTTTTATTCGCTATGTATTGAAGTTCTATGATTGCCTCTTGTCGCACAAATATTTTTATTCACTATGTATTGAATGTACCAATGTACTGTTGATACTACAACATGCATTTGGTTCAACTAAGGCCTATCCAAAATTGTATTATACCAAAAAAATGCATCCACTATCATGAACAAACACTAAATTTTATTTATGAGTTCTTATTTTCATAGAGCCACATCTAGGTTTAACTCTCCCACAAATTTTATGTATGTTTCTGGTAAACCTGATCAAATTCAATAGGATGGTTTTAAGACTGGATCACCCCGCATCTTGTCATATGTTCTCTGAAAAACATTTTTAAAACTTATTGGTATCTATTATAACTCTTTAAACCTTCACATCTGTTATCTTCACTATAATTATGACTGCATCTTGGTACAACGCTGTAACTCTTCTCAAGTTATCATTAGTGAATCCAAGAATTGGGTAAGGATATCTATTTAGATGGCCTGACGTTTGACATTAACATTGGACTTCTAAATCATCTATGTCTTTGTTAGAATTTTTAGTAATACTTGAGAATGAGCCCCCTCATACAATTTTACTGACTACATGTATGTTAGAGTCAGGATCCATGTACAACTATTTTATGTCTATTATATCATTATTTTCCAAAAATATAAAATATTTGGGTATTAATGCAACTTATGGTTGTTTATGTCTTGATAGAGGTTGAGGCTTAACTACAAGTGGTCTCGACTCAGTCTTAGACCTTAACCTTACAAATTTTAGAAGCTTACCATAACCAATCAAAATTTTAAATTTTTTCTTCAAAGCATGGCACGATCAGGTGTAGTGTCTCATATTATTATATAACTTACACATCTTATCAGGATATCATAACTTTACCATATCATTAGCTCTTTCGTAGATTACCCTAGTTTTAATTATGTTTTCTATAAAGTTCTCGATTAAAGTATTTCTACTTTGAGGTTGTGTAGTAGTCGGTGCTAAATTTTCCTCTAAACTTACCTCCAAAACCTTGACTTTTATTATTGTAATGTCTCAGTCTTGCCAAGACTTCGGCTGTCTGGGGTTTTGAAGCTAAAATGTTTAATTGAGGCTTCACCATATGAACTTTTACCCTCGTGAGAGGCTCACTAGCGTATTCTAGGAGATGGTAGAAAAGGTATGCATTTAGAACTCTTGTTATCCTTTATCTCAGAGTCCTATAAACTTCAGTTTGTTCCTCAATTTGAGAGAGCAAATCTCAAGATTTTTTTATTCCTTTTCTTAACATCTTCTACTCTAAATCCCAAATAAAATCATTACCTATCATATACAATGAGCACCAAGTCATGTCAATTATGTAGTCCAATTTTTGTTTGGATATAACATTGAATGTAATCTCAAAAATTATCCTTCGATCATTGCTTGCAATAAATTATGTAGTCACCATCTCTCTTGATGATTTTAGAACCAATGAGTTGGTTCTAAAGGCAGCCTACAATATACCACAACTTTGGATGTTTCTTGAAATAAATTTGATTGAACCAAGTTAAAGTATTGCCTCTGAAGTCATAAAGAATTCCTTAAATATAAGCATATACTCTCCTACAAAATATAATATCTCATTCTTCAATTGATATATATATATATATATATATACTTTTTTGGATCTCTTGTTCCATTGTACTTTCTATCTTCTAATGGTTAATCTTTGGCAGAAAATCTTCATACAAGATTTCTAGTGCCAATAAAGATGCAACAAATTCAAACCCCTGTTTTTTAGAAAATAAGCCGAAATAATTAAGGTTTTTTTTTTGTACTAAGAATAATTATGTTGGTTGTTCCTGCTGACCATGCCACTATGTAGGGGAAGACATTCAAGTGTAAGTCTCTGGGTTTACTGGCTGGTACCCTTAGATAATGGTGATGGTGTTGGACCTGCACAATAAATACTCGGTGACTTGTTAGAGGAACCACTAAAGAGTTTTGTTGGCTCATAGTGGATCTTTGGAATTTTTTTGTTACTTTTCTTGGTTCACTGGTGGAACCCAATTGAATTTATGTTGATTTTATGGGTGAACGAGTGGATTTTGCGGGTAGTTTTATCGGTTTTCTTTATGACATAAGTTATTTTTTGGTTTTGTTGGTGTATTGGAAGAGTAAGAGGGAGGTTTAGGTGGTTGGTGTACTAGTATAGTTTGAGGGTCATATTGCTCCTGCCCTACCAGACGAAACTTAGATTCATGTGCATCCCTTATCCTATCACCATGATGGTGATACTTTATCGCCCCACAAGAGGATTCTTGATTATAATGCGCCTTAGTATCATCAAACTTTGAGCGATTTGATAGGCGTATGGTGATGTACTAATAACAGTTTCTTAGCATGAAGAAATTAACATCACCTCCTTCATAATTATTGTTATCTTCAGGCTGTCGACTTTCAGAATAAAAATGTGGGCCACTAGAATCCATCATATTGTATAACATCTGGATCCATCCATCATATTCCTCCATCATTTAATTTACCACCATTGAAGATCTACAACATCAGCATCGGGTATGTCTGACACATTAATGCCTCTTAGAAAATCATTGGTTCTGAGCTTATTGAGGAAAGTGGCATTCTAGTTATTTTTAGATTTTCTAGTTTTGAGTTTTTGGTAAGAAACATGAATATAAATTTTATCAAGATTTTGAAGAACTAGAATTTTTAGGACCTCACTTTCTTACACAAGACGCCAATTTTGTGAGATAAATTTATGTTTGGATGCATCTGGTGAATGAATAAAGACTATAAGAGAAATAAGAGATTGAATAATGAAGTTTATGGGTTCACCAAAGCTTTTACGAAGATAGGTGAATATTCTTAGGACTGAGAGTTTGATGAGAGAAACTATAAGTGAATAAATGTTAGTTGGAGGGAAAACTAGATTGTTGTTTAAAAATAATATATTCGAATATTTGAATTACTAGAAAAGAGTTCATATATTAATAATATGTAATTTTATTTGTTTAAGAATCAATTGACCTTCAAGATGATAATCTTGTTATATAGATTTTATAAGGCTAAAAACATGGCAAGTCTCCTATATTTGCGATCGGTCTCACATTAGTTTGCATCATTCACTTGTGTAATAAACGGATCTCCAACGTTATAAAAATATAACAAACAAATCTTTTTTTACTCCAACATTTTTTTGTCCATTTATTTTATTGACCTTCCACATCAGCTTCCATATACGATGTTGAAGTGGACACAATAAATAATTATAAAAATAATATTTATTATTTAATGGTTTCATTATTCAACCCGGTTCACTTAACTCAATAATCTGATATGTCCCATGTGATATAAATTATTTAACTAAAATAACTGAATGATTAGATAGATTAAAAAATAAATAGGTTGTTGTATTTTTTATAATATTAAAAATCCTTTTATTACTCAAATGAAGAAGGTGGACTAAGGTGAGACGAATGTTATTTATTTTAGTGTAATTGGATCGACTAGTCGACCAATTTAATCATGATATATTATCAAACAAGTCGTAGAGTGCGGAGTGCACGCTTGTTAGATTATATCACGATTAGCGGGGTCAAGGGGCGGAGCCCCTGGCTGGGGTCGAGCTATTGTTGCAAGTCAACAGAATTTCGAAATTGAAAATTTGACCGTTTTATTCAAATTTTAAATTATAGCCGTTTTATTACAAAACCAGTTAAGATACCCTAACTGCCCTAACTTCCAAACTGTTTTTGGTTGGTCAAATTTATAAATATGGGTTCTGTTGAAAAGAAGATCACATCATTTTCATCCTCTCTGTTCAAAGTATATATCTCTGATTTTATCCAATTGAAATTTTTGGAGAACCCCAAAAATATTTCAATAAGAAATTGTTCACAAGACTTCAGAGATTATCCGGAAACGAAACACTATTTTCTACAACGAATTACAAGCACATGAGAGTTACCACATTTTTTAACCGTTTTTATAAGGATGAACTTGAGACTCTAGTTGTTATAGGTTTCAAGATTCAAGTTTTTAGACTTACCCCTTTAATTTTGTGATCTCACCCTTATACATTTGAGTTTGCTCAATAGATAATTCTATGAAGTTTAACTTTACTTAATCTTTAACTTTTTATATTGTTATTGATATCAATTTCAATATAAAAATATGCTCATAAGCGTAGCTAAGTTGGTGGAGTACGGCATGTTTGTGATAAAAAATAATGAGTTTGAGTTCTTGTACAAACGCAGCTGGACCTGTCACAAGACAGACGATTTATCTTGTGCATACTCGTTGAATAGCGGCTGCGGTTTTCCTCCGAAAAAGATATGTTTATATATATATATATATATATATATATATATATATATATATATATATATATATTCAATCAAAATCTTTAATAAAAAAATATAAATAAAACGTATTAAATAAAAATACAAACATGAAATCTGAATATTTTCTCGCCAAGGTTTCGTAAAATGGTGGAGGTAATTTGTATTTTAGTGCAGTTGCATGGTTCACACTAGATATCGGTAGGTTTTGGTGACCGCGTGGCCATATGCATCACACCACATTGCTCACATGTCCACAATGCACTATTGAGTGTCTAATATTTCAATTGGAGAGATTTAAATGATGAGATGTATGATCCTGTTTTGCACGAGTTACAACATTTTCTGGCGATGGAACGGTCATGATTTGTGTACTATTGAACTCTCAAGTCCAAAGAGATAATTCATGTAATGTTAATTGGTTGTTTGACAAGTATATGAATGATGCTCGTTATCGAGCTCTTTTACAAGTTTTGGAGGAGGTTTCCTGCCATCTTTGGCGATGGTGGGGCCTTGGTATGCATATTAAAAGGCTCCTAACTCTAATGAAAATATGTTGGTAACACTAATTTGTCAAGTGGTGAAATTTTGAAGGGTGCTCTGTGATTTTTTAAACAAAGGTTACAACACCTTTCGACTAGTTATGACGACAGTGAGGTTGTGGGATGTCTTCCAGTAGGTTGACAACTTCTAGGGCTGGTTGGTGAGTCCAGTTTTATGTTAGATGGTGGTTAGACTGTGTCTTCCACGATGGTCTGGTGATGGTCTGTCTTCTATTGGGTTCACAAGTTCTTGGTGATGGTGTATGTGATGTTAGTGTTGATGTTGGTGGTTCAGATTATGCTATATTTTGGAATATAGGGGTGCAGCATGT
Source organism: Limnanthes douglasii subsp. nivea (assembly GCA_036936605.1). Taxonomy (NCBI): domain Eukaryota; kingdom Viridiplantae; phylum Streptophyta; class Magnoliopsida; order Brassicales; family Limnanthaceae; genus Limnanthes; species Limnanthes douglasii. Next base: position 188,018,376 of record JAUPFV010000005.1, read on the forward strand.
TATGTTTATCCTTATTCTTACAATCTTGTAACGAGTCCCTAACTTTAAAGGATACATGTCATAGATAGTCAATTCATGAACTCCAATGTTCTAAATTTACCTATGAAAGGTCCCCATTAGAGAAATTAAGACATCATAAGCAATAATGTAAATTATCTTTAACTATAATTTTGAGCATGGTCGATCGGAGACATGTATAGTATTAAATCAATTACGTTCCTAATATAGTGAGAGCTTGAACGTGTGATTCTTATAAAGTTAATAGCTTTTGTATATGATATTTATATTGACTCTATCTTTTGATCCCGAACATGAGTTGGTCCGTACACTGAGTTAGCTTAGAATTTCGAGACTTCCGGATTGAATGCTTCATGCTAAAGTTTTGGCCTTTCTTGGTAACACGATATGGGACTTTATGCCTCTGTATCATGTACTCTAGCTTTAACACCAATGTTAGGGTGGCGACCAAAGCCCCACATCCCACATCGGTTAAACATGGGAAAGATCAGTGGTATATAAGTAAGAACATACCTCAACCAGTATGAGGCCTTTTGGTAGTGGACCAAATGCAAAGCCGTGAGGGCCTTCGGGTGTCAAAGCGGACAATATCATACTAATGTCGAGACCGGTTGTGTTCTAACTTATATACGGAGGCGGAATATGCGGAACCCCATATTCACAACACCGCATATTCCCAACAACCAAGTTTATACTAAAGTTGAATATGCGGAACCCCATATTCACAACACCGCATATTCCCAACAACCAAGTTTATACTAAAGTTCGGTGAAGATCACGATTTCATGTGACCGCACATGCACCGGTGTCTCCCCGGGTTTGGAAAATCAAACGTTCACACACTCCGGGATACCCCATCGATTCAAAAGCTCTTCCCGCTCTGCGGTCAAAAAATAAAGATACTTACCCTCGAAGAGGGAAATAACATCGTCCCGGGGTAACCAGCGGTGGTAGTTAGTTGTAATGACTGCCTCAATCTCCTCAGGAAGAGGCTCTTCGGGAGGAGCGGCTCCGCCACCAGCAACGGCAGTGCCTTCGCCCGCAGCCACAACATCCGTTTTTGGCTCGTCGGTATGGTCTACCAAGACAGCATCGATTTTAGGGGAGTTAACCGCAGGAAGGTCGGACGATTGAAGAGGAGGATCTGCAGTACCATAACTACTCCCGACCCGAGCAAGCTGCGCTTGTCGATTAAGGCCCAAAAAGGTACATGCGGTATTAGTGCCGGTCCGGTACCCTTTAATATCGTGAGTGAGTTGGACCATTTCAGAGGAATTTTCCCTTACAAGCGAAGTAGAGGTCGGAGAATCACCCATAGAAAGGAATTTGGATTGGCTTCGACTGCAGGGATGAAAAGGAGTCGGAGTAGGATAGGAATTCACCAACGAAGGCGTCGGGCGATTGATTTTAGTAGCAGGTGAAGGTAGCGAACTGCTGCTTGAAGAGCTAACGGTGTTATCAGGGGTACTCGCGTCGGATAGTACTGGTATAACTAAGGACTCAGCAGGAACCGGTTCGGGAAGAACGAGATCGTGAGGTAGTGGCACAGGTACAAAAGGTTTAGAGTTAGAACTCCAGATCAGTCCTGCGGCTCAGTACTCTTCAGCGCGATCACCGATGCTAGCCCACTCTTTGAATCCGAACATTGGTTTTTTCTTGTTTTTTGGTTTTGGCTTCGGGTACGTATTTCTCATAAAACGAGTTCTCTCTCTAGAATAATCCGGACAACACTTTCTCTCTCTAGAACGCCTCTGAGAGCGATTCATGTTTGTGGGGTATTTATAGGCAACCCCACATAGCCGTTACGCGTACGGGGAAGTCCAAGCGACGAAAAGCAGCGGGAAGTCGAAAAGACTCCATAAGAAACTGTGCAAACAGGCACGCCTCGAGTAATCGGTCGACACGTGGCGCCCCTAATTAGACTGGTACAGTAGGTATGTACTAGCTAGCTCAAACAAAGGCATCAGATGGGCCGCGTCCGCCCGAGTTACTTTTCAAAACTTGATTGCCGGTCCAAGCCCACGTAGAAGTCGCTAAGAGAGATTGGAAGCAGACCCAAGATAACTCATAACAGCGCCGGGGCGAAACGCGACCGACCATCTGATAAAAATATGGAGGTTCGGACGTCGATTGAAAGAAAAGGCCCGACCTAGGTAAACCAATCAATCGATACCAGAGGCCAAGAGACAGAGGCGCTCGCAGCTGATTCTTCTACAAGTCTTCATTCCCGCAGTTCTTGAAGACTGGGGGGCTACTAATAAGGGAGCAATTCGACAATATAAATAAATATGAGTCAATTGTAAATAGAAGGAATTTAATAGGTCTATTACAGTATTTATTGTTTATTAGAGGATAATGTGTAAACAAAGTATTTTATGAAGGACTAAAAGAGAAATAAAACAAGACCACCAAGGACATTAATGGGTCCACCCTTCCCCACTATAAAAGGGGGCTCATTATTCTTGGTAGGGGGGACAATTTTCGGGATATAAAATTCTTTTTCTACTTTCTCTCTCTAGAATATTCTTTCTAGAATTAAACATCACAGTCACATCAGGTCCAAGATCCAAGATTATTCCTCTTAGTCATTCATTCCCTCATCACTATTAACTATCAGATAAAGGAAAATATGCTCAGAGATACCAGTATGAAAGAAATATCATTTCTAACAGAATATTCAAATTATCTTAAAGGGAGGGTTAGTATTTCCTACTTTCAGTATTTTGTCGAGCAGGTAAAAGCTAGATTGGAGGGTTGGACTGCAGCTCTTCTTTTCCCAAAAAGTAAGATTATTTATCATCAATTTAGTCTTGTTCTCCATATCAATTTAGTCTTGTTCTCCATATCTAATTACACTTATGAATAGTTTCCTTTGGATGTATGGTAATATTGGGCATTCATGGGTCTTGTGGGACACTGTTACGATACATACAAAAAATAAAGCTTTGGTATTACTTATTTATTTACCACTATGGAAGCTTTATAATGCAAGATGATCTAAAGATTCATGAAAACAGTGATCTTTATGTTGATTTTATGAAAAACAGACTCAGAATATGGATTCTGTCGTCTTATTCAAGACTTTTTAAACATAACAAAACCATTTAAAGTATTTTAATATGGTATATGATTTATTTTAGACTGTTGGTAAAAAAGATGTTTTTTTTACAATCGTGATGGTTTCAAATAAATTTGACTGAGATGAATATACTCTTTATCTGATGGCTTGATAAGGAAGATTTTAGGAAATCCTTTGAAAGTTGGGATACTATGTTGCATCTGCATCACGTGGTTTAAAACTGAAAATATCTTAAAGATGACATTTTGATTTGGGATTTGAGATCTTTCAAGTTTTTCTCAACAGCGTTGATAAAAACCATGCTATATATTCCTATATCATCTTTTAATTATGATCTTATATGAAGCAAAATATTGTTTTATTTTGATAGAAGGTACTTCATTCTATACCTATTGATCATCAAGTTCAGTCTTTGGATATTTTTTTGCCTTAATAATACATCTATTGAAATACCCTTATCATGAGACTATGGATCATATTTTCCTTCGTAGTAACGTTTGTCAAACCTTTTGGGGGTAAGTTTACCTCGTGGCCTCCACGTACATATTTTTCATGTATATCATATTTATTAAGTTTCATTGCAATTAGATCAATACTTATAGGTAGATTGGTTCTATTAATTGGGTCGTCTATGATGTGCGGTCTAACATATATTGAGATATAGGAATCAATCTATATATAATATAACTAACCTTGATCAAATCAATATATTTCAACGTGACTAAAATTCTTGATCTTCCAATGATTCAACCAAGAAGTAGGTGATAAAATGGGTGAGATTTATAGAGCCCTAGAAGGGAAACTAGAATTGGGTTTTGATGGGTCATTTATGCTCTTTTGGTGGGATCATTCATGTTGATAATATGATATTTGTGGTTGTTTTTACTTTGTATCTTGGGATTGGAGTGCCTCTCATGATTTTCTGTTTGGGATAAAATTCATATTTTATATATCTTTGGTGGTTGAAATTATAAAATAAAACTCATAACTTGTTATCAATGTAGTTAAATATGAATTTATTTTATGGACTCTTCAGAATGAAAATTTAGACATTTATGATTTTTTTAGCTAAGTTTGAACATGTATATCGAGAGAGTACCATAGTTGTTGAATGACTTACTAAGTGGGGTAGAAAGTCAAAATAATATTACCAATTTTGAGCACGGTAATAATGATTTGAATAACCTTTTAAGACATGATTCGTGAGCGTTGGGTACTTTAACAAAGTTTTGAGGACTAGAATTTTTTTTGGCTCTTTTATATCTTTTGAGTTTATAGTTTATTATTTTGTTACATTTGTGGGTTTTTTTCAAAAGCATTAAAGTAATTATAAGTAAAGCTACACATATGGATAACAAAATTGATCGAATTATCTGACTAAGCCCGATCCACTCACGTTTTGTCTGATGTATATATTTATGGTTCATTGATTGTTATTCAAATATGACCCGCACGTGGTCGGATTGGGTCCAGTTTTTAATTTCTCTAGCACAACCAAGTCCAATAATATATATATATATATATATATAGTGTCCGCAGACCGGAGTGGAACTCAGGTTGAAAATAATAGGCCCAAAGCGGGCTGATTCGAAGTCGGGCTCAAGTATAAAAAACATGGGCCCAAACTCAATCCAATAATAGCCCATTATGATCCCTAGTTACAGAGTATCTCATAATATTTTTTGAAGATAAAAGAAACTTATAAACTACCAGAATATATACAATACTGCAAAACCTATTAAGATTATAATAGAATTTAAATACATAAATTACTAAAGATCTAAACTAGAAAATCCAAAATTTAGATCTGAAAACCAACAATCTATAACAAAAAAAAACCCTAGATCTAAGAATAAATCAGAGAAATGTAATTAAACACTCACAAATTTATAAGATGAGATTATGAGCATCTCATAAATTAAATAATATTAGTTTATGAATTTGATAAGTAAAATAAAATGAGATGCAATGTTTTGAGAAAAGAAAGAGGTTTTTGGGTTCCATGTGTGATGTACCAAAAGTGGAAGGAGGTGAAAATCTTTCAGAGAAAAAAGAATGAGATGTGATGCACGGAGAAAAGAATGACTTGTAACTCTTTTTTGGGTTTCAAAAGTGGTGTATTGAGAAAGAGAGGTGAAATTCACTTTGGGGTTCTATAGAAAAGGATGCGATTCCTTGAAAGAAATGAGGTTCAATACTCATTGAAGAACTTTTGAGATTCCTTGATGAAAATGAGGTACAAATCCTTTTAGGATTCTTTTAGTTCCAAGGTAGAAACTGCACTAAAAATGAAGGAGGAGAAATTCTCTTTGGAGCTTCATATATGGCGGTGCAACCTGCTAATAAATAAAAGATGAGAAGAGAGGGTATGAAAAATAAATGAGGTTTGGCATTGCGCGATGATAAATGAAGTACAACTCTTCTTGAGAGATTATCCTAGAGAGAAATGTGTTTTTGGTGTTAAAAGTTGGACGTGATCTTGTAGCGTTTTTTTGTTGTTGTTAGTCTATATATTTTTATACAGGTTTCATGAGTTGTAGATGTTGTGTTTGAGTTGTTTGCTAGTGATTTTAAGATTATTTTGGGATTATCTTTTGGATTGTACTTGAGAGGATTGATGTAAATTATTGGTTTTGAAGTTACTAAATACGAATATTGATACTTGACTATAGTTGTCTCGAAAAAAATCTGGTTGCATTATATCAGAGTGACTATAAATCGATTTATATGTTTTAGTTATGTTTTATTGTATTAGTGATCCTTTATTTTGATAATAAATTTTGAGAATACTTATTATAAAATGATTTGTTATGTTCATATTATTTTTACTCTAATAATTTTGTCAATGTTATCTAATAAATCTATTATATCCAGTCACTTATAATATTATGATATTTGTGTTGATCGAATAATTCATATTATATATATTTTAAATCAAAACAAAATAAACACTTTTATTAGTATTGGTAAACTTACGTCAGTTGAATAAAGCCCAACTTTAGTCATTTCAATTAGTTTTGGGTTCAGGCTCTAGTTAATGAAAAACGAGGCCCCAAACTAAAATTAAGACATTAAAACACAAGTAATGAATGAAAATTTCATTTTGATGACTCTTCAGAAATTTTGAAGCAGAACGGGTATCCATTGATCTCCCTATGGTATTTCTGAGAATATTTTTGTAAGTCAAGAATGAAAGCTTCTACTAATTTTCAAATCGAATCTCTATTCAGTTGCTTCTAGAGTATTTTCTTTTGTGGTTATCTTTGATTTTAACTTTAATCCATTCAATTTGTTTTTCTGTATCCAGTCCAATTCTTATCAAGAAATCTTGTTATCACCTGAAAATATTCATCTTCTTCATTTTGAGAGATAAAACCCATATTCTTAGTGAAAGAAGTATAATTGAATGATTATGGGCGACTTCATAGTTATTTAAGGTACGATGTTAGTTCAAATTTATAAAGTTTTATTATCACGAAGTGATACCTACAGTGAATTTTATTAGTAACAAATGAATTAACTTGAGTTATAAAATTTGGACTATAATCTTTGTAGACCAAAACATAAGAAAGATAAGATAAATTCTCCAAATCTACAATAAGCTCAGCATCCCTATAAAGAAATTGAACACATCTCGCTATCCTTGATTTAAGTCTGATAGGCAACCAAAAATGGATTCGAAATTATAGATATTATATAGAGAAATTTATCCTTTATCATATGCATATGTCTAGTTCTCTTTTTGCAATCATCTTTTACGATATTATACAAAAACAATTTAGCTTTCATTGACTACAATCCTATTTACTTTAAAATTTCAGTAGTTTCTATGAAGATTAAATGATATTTACTTTAAGCCCCAAATGTCATTTAGACAATTTGAAGAATATGAGATCAAGCTGAGAGGAATTTATCTTCAGGTAATCTTTTCAAATTTATTTGTATCCTATTCGATTCTCTTTTAGCATAGTTAATGTTACTGAAGATGAACTTTATAACTCAGTTTTCACTTCCAATGAGGATTTATCTTACATATATTTAAACAAATAGACATAGAAAAGTCAGGTAGCACAAGCTTGTCATTGTTAGTTAGTATACAAGAAAAATAATTTTGGGTATAAATAGATTCAATACTCTTAGCTGCCATAATAGTTGTTTAGTAATTGGTTATTTTTTTATATGACAGTAAGGATATCATCCCATATTCCATATGAGGATTAGTCTTCTATCCTTAGGTAACCAGTCCCAAGGCATTTTAGAATATTTAAAGCCTTTAAGGGAGCATGTATTTGGCTTTGGTTAAAGTCAAAATTTCCTTTTATTTTGAGATTCCATTTAGCCAACCAATCGACATCCTGGTTTTGCTCCCTGTAGATATGTGAAATCTTCATAGTTTAAGTAATTAGGGACCTACATCAATTTATAATAGAGTCCATATACAAATGAGCTTTCCCAATAGCTAACATTTCAGTTAATAACTTGGAATCAGTTTCAATATCAAGAAGTTTAATCTTATAACATCTACATATCATATGCCATTAAGCTATTAGGGAAGATTTTTTCTCATAGGTTCTACCAAAAGCAACAATGATGTTCCCTTGGTTATTCATGATTAATCCTCTGCCACTTCTTCCCTTGATAGATTGCAGGTGATAATGATATGAATTATTAGGGACTTAAAATAATAATATTAAGGTTATTTTAGATAATTTATAAAGTTATGAGGGAGGACATGCCTTTATTGGTCAAGAAAGTCGAGTACACCCTACGAATTTTCAGGAACCACCTCGTCCGAGGATTAATACTAATCTACCTCCTCGAATAAGAGGGGCTCCAACTCATGGGTATAGTCATCAAGCTCATCGGCCAAGACCAAATCAGTGTATAATACCAGAATATTTTGCGGAGCTAACTGAGAATGTAGCAGCTATCTATAAGAAATCTAAAGGGCAAGTAAACTTTAGAAAGCCAGCTCCAATAAATAGGCCAATGAAAAAGTGCAATAATAGGTATTGCAAGTATCACAATGACATTAGGCATGACACTGCAAATTATATAGCATTAAAGAAAGAGATACATATATTGATAGAGAATAACAAATTAACAGCTTTTGTCGAAGGCCAAAGCAGTGGGCCGAAAAATCTAAACATGGCAGAACAACTAATTGTTAATCCAAATGCGAAGCAGGAAAGTTAATTGATGATTCTGGACTCTAAATGTGACAACTTTGACGTAGCAACAGAGTAATTAGATGCATACCTAGATTGGGTAATTTTATTAGTTGTGGATGAACCACCGGTTCACGGAGGGGTTCGAAGTTTGTGTGAATTTTTTTCATATTTAGGAATTTTTGGTGGACATACTATGACTGGTAACCCTAATAGCTCCAGAGAAAAGACATGTTGTGAGTTTGGCTACTCAAATAGAAGTTAAAATATCGTCTGATTTGTATAGAAAGGTAAATACACCGTTTATTTTGTTTGATGATGACGATCTTTGACGGATACTAGGATCTAATGAAGATGCAGTGGTTATAGGGGCAGACATTGCTGGGGTTGAAATTCGACATATTTTAATAAGATGCAGACAGTTCATCAAATGTTTTGTTTAAATCTACGTATGATAGGATGCGTAATCCACCAAATATTCTTCGATCTGATCGCACCATAATTGGGTTTACAAGACTGACAACTCAAGTGATTGGAGATTTCGATGGAGAGGTATATTTGGGAAAATGCCCTTTTAAAAAGAGAGTCCAAGTTTTGTTTATGGTGGTTGAATGTCCAGCAAGTTACAATGCTATCTTTAAAAGATATTTGCTATAAAAAAATATATGGTGTAGTCTCAACTGTTCATCAGTGTGTGAAATATGATATTAAGGATCGTATTGGGGTGGTTTGAAGCAATTAGCAGGTAGCTAGAGAGTGGTACCCAACACCCCTTCATTCTCAAACATTGAATTCCAATACGAGATGGCAGAATATAAATCAAGGAGGTTCATCTCAAATGAGGATAGTATGGATGATTCAAGGCAAACCTCGGGTCCGTTGGCAGTAACTAGGGACGCCAAAGAGTATACATTTACAAATGGGAAAACTCTGTGAATAGAGACATTACTGTCACCCACTTTGCAATTTTCAGTTGTTGCAGTTTTTGTTCGATAATTTTGGTAGTTTTGTTTGGAGAACAGATGATGTAGTAGAAGTTCCACCAGAAGTGATATGCAATAGCTTAACTTTAAGTCTGGAGGTCAGGCCTATTATTCAGAATTGCGAGCTTTCTCTATTGAAAAATTCAAAGCTATTTGAGAAAAAGTGGATCGATTATGTAAGGTTGGACATATTCGGGAGGTACAATACCCACTTTGGACTGCTAACCCGATATTTGTTAAAAAAAGTATAGGAAATGGTGAATGTGTGTTGACTTTACAGACTTGAATCGTCCATGTCCTAATGATCTATTTCATGTTCCTCGAATGGATCAATTGATCAATTCTATTTCTGTAAATAAAATTCTTTCTTTTATGAATATATTTACAGGGTATAACCAGATTCAGATGAATCCAAGAGATCATGAGAGTAATACGTTTATAATTGATCGAGGATTACATTGTTATAGAGTTATGCGTTTGGTCTAAAGAATGCATGGGCGACATATTAGACACTGGTAAATAAGACTTTTGCTTCTCAGATAAGGAGATATATGGAAGTTTACATTAATGATATGCTTGTTAAAATTTCAACAGATGGTGAACACTTGAAAGATTTAGAGGATACTTGTTTTTACCTAAGAGTTATTCGATTGAAGTTTAATCTAGAAAAATGTATGTTTGCTGTAAGGTCAGAAAATATTATATGGTATATCATCAGTTAAGAGGAATATAAGCTGCACATGAACAATTAAAGGCTTTGGTATCAAAAACATTATCTCGAACTATAAAGGACCTGCAGATTTTGACAGGAAGGTTAGCCGCTCTTAATCGATTTATTTCTAGATTTTATGGCAAATGTTCTCAATTTTTCCAAGTTTTGCGAAGGCCCAAAGAGTTTATGTGGACTCCAAAGTGTAAAATGGATTTTTTAAAGATTAAGGAACTTTTAATGGCACCTGAAATTTTATCTATGGCCTCGAATGGGAGCTTTGAAGCCAGTTTATTATGTTTGCATGAGTTTGTTTGCACCAGAGTAAAGATATATGAGGCTAAAAAAATTGGCCTTGGGTTTAGTGCTCGATGCTAGAAGGTAAAATAAAGGTATTTTAAAGTGGGTGATAAAATTTTGAGAAATATATTTCTCCATACAAAGGACAAGCGACTTGGAAAGATGGCCCCGAATTGGAAAAGTCCATATGTGGTAGTAGAACGAGTAAAGTCGAGTACATACCGCCTTTATGATGAACATAGCAGACTTATACAACATCCCTGGAATATAGAACATTTGAAACTATACTGTAAATGAGTTTTTCTTTTGTCAAACGTTTTATATGATTTGATATTTTTAGATAAGTGGAATATTTTTTCCTATCCTGTTGGTCCAGGAAGGTTTTAATGAGGTGTCACGTGTACATTCAGAGATGTAAATAAAATTCTTTTTATTAGCTATTGGTTATTTTAGACAAAAGTACTAAACTTATTTTGGTAACTAAACAAAGACTAATCATCTTTGAAGTACTTAACCAAAGGTAACTTAAGTAATTGTTTTATTTAAGGTGCCACATCTTCATTTAGAGCACTGTTCGAAGAGATAGTCATATTCAAGGTGTTAACTTTCTTCAAACGCACTATATTATTCGAAATGTCACACGTTCATTTAGAGAACTGTTCAAAGAGATAACAATATTTGAGGTGTTAATATTCTCTAAACGCATTGTTTTATTTGAAGTACCACGCGTTCATTTAGAACATTGTTCGAAGAGATAGTCATATTCAAGGTGTTAACATTCTTTAAATGCACTATTTTATTCAAAGTGCCACACGTTCATTTAGGGAACTGTTAAAAAAGATTACAATATTCGAGGTGCTAACATTCTCTAAACGCATTGTTTTATTCGAAGTGTCACACGTTCATTTAGAGCACTATTCGAAAAGATAATCATATTCGAGGTGTTAATATTCTTTAAACACATTATTTTATTCGAAGGGCCACATGTTCATTTGGGCACCGGTCAAAGAGATAACAATATTCGAAGTGATACCATTCTTTAAACGAGTTGTTTCAAGTAATAACAGTATTCGAAGTGTTAATGCCTTGTTTATAAAATAAAAAATCATTTAATATGAAACATGAAGCTTGTAAGTATTTGAAAGGTAAAGAAAGCATTGTTCATCGGACAAAATAAAACACATTTTTTAGCTTTACAAAGATATAAGTTCAACTGCCAAGTGATTAAACACTTATAAAAGAGATAACACCAACAACAACTGGTGATCTAACAACATAAAAATAAGAAATATGTCTTTTCAATCTTCTTAATCTTCAGTAGGAGAGTGGTTTGAGCTTCATTCCGAGAAACTTCCTTCTTGATCAGACACATCTTCATCTTCTTTTTATTCGGTTTCTTTGAAGGATTCACTTGGTACAGGGTCTAAAGCTTCACTTGGATGATTTTCCATGGGAATTAATTTCCAAAAGACTGACAATTTTGCTTTCGGAAATGTTGCATGTAATTCGCGAAGCAAAGTAATTATTTTATTCTCTTTGGCATTCTTTATATCAGTATGGTTGTCTAACCGATATTGGGTTTTGGCGGCTTTTACAACAAGGCTTTTATTATTTTTGAATGTTGGCTTAAGTGATGTCAATTATTCAATTGTTTTTTTCTTCTCTTCCTCACTTTTGTTAAGGGAATCTTGGAGACAAGAGTACTTCTTTTGTTCCTCGCCCATTTCTCTTTCATGCTATGATTTGAGTTTGTCCAACTCATATTGATTTTTGGAAATTAACTCCATTTTTCTTGAACAATTCTTAAATGACGTTTGAAATGAATGGCTTCTTTTATAAACTTTGACCTATCAGCCTGGAAAACTTGGAATTGATCAAGGATATGTCGGCCAAAAATTTCTCTCATCTGTTTATCTCTTGCAACATTTTTTCTGCACCGAATCATATCTTTAGCCATATCCTATAGTTTATTTTAAGAAGATATAACTTTTGTGCATAAATCTTGTGTTTTTTCATCGAAGTTTGAGAATGGTTAAAGTACATTTGATACTTCTTCAGAGAGATGCTCAATATGTATAGTAAAAGGGAAAGAAGGAGTATAAGGATTTTCATAAGGCTGAACATCATATGACGATTAACATGGTTGAAGATTCTAACTCACAATTTCAGACATAAGAGGTGCGGTAACTTGATGAGCAATTTGCTCAAGTTGTTCTTAAATTTGTTGAACTTCAGTGTCTATATCCTTGTAAAGATCTTGGATTTCATATTCTTCACCAATATTCTTGTTGTTGATGAAGTTATCATTTCCTTGGTGATCTGTCACCACAATTTCTTCTGTCTCATCGATGTTTGCATTTGAATTTGAGGGAGAAACTTTGATACTTTTCTTTGTACTTTTTGGAGGTGTTTTCAATTGAGCCTTTATTCTTTTTGGAACCGACAGTTTTTTTTCTCTTCAGAGAAGGTTCATCGTTGATTCCTTCTTTGATGGTTGGAAGATTTGTTTCGCTTGCTTTCCTTTTGGTTTGTCACTATCTTCTCTGTGGTTTCGGATCTGTCGAAGAGCTGGCATCTGTTTTTTATTTTTATTCTTTTTCTTTGAGGGTAAGTGGATTTAAGATCGATTTGAACTGGAAGTATGCCTTTTGTGTCAGGTGCTAATATCTTTTCACAACGTCATCTGGGTTTATATGATCTATTAGCCCTTCATCTAAAATGATAACATTCGGGGTGATCTTCCATAAGCGGTTGTTGACGAAATTTATGGGTATGAATGCATTATAGAATTATTGCCTTATGCATTTTCTGCCCATATGGATAGTTGTGCCAAAATATCTTTGGATGTCTTCTTACGAGCTTTGTACCACCTCGAAATTTCTATATGCAATATCAATACATAAAAAACAAGTTGAAATATAAGATAAAAAAGTAAAAAAGATTGATTAACTTACTAGTACTTCTCCAAACAAGGTTGGGCTTTGATGGATTCTCTTTGGAAATTTCTTTGCTATTTTCCCAGGCTCTAGAAATAAAAAAGAATCTTTGTTACCATAACTTATCAGCAATTATCTTGAAATTATCTCCGAGAGTGAGATAGTAAAAGGGTAGTACTGGATGTTTTGAAAAATTGGTCATTGCAATGAAGTCTTTGATAGAAAGAGGAATTTTGCCTAATCTGGAAGCTATGATGACAGATAAGAGGGTGAACCATAAATTCCAGTTTGCTTGTGTTAGGCACATATCAAGAAGTTTGAATTACTCCACTATCATTGGGTCTAATGGGAATCGAAGTCCCCAATTGATGATATTATGGTAGACCAAAAGCTCATTTACTCCACAAGAGAGTGAAGTCTATCTATTTTGAGGTAAGCGAAGCACAATATTGCCTGGTAAACCCCATTGTCTTCTTAATCTCTCTACAAGAGCTTGACTGTAATATTCATATGGCACATTTTTCAACGCAATGATATATTCAGAGAGGTCCAACTTCAGGTTTACGCTTAAAGTTGTAGTAATGTCTTTGGGTAGTTCAATTAGCTTTTTCTTTTTCTTAGATTTTTTCATCGAAGCCGCTTTCTTTGAAGCATTGTCTTCGGATTCTGAAGCAACGCCACTTTCTATAACTTTAACATTGGAATCTATTTATGTCATTGACTCTAATTCAGCTTTTTCTTCAGACGCTTAGTCTCGTAATTGAGCTGGAGTTTTGTCATTAGTATTATTTTGTAGATTAGAGGTTGTCTCTGTGTTTTGTTGAAGGTTCTTTGAAAACGTTTGTTGTGACTCTTTGTTAGTCACAACTATCTCCTTCAGGGGAGGAGAAGGGTTAGGATTCTGTGAAGTATTGTTGTCTTTGAAGTCTCGCATGGCTACAAATGGGCTTATCCTACCAGGTTGAGTTTGGTAAGAGTGAGGCTCTGATTGAATTCGAGGTGTCTCCTTGTGAGGAATTCAACGGGGTTTGGTGTTAACTATAGGAAATGTTTTTTATGGTGTCTGAAAAGATTATATGTGTGTCTCTTTGCAATTTAACCGAGAAAGAGTGAATATATTACCAAAGAGTGCTGGTGAATGATTTTGAAGCGATGACTGTTGAGGATATTTTGGTGAGTAGCTATCAAGAATTGGGTTGGATGGATTTTGGAACCCAAAAGAATTCTATATTTTGGTTTGAGTTGAAAATTTTGGAGAGTTGTCTATTACTCATGCTGCATGATATTCAACGGCTCTTTCACTAATACACATATAGTCTTATATACCGAAAATGGGGTTTTTAGTAGATGGAGATATTTTCATAAACTAGAACAAATAAGAACCTTCTAATTAATTTATTGAAAGATGAAGGTAAGTAGGGAAAGCTAAATTGTTTGATGAATGTAGGAGGGAAGAAAAGTTTTTTAGGTGATTTACTCTTTCTCTCACTAGAAGTTGTATGTGAGGCAAAAATAACTAAAGACGAAATATTTATAGACAACAGTGAAAGGGAAAATAGGTAGAGAACATGAAGGATTGATGACATCTATTGGATTGAAGAAGAACCATCAAACGGTTGCCTACTACTAAGTAGGATGACACATGTATATTGTCAGATCAAATGGCACTTTGCACACGGACTAGATTATTCCAAATGTTTCTAAAGTATACTGATTGAAAAAGACACGTGGACATTCAAAGCAAACTTGAGAAGATTATGTAAAAACCCGAAGAGACATTAAGTATAATATTAAGAAGTAATGATTCAAAGAAAACTTAAAGATAATTCCGTTCAAAGAAAATAAGAGTAGAAATAAGTTGTTTTGATGCAATTATTGGTGGTTTGTATTTTAAGCAACATATAGTATGGCAATTTGTAGTTTTTATCTGGAATGGCTTCGAAAATTACTATTTCTTATTCGATATTCTCCATAAGAACTAGGGGGGCTACTAATAAGGATATAAATTATCATGGACTTAAAATAATAATATTAAGGTTGTTTTAGATAAATTGTAAAGTTATGAGAGAATTTTTATATTATTTGTAAGTATAAAGGACTATAATACAATTTTTCTATTTATGTAACTGATTCAGTTGAAGTCTTCTTACGTACCTATAAATAGAGCAGGAGATGATGAATAAAGGGTTCGACTATTGTTTACTTGAGATATATTCTGTTAAATAATTTTTCTCTCTAGATTTTTCACACTTTAATTCTCTCTCAATTCATTTAATTTATATTCTACGATCACAGGTCTAATTCGATTCATTCATAAGAATATCTTTAACATTTATCAACATTATCTATTAGTGTTTAATTTGAATCTATTACCTTGATTTAGCAACCATTTGAGATATAAACATGCACCAGGCTTATTTAGATGATGAAAACATCTAAGAACATAATCAGCCTTCATATCATGACTCTAATACTTTCTTTTAAGAAGATTTGCACAATCAAGACCATAAAGTATATGTTTGATCTAGTCAATCATTGCTTTAGTATAAATAAGAAGATTATTATGTTTAACTTTGTTCCTGGAGTGCCATATTACCTAACATATAATAGGAGAGAGAATGTTCCTCATATGAACTTCTTTTTTAGTTAATAAGAACCAGTTCCTAATCACATGAGAGAAAGATATATTTCTAGTTATTAACATATCAAATATATCAAGCAACATTACATTATATAAATAAATGATGTATGGATTCAAAGTTTTCTTAAAATTGGCATTTGAAGTCCAATAAGAAAGACTTCTTCTAGAGAACGGAATCAACTGGAATCCAGTTATTTAGAATTCTCTAGAGAAGGAATGAACATGTAACAGGTGCAATGTTATCCCTTAAACCTTTAAACAAATTTGACGTGTTGCTTTTTGATCTGATTGTATTACATGTGTCTTTTGTATTAAAATCACATGTTTTCGAGATAGAATATTTAATGTAGAAAAATAGTGTTTCGATTCCGGATAATCTCTGAAGTCTTGTAAACAATTTCTTATTGAAATATTTTTGGGGTTCTCCAAAAATTTCAATTGGATAAAATCAGAGATATACTATTGAACAGAGAGGATGAAAAATAATATGATTTTCTTTTTTCAATAGAACCCATAGTTAATCAATTCGACCAACCAAAAAACAGTTTGGAAGTTAGGGCAGTTAAGGTCTTTAAACTGGTTTTGTAATAAAACGGCTGAAATTTAAAATTTGAATAAAACGTTTAAATTTTAAATTTCGAAATTCTGTTGACTTGCAATAAAATTTTCAAATTTTCAATTCTCGACCCCAGCCAGGGGCTCTGCCCCTTGGACCTCGCCAGGGGCTCAGCCCCTTAGACCCCGTTAATCATGATCTAATCTAACAAGCGTGCACTCCGTACTCTACGACTTGTTTGATAATGTATAATGATTAAATTGGTCGACTAGTCGATCCAATTACACTAAAATAAATAACATTTAATGTAGTCTTTGATAAAAGAATTCAACTTGAATTTACTAATATTCTCAACATCAGAAGGTAACACTGGATTACTAAGTTGGTTGAGATTCCAATGATCATCTGTCCAATAGGTTTTTTTGTCTACCTAATACCAAACGTTATCTTTATTACTTGATAATATAATAAAGGGTTGAGATAAGCATTATTTTTCAGTCCAAAAGTTACTATTTCCTTTCTCAACCTTCTAATATATGTAGAGTTCAGCTAGCTTTCGGATGTTTAATAGTCTTCTCCAAGTTTTAGAACATCTAGTTATTGCTTTGATAATAGTTGGTAATGCTTTAATGCAGTATATTGAATATATGAATTTAGGCCATACAGTTTTTTGGGCTCTAAAACTGAACTACAGTTTGCATAAGTAAGTGTTTTAGGGATCTTCAATTCTTCTAAGATTTAAGCCTCCTTCTTTATAAGGCTTGCATAGCTTGGACCAACTAGCCCAGTTTATAACTAGTTTTGCTTCCTTAGATCCCCAAATGAATATATTGTACATGCCTTTAATCCTAGTTATTACTGAATATGGAAGAATGGAACTTTGAATTTGGTAATAAGGGATTAAAAGTAAGCCAACTTGTATTAAAGTAAGTCTACCAGCTAAGGATTAGAGTTTGGGATCCCAGTCCAGGATCTTATTCCTTATTTTTTCCATAATTTCATCATATCTACTGGTTTTATTGTATGTAATTTCGTTTTTTTATTGATAATCTAACCAGATCAAGCTTGATATTTCTGCAGGAAATGACTAAGAACCTTAATTTTTTTAGAGGAACCATTGGCAAAAATTAATAAATCATTACCAAATGCTAATATAGGTATGTCCATATAGCTTCTTGATTTATATCTCAACTCTTGGTTATTTTCAAACAGTCTTCTAAAACCCCTGATTAAACATTCTTGTGATATAATGAAGAGGCTAGGGAATAAATGATACCGTTTCCTTACACCCTTATTAGACTTGAAGAAATCCTTTATTACATCATGACTAGAATATAATAGCTTGTGGAATCAATATTTTTTAACATCAAGTCCAGAAACCTTTGGTCAAACCCAAAAGATTCCATAACTTTGAGTATATATTAGAATGATAATCTGTCAAAATATTTTGAAATGTCCAACTTAAGCATAATGTTTCCTCGTCTTACCTTATTGTTCAAATCATAGGTTAATTCTTGTACAATGAGGATATAGTCATAGATATTTCTTTCCTTGACATATTCTCATTCCACCTCAGGGATAAATTTTGGAAGAATAACATATAATTCGTTGTTTAAATTCTTGGAAAGTACCTTATTAAACATAATGCAGAGACTGATTGGCCTGAAATCATTCCATGCTTGAGGGTGATCAACTTTAGAAATAAGGCAGATAGTTATGGCATGGATTAATATGATTATTCTTGATGAAAGCTATAACCGCCTCACATAGGTCCTTATTCCTAATGGTCCAACACTGCTGAAAGAATTTGGCAGTGAATCCATCAACCCCTGCAACACTATTAGGGTGGAGTGACATAACAATATCATAAATCTCCGTATCTGTAGGAGAAAACATAAATTTCCTATTATCTTCCGTAGTGATAAGCTTAGAAATAATTAGACTTATATCCTCTAGATCAGATTGGTAGTCTGACTAGTTAAAATAGTTTTAAAATTTTTAACTGCAGAGCCTCATAGGGCTTCTTGATCATGTATTTAGGTTCCATCCATCCAAAAACCGTTTATTTTAATTATACTTCATATTTTATTAACATAACTATGGAAATTAGGAAAATTTATATCTACAATTTTAAGACAATTTATGTGGCTTTTCTTCTCCCAGAATGCCTCCTCATTTGCCAAGAGATAAAGATTGAGAGCTTTAGCTTTGGCAAGATTAATTTTTTCTTCGGGACTTTTAGAATTCTCATAACACATTTCTTTAAACTTGACATCTTCTTGTGCTTGAGTAATTGAGTCAAACACATTACCAAATTCATCCCAATTTCAAGTTTTTATTTTTTGTTTCAACCTTTTTAATTTATACCAAATAACATTAATATGAGAACCATATAGAATCTCATTCTAGTTATCTTTAGCCAAATCTAGGAAATCAGGGTGCATGATCCACATATTTTGAAAATAAAATGAAAATTTAGTTTTTTCCTTTCTTTTTGATATAGTAATATTTATACGACTTTGGTTTGACCAAGTTCTAGATAGGTGTTTTATATTGGTACTGTTAAAGAATTCCCTCCAACTAGAATTATTAATGACCTTATCTAGATGCTTCAACTTCCTATTGTTAGTCCATGTGAATTTGGAACCCATATATCTCGCATCTTCTAACCCACAGTCGTGAAGAATTTCATTGAAATCTTTCATACTTCTGAGGCAAAGAGTGAAGCAAGATAGTTTCTCATCGAAATTAGAAATATAGTAGAAGTCTCACATAACTAGCCAGTTATTCGAATTATAAGATAAATCATTTAAGCTATTCTAGAGGGAAATTCTTTGAAGCCTCGTACATTTTGCATACACTAAATGATAGATTATTCCTTGTCTAAGAAATTATGTTTTACCTTAAGATGAAATAATTGTTCTTGATTTTCAATTGTCCTGGTGAATTAGTTTAGATCATATACTGAATATGGTTGACATCAACAAAATTTTCTTTTGTTAGTGAATCCGGAACAATCCTTCTATTAATCTATTTTTTATGAGTTGTTGACATTACATTAATTACTTATTTTTCATGTTGTCCCTCCTCTATAACTATGGATTTCACTTTTGGAATCCATACTGCATTTTATTTTGCTAATTTCATATGGTGATTTTATTTTCCCATGATGTCATGTTCTGCTTTCTTTTGGATAATCTTCTTACATCATGATTGTTGGTGTCCAATATTGAAGCACTTAGTACATTGGGATGGTAATCCTCCATAGATAATGTCTTGCAAATACACATTGTTATCTCTGAATCTAACCAAGACATTTTTTATGAGCTCATCGGCTAAATTGAGTTCCAAACAAACTTTACTGGAATTGAATCTAGCTCGATTCTTTGTAGGGAACCAGATTATACGAGAGTTACCTAGACTTATTTATTGATCTAATGGTGTCCTCTTTAAATATAAACTCTGGCATGTTTAGAAGAATGATCCATGCTGGAGTTATAGATTATTTCATGTTGGGATTAAAGAAGGTTTCCCATCTAAGTATTCTCATAAATTTATGGCCAATAGTCCAAACGTTTCTATGTCATAGTTGTTTGAAGTCTTCTTGAAAATTTCATTCAATCAAAATGTGTCTTATATCCAAGTGTGATATTGATACTTAACCTTTGAATTCAAAAGCTCCCAAGAATTTGTTAATGCTACTTATTTGGGTTTGCTTGTTGAACATTTCCCCATCAATGTGCGTTTTGAATTATATATGAGCTTTTATTTATCAAGCGCAAAGAATTGTACATTCATATGGTCTCTCTTATGAGTGATCGTGACATTTTCATGTTTAATCTCTATTGAATTTATACTCGTAATAGCAGCGTAAGATATTGTTGCAGGTTTTCCTGTTTCCCTACAGATGTTTGAGAAATCGTATCATATGATGGATTTGTTCTAACCTTGATAATTTTGGTAAGATTACGCATTTGATGTCCTTGTCCATCTGGAGATGTGATCTTATTTCCTTTTAGAATAGGAAATCTTAAATCTCGATTATTGTGTGGTGTTTTTTTCCCTTGTTTGGATTATGATGTTACTCTGTTTTTATTTTTAGAGATATCATTCTTAATGAAAATATTGAGGATATAAAACCTAAAACAAATGTTTTGATGATTGATTAATCGACAAAAAGTTAACTTCATTCATGTTTTTTCCAACAAAGACGGGCAAAGAGACAAACATTATGTCGAAACAAAAGTAGAATTTGAAATTCCAACAAAAAAAAGTCTAAAAAATGTTTTCTTTATGATTTTTAAATAATTCATATTATATATATATATATATATATATTCATATTTTAGTTTTCTTTGAAGGATGATGAAACCTCCAAGAATGCTCTCTGAAGAAACTCTGTTCTTGAGAAAGAACAGAGTCTGATTATTTTCTTAATTTTGATTCCTTCCTGGAATCATTCATCTTTAATTTGATTCGTCTTTGTTTTGAGGATGTCTAACAGTATTAGATTAGCTTCGACTGAAGATTTTCCTTTGCTTAGGAATTCATTGATGTCTAAGGCTGAAGATCAGGAAATCAAGATAGGTATGACGAGTTCTGAAGTAGCTGATAAAGATTGTAATATTATCTCTAATCCGATTTTTGAAGAGGCGGTTAAGGAGAAGGATGATGATAAACCACAGAAAGAATCATATGCTAATATGTTAAAACCGAAAAGAATAGAGTTCGTTCACTCAAATGTCTATGTTTCTTTATCGAGTGAAATTCCGGTAATCACTTTTGATGTCGGAGATAAGGAGAAGTTGTTAAAGGTCTCAAAGCATACTTTAATAGCCAAGTTTGCTACTGGCAAACCTTCTATGGAGATTTTCATAAATTTTTTGGCTAAGTTCAACTTTACGGGAAGTTTCAGTGTTTCTGTCTGGGACTTCAGACATATTTTTGTTGAATTTACAGAGATCGATGATTTAAAGAAACTTTGGTCAAGGAATGTATGGGTTCTGGGAAGTAAAACAATGCGACTGTTAAAGTGGACTTCTGGTTTCGATCCTAATCTTGAATGCCCGTATACTCCGATCTGGGTTTCTCTTCCAAATCTTCCTGAATTCTTGTTTAATAACTCTACGATCAGTGAAGTAGCAAAGGTTTTGGGTACTCCTCTGAAGGTTTGGGTGTCTTCTGTTAACAGGGCGAGACAGAATTGTAGCATATTTTGGGTGGAAGTAGATATCTCCAAGCCTTTAATTCATAAGGTTCAGATAAAGTTTGGGGAAGATGATTGTTACTGGATCGATCTTTTGTATGATAACATCCCTTTGTATTGTAGTAATTACGCACATATTGGTCATTCAAAAGATAACTGTAAGAAACTGCTGCCTGATGAAAAGGTTTTAAGGAATGTTCAACTACATGGGGAGGGTCAAGAAGGTTTAGGTGAGCCTGACCAATTGTCTTGTTCTCAATATCTTAATAATGTGAATAAAGATAGTATTATGAAAGATACAAATAATTTTGACGAACAAAGGGTTCAAGATGCTGTTATTGAGAATAAAGATTCTGGTCGTTGGTTACAATCTGTTGTGGTTGATAAAATAGTGGTGAATTCTGTGCAAAATGATGTGGAATCTGATAGTTGTTCCTTTCAACTGGTGAAGCCTGTTGAGGATAATAGTGTTTCTTCTGGTCATGTTAATGAAGAAGAAATGATAGATACTTTGAAGATGTTGGAAAGAAGAAATATGTTTGAAATGCTTAGTGAAGAGACTCATGATTCTCCAAAACATGATGGAAGTCTGGTTAGTTCTCCTGTTAAGAACAAGATTGGGAAAGATAAGTTAATAAGGGAAGATGCTAAGAAGGTGAAGAAAGTGTCGAAATTATGGAATTCAAAGGGTCATGTTTCTTCTAAAATCATGAAGCTGAAAAGGCCCCATAAATCTATTTCTGATTAATGACTATTACATTGTTACATTGGAATGCAAGAGGGCTTGCTAATAAGGAAACTGTTCAAAGGTTAAAGTCTATGGTCAAGTCTTTAAAGGCTAGCTTTGTGGCTATTCAAGAGCCTTTTGTTAAATCTGAGAAGATGGGTTTGGTGGCTAAGAAGTTGCAGCTGAGTGGGTATACTTGTAATGTGAATAACAGAATATGGTTCTTTTGGCATCAGGACTACTGTGTTGAGGTGGTTTTTGATAGTGAGCAGATTCTTCATCTTAAAGTTTGTCATCCTTCTATGAATAAGGAGTTTCATGTGTCTGTTGTTTATGCCAAGTGCAAAAAGGAGCAGAGGGTTTTGCTTTGGGATTCTATTAGAAGTCTGGATGTGCAGCATGAGTGGATTATGTTTGGTGATTTCAATGTTATCTCTAGTATTCAGGAGCAGCTTTGTTGTTCCACCATTAATCAAAGAGGAATGGATGATTTTAATGGCCTTATTATGGATTGCAGTCTGCTGGATACTGGTTTCAGTGGTTGTCCTTATACTTGGTCAAATGGACATAAATGGAGAAGGTTAGATCGAGTTATATATAACACTGCTTGGTTAGACTTCTTTGATTGTACTTCTGTTACTCATCTTGCAAGAAGTTGTTCTGACCACTATCCAATTGTTGTTAAAGTTTCTTCTAAGATTGAAAGGTCTAAAACATCTTTTAAGTTCTTGAATATGTGGACTACTCATGCTGGTTTCTTGAAGGAGGTTAAAGAAAGTTGGTCTGGGATTGTCAATGATGATGTAAGGAATCATATTATGGTTTTCTGGATTAAACACCAAAGATTGAAGGCTGCGTTGAAGACTTGGAATAAGAATGTTTTTGGGAATATTTTTGATGCTATTAAGCAATCTGAATAAATTATTAACAGTAGAGAAACTATGCTTCAAAGTGAGCTTAATGATGTTAATAAATCTTTGTTGGAAGAGGCCAGGCAGAATCACTTGTTACTTCTTGATAGGGAAGAAAAGTTTTGGAGACAAAAGGCTCATGCTTCATGGTTAAAAGACTCTAACAGGAACACAGCTGCCTATCATAGTTTTGTGAAGAAAAGGCTTAAGAAGAATAGGATTGATAGAATAAAGGTTGGAGATAGTTGGTTAACTGATAAGGAAGGCATTGGTGCTTCTGCTGTGGAGTATTTTAAAGCTTTGCTTTCTTCTGATAGAAGTGCTGTGAATGATCAGGATCTAATGGGTGTTATTTCTTCTTTAGTTACTGAGGAGGATAATAATTGCACTGTTAGTATTCCTGAGGATGATGAGATTTATGGGGTAGTTAATGATTTGAAGTCTGAGTCTGCTGCAGGTCCTGATGGCTTCAATGGAGAGTTTTATAAGAGATGCTGGGATATTGTGGGTAGTGATCTTTGTAATGCTATTAAAGGTTTCTTCAGAGGGTATGTTCTTCCTAAAGGTGTGAAGGCTACTATGATTTTCTTAATACCTAAGATGGACAATCCTAACAGGTGGAAAGATTTTCGCCCTATCAGTCTTACCACTGTGTTTTCAAGGATTCTGGGGAAGATAGTAAACAACAGGCTATCAAACATTCTGCCTAAGTTGGTTTCTGATGTGCAGGGTGGGTTTGTTAAGGGAAGATCTATTCAGCACTCTATTCTTCTTGCACGGGAGTTATGTTTTGACATTAACAACAATAGGAAGGATGGAAATGTCATCATTAAGTCCGATATGACTAAAGCTTTTGATAAGCTTAGCCATAAGTTTCTTTTCAGTATCCTCAAGATGTTTGGTTTTAATAATAATGTTACTGATCTCATTAGTAACTGCATTAGCAATGTTTCATCTTCAATATTGGTTAATGGTGAGATGACTGGATATTTTTCTAATTCTCAGGGCTTAAGACAAGGGGATCCCCTTTCCCCGAGTTTTTTTATCTTAGCTGAGGAGTATCTGATAAGGAGCATCAATCTGGTCTCTAATAGTAATCACATGTTTAGGTACAAAACTAGGAGTAATCTAGAATATACCTTGTTTAGCTTTTGCTGATGACTTCATGGTTTTTACTAATGGCAATGTTAATGCTGATAAGGGTAAAATTCGCCGGTATAAATAACAAGGGGTTGATTGCGGATAAAAGAGACTTGGTGTGATTATTAATGTATTTAAGATCTTTCAGGGACCAATTTGTAAACAAGGTACTTACTAAGGGGCCTCATTAGCAATATAGTCAGCCCACTAAGGATATTAATGGGTCCACCTTAATTTAGTATAAAAGGTGACCCACTTTCTTGGTAGGTGTGACATTGAATATTATTCTATCCTTTTTTACATTCTTTCTCTACACTTTCTCTCTCTAGTCACATCAGACACAAGATCCAAAATATTCCACCAAACATTTATTGACTCATCAAATGCAATGGAGGCTATTAAGTCTGTCATGGATCACTATCAGTGTGTTTCGGGTCAGGAAATCAATACAGCCAAGTCTAAACTTATTGTTTCAAACAAGATATCTTCTCTTCAAATAGCTATTATTGAAGACATATGGAAAATCAGTCATTCTTATTTACCTTTCAAGTATCTGGGTACAACAATTGCAAACAACTCTAGAATTGCTAACTTTGAAAGCCTAATATACAAAGTAAGGAGCAGAATTATGGATTGGGATAAGCTGCACCTATCGTTTGCTGGCCGTCTGCTGTTGATCCAGTCTGTCCTTGTTTCCTTTCCCAATTATTTTCTTCAGCACACATCTTTGCCTGTTGGTATTGTCCATAGGCTGGAGATTTTATTCAATAAGTTCCTGTGGGGGAGCAAAGATGACAAGAAAGCTGTTAATTGGGCTAGATGGGATAGGTTATGTAAGCCTTTTAATGAAGGAGGCCTTAACCGTAAGAAATTAAATGATGTGCAGCAGGTTTATTCAATGAAGCTATGGTATGAATTCAGAATGCAAAACTCTCTATGGGCTAGATACATGATGTCTATATATTGTAGAGATAATATTCATCCATATTTAGCTATTGCTCCTCACATAAAGTCTAAAGTATGGACTCGTATTCTTAGAGCTAGAGAGATGACAGATGATTTTATATTCTGGCTGCCTGGGTACGGTAACATGAGTTGTTGGTATGAGAAATGGTGTTCTGATAGGCCGTTTATAAAGGTTAGTAATGACAGTGATAGAAGAATTCTATGGGATAGTGCTAATGATCGTGTGAAGGACTTCTGGTTGGGGGATTCTTGGGATATAGACAGACTCAGCACTAGAGTTACATCTACAGAGATTGAAAAGATTAAAGAGGTTAGACTTTCTAATAACAAAGATGTCATGCTTTGGTCTCTTTCAAAGGATGGAAAGTTTAAAGTCAGGGACACTATAAATCACATCAGAGTCAAAGGTAACATTACTAGGCTATACGATAAAACTTGGAATGCTGTAACACCTAGAAAATGTTCTTTTTTGTTGTGGAGGGTCCTTCACAATTGGTTACCTACTGATGATGTTATGAAAGCTAAAGGATTTAATCTGGCTTCGAAATGTGTTCACTGTAATAATGAAGAGACTACTAACCATGTTATGGTGCAATGTCAGCAAGCATGGTCTGTTTGGCAGCATTTCAGTGTCATCTTCAGAGTAGCCTTATATGTCTGTTCCTCACATCATCATGCGCTGGTACTGGCCTGCTGAAAAGAAGTGTGACATCTTCACGATTCTCCCTGCAATTATAGCATGGTCGATCTGGTCAGGTCGTAATAAGAAAAAGCTCAACAACGAAAACATCAGTTCTAGTTCTATAATCAAGCAAATTCTCCTTATTTTATCTAGTCTTGACCATGCTAAAGTATTGAACAAGAAGCATTGAGGTAGATTCGATAAGGAGGCTACTGACATTGGCTGTGTCAACCAGATTAAGCACTGGAACAAGCCTCTCTTTCTATGATGGAAGAACCCAAAGCAAGGAAGATACAAGGTAAATATCGATGGTGTATGTACCTTTAATGGTGAATCTGGAGGTGGTGCTCTGATTCGTGACAGTAGTGGCAATATTTTCTTGGGCATTGGTAGAATGTATGGGAAGGGATCGCCTCTGATAGCCGAGTGTAGGGCTCTATTTGACGGTTTGAGATTGTGTAATCAACTGGGTCTGAATTTGGTTGATGTGGAGCTTGATTCTCTGGTTTTGGTGAATTTGATTCTATATGGCAATTCGACGTGGTACTTGGACCCTTTGTTAAGGTGCTGCAGGAGACCATCAAATCAGGAATGGTTATTAGGCATGTCTTTCGCGAGCAAAATCTGGGGGGGGGGGGGGGGGGGGCGGATTGGATTGCTAAGGAAGTATTGAAGCTTCAATCAAATATGGAGTTTAATGGTATGAATGCTCCTTCAAAATTGAAGGTCATCGCTCTTTTGGAGAGGCTCAATTTCGGATATTTGAGGTTAATTGAATAAGACTTCGATTTAGGGTTTCTGGTTTGAAGTTTGGGGAAGACGATGATAATAGGGGTTTAGCGCTTTTGTTCAAAAATTTGTAAAATTGCCTAAAAAAAGTTTGTACTTTCCTTCAAATTCAATTTAAGTCCTTCATTAAAAAAATATTTTAATATTCTTATAAATTTTAAATATAATTATACATTAATTTTAAATTTTATAAATAAAATACAACTTGGTCTGACAAATTTACGGATCTAAAACATATCACTAGTGATTCTTTTGGAAATCTGAAATGTTTTTTTTCTATCACTTTTTTAAGTTCTTTTCATTATTTATATTTAATTATTATAATATTTATACTTCCATGGTATATATGTATAAATAATTATTATTTTTAGTTTATATAAATAACTGAACACGTTAATATCCTAAAATTTTGAGATTTGAGGTTCATCCGACATCATACTCTTTTGAATTGACACTACAATATTGGTCCCTTCAAAATATAATTTACTTATTTCCTTTTTAAATGTTAAAGAAAGTTTGTCATTAACGAAAGAACCTGGTTTTTCTTTTTCTTTTTTATTTATTATTATTATTATTATTATTATTAATTTTATAAATTACCTCCAAAAAAATAACCGAATTGGTCGAATAAGGCACGCTAGTTCGAATCACTCTACATACGTTTTCTCGATTGAACATGTCACATCTTGCATAAGGTCTATACGCGTTCATTGTATTCTAAATAACGTCTGCGGATTATTAAAAAATATAAAAAAAATATAAAGAAGCTGGTTCTGATTCAGTGGGAAACGAGTAAAAAAAAATCGGCATTTATGAAATTTGGTTTTGCTTGTCACTAAATACAAGGCAATTTTATAACCTTGGGTCCAGACCCCTCAACCCAATTTTTATTTATTTATTTATTATTATTATTATTATTATTATTATTATTATTATTAATCATATGAATAGTCTCCAAAAAATTAGCCGAGTTGGTGGAATAAGACACGCTAGTTCGAATCTCTTTACATACGTGTTTTTGGTTGAGCCTGTCACTTTTTATCTTTTTACATGTTATTAAGTCGGACTAAAGATTTATCCTGTAGGCGTTCATTATATTCTAAATAACGGCTGTGGATTTCTTAAAAAAAATATAAAAAATATAAAAAAACTGGTTCTGATTTAGTGGGAAACGATCGGCATTTATGAAATTTGGTTTTGCTTGTCACTAAATACAAGGCAGTTTTATTAACCTTGGGTCCAGACCCCTCAACCCAATTTGCCTCCCTGTATTTAAGGCTCTGTTTTTCCTTTATATTTTATCGTTTTCATACGGTAGGATGTGGCTCTCTCATTTTCTCACAATTTAATCTCGAAAAAAACAAACTAAATACACAAGCAATCAGTTTTGTTTCTCTAGTCTAGCCCCACCTTTACACTACACAACCCCTAAACTTTTGGAGATACAAATTAAAATCGATCAATTTATTTCCAGTAAATATATTAATTATTAAATCATCAAATTGATTATAGTAAATTAAATATATTATTGATCATAAGCACATATTAATTAATTATTATATAATTTCATCCCAAAAAACATAGATATGAAAACACCTATTCCAAAAGGATAAAAGTTTTATAATGGCTTTCTTCAAAATTACAAATCTTGCAAATTCAAATGTTATTTTTGTTAAATTTTGACTAATTTTTTTTATTAAACATTCAAGTTAATATGTGGAATGTATTAAAAAGTAACGTGATTGTACAAAATTTAAAAATATAATTTTTTGAAGATTTATGAATCACAATCACATGTTATGCATATTTTGTAAAATTAAGTTTTATAAAAAAATTTATTTTATAAACTAGTAGTAAATTGGAATCTAGTTAGATGACAAAAAATAGAGTATATTCTAATGATAAAATTCGACCAACTAAAATTATTGCGAACACTAAAACATGTATGTTTAGTTATATTATGTTAAAATTAAAAAAAAATGTTTGTTTTTTGTGAATTTTATAAATTATTTTATCAAATCCGCCTTAAAATTTCGTACACTATTTTGTGTATATCTGATGAATGTAATTCACAATTTTGACGTGACTGCAAATTTTTATACAATAGTTTTTCAAAGCTTTCATGAGTTATGTTTGGTCCATTATACCACTGATCTGTTAGTTGTTTTATTTATTTATTAATTTGTAGTTTCGGTGTTGTATGAGGTAAATCTTGATAAAATTTTATTGTTGGAGAATTTATTCTCATCATTTGAAACTTACAACTATTATAGTCTATATACGATGACCAAATGGATGTAAGAATTTCAGTAGACAACTCGACTTTGTCATGAAGATGTAAAACGTCACTTCGGTCGTAAAGGTAGAACTGTTAGATTGTACCAACACGAGAGATCTGACCATTACAAGAAAGTTTTTAACGACAAAAATCAAATAAAAAAACTGATGGGTACAAAAAATGTTAATTTCTTATATTTGAAGGTCAGTTGGTTGAATGTGATAATATTTGATCGTTAAGCATACTTTTCGTCACACGCAACCGACCAATAATTTCAAGAACACAAGGTCATGGAATTTTTTTAAATGTATGAAGAAATATTAGTAGAAACAATGCGGGAGTACATCCCCATGATATAGTCAATAGCCTAAAAATGTCTGATTCGAAGAATGTGTCCAAGATCATAACGTATAGAACAACTACAAATAAAATTTATTGATTGAAAAAGACGATCATCCTTAAATAAAATGTTTGGTGTCTAAATTAAAAATACACAATTACTTACGATAACATATGATCACGAACGAGGGATTCGATGTTATAATAGAGTTGTTTTTTCCACACTCGTTGAACATAAATTTATAAAGGTAATCATCTTAATTATTTATCATGGATAGTACGTACAATATGATTATATGCATGATGCTATTATTTGAGATAATATGGATTACCTCTACAAACGTGGGTTATAATTCACGTTGAAGGAAAAATAAGATAACTATGAATCTGCATTGGAATATTTAAGAAAGATTATTAACGAAATGATTATGAGTTGTCTTGCATATACTAACCGATCATGGGTTTGTTTTGATGAATACTATAGACAAAAAACCCGGATGCGAATCACATGTTATGAAAATAAAATATCAACAAGAACATACTTTCTAAAATGAAAAATATATATTCAAGGATAATAAGAAGTTGTAAAATTTTCTGGTATGTTAAAAAGACGTGATTGGCTACACCACCATTTTTTACATGAAAAAAAACTTAATAAAAATATAGTTATCGTTTAAAGAAATTGAAATAAAGGTCGAATACTTGCCTAGACTTGTGTACTACACTTCATAAAACATATTCATGCATGCACAAACAAGTTCATATATTTTGGCAACCCAATGACCAATAAGTAATATATATATATATATATATATATAAAAGTTAACTTAATAAATAAATCATTCAAGATTGTACGTTAGTTTAAAAATACTATTCAAGATGACACGATAAAATTATAAAATATGATATATTTTTTTTGTAAAACATGCTATATGAAGTTGCAAAATATATTATTATAGTTTCCCACAATGTCAATATATGAAAGAAAAGTTTATTAAAACTGCAAAACATCGTAAACTAAATTTATAAAGCATAGTTTAATCATTTTTACATAATGTGCATTTGCAAAACATATTATACTAGGTTGTGAAACTTAATATAATCGTTTATATGAAATGTATATTTACAAAAAATGACATATAAAATTGTGAAACATATTATTTCTATTTTTAAAGATGTCAAATCCCAAAATGTTGTGTAATTAACACTGAGAAACCTATTATAATCACTTCTATAAAATGACTAATTGTAAAACACAATATATTAAAATTGTGAATAAAAATATATTGATGTAGGGAAACTTATCATAATCATTTATGCAAAATGCATATTTGCAATAGATGATATATAGAATATATACAATTTTCGGTTTTTGGATCTGTTGTGTGCACCCCCAGTCAAACGGTCCGATCGAAAGGCAAACATTGTCCGTTTTTTCCGAACTTACGAGAGCGTGTCCAGGACCTCCAATCCTTTAATCTCACCAGTTGGATTATGATTCGGTGCTACAGTTCGGGAGAAATTGCTACTAGAACAGTGCATCAGGTTTGTTGTTTAGTATTTGGACTTGGGATTTGGATTTAGTTTGGAATATGGACTTGGTATTTGGATTTAGTTTGGTATTTGGACCTGATTTTGGATTTGGATTTGAATTGAGTATTCGATTTGATTTCGCTGGACCATTGAAATTTTAATTTGGGACTAGGTTTGATTTTGGATTTGGGGTTTGATTAAGATTTTGATTTGATTTTGATTTTATTAGCGATTGTGAATCTTATTGTGAATGTGATAGAAAAATACGATTTTCTATAGTATACTAGTAACAAACTGAATAAGAAGAATTTTGTTATGTCTACATCTGCATACCATTCAGGTATGTCTTTGTCTTCCACTTCAGATATTGATTCATCATTGTGGATTTTGGATTTGGGTGCATCTCATCATATGTCACCTCATATGTCGATTTTTGTTTCGTTGTCTTATGTTTCACCCAACTCTGTTTTGTCTGCTAGTGCTACACCAATGTTAGTAGAGGGTATTGTCTCTATTTGTACCCCTCATATATCGCTGTCTGATGTTTACTACGTCCCCACCCTTGCTTTAAATCTTGTTTCGGTTAGCCAATTGTGTAAATCTGGTTATTGCGTCTTGTTTCTGATTCTTTTTGTGTTATACAAAATCAACAGACTCATAGAGTGATTGGGACAGGTCGTAAAATAGGGGATTCTATGTTTTAGAGAAACTCAAAGTAACAAATGTGGATGTATATGGTGTTGAAACATACTTGACTGATATTACTGCCTCTCGTGTTGATTTGTCTTCATTTTGTTTGAATCTTTCATTGTCTGAGTTTTATCTTTGGAATTCTTGTCTAGGACATGTATCTGCATCGCGTTTAAATTTTTATAGTCTCTACAGGTTCTTTAGGTCAAAAAACTTGTAATATCTCAGATTGTAGTGGTTGTAAACTTGCAAATTTTCAGCGTTACCATTTAATGAAAGTGTTACTTCTTCTATTGCTTCGTTAGATATTATTCATTCCAATGTCTTGGGTCCATCTCATGTCTCCACAAAGGGTGTTTTATCCTACTATGTTTCTTTCATCGATGATTATACTCAATATACTTGGGTTTACCTTATGAAATGGAGATCAGATTTCCTTGGAATTTATAGAGAATTTCGGGCACTTGTTAAGACTCGACATTCTGCCATAATAAAATATTTCAGGTGTGACTTAGGGGGTGAATATACATCCAATAATTTTACTCAGTTACTTGCATCTGATGGTACCGTACATCAGTCTTCTTGCACTGGCACCACTCAGCAAAATGGTGTTATAGAAAGAAAACATCGTCACCTTGTTGAGATTGCTCGGTCTTTGCTTTTATCTGTTGAGGTTCCTACTATTTTTAGGGAGAAGTAATTCATACTGGTGTATATGTGATTAATCAAATTCCCACTGCTAATAATGCAGGGATGTCTCCCTTTCAGAAGTTATACAGACAACTTCCAGTTTATTCTTCCTTAAGAGTGTTTGGATGTACATGTTTTGTCCTTCGTCCTCATATAGAACGTAACAAATTTGGCTCTAAATCCGCAATATGTGTTTTCTTGGGTTATGGTGTTAAACAGAAAGGTTATTTTTTTTATCCTACTAGTCAGAAACTTTATGTCTCTTGACATGTTAAATTTCTTGAGCGTATCCCATTTTATTCGATACAAGCTAAATCACATAATATAACAAGTACCAAACTTCAGATTATTGATCCTTTTATTTATAATAACGACATATCCATTGATATTGGATGTGCCAGCTCATAAGACATCGATTACAGCTGATACTAATTCTGCTCCATCAAGGTCTGAGTCAGCTCCTTCTTTTAGTAAACCACCAGCTCCACCCCTCAGAAGATCTATTCATACAAGTAAGTCTACCAAAATACCAGATTTTGCGTATTCTTCCTACTCAGCTCATTTCGCCTCTTTCATAGCAAAAATACATGATTTATATGAACCTCAATCATTTAAAGAAGTTGTTCCTGATCTTCGTTGGCAAAATGCAATAGTCGAAGAGCTTACCACTCTTTATCAGACTCATACATGGTATATAGTTAAACCTCCATCCGGTAAGCATATAATCGGCTCTCGATGGGTTTTTAAAATTAAAACAAATTCTGATGGGTATATTGAAAGATATAAGGATCGTCCCGTAGTAAAAGGTTATTCATAGAAGTATGGTATGGATTATGATGAGACATTTGCCCCAGTAGAAAAATTGACGACAGTCCGTACTCTTACTGTGGTTGCATCCGTTCGCCAGTGGAAGATCTTCTAACTAGATGTCAAAAATAAATTTTTGAATGGTGATCATCATGAGGAGGTTTGCATGACTCCTCCTTCAGGTGTTGTTCATAAAAGAGGTGGAGTTTTACGACTTAGGAAAGCTTTATATGGTCTCAAACAAGCTTCTCGTGCTTGGTTTAAAAAATTCTCTATGGTTATTACTTCACTTGGTTTTCATGCTAGCAATCATGATTTAGCCTTGTTTATCAGGTGTACGAGTGCATGATGAATTATTTTATCCATATATGTAGATGATATGATCATTACAGGTGACAATATTGATGGTATTGAGGCACTAAAACATGATATGGCTCGGCGCTTTACGATGAAGAACTTGGGACTATTGTGTTATTTTTTAGGTATTGAGGTGGATCACTCTCCAAAAGGTTATATTCTCTCTCGGACAAAATATATATCTGATTTATTCGAGCGAGCGCGACTTTTTGATAACAGGACGGTAGATACACTTCTTTAAACCAATGCTCGGTATTCTCCAACTAGTGGTGTTCCTTTGTCAGACCCAACTCTATATCAAACTCTCGTAGGGAGCTGGGTATATCTTACTGTTACTCGGCCATATATAGATTATGTTGTTCATATCGTTAGTCATTTGTTACTGCTCCTATATCCGTCCACTGGGGAATTGTTCTTTGAATATTGAGATATCTTCGTGGAACTCAGTTCTAGAGCATTTTGTTTCCTTCGACCTCTTCACTTGAACTGCGTGCCTATATCGATGTTGATTGGAATACTGATCCTCATGACCGAAAATCTACTTCTAGTTTTTGTATTTTCCTTGGAGATTCATTAATCTCATAGAAAAGTAATAAACAAGATTTTGTCTCTAGATCGTCTACTGAAGCTAAGTAATATGCTATGGTTGTGACCACAAGTGAGATTGTTTGGTTACGATGACTTCTTGCAGATATGGGGGTTAATGTTACTAAACCTACTTCCTTACATTGTGATAAAAAAAAGCGCCATGCATATAGCAAAAAATTGTGTTTTACATGAGAGGACGAAGCACATTGAAATAGATTGTTACTTCACTCGACATCATCTTCAGATTGGCACTATCTTGCTTCCATATGTTCCATCAGATCTGCAGGTTATTGATATTTTCACAAAGGCTCGGTCAACAGCGCAATTTCATTTTCTTTGTGACAAACTCTCAGTGCTTATTACTATTGCATTGTGAGTTTGAGAGAGGGTGTTAAAGATATAAGTGCCCACTAGTTCAATGTAATACATACACTTTCTAATTAATAAACTCTAGCCGCTTCTTGGAGGCTACTTCTTTCTTTTGTCTCTTTGTTTCTTAACAATATTGTATGCTCTACTAGTTCAGGAGGTGATGAAG
Organism: Limnanthes douglasii subsp. nivea; assembly: GCA_036936605.1. Lineage (NCBI taxonomy): Eukaryota > Viridiplantae > Streptophyta > Magnoliopsida > Brassicales > Limnanthaceae > Limnanthes > Limnanthes douglasii. Next base: position 188,053,007 of record JAUPFV010000005.1, read on the forward strand.
AGTTAACTTTTTCAGCATGTGCTCAAATCTAGTTCTTTCGTTTGATCTGTCTAATATGTGATCCCTCGATCTGATCTATAATTTGTAAAAACAACAACAACAAATTAGCTCCAAAATAATCCAATATTTTTAGATTGCTGAATTGTATTTGGTTATCATTTCGTAAATTGTGCAAGGTAGACTTTACGGATTGTATTTTGTAATGTTTTACAATTCTATGTTTCACAAATACTGTATATAGTATTTCACAATTTGAGTATATCATGTTTTGTAACATAGTTATGTCATGTTTCACACGTTAACTATATTATATTTCGCAACTTAATTATATCATGTTTCACATCTTATATATATATATATATATATTAAACTTCTTAAATTTTGATATAGACTATAGTAAAACAAGGTTAGGTTTCAAAATGATGAGAGTAATCATCTAACGATAATATTTAACAATTTTTTTTACAATATAAGACAACATATAGACAAAAAATAAGAAATAAATCAACGATATACTACGATCTAATGGAATTTGCAGAGCTTTGTTAAAATAATGTATAAAATTTGCCAACTATGAACAAACGGTGGATTTTATTTGCTAAATTTTTAGCAAAATAATTAGTGAAATTCTCTAAAACAATTTGGAAAAATTATGTAGATGTATGAATTATTTTTATGCACAAACGGGTTTTAAATTTTATTCACTAGATCCTAGTGACATCCGTGCACGATTTCACCACATTCTGTCAATTGTTTTGGTATTTTGCGAAACGTGGTATACAAAAGTTATGAATGATGGTATATTAAATATTAGACATGTTTCACAATCAAAATTTTGTAATTAAGGTTTACCATGTTTTATAATTATAATGCATTATGTTTCACAAATAATTAGACCATATTTTGCAATCTAATTATACAATGTTTCGAATTCTATTTGTACTATGTGATATCTTGGTACGATTTTACTACTGAAACATGTCTAACACTTGATCTGCAAAACTTTTTCCAACTTAACTATGTCCAATTCTAAGATTTATATATGCTACGTTTAAAAAAATAATAATAAATAAAAAAGCATTTCACAAGTGTCTTGTCAAATTTCTATTTGTATTTTCTCCACGTTTGACGAAATTCATAGTCTTCTCTTCTACATCAGTTGCTTGACGTAGATCAATACGAAATTCTAATCTTTTACTGTTAGATTCCAATATGATTTGATGGTCCAAATATTTTATAAATGTGGTTTAAAACTTATTTAAAAAATGACCACCATTATTCTATTATAAAAACAATAAAAAATAAATTCAAATTCAATTTAGGGCTATTTTATATAAGAAAATCTAAAAAATAATATGTTAAAATTAAATATAAAAACATATAAAATATAATACTTTAAAAAAGATTAGAAGTGAATTTATTCTAGTCTAAAAACAGATTAATATACACCGTTTTGAGACAACGGGGATAATGCTCAAATCCCAGATCTGTTTATTAGGTAATAGAGATGACTATTAAATAGTCCAAAGTTGAGTAGACAACAAAGACAGCACAAACTGAAAGGACAATATGAAAAGAAACGGATAAACTCAAAGGACACAATTAAAGTTTGAGATTAAATGCAACACTCTCCCTCCTAATCTCAACCTCATTTACTCAAGTTTTTAACTCTCAATAGTTTCCTTATGTTTTCAAACTTGACAGTAGCTAGCCCATTTGTCAAATATCTGCTCTTTGATCGTTGCTGCAAACATGTTTCAAGACAACTTCTCCTCCCTCTACGCATTCCCTGATAAATTGAAACCTTATGTCGATATGCTTGCTTCTACCATGGAACATAGGATTCTTAGCCAGGTCGATTGCAGATCGATTATCTATGCATAAAATCACTGGGCCAACAGCTTCGTGTGTTATCTGACTAAGAGTATTTCTAAGCCAAATACCTTGGCAAGCCGCTGCGGTAGCAGCCATGAATTCAGCTTCACACGATAATAGAGCAACACACTTTTGTTTTTGTGAGACCCAAGTGATAATACTCTCATTCAAGTAATAAACTATGCCTCTTGTGCTCTTTCTATCTTCAATTTGTCCACCCAATTCACTGTCTGAAAACCCAGCTAACACATTGTTGCCACTATTCTTTGTATACACCAACCCGTGTTGTATAGTTCCCTTAACGTACCTGAGTATTCTTTTCACTGCATCCTGGTGCCTTTTTGTGGGGTTTTCCATATATTGGCTGACTATACCCACTGAGTATGCGATATCTGGTCGCGTATGAACCAAGTATCGTAGACCCCCTGCCATACTCTTGTAGTCTGTAGCATTGAACAACTTTACTGTCTCGTCCCGATCAAGCTGTTCCTTTGGATCCATTGGATACTTCGTCGGATTACAATCTGCCATGCCTGCATTTTCCAGAATTTTTTGTGCATAACCTGCTTGTTTTAATTCGATATATCCTTCTTCTTGTTCAACTTCTATTCCTAAGTAGTAGCTGAGCTTTCCTATATCGCTCATCTCGAACTGAAGCTTCATCTGGTTCTTGAAATCCTTGATTGCTAAGACACTCGTGCCTGTTACTAGAATATCATCTACGTATACTGCAATAACCAAACTGTTTTCTCCCTCCCTCCTTGTGTATACAGCATGCTCGTACGGACAACGAGTAAATCCAAGCTTTATAAGACATGAATCCAGTTTGGTGTACCAAACACGAGGCGCCAGGCAAAGTCCATACAAAGCTTTAGACAATTTGTACACTAGGTGCTCTTGTCCCTTTCTTTCAAATCCCTCTGGTTGGGAAACGTATACATCTTCCACTATATCTTCATTCAAGAAGGTCGTCTTTACGTCGAGATAGTGCACTTCCCATTGATTTTTAGCTGCCAAAGCTAATAGCAACCTCACTGTCTCTAACCGAGTAACTGGTACGTATACTTCATCAAAATCAATGCCATGTTCTTCTACATAACCCTTTGCTACGAGGCGTGCCTTGTATTTTACCACCTTCCCGTTCGCATCCTTTTTTAATTTATAGATCCATTTCAGACCTATGATCTTCTGTCCAGGTGGTAGACTCGTCAATTTCCATGTATTATTTGCCTCAATAGAATCCATCTCCTGCCTCATTGCTTGCCGCCAGTTGACATCTTTTACTTCCTGTGTATAGTTGACAGGTTCGTCTACCCCCATGAGCCACAATTCTTCTTCATCAAGCTCTATTTCCTCCGTGACATTGTAAATTTCACTCAAAGGTCTGAATCTTTTTGGCCCTGTGCTATCATCGTAATTATCTTGATTGATTCTAGAAGCAGACGACTGAGAATGTGGAGTGGATATCTGAGTGTTACTGTAGTTGTCATATCCAACAGAGGACTGAGAAGACTCAGAAGCACGTGAATGTGGAGTTGACGTCTGGGTGTTATTGCCACTATAGTTGTCATCACCATACTCCACGATTTCGGTCTCATCTTGACCTGTTTTATCAACCTCAGGCATACTTGCCACAATAAAACTCTCCTATGTCTCCTCCCTATCTGCAATCACGCTCCACAACCATTGCTTTGTTTCTTCGAAAATGACATCACGGCTTATATGTATACGATCTTCCTTGGGATCATATAAACGGTATCCTTTAGTTCCAGGCTCTCTTCCCAGATTAACTAACTTTTTACTGCGATCATCTAGCTTTGTGTTGTGCACACTTGGAGTTTTCATGTGCGATAAGCACCCAAAGACCCGTACATGACTTATCTGCGGTTTCCTTGTTGTCCATGCTTCATACGACGTCTTACCTGTCAATGCTCGCGTGGGTAGTCTATTGAGGACGTATACCGAGTTTCTGACTGCTTCAGCCCACATCTTTGATGGCAATTGCATTTCCTTGAGACTGCTTCTAGTCATCTCCATAATAGTTCGGTTTCGAAGCTCTACCCACGCGGGCTTCTGAGTCTTCTCAGTCCTCTGTTGGATATGACAACTACAGTAACACTCAGACATCCACTCCACATTCTCAGTCGTCTGCTTCCAGAATCAATTGAGATAATTACGATGATAGCACAGAGCCAAAAAAATTCAGACTTTTGAGTGAAATTTACAATGTCACGGAGGAAATAGAGCTTGATGAAGAAGAATTGTGGCTCATGGGGGTAGACGAACCTGTCAACTATACACAGGCAGCAAAAGATGTCAACTGGCGGCAAGCAATGAGGCAGGATATGGATTCTATTGAGGCAAATAATACATGGAAATTGACGAGTCTACCACCTGGATAGAAGATCATAGGTCTGAAATGGATCTATAAATTAAAAAGGGATGCCAACGAGAAGGTGGTAAAATACATGGCACGCCTCGTAGCAAAGGGTTATGTACAAGAACATGGCATTGATTTTGATGAAGTATACGCACCAGTTACGGTTGGAGACAGTGAGGTTGCTATTAGCTTTGGCAGCTAAAAATCAATGTGACTGCTTGCACCATTGTCCAGGTACCAGACATTCGATTCGCCTGCACATTCTCCACGCCTTGGAAATTGAGTAGATAGCACTTTATCCTCATTCAGGAGAAGCTTTGACGTGTCTTTATCATGTTTGGCCAAGAGTAGGGCCATTTCATCATCTTCCATCGCAGCCAAATTCACCTCCGCTTCTTGTGTTTTCTTGTGTTTCCTTGGTTTCTTGCATTCTGAGGCGAAGTGACCATAAATATTACAGTTGAAGCATTTGATAACACTCTTGTCAAACTTTCCACGGCCTCTCTGCCTTGTGGATCTGTCACCATTGTTTCGCCTCAGCCATTCTTCACGCGTCAATATAAGCTTTTTGTTGGCTCCTTCTCGTTTAGCCCATTCCTCTTCTGTCAACATGAGTTTAATCTCCTTCGTTTCTGTCCTTCCTTTAAGTCGTTCTTCATGTGCCTTGAGTGAACCCATAGCTTCTTCGACAGTCATGCTCTCGATGTCTCCAAATTGCTCCAGTGTTGAAGTTATCTGTAGGAATCTGGCAGGGACAGCACGCAGAAGTTTCTTTACGACGTATGATTCTTCCATCGTTTCCCCCAAAGCTCGAATATTTGTAACGAGGCTATTCATTCTCATGTGAAAATCTTCAAATTTTTCATTGTCACCCATATTCAGCATTTCGAATTCAGATTTTAGGGTCTGAATCCGTGCCTTCTTTGCTTTGTCTGCACCTTGGCATAATGTTCTTATTATATCCCAGGCGTCCTTCGCTGTTCCCTTGTTCGCAATTGAGAGCAATACATCTTCAGGAATTGCCTGATACACCATTGCTAGCACTATCTTATATGTCTTCTCTTCGACAGCAACATTGGGATATTTTGGCTCTACTGCATTGACCCCTTGCGCTTGCATATAAACTTTCATTTTGATAGCCCAAGCCGTATAATTACTTCTATCCAGCATTGGGTAGCTCAGGCCGTACGAACCTCCTTTTCCTTTGTTCACCTCCATCGTTAGTGAAACAAATACGTCTGCCAAGACCTTCAGGCTCTGATACCAAATCTAGTCTAAAAACAGATTAATATACACCACAATAGGGATAATGCTCAAATCTGAGATCTGTTTATTAGGTAATAGAGATGACTATTAAATAGTCCAAAGCTGAGTAGACAAAAAGACAGCACGAACTAAAAGACAATGTGAAAAGAAACGAACAAATTCAAAATACACAATTAAAGTTTGAGATTTAATGCAACATTTATTAAAATTTTAATTATCAAATAGAATTCAGGTATGATCATGGTGAAACAGTACGATCAAAAAAATAATTATTTAGTAATATTGATTTTTAAAATATAATTTACTTATTTTCATAAAAAGAAATTAGTATGTGAAATAACGGGTTCTGATTTAGTGGGAAACCGAGTTCAAAAACTAGAAAATTGGTAGTTACAAAATCCTGTTTTTGTCTGTCACTAAATAAATATAGGGCAGCCTTCATTTTGTTATCCTCTGAACTCGATTTGCCTGGCGGTGTCCTTTTCCTTATATATCGTTTTCAAATTGAAGGATGTGGCTCTCTCTCAATTTCTCATAAATTTAGTTTCGAGAAACTAACGAAATTGTGGTACCAGCAGCCAGTTTTTGTTTCTCTAGCCCCACCCTCACGTCAACACCTACAATTTTAAAGATATAAATTAAAATCGATTAATTTATTTCGTAAAATTAAAGGCTTAAATAAACGAAAGGATTATAAAAAATAAATGGGAACTTACCATCGAATAAATAAAGATTATATTTATTTTAAAAAATTATAATATTTATAAATTATTAATTAGAGATAAATTGATAAAGATTATATTTATTTTAAAAAATTATAATATTTATAAATTATTAATTAGATATAAATTGATAACAGAGATTTAAACTACTTCACGTTTATGATAATAGATAAAGACAAAGACAATGCTACAAAGGTAATATTCTAAACTTCAAAACTATAAATACTATAATTACGCGATTTTGTTGATATGCATGTAATAAATCACAAAGTGCGAATTTATATAGATTAGTTGTATCTAGTGCATGATATTATGTAGGTTTTTTGCGTATTTGGAGCGATTCGTTGTAATTTGATCACAAGCCGGTGTAATATGGTGTAACATCGTCAAAATCTCGATGCGAAAATATATGTTATTATTTGTACAAATGTGCGGCTAAGTGTATGATTATATGTTGTAGGAATTTGGGTATAATAGTCGATTACACATATATTTTTACGAAACACGGATATTATACTAAACCTGATTTGGATGCATGAGTATTATCCAAAGAAAAACGATAGGATTCATCAACATTATTTTCTTTTACGAATCTGATAAGTGGAGGAAAACTCTGAGGATAACATACAAATGCGAAAGGTACGATATTTATAAATCGAAAGTTAAAATGGAACTTTGAGGAAAAGAAATTGTACAACTAAAAAATGTGATTGTCCCTTCGAATTAAAAGCTTTTCTAGTTGATGTACTAGTTGCTTATTGGTGTGTAAATGAGAAACACAACCACAAATCACTCGTCTAGTTAAACGGTTAATCGCAAGTTTGTAGACTTAAAGAAGACGAAGAGGAATTAGTCCGTAATTTGTTTTTTCTCGGTTCGCATCCTAAGAAAATATACGTTAGTTTGAAGATGCATAACCAAGAAAATATTTTTGACATGCATATATTGTGATGTTGATAAATGTGGTAAATCTAACATATTATAATCGTTGACAAAATTGAAGGAACATAATTACTATGCGTGACATCGACAAATGATGCAATGGACATGATCACCATTTTTTGTGCATCCGACAAGTATTGACTTGTTGTGTACATTCTCATATGTACTTATCGTGGGTTGTACTTACAAAATGCCGAGGTATAAATGTTATTGCTGGTGCTTATTAGTGTGGAGAAGCAAACTAATTACTTATGAAGTGTATGATCTAAATTGTTGTGAAAAGTATTGTGATGCTGAAAAATATGGTAAATCTCAAATGTAATACTCGTTAACGAAATTGATTGAACATAATTACTATGTGTGGCATCGGATACATTATGCAACGGACGTGATCACCGATTTTTGTGTGTGCATCCTACAAGTATTGACTTGTTGTGTAAATTCTCATATGTACTGATCATGGACTGCACTTACAAAATGACGAGGCATAAGATGTCATTGCTCGTCTTTATGAGTGTGAAGAAGCATGATAATCACACTTGAGCATTAAGTATTCTACGAGGTGTGACAGTGGATAATATGTGTGCATTTCTTAGTGCCATTTTGATAGATCGGGAGTTACCATTAATGTTAGCTCTTGAAGATATATTTTTGAATGTAATCCATTTGCTATGCAAATATCATGTAAACAAGAACATTATTCCATACGCATAAAATTTTATACCCTACGGAGGCTCTTTAGAATATTTTATGGAGTTTTATAACTTTGTTTTCGAATCAAACACAAACGAATATTATACCAAATATCTAGCATTATTTTGTAAATTATTCATCGTCATCCCAAAATGTATAGATTACGCTATGACGTGGATAAAAACACGATGAAATATTTACTAATCGATATACCAATGAGATTAAACATTTTGCAATTGAACAACGAATTGTTAAGTGCAAAATTTATTTTCAATGTTATATCTTTTATTTTTTTAAAAAATCAATGTTATAATAATATATATATATATATTTTTGTAAGTGTGAGAGTGTCCACGCGTCTCCAAAACGATATATTGGTACTAACCAATGTAACTTTCAATTTATATGAGACAAAGTTCACAAGTTGTTACATTTTCAACATTCAAATATTTTTTAATCTTTCGAGCTAAGTAAGTTTCACACTGAACAGGGGTATATAATTACACTATTTGCAAACTTTTGTTGTTTTGTATCCATTGCAAGCATAAAAATAATCGAGCAAACTTATAAACGGGCTCAAGATATTATGCGTCGATCGAGTATGATGTTGATGTATTATTATAAAAACACAGGTTGCAAGGAGCATATGAAATAACTAGGATATAAAGAGAACATAGATCCATTATGAAGGATTGCAGTATATTTAAACAAAATAGACTTTTTCCCTACATATGCAAGTGCGTATCAATATGTTCTATAAAAAAAATGCATCTATCATATATAGTCCCAAACGTGGTTACATGTATAAAATGCAAGATCATAATATTAATAGGTTTATGCATATCGTAAAACCTGAAACCTATAACTTTGTAGAGCCTATAAAATCAGTTGCTATTGATGGAGGAAATTCTTCTCAAATATACTTCCAAGATAATAATAATTGATTGGAAAGTAAATGGATTATTAATCTAGTAATTTTTATATTTCAGAATATGTTCACCTTACAACAAGGGTTTTACCTGTATTTATACTCCTCGCCAGAATCTCTCCACATTTATTTTCTAATTGTTACTACTTTCAACGTGTTTAACGTGCCTTAAATGCTAGTCATGTGTCCAAATAAATATATAAATACGTTTCTAGGTAACGCATAATACGTTTCTAGGTAACGTATAATATGTGTGTTGACATCTAATCATCTCATATTATATTTTATCGCCCTAGTTTTGCGCATGTTTTCTTCGTCATTTAGTTGCCTATTATTACCTGCATTACTCTCATCTCGTCAATATTCACCTTGCTCTTCGACTGCATCGTATTTATTCCATGTCTTTTCTCCAATGGATTGTAACCATTGTCTCATTAGTGCTCACATTTTTGTTTAGTTTCTTCGTATAACATGTAACTTACCCTTTTATTTCTCTTTATTATAAACTTACATTGTATATAAGATATAACCTTATCATTAGTTCCTATAATCCTTAAAATAATTTTGTAATTTGTTAAAGAACTGTGAAGACAAGTTGACGAATTAGTTATTAAATCTTAAGTGATAGTATATATTACAGATATATTGATAAACATTAAATATTGTTGTTAACTGTAAATCATCAGTGTGTCCTAAATTCTTATCATGTTATATGTGTGTTGACACGTGCAATCAGTGATGCCACTATTTTTTTATTATTATCTCATACGTCTGAAAATTTCTCTCATTTTAAAAAGGGAAAGTCGATTTGTTTCCTTAGTTGTTATGTTATTTTTTATTTAAATATAAATTATTCACACCGTTGATTCTTTGTGAATCCAGCGATTCAGATTAGTTTTAGATTACTATATGCATATAAGAATACCCAGTATCCTCGTTTGTTAATTTTATTTACAGACACCCGCTTAATAAAACTATAACATATTTGTACAATCTCAAGCGAAACTCCCGACTTGATTATACTTTTTTGGTATACTTGTATCGTTTTATTTTTCAACGTGTTATAGTTTATTGATTTTTTAAACTTATGTATTTGTGGGAAATAAATTTAATTGGGTAGTAAGTCGTAAGAGTCTGTTTAAATAAAACACCGACTAGAAAATATTTATCTTTGATTCGAATTGTATAAGTTGGATCTTATTAGTGAGATTAAAACCATTGAACCAAGAACCCCTTATCATGTCTGAACCCAGGAAACCTAGTTACTGGAATCAATTTGAAAATAATGTTGATGACTTGTCTTCTTTAAACCCAGAAGTGGCTCCAGAAATGGCTTCTCAAAGAAAGAAAAAGGCGAAAGTCATCACTGCCACGACCGCCATTCCTCCGGTAGACGTGGTAGAGAAAAATAAATTTTAGTTGATAGTTATGAGAAAATGTTAGAGAAAAAAAAACCATAACTTTAGGCTTGAATATGGCTTGCCTGACTCAATTATAACTCGTGTTCCTGATGCGGGAGAACTACCCCACCAAGATAGGGAAAATGAGACCTATTTTTATACCATCATTCTTTAGTAGGGTCTTCAGTTACCACAACATTTGTTCATATAGGGTGTTTTTAGATACATGCGTATATACCCCATTCAACTAACAGATAATAGTTGGCACACGATTCTCATGCTTGAGATAATATTGAGTTAAGAGTATAAATCTCAAAAGACCCACTTCTATTACATATCTATGTGGGGCGGGAATAAGATCATCAATTTATCCTTGCCTGGCCATAACTAGAATTACTCATTTATTTTTATTTCAGAGACGTACAAATATCAAATTACCATAGAATTGGTCAACTTGAACGAAGATGGATGCACACTTGTAAGAGATGATTTGTGTAGTTTTAATTTGGGTATACTAATATGTAACTTTTTTGTACTAATTTGTTTGTGTTTGATTTTTGTGTAAATTCTGAAAGATATGAACAAATTTGAAGGAAAGTGTACGTGGGTGGTGATGTAAATTCGATGTTGATTGTAGAAGTTGCGGGTTTTTCAACATGGTCGATAGAGTTTATTCTAGTTTACAAAATTAAATTTTCTGCTAGCAAGTTTGTGGCCCATTTCATACCTTACGATGACTGGTTATGAGAAAGTGATCATGACTATTACCGTGAAGGAGGCCATCTCGAAATTAATGGAGAGTGTCCTTCTTCATCACATGTATAACCAAGATAAATCAGGTATTGGTTTGGATGTTCCCAAAAAGAATATAGGAAAAGATGTCGAGGCAGTCTCCTAAAATAAGGTAACAGATAAGAAGAGGCAAGCCAATCACTTGATTGACGAACCCGAAAGAAGTTAGGGAAAACAGGTTATGAAGAATAAAAATATAAAAAAGTTCGGGTGCGAAACCGAGCCTACGAGCCAAAATGACGATCATGAAAATCCTCAGGGTAATCGGGACCAACGGATAAAAAAACATGTCAGGATGGTAAACTTATCACACTCGGGGGATAATTGTGGATTTGGTCAAGGAGACTTTGTGTAACCAGAAGTACAAATGACAAATAAAAGTCGCACGCTTATGAAGAATGAGGTTCTTTTGACCCCAAGAAAAGTCTTGTTAATGTTGACCAAACTTCCACAGTTAAGAAAAATACCTTGGCATCTAATCTAAGCACGTTTGTGAACAAGAGCTCTACTGGTAGGAAGGATGATGGCTCTGCACCTAATGAAAAGTCATCATTCTTAATAGGAGAGACGACTTGTGCGATTGTTGGTGGTAATGAGCATCCTCATTAGGGACCAAACGTCTTATTCAGCATACAGGTGTTCATCTTTTTAAGAGATCTTAGTTCGTTCTTATGAGAAAAATCCATTTCTCTTTATCATTTCTCTTGATAGCATCATGATAGCTTTGAGATTTAATAACATCTACAAGCATTTCAATATATAAAATGTAACTAATTAAACTGGTAAAACCATACCTATGAGGTTGTTTTCTTAGTCTACATACTCTATCGCTCGCCAATTGATAACTATCATTATTATGTTTCTCATATGTCTGATCATCTAAAGGCTCTTGAACACCAGACCGTCAGCCATCTTTGGACATATGAAATGGTTGAACTTGTTATTTACAAGACGAATGTGAACCAGGCCTATAAGCATTTGTGACATAAGCATTGGTAACTTCACTTTTTTAATTATACCTATCATTAACTTCATTTATATTCTCGAAAGTACTAGGTTGAGTCTCCATCTCCTTCTTTAGTTTTATTTCCTTATCCTTGAAAATAATTCCCTACTTATCATAGTCTTATGACATTCAGGTTGAAAGCCCATAACATGTGCCCTTTTACTTCTTCTGGATAGTCGAGGAACAAAAATTTTAGCGCTCTCGACTGAAGCTTGTCTTGCTTCACATATACACAAAAAGCACATCCGGACACTCTCAAGTGTTCCACCTTAGGTTTCTTTCTAGTTCATGCCTCTTGAGGTGAAATAAACTTAGGAACCATAGATGAACTGATATTTATGATATATGTGGCCGTTGTCACAACTTCTCCTCACAATTTTCGATCCATTCTAGCTGTATAAAAAAACATACCAAATCATTTCCAGCAAGGTTAGATAAATTCCTTTAGCAATCTCATTTTGTTAGAGAATCTCATTCATATTTTGTGTCTAATTATGCCAAGATTTTCACAATATCTAGTGAACATATTTAGATTATCAGTTTGAAGCTTCTTGAGTACTTTCTTGGTTTGATTCTCTACCAATGCCTTCTAGTTCACATAGGAAGCAAAAGCTTCAACCTTGGTCTTGAAAAATATAACGCACACTTTCTTGGATTAATTATCTATCAACGGCATAAAGTACATTGCACCACATATGGTAGGTTCCCATATCAAAACCCAAATATCTGAATAAACGCAATCAAGCACTGCATTGGTTAGTACCTTGCGTCAAAAACGTGTCATACAGAATTCACGTAAACATAAACTTCACCTTTGTTCTCTTACCAAATATATAGCTTTCACAAAAGTTCAGTTTTTAACTTTGGTACCACCTAACAACCCACGATTTCTTAGTTCACTAAGTCTTTTCCTTCTTAAATATCATATCCAAATATGTCATAACCTGGTAGAATCATTCATCACACTATACATGCCCATACGATTATAGAGCCCTTAAGAACTAACGCACTATTACTCATATAGGTTTTAATAACAACAAATAATACTCCAAAGACCTTAACTATGTCATCCCACATTTATAAGTAACCTTTCCTCATCTGACATCTCAATAGAAAGAAGGTTATGTTTAACTTTAGATATATATGTAGTCTAGAAAAATTAAAACGAACAATTCCAATCCTATCGATATCACATAATTCGTCATTGTCAAGAATGACCCTTCCATCATCAAGTCTTATCAAGTTTTCAAACCAATATTTATTGGAAGTCATATAAAATAAAATGCTCGAATATAACACTCATTTATGGTTATACTTGTAAGAATATAAACTCATTAACCCAACAATGTACTCACATTCATTAGACATCGTTCCAACATCTTTGACCAGTATTTTGATAGATGTTCTGATTTTCCTTCTCTGGGAAATTCCTACTAATATGTATTTTCTTATTGAATACCCAACATATTACTTTTGAAATATTCGTAAGTCACTTGTACTTAGACCGACAGTCACATATCTTCTTACTTGGATCTCCATTTGTACTCATCTCCCCCACACACACACTCACCATGCGCACTTCAGATTCATCCTTTAGATTAGTCTTCATTTTAAGATATTTAAAGTTCACGGAACTCTTCACTTCGGTAATTGTAAGAGAGTCTTTATCATAGAGCATGGGATCCATAAGTTTTCTTTAGAGCATGCAAATACCTTCGGGTCTCTTTGCCATTATCAGTAAGTTAAAGTCATTTGATCCGTTAAATTTTTCTAGGTTGAGCTTCATAGAGCTTATATTTCATGGCTTAGGGTTTCTAGACAAGATTTGTTTATCCAGCCTCCACAGTGCACATCGATCTACTTCTTTCTAATATTGTTCCACGCTCATTGTACCATTTGTTGGAAAATCGATCGTCTGAAGATAAATAACTTCATGTTTAATGGAAACAACAAAATAAAAGAAAACTAAAAACACACAAGATAATATTTAACGTGGTTCACACCGTGGAAATAAGCCTACATCTAGGGGTTGCATAAACTAAGATTTATTAAACAAGGAGATTACAAAAATAATCTTAAAAAATATAGTGCTCAATCACTCTTTATTACAAAAATCTCATAGCTTGCAAAGATAAAATAATTCACAAAACTCTTTATTTACTTTTTATCTCTCCCATCACTTTTATCTCTAAAAGACTAGAGATTTCATTCACTAAAAATAATACAAACTCGTCTCACAAGTCAGTCGTCACTTACATCCTAAAATTCTAGATTTATATATATTGTTGAGAAGTCTATCGTCTGAAGATAGAGAACTTCTTGTTCGATGGAAAAACGGTTGTTCTTCTATGTTCACTAGTTTGATTTTATTTGATTTTGTTTTTGGTTCATTACAAAGAAAAACTTAGATTGATTACAATTATATTGATTATACGAAATTTCTAATTTTTTTCACGTTTATATTCTTACTTTGCATTGGTGTTATGAAATTTGTTGAATTACTCGTTGTGTTGTATATTTGATAAATGACTGAACAAATTTTCTATGTATCCTATTTTTTATAACCTATTTTAATATAATTGTTTGAATTGTCACATGTATTTTAGTGGTTGTTGTTTGATGTCTAATTTATTGGATTGATCAGATTTCTTAATTAAAATATAGAAACTAACTATTATAATCATTTGTTTGTGTGATAGTTGGTGTTTATATATTGATAATTTTGATATGTGATTAACGTAAATAATTTGGTTGTTTAATGTGTTTTTTGACTTATTAAAATATGTTTTAAGTTTTGATATATTATAAACATGAATAAATTGGTTGTTCAATTTAACATATTAATGCGTGTTTTTAAGTTTGACTATGTGATAAACTTAATAATTTGGTTGTTTGATGTGTTTCATGAGTCATTAATATATGTTTTTAAGTTTTGATATGTGATCAACATGAATAATTTGGTTGTTCGATATGTTTCACGACTTACGAAGACCTATTTTTAAGTTTTGATATGTGCTTAACAAGAATAATTTTAATGTTCAATGTGTTTTGTAATTTATTAAGGCATATTTTTTAGTTTTGATATGTGACTAACATGAATAAATTGGTCGTTCATTGTGTTTTTTGAGTTATTAAGGCATACTTTTAAGTTTTGATACGTGATTCACATGAATAATTTAGTTTTTAATGTATTTTGCGACTTATCAAGGTTTATATTTAAGTTTTCGTATATGATGAACATGTATAAATTGATAGTTCATTATGTTTCATAACTTATTACAACATTTTTATAGTTTTGATATGTGATTAACAATAACATAAGCTTGAGATTAACATGAATAATATTATTCACTTTACTTTTAACAACTATATCATTAATATGTTTATGATTGGTTCATCGAGCGTGACCTCGTACTTACTAGTATTGGAGAACCTTTATTGGCTAGAGAGAAAAGTGAAACTAATGTAGAAATGGTAGACGATAATGAAGACGTTTCTCAATGATAATATTATTATAAATTCTAGTTTACAGAGTTATTAATTTTACTCAAGTGATTTTAACACGAATAATATTATTACTCATGTTAGTTGATAATATTATCATTGAGAATGAATGACCAAGCTATCGGAGAGAGGGTCAGGAGAGAAGTAATCCGAGCCGTTTCGGTGCCTGAAGGTGAGGAAGCACCGGGTCGGGAATATTACCTGTAGGGTCGGGACAAGCGGTCAACCCTCATCATGACTCGGAGACAGGTTCTGGAAGACATCGCGAAGCTAAACGGTGAAAAGGAGCGGGCGTTAGCTGATAAAAAGGCACAGGAAGCCAAAGGGAAAGAATCAATTGTAGACGACCGCGACGAAGGCTACTAGACTATTGACCCTCGTATTGACGCCCGCCCCGTTAGATATTATCGAGAGTATCGCCCGAAGGACAGGCAGAATGGGAGAATAAGGCCGTACACCAAGGATAATCAGGGGATCTCTATGGATGAAACTTCAGATGATTCATCAGGAAGAAAGTACCGACGTAAGGAGAGATTGAACAAGCGTGCACAGAAGAGCCACTCTCGGCGAAATAGGGCGCCTCGTTCTGACTCTCCTAAGTTCAAAAAGGGTAGCTCTGAGAAAAGGAAGCCGGTGTCTTTCGAGAAAGAAGAAGTACAAACAGGCAGTAGAGAAGAGCGGGTGGTTCTGCCTCAGGCCCAGTGGCAACCATCGAACAGCCAGAACCAAGGGTACCGAGTCAGCAGCCAATTCATCAACCCGGGAGACAAAGGTCTGTATGGGATTCAGACCGAGGGACTTGGGAGCGACGCGTTCGGATTCAGAATGAATTGGAGAACCTCGCCGTTGTCTGACAAAATATTGTCGGGACATCTCCCGAAGAGGTTTGATATTTCCAAATTAGAAAAATATAACAGTAAGCGGGACCCAGATAATCATTTGGAAGCATTCAAAAACTTTATGTTAAGCTTCGACAACGACGATAAGCTTTTGTGCCGGGTCTTTTCAATGACATTTAAAGACCGGGCATCAAAGTGGTACAACCGTCTACTGCAGGGTAGTATAAAAAACTTCAGGATGTTCTTGATGATATTCCGTCAGCATTTCGTCGGGAGCAAAAGCTTCCGAGCTAACGGGGATACGATCATGAACTGTAAGCAGAGGCTAGGCGAGAGCCTCAGGGATTACACCAGGCGTTTTATTGATGCTAAGACCGCCTGGATCATTGCGAAGAAAACGTGGCGCTAACAGCATACCGCTTGGGATTGTTGCCAGGACCGATGAAGCAAGCGGTCACCAAAAAGCAAGCTTTCACTTTTCCGCCCTTCTGGCTCAGGTGGAAAAACAGATACTAATAGAAGAGACCGAGGCGTCTGAATTGGCTGCGCAAATTCAGCAGAGCGCACAAGCGTCGGTCGTCATAATACAAGGGGCTCAGTCTAGCTATTCTCAGCAGGTCCAGCTAGTCAGCACAATTCCGCCGACCCAGTCCTTGCCAGTCAAGCCCCTAGCTCCCCAGAGTCAAAAAGTGAAGTCGACGAGCCAAATGGTCTCGCGACCTATGTCTAATAAGTGGATCTGACCCGCTTACTTTGCTGACCTTACAGAATGTGTCTCTTCTATTTATGAGAAAACCAAGAAAAGTGGGATATATCGAAGGCCTTTCCCCATACCGACACCTCGGGAGCACAGGAACAACCGGTATTGTCGCTACCACGAAGATGTGGGATACGATACCAAGGATTGCATTTCCCTCAAAAAAAGAGATACAGATGTTGATAGAGCACGGGAACCTTCTCGAGTACGTGAAAAAGAAATCGCAACAGGGCACTACATCGAAACAAATTGTGATGATACCGAAGTCCGAGACAACCATGAAAAATTCTGAAGTGAACGAACCTTTTGATGTCTCCATCGAGTATCTAGATCCAGATGTCGATCATAACATCATCGGGGTCATCGAGGAGGAGGCTGCGGAAAGTAACAGGAGTGTAAGAAACTTTGTTTATTTTTCGAATTATTAACTATTTTTGGAGGTGACTCTATGGCAGGAATTACTCACTCATCCAGAAAGCGACATATTGTGAACTTGGCTACTCAGTTAGAAGCTCGGCCCTATCCCCTTCGAAAACCGTTCCTTCACCGATTCTGTATTTAGACGATGATGACATGAGGGATATCGCCGGACCTCATGAGGACGTTGTCGTTATTGGGGCGGCCATTGCGGGGGAAGAGGTTTGACGCATCTTGGTTGACACCGGGAGTTCGGCCAACATAATTTTTGCATCAATTTTCTCCAATTTCAGGGCACCGCCAGTCATTACACGCTCGGATCAGACTATTGTAGGGTTTACAGGTTTGGCAGCCGACGTGGTTGGAGAATTGGAAGGCATTGTTCAGCTTGGCTGTGAACCATTTAAAAATGAAGTAACTCTGTTATTCGTCGTGGTAGACGAGCCGGCCTCTCATAATACAATCTTTGGTAGATCGTCGCTGTCACGAATGCACGCGGTATCCTCTACGGTTCACCAGTGTTTGAAGTACGTAGTCGGGAACAACATGGGGGTAGTGCGGAGCAGCCAGAAAGCAGCAATGGAATGCTACCGAGCCGCTTTGGCCCCTAAAAGGGATCATGAGATGGAGCAAGCGCGGGACTAGCAATTAATGGGACTTCCCTTAGGGTCACTGCCCGTCGATGATCCTAGAGAAGCTCCCAGTTTTTTAACTACCGACGAGGAGTGCGAAAAACACCAATTCACCGAAGGAAAAGTTTTACGGATCGGAATCCAATTGTCATCAATCTTCAAGAAACAGTTGATGTTCTGCTACAGGAAATTTAGACTTATTCGCGTGGTGTTCGAAGGATGTGACCGGAGTCCCAGAAGACCATGTGATCCACAAACTAACCATCAACAAGAATGTCAGACCCATTTTGTAAAAGCGGCGGGCTTTTTCGCCGGAAAAAGCAGAAATCATCATGAAAGAAGTCGAACGAATTCTCAGCGTCGGGCACATCAAAGAATCAAATTATCCACTCTGGACATCCAATCTTATCCTGATAAAAAAGAAGAACGGGAAATGGAGGATGTGCGTGGACTTCACCGACCTTAATCGAACATGCCCGAAGGATCCCTTCCCGATGCCAAGAATCGACCAGTTGGTAGATTCGACATCCGGTAACCGGTTACTCTCCTTTATGGACGCATACGCGGGCTACAACCAAATCAAATTGCACCCAACGGATCAGGAAAGCACGACGTTTATTACAGGTCGGGGCATGTATTGCTATAAGGTAATGCCATTCGGGTTAAAAATGCTGGAGCAACCTATCAGAGGTTAGTTAACAAGACCTTTGACTGCCAAATAGGGAGAAATATGGAATTTTACATCGATGACATATCGGTAAAGAGTGGCACAAATGAAGACCATCTTGCCGATTTAAGAGAAACCTTTGATAATCTAAGGGGTATAAATCTCAAGCTAAACCCGAAGAAATGTTCCTTTGGGGTAAGGTCGGGCAAGTTTCTGGGATTTTTTGTCAGCGAAAAAGGAATCGAGGCAGACCCTACTCAACTACAGGGTCTTACCGATATGACACCACCTAACAATATCAAAGAAGTCCAGATATTAACCGGGCGTCTCACGGCCCTGAATTGATTTATCTCTCGCTCGTCTGACAAGTGCGCTCCGTTTTTTCAGGTTTTGAGAAACGCCAAGAATTTTTCTTGGACGCCGGCGTGGGACGCAGCCTTTTCGGGGATCAAAGCTTATATATCTTCCCCGAACCTCTTAACAAAGCCTCTGACGGGGGAAACTCTTTTTCTTTATATAGCAGTTTCGGATTTTGCATTAAGTGCGGCTCTGATCAGCGAATCAGGGGCGGTCCCTAAAGCGATATACTTTGGAAGCAAAAGCTTACTTGACGTGGTATTTGAAATTGGAAAAAATGGCTCTAGCTTTGGTGACCGCAGCGCGAAAAATGCGACCATATTTTCAGGCACACCCCATTATCGTCCGAACCGCATTTCCACTAAAGTACGTACTTCAGCGACCGGACATGGCGGGAAGAATGTCCAAATGGTCGGTTGAGTTAGGCGATTTCGACATCAACTTCGAGCCGCAGACAACCATCAAAGGCCAAGCCCTGGCTGATTTTATAGTGGAATTCCATTCCGATCGTCCACACCAAGACCCCCCGCATGAATCGACCAAACCAGATGAGTGAATTATCTGAACCGATGGTGGCTCAAACGTCAACGGGTGCGGCGCAGGCGTACATATAGTTACACCGACGTGCATAACTATGCATCAGACAATCCGATTTGGTTTTCGAACCTCGAACAATGAAGCCGAATACGAGGCCGCCCTGGCTGGTTTGCGACTAGCGCAGGTATGTGGAGCTACACATGTGCGCCTTATCAGTGATTCTCAACTTTTGATAAATCAAGCCTCGGGAGCATCGGAAGCTAGGAAAGAGCATCTGGTTCACTACTTAGCAACACTACGAGTTTTAGCCGCGTCTTTCGTCAAGATAACATATGAGCATGTCCCGAGGACCAAAAATATGATAGCCAATTCGCTAGCATCGACTTCATGTTCAAACAGTTACCCCTGGGTGACCGAGCAAGAAAACCCATCGATCATACGGAAAAGAGAGCTGGATAACCGACCAGAAATGACCTGTCAGGTGTCTTCGGTAACTATCTCGGATTGGCGAAGGGATATTATTGCCTTCCTGGCCGAAGGACAACTACCAGACAATAGTCTAGCAGCTCGAAAAATACGAAATAAATCCCAAGGCTACATATTATTGGGCGACGTTTTATAAAAAAAAATCATTTAGTCGGCCTTTACTGCGGTGTTTGGGAGTAAACGAGTCACAGATAATTGTATCCGAACTACACGACGGAGAGGGCGCGGCTCATTGTGGTTACAAGGCATTAATCAGGAGAATCTTCCTCGCCGGGTTTATTGGCCAACGGTTACGACCGATGCACAACAGATAGTGAAAACATGCGACACATGCCAAAGATTCGCGAATGCAATCAACATTCCCGCAGCCCTTTTAGAATCCATATCTGAAGGCTTACCTTTCGACCGATGGGGAATCGATCTCGTCGGACCATTACCAATGGCGTCCGGTGGAAAGCAGACAATCGTGGTGGCTGTGGATTACTTCTCCAAATGGGTGGAAGCTGAGCCATTATCGGCTACAAAGACCAAAGATGTCATCAAATTCATTTGGTCGTACATCTGCTGTAGATTTGGGGTGCCTCAGAAACTCACCATGGATAACAGACCCAGTTCGATAGCCATGAGATGAAGACTTTTTGTACGACCCATAGGATTAAGCAATGTTTTTCTGTCCCCTTCCATCCCCAAGAAAACGGGCAAGTTGAGGTGACAAACCGAACCATTTTAGACGGGCTCAAAAAGAATTTGGAAGGAAAAGCCGGCAAGTGGCCCGATTACTTACAAGAACTATTATGGGTTTACCGAACAACGTCTCGAACAACGACCAAAGAATCACCTTATGTCTTAGTCTATGGAATGAATGTCGTCACCACAGCAGAATCAATCTTTTCTGTCGTTCAGGGTCGGCACTTATACGGAAAGTGAAAACGACAACGCCAGACGTTTAGCTTTAGATCTGATAGAAGAAAAAAGGGGTCGAGCTCAACTAAATTCTTTACATTATCAGACCTTGATGAGAAGCCGGTACGCGTCCAAAGTACGTCGGCGAGAGTTTAAAGTAGAGGACAAAGTTTTACGGAGAGTTTTTCTGCACACCAAGGATAAGAGCCTCGGCAAGCTTGCCCCAAACTCGGAGGGTCCATATACACTAGTAGAGCGGGTTAAGAGTGGAACATACCGTTTGCAGGACACACACGGACGTTTGCTGAGACTCTCATGGAACATTGAACATTTAAAACTTTACTTGGAGTAGCTTTGTTAATTGTTGTAACCATTTCTGTAAAGAACCTTTGGTCGGGGATGTACTCTTCCCTAACTCGGTGGCGCGAGAAGGTTTTAATGAGGCATCCATGGCAACCGACCCTTTTTAATTCAAAATTTTGCCTTTATATCTCTGAATTGTTCAAAATGAGCCTGCCAGCTGATGAGCTGACAGACGACTAATGACGGATCTTTCAATTTAAATTGATCAACAAAACCTTAACCGGTTTTTCAGTAATTAAACTGATCTACATATCGTTTTCCCGACCCTATGGGCGGATTTTTCAATTTAAATTGATCAACAGAACATTAACCGGTTTTTTAGTAACTAAACTGATCTACATATCGCTTTCCCGACCCTATGGGCGGATCTTTCAATTTAAATTGATCAACAGAACCTTAACCGGTTTTTCGGTAATTAAACTGATCTACATATCGTTTTCACGACCATATGGGCGGATTTTTCAATTTAAATTGATCAACAGAACTTTAACCAGTTTTTCAGTGATTAAACTGATCCATATATTAAATTTACTGACTCTATGAGCAATTTTTGGTTGACCAGGAAACATGACAGCAAATTAGCGGATATTAATTTTAAAAAAAGAGTTGTTATAATCATAGTTCAACAAGAAGGTTCTACCGACCCTGTAAATACAAAACTTCAAATAAACAAAAAAAAAGTATCAGAGGTCAGGCATCCTCTCCCCCAGACTCTGTTCCGGTATCGTCCGTCTCATCATCCTCACAAATCACGCCATCGGGGCGGTCGGCTTCGGGAACATCCATCCACATTGACCCCAGGGGCAGGTCGGGGAAGCGGTAATGAAAGGTCAACACATAAGCCGCCTTGGCCTCAGCCGTTTCTCTCTCCGTCCATCTCTGGCATCGCTCGGCAAAAATGGCGTTAGCCGCCTTCAGATCGGCGATTTCATGACCCAGCTTTCCGGCGCTATCATCCCGGTCTTTCGTCACAAGTGCCAAGTTATTTTCGGCCGCCTCCAGCTTCTCCTCCATCAGCCTCTGAGCTTCTTTCCCCTTCTTCACTTCCTCTTCGAGAGCGGCAACCTTCCCCTCCGCGTCCCCTAGCTTCTGGCTTAGCTCCACTGCACGTCGTTCCTTCATGGCCAAGGGCACAATCATATTGTACAGAGACAGGGACAGACCATCCGTGATCCGAAGAGGGAATGCGTGCGGACTCCCCGGCACGGAAAGGACCGGCAGCTTGACACCATTCGAGGACGCCACAGCGTCTTTCGACACTATTTTGGGGCTCGCATCATCGGGCAGCACCGCTATGGGATCGGCCACAGTCGCACCTTTAACCCCCCGAATTTCTCAAAAAGCTTGGGGACGGTGGCGTTATCAGCAGCCACATAAACAGCGGGAACCCAACTTTATTTCTTCGCATGCTTCGGTTTCTTATTTGGAGCGTCGTCTGCCTCAGCCTTGCCTTTCCGCTTCTGGACCAGCTCCTCGGACTGGTGGGCCTTCATCATCCACCCCGGCGTTTTCTCCTTGCCGTCTTTCAGAGGCGTCCCCTTCAGCCTCAGCATCAGCATGCTCAGCTTCTTCATCTGACTTAGGGCGCTTGCTGGGAGCCTTATTGCACTTCGGGAGAAACAAGTGCACGTCGGGCGCATTTGTCTTCGCAACCAACTCCACCAAGCTTGGGGGTTGGTGCAACTCCTCAATTGTCAATGGCTTCGACGAGAATTGCCAGAGGTTGCTCATAATCAGGTTCGTATCCTTGAAAGCATGATGGAACGCCCGACCCCAGTGCTTCCTTGCATAATCTTTTAAGATCCGGAAGGTCACTTTACCGGGCTTGAAGTGGTCTTTTTTCAGCCCCTGGATGAAATCTTTCGACACTGCACAACAGGTCGGACCATTAAAAAAACAATTGCGTACCGTTAGGAACCCAAGTTCGCAGCAATCGCCTCGGATTCTCCTTGCTATAGGGGCGGCCCTTTTCCCAGCAGCCACTAAGAAAGACGAACCGATGCTTCCAACCCTTATCACCCTCGAGAAATTCGTTCACGATCTTCCACGTGTTGGCCAAAGAAGAATAGAAAAAGGGAGACTTGGGGGACTTCGAGAGCCCTGACATGGCTATGTACTCGACCATCAGCATAATCCGACCCGATAGACGCGAAGCCATGATGCACGACATCAGCGTATACCACGCGTTGGGCGTTAGCTGTGAGGGGCAGATTTTGAGGGTTTGAAAATATAGAGCTATCTCGGGATCCAGAGGAAACCTGAGATCCCAGTTGAACAGTTCGGTGAAGATCACGATTTCCCGTGACCGCACATGCACCGGCGTCTCCACGGGTTTCGGGAAATCGAACATTAACGCACTCCGGGATACCCCATCGAATAAAAAGCTCTTCCCGCTCTTCGGTCGAAAAATAGAGATACTTGCCCTTGAAGAAGGAAATAACATCGTCCCGGGGCAACCAGCGATGGTAGTTAGTAGTAATGACTGCCTCAATCTCCTCAAGAAGAGGCTCTTCGGGAGGAGTGGCTTCGCCACCAGCAATGGCAATACCTTCGCCCGCAGCCACAACATCCGTTTCCGGCTCTTTGGCATTATCTACCGGGACTGCATCGGATTTATGGGAGCTAGCCGCAAGAGGGTCAGACGACTAAATACGAGGATCTGCGGCACCAGAACCGCTCACGGTCCGAGCAAGTTGCGCTTATCGGTTAAGGCCCAGGAAAGTACGCGCAGTATTGGTGCCGGTCCGGTACCCTTTAATATTGCGAGTGAGTTGGACCATTTCAGGGGAGTTTTCCTTCACAGGCAAAGCAGAGGTTGGAGAGTCACACATAGAAAGTAATTTAGCTTTGCCTCGTCTTCGGGGAGGAAAAGGAGTCGGAGTGGTATAGGAATTTACCGACGAAGGCGTCGGGCGATTGATTTGAGTAGCAGGGGAAGGTAGCGAACTGCTATTTGAAGAGCTAACGGTGTTATCAGGGGTACTCGCGTCGGGTAGGACCGGTATAACTAAGGACTCGGCAGGAACCGGTTTGGGTAGAACGGGATCGTGAGACAGTGGCACAGGTACAAAAGGCTTCGAATTAGAACTCCAGATCAGTCCCGCGGCTCGATACTCTTCAGCGCGGTCACCAATGCTAGCCCACTCTTTGAATCCGAACACTGGCTTTTTCTTAGTTTTTGGTTTTGGCTTCGGGTACCTATTTCTCATAAAACAAGCTCTCTCTCTCTAGGATAATCCGGACATCACTTTCTCTCTCTAGAACGCCTCTGAGAGTGATTCATGTTTGTGAAGTATTTATAGGCAACCCCACCTAACCGTTACGCGTACGGGGAAGTCCAAGCGACGAAAAGCAGCGCGAAGTCGAAAGGACTTCTTGAGAAACTGTGCAAACAAGCACGCTTCGAGTAATCGGTCAACACGTGTCGCCCTTAGTCAGACTAGCACAGTAGGCACATACTAGCTAGCTCAGACAGAGGCATTAGATGGGTCGCATCTACCCGATTCACTTTTCAAAACCTGATTGCCGGTCTAGGCCCATGTAGAAGTCACTAAGAGAGATTGGAAGCAGACCCAAGATGATTCGTAACAGCGTCGAGGATAAAAGCGACCGACCATTTAATAAAAATACGGAGGGTCGGACATCAGTTGAAAGAAAACGTCCGGCCTAGGTAAACCAACCAGTCGATAACAGAGGCTAAGGGACAGAAGCGTTCCAAACTGATTCTTTTACAAGTCTTCATTCCCGCTGTTCTTGAAGACTGGGGGGCTACTGATGAGGGAGCAATTCTCCAATATTAATAAAAAAGAGTCAATTGTGAATAGAAGAAAGTTAATGTGTCTATTACAATGTTTATTGTTTATTAGAGGATAATGTGTAAACAAAGTATTTTATGAAGGACTAAAAGAGAAATAAAACAAGGCCACCAAAGACATTAATGAGTCCACCCTTCCCCACTATAAAAGGAGACCCATTATTCTTGGTAGGTGGGACAATTTTTGGATATAATATTCTCTTTCTACTTTCTCTCTCTGGAATATTCTCTCTAGAATATTACACCACAGTCACATCAGGTCCAAGATCCAATATTATTCTTTTTTGTCATTTATTCTCTCATCAAAAATAATATGATAAGGAAACATTGATGTGACTACGAATCATGAATCTATCCTCCATGAAATCTATCATTTCACATGTTTCCAAAAACATAAAAAAGAATACGAAGCTTATTAGGATTCTTACATAAACGGTGGGTCACAAATATATAATACGTGGTTGCAACCTTTATTATATTCAACCGACTTGCAATAATTTGGATAAAGCTTTGTGTTGGCAGTTAACCACTCCACTGTCTATCACTCTTCCTTGTATTTCTTAGTCAACGGTTGCTACATTAGACATGAAGCTGGTGAGTCTACTTCAAATGAGCAACTTAAACAAAACTATGAACCACAAACACATTTATCGTCACAAACTTTGTTATATTTGATTCTAACCTCATTCTCGAAATGAGGTAAAGTCGAGCACCATTTTGCTCTTAGAATATCCTCAACATATGATTATGAAATAATTAGATCAAGTTTATCTACGAGAACATGATCTATTCTTCTAACTAACTCTATGTAATTCACATAATCACAGATGGTATAAGAACCAAGGGATATGCACTGGATACATCTACTCTGGCCTTTGTTTATCTTCATAATTGAAATGTTTTGTCTAACCTGAAATAAAGATTAAGAAAAATCATTTATAAATATATATTTACCAGCATTCTAAAAAGAGAATAAATAATAATAATAATATTAAAATATGATCATTACTCGGTTCAAACAAAATATACAATATAATTATTAATTGATGTGTCTCATTCAAATTATTACAAATGAGTAAATAAAATAAGTTTCTAGTATTATCAACAACACCCCCAAATAGAAACCTCAACCCTGGTTATTTCTTTCAAAGTCCAAAGAAATAGTAACAACATAATAATTTAGTATGCAATAAATTATAAATAACAAGAATATTTAAGTCAACAAATTAACATTAATTACACATTTTTTATCTAAAAAATCATTTTATTCAAAAACATAATTTAAAATGTGTACTTACAATCATTACAAAATGTATGTTAACAATCCATTAATAATGATACCATTTGCATGCACTTCATGGTAACAAATATTAAAGGTCATATCTCCAAATTGGTGATAACAAAGTTCATCATTTTCGGGTTGTTCCACACTTGTTTCAAGATATAATTTCTCTCTATCATGTTCTACAAATACAAAATAATTTACCAATATTCCACAAATGATGAATAAAGTTTGAGCTTAATATTTTTAACTATATTAAGTCCATCATTTTTTAGAAGACCTCACATTACATAATTTTAGTTGAAAAAAATAAACATTTTCATCTATCACAATATAATAATAACATAAAAGAATAATATTTATTCGATCATAGAACAATTACCTCAACAATCAACAATGTTTCCTAATTTATCACATGCCTAAGGCAAGCAAATAAAATATAACATGAAATAGTAAAAACCTAAACATAAAAAGAAAAATTATTTAATAGATGCATTCAATAAACAACGAATCAAGAAGGGAACAATAACTAAGGTTTGTAGTAAATCAATTTGATTTTCGGATCTCGGATTAATATGAAATAATTTGAAAATACAAAATCGACCAAACAAACTCACAAATCTGGAATAGGGGTAAAAAATACCAGTCATCCTCCACGTTTGCCGATTATAACAAGTTAGTCCATGTCCTTTGAGGCCGTAATAAAGGGGTCATTGTCGTTGTATTGGGTAGAATAAAACCATCCTTTTCGAGTCCAGCCCAACATTTCTCCCCATAATACCCTTTGACCAGCCACATCAGCCATCCACGTAGGACGCTAATGTGGCAACAGTAAAAAAAGTAAAATTAGTTTTTACTTTAACCCACTTCTTTTACCCTTCTTCCAACCCTTAAACCCGACCCATTTAGATATTATAACCCGGTTAGCCCTAAACCCATCTATAACCCAGCCCAGCCCAACCTCTAACCCTAGATCGACATCAAGGTCTGTCTCCTTCTCTAACCTCTAACCCTAGATCGACGTGATTGGGTTTGTTTCAGTATGATGAAGAATTTAGGGTAATGAAGGTTCGCATGAGAATCATTCAAAATCACCGTCTGTGTTAATCTCAGCCGTCAATTTGGTCTACAAGAACAATTCAGTCATCTTTACAGTCGTGGAAACCGATATGGTGACGATTCGTTTCTCGGGTCGTCTTTTAGTATGGAGCTACTAGAACCAAAATCGTCGGATTCTACCCAACCCCGAAAATGGTCCGATGAAGATGTGATTGATTTAGAGGAGAGCTTGACTCTAAGTTGGATCGTGATTGACCCCATCCAAAATCGGGCTATGAACCTCTCGAGTCAGAAACCGATTTCACTGAAACGATACTCTTCGACCGGAGAGATAGAATTGAAGTAAGCAATCATCGTTGCCGGAGACATTTCTCCAGCAAAAGAAATGGTGAAATTTGAAGCGGTGTTGACAATAACCGGAATCTACGGAGAGTCGGTGGAGGTGTCGGAGTTGAACCTCCAGGTAGAGGACATGGAAATGAAGCATTTGAATAGGAGTGATACAATGACAATTTTTGAAGGAACTATGAGCGATTCGAGGCGGAGTAGGACGATGGATTTGGAAAGAGTGGGAGAGAGATACGAGGTGTTTGTTGAGAAGCAGACGGCGATGAAAGAGAAACTACGGAGGGGAAAGAGAATATTAGATATACGTTCCAAATCTTTGGACATAGCCTGTGTTGGTGTCGGGTTGCAAAACTTTTGTTACCTTTTTGGATTTCATTTTTCTCTTAGATCAAATTCACCTTCACCTTCACAACATGAATAATTTAGGGTAATTGCTGAAAGGAAGAGACGAAAGACAGGGAGAGAGAGTGAGAGAGTGAGAGAATGAGGGTTTGTTTCAGGATGATAAGAGTTTAAGGATAATGGGCTACCCGGGTTAGTTTATGTAATTGGGTCGGGTTGTGGTTTCAAAATAGGGTTAAAGGGGTGGGTAGAAGTAAATTTTATTTTTACTTTTTTACGGTTGCCATATCAGCGTCCTACATGGATCGCTGATGTGGCTGGTCAAAGGGTATTAAGGGTATAAAAATTGGGCTGAGGTGAAAAAGGATGGTTTTATTCTGGTTTCTGAAACACGAGGGACCGCTTTATTACAACGTCAAAGAAAATGGACCAACTTGTTACAAGTGGTAAACGTGAAGGACGACTGGTGTTTTTTACCCCTGGAATAGAAAGCCTTGAGTTTCTCAAATGAAACTCGATTGGTAGCGGTTTGAGAATAAGGTTACATTAAAGAGATAAGATTACTGTATATTTTTGTTAAATATATATAGAATTTTGGTAATCTAAATTTTTAAGTTATGATTTAATCTAACAAAATCTTTTATAGTTTAATTGTGTTTTTTTGTTTTTGAAGTTGTGGGAGAAATTTTTTTTATATCTATTGTATAACTATTTAGTTAAATTTACATATTACAATTAAAACTTGTAAATCTAAATATCTTTTACTTTATTTTTTGGAATCCTATTTTAAAAAATTAATATATTTTTTTGCGTTCTAGTAAATTCTATTTTAAAAAATTAATATATTTTTCTGCGTTCTAGTCTTAAATAAAAAGTCTGTTGGTGATGTTATAAGGGGAGTTTGATACCCCTATAAGATTTTACAATAAAAAAATGTATGACTTAAACAACAAAATTTTTATATTTAAAAAAAATTGTATTAAAAACCTAAAAATATTTTAGGATTAAAAATAATAATTAGTATATATCGATGAAGAACATTTTTTTTAATCGACATATAAAATCGGTTATTTAAATAAATAATTAGTATATATCGATTAAAAACATTATTATATAATTGCATGTAAAAAATATATAATAATCATAAAATATTACATTTACTATTATTTAAAAATCGTCACCAGTCTCTCTCTTTTTCCGCGTTTTTTGTAAAGTTAAATTTTTTATTTATTTATTTATTTATTTGTTTATTTTCAATAATCCTCTACGTATTAAAATATTTTAAATTTATTCTCTCCAAGTGCAATTGTTTAAAAGTGACCACTCGGCCCAAACATAAATTTTCGGCCTCATCATTATTCTCCAAATATCTTCTCAATAATACTACCTCCCTATAATGTCTAACCAACTATTACATAAACATTAATATTACTATAAAATAATTTATTTTAATCATTCATTGTTAAATATTTATTTTTACGGTCAACCATTTGGTGTTAACTATTATTTTTACTATTAACTATGTTTTTACCATCTATTGTTTATTTAAAAAAATAAACCAAATCCAATTAAGTAAATCAAATAAAAGAAAGATAAGTCTTTAAATTTTATCAAAATACCTAAACTACTAAAAAAAATCCTTTCGATAGGTTGCTTCACGTTATAGGAATAGATAATCTGGACATCACAGTATAGTAGAATATCTATTTAGAAATTTGCAAAACTAGTAAATTTGGTGCAAAGTTGGTAAGAACATTAAGGTGGTGAGCATGAAGGCTGTTCACTTGACTATCCATCCAACCTACCCGAGACAGCTAAGAAATTTATGTACTTTTCCTTTGAAATTATTAATAAAAAGTTGGTGATAATATAAGGAAAAGAAGGTTTCGTTTTTTTAATAATTTCAATTATATACGCAATTTTTTTGTAATTATAGTAGATCGGAATGAGTGAGTAGAGTCCACTAATGATCCTTATTTCTTAATCAAGTGTTAATCCATCAACTTAAAATATACTATATCAGTATAAATAAGAAAACGAATCGTAATTTATACCATTCACATATATTATTGGATCTTTAACTTTAACATACTAGTGGTGATAGACTCATCATATACAAAGTAATACACTATTATAACTCAAAAAAATAAACAACAAATCATAAAGAAAAGTTGTGTGGTATTGATAATATAAAATAGCTGATTGTGAATTTCAAAATGATTCGTGTTACCTATTTCGAGGTGGTGGTTGATGATGCATTTTATTTGATTATCTTTTATTTAATATTATATTGGATTTTTACGTATTTTTTTTAAATATTATTTATTCTAATTTACATGGTGTTTTAATATATATATTCAAAAAAAAAAATTTATTAAAGTTAAAAGATATATGTGTTGCAAGTTTAAGCGTAATTAAAGAATATGGACCGGTTGAAATATACAGGATTTGGATTTGGTTTTGGTTTATTTTATTTTATTTTAAATAGAGTGTAAACCACCGAAATGTTGATTTTTTGTATGCTTGTTTCATTTAACAAGCTAAAGATTTCGTTGAGTTTCAGCAGTTTTATGTTCATTCTCCTGCATAACTAGCTGAAATAATGGTGATATGTTCTCTAATGGTTTCGTTTTTGTTAAGGTTCCAGGTAATTTGTCTTCATGAACTCAATTTTTCTGAGTGAGTATAGCTAGAAGAGAGATTTACTTGAGTCGTTTATATGTTCTTACTAGCTAGTAAGTTGATTTTATAGTCTTTTATCTTCTTTTTCTTCTCAGATTTCTTTATGCACATATTTGATGTTGTTTCTTGGTTGTTGCATGAAGCTTATTGCTCGGAATAAACGATCTCATGATTTTGTGGTTCTTGTTTGAACTCTTTCTTTTCTATTTGTTAATAAAAGTTTGGATTTCTTTTCGAACAATACTAGATTATGAAATTGTGAGGTAGAATATCTCCTAGTAATTCAATCTTAAATAGCCTATTTTTAGGCTTTCAATGAACGAAATTTCCCTAAAATTAGAAAATCTTGTGTCATTGTATTAATCGAGGCTCTTAACTTGTTTAAGTGCTTCTTTTACCAACCAATCAACAACTTGGTTTTGTTATCTAACAATGTGATTAATATACATTTCTGCCTTGAGTAATTTTCTACAATTATCTAGTAGATATGACATAAACCAAGGGGATTTTTGTTTCGAGGATTTTTAATAGAGTGAGAGAATCTATTTCAATATCAATGTTGACTATATTTTGTGCATTACAAATCGTAAGACCATCAAATAATGTTATGCCTTATACTAGAATCGAGGATTGTATACCGTATTGTCTGTTGAAAGCTAGTATAACATCACATCTATAGTCCCATAGAATTTTACCCCACTAGATTCTTTTGAATGTAAACTAAATCCATCCATGTTAATTTTTAATCTAGTGCCTCTTGGAGGATGTCATTTGACTAGAAAACAGTTTTTTGTGTTTAGATAACACCATAAGTCATTTGTAATGTTTAAGTCTTTTGTCAGTGAGATGACTTGAACAATTTAGTCTTGTCCAAATTGAATAAGAAGTATTTATTTTGATTAACCACATACGTGGGAATGATGTGAAATCCTTGGTATTTGGCTTGGTTTCTTGTTTCGCATACTGACCAGCAGATGGTAGGAGGTAGGATGACTCAAATGCGAAGTTATTTGTGAGTAGACCAAAACCATGATCTAATTATATGAACTAGATTCATATGTTTTGATATGTGAATTCTAAACAGGCCAGGAAAATATTTCCAAACAATCCAAGAAATTTTACTTTCCACAAATAAATGCTTTGGTGGTTCACTATCATTGCAGAATTAGCACTTAGAGGCTAATGAAAAACGTATTCTCTCATAATAGTCTCAACGGGTAATAGGCTCTTTAATAATCTCCAAAGTAGGAATGAACACTTTTTGGATGTTATGTTGTTCCAAAATATTTGAAAAAATGTTATTGAATCATATTTTTCTCTGATTCAAGCCATATGTTCTTAGTATTGAACGCACCATTTTTTGATATAGTCTATATACTTTTATCATACATTGTTGGATGCACTTTAATTTTATAGATCTTGTCGATGTCTGAAGGTAAAACAACATATCTAAGTTTTTCAATATCCGAGTTTCCTTCTTTCTAGTATTTATCAATAGTTTCCTCAAAATTGATAATGACTCTAAGAAGGGGATGATAAAATTTTATAATGCGTCTTTAATTTCTATGATTTGTTTCCATGTTTTGGAGTTGCTGAAAGATGTTTTGACTAGTAATGGATGAATATTGGTACAATAGGTAAAAAATACGATTTTTTCACAAATAAAGGTTTGTTTTCTAATTTATACAAGCGTTTGCAAGAGTAAACATTATGAAGTTCCACTAGATTTCTAATATTGAGTCGTCAATCCTTACAGGGTTTGCATACGGATCTTTATTTCGACCATTTGAAAGTAGTCTTATCCTTTGTAGATCCATATGGGAATATATTACATAATTATTAATTCTAATTATAACTGACTAGTGTAGAGGGCAGTTTAAACATAATAAGTTGGAATGGCCATTACAACATATTGAATTAAGGTGATTGTTCCTCCATAAGATGGGAGCTTACCATCCCATTGTTGAATTTTAGATCTTATTTTTACACTAGCTAGTCATAATTTAGGATCTTGTTATTAGAATGAATGTTGATCCCAAGATATTTGAAAGGTAGTTTTATTTTTTGAAATCGAGTAAGTCTAGTAATGACATTGATTCTAGTTTGTGTCATTTTTGAAAAAAATGATAAGAACTATTTTCTCATTATTGATCTTTTGACCAGAGCAAGTTTCATACTATTTTAAGAGGTGTCGTATTTTCTTACATTGGAAGAAGAACCATTGGTGAAGATGATGAAGTCATCAGCAAAGACAAGACAAGATATAGTTATGTTACTTTTTACTTTATAATGTGTTTATGGTTTTGTTCATATACCTGTTTAATTCCTCTAAGGAGATATTCTTCTGTAAAAATAAAGAGGCTATGAGATATAGGGTCCTCATATTGATTCCATTTGTAAATTTTAAATACTATGAAGTTAACCATTGACTAAGGGTAAGAAACTAACTAAGGTTATACATTATTTAATCCATCATATCCATTTTTTTATCAAAGCCAAACGTCTCTAAAATATAGGTAGATAAATTGAAATGAAAATCTGTCGAAGGCTTTAGACTTATCAATTTTGATCATAACATTTTTATCTCTAGTTTTTTTTGTTAATATTATGGGCAAGTTCTTAAGTAAGTAGTATGTTATCATGGATAGATCTTCCTTTGACAAAGTCACCATGTTCTTCTGATATAAGTTTTGGCAAGAGGGTAACTAACCTATCATTTAATATATTTGATAGGATTCTGTTGAAGACAATACAAATGTTAATTGGTCTGAAATCTCTCTCTATATAGGTAAGTTAAATTTGGATATTAGGCAAATAGCATGCATGTGGATGTGGAGTATTTAGATCATGATCATAACTGAATGATTTTTTTGGCAATGGATGTGGAGTATTTAGATAATGATCATAACTGAATGATTTTTTTGGCAAATAACGAACTTAAAACTGAGTGGAGGTTCAAAAGTTTATGAAAATTCTTCGAATTATTGACTATTTTTTATGGGAATACTGTATCGGGAACCTCCAACTACTCGCGAAGGAGGAATGTTATAATTTTTGTAAAGTACTAAGAGAGAATAATGTCAACCCATCGATATCGATATCCATTGCCTTTTATTATTTTTTATGATGATGAGTTACAGGAGGTTGTTGGACCTCAAGAGGACGGTATAGTAATCAGAGCAACTATAGAGGGAACTAAAATCCAAAAGATCATGATTGATACAGGTAGCTCGGCAAATATCATGTTTATGTTCACTTATAAGAAAATAGTGAAACTCACGCCATATTCCGATCAAATAGAACAATAATGAAGCTCACTAGGATCATTAATAATGTCATCGGAGAATTTGAGGGGGTGTATTATTAGGTCGAGGATCTTTCAAGAAAATCGTAAGAGTTCTTTTTATAGTAGTGGATGGACCAACTTCATATAATAAAAAAAGGCAGTTTGTGGTTATCAAGAATGCACATTATTGCCTCAATTGTCCATCATTATTTGAAAATACGATCGGAAATTAGGTGAGAGTTGTCTGCATTAGCCAAAAAGTGCCAAGATAGTGCTACGCTACTTTCATGGCTTCCAAGACAATCAAAATTTCCTAAGTAAAGAGAAAATAGAAGTTACCTAGGTCTACTTTGGAGTCAGATGTTGTAGTTAATCCAAGGGAGAATCTCAGCTCAATAATACCCGATGAAGAAATTGAGGTTTAAACAGTTCATAGTGGAAACATTTTAAAGATCGGTATCCCATTATCACTTGAAGTGATAGAAAAAATAATATCCTTCTTATCAAAGAATTTACATATATTTTTTTGGTGTACCGAGGATGTAACGAGTGTGTCTACAAGTTTATTTTGCCATAAACTAGCAATACACCTAGCAATACGCCTTAATGTCTGCCCATCATTCAAAAAAGAATGTTTTTTTCCGTTGAAAATTTTAAAGCAATCATTACAAAGGTATATATATTAGCCAAAGTATAACATATTAGAGAATCTTAATATTCATTATGGACGATAAAATCGGTACTCATGAATAAGAAAAAATAAATTAGTGAATGTGTGTTAATTTTACAGATTTAGTAGAGCTTGTCCAAATGATCCTTTCAACTTCAAGTAATCAGATTTTATTATATGTGGATGCATTTGCTAAATATAACCATATTCAGATGGATCTGAAGAACAAGACAAAACTACATGTATAATTGTCATAGGGATATATTGATACAAATCGATGCCATTTGGGTAAAAAATGTCAAGGCTACTTATCAGCTACTAGTACACAAAGATTTTAGTAGCCAGATCGAAAGGAATGTTAAAGTATATTTGGATAATATGTTACTGAAAAACACGAGAGATAAGAATCATTTCTCTGATTTGGAGGAAATATTTCCTAACTTGAAAGCAATAACTTGAAATTCAAGCCAGAAAAATGCACTTTCAGGGTAAGATCCAGAAACTATTGGATTATATAGTGAGCAAAAAGGCATTGAAACCGACCCCATATAATTGAATGCTCTAACTATAATAGATCTCATGAGGTTTATCAAAGAGGTCCAAATAATAACGGGAAGGTTGGTTGTTTTAAGATTCATATCGAGGTCTTCGGACAAGCGTGCACTATTTTTTCAAGTTTTGATAAGGTGAATCGGTTCAATTAGACTCCAGCGTGCGATAAAGTATTTTCCAAAAATAAAATAATATTTATATTCTCCGAAAATTTTAACTAAACTAAGCATATAAGAAAAATATTTATCTATATTGCGGTATTAGATTACGCGGTAAGTGTGGTACTAGTTAGAGAAGTTGAAAAATATCCATGATCGATTCATTACATAAGGAAAACTCTGTTAGATGCTAAAAATGTACTTCAAATTATAAAAACTAGCTTTAGATTTAGTGATCGTAGCACGAAATATAAGGCCATATTTTTACCTCATCTTATTGTTGTATGAAACTCTTTTATGCGAAAAATAGGTTACAAAAGGCACATGTATCGGGTCAAGTGACTAAATGGTCAATGGAACTAAGAGACTATAATATCAAGTTTATATATCGTACGGTAATTAAGGCGCATGCTTTGGCAGATATTTTAGTTGAGTTTTATTCTAAACGACTTGAGCTAGAAATATATTGATGTATCTCAGGACAAATGAGTGATTCAGACCGATGGGGGTTCAAGCGGTTTGGGTTGTGGAGCAGGGGTTCCGTTAATAGCCCTAAACTGGAGAAGCAATGGATCAAAAAATACACTTTGGATTCAGAGCCTCTAACAACGAGGCAGTTGGCGAATCAACCTTGGTAGAGTTACGACTTGTGCAAGTTTGTGGTGCTAAGAAGTTTCGTTTGATAAGTGATTCATAGCTTCTTATCAACCATGCATCAGGTCAAGTAAAGGAAAGGATAGATCATTTGGTAAAGTATCTAAAATCACTGAAGGAATTAACAACCTTCTTCGAGTGTGTTAAGTATGAACATGTCCACCATATCAAAAATTATGTTGTTGACTCCCTTTCAACTATAACATACACTGAAAGGTATCCATGGATACTTGAACAAGAGAACCCATCAATAAAACCAGTTTCTGAACAGAGATTAGGTACCAAAGAAGCATTCCAAATTTTCACAATCCCAAACAATATTGGAGGCATGAAGTTAAATAATTTCTAATCAAATGGACTTTATCGTTTAATAAAGCATCGACTAATAGGCTAAGGTGCAAGGCACATGGCTTCGCGATCTTCGGAGACATACTTTATAAAAAAAAATATAAGCCTCTTTAAACCAACCACTGTTACGATGCCTCAAACTAACGAATTGCAAATGATGTCATCCGAATTTCATGATGGAGAAGGGTCGGCCCATTGACAATAAGAGTTTTATTGCTCGGGTATTATTGGACTTCCATCATGGTTGATGGAAAAAAGAATTAGTTAAACAATGTGATACATGCCAACGGTTTGCAAATGCAATACATGTACCATTAGTATCACATGAGTCAATTTTCGAAGCATTGTGTTTTGACATATATGGTTTAGACCTAGTCAGACCATTTTCTATGGCCTCGAGGGGGGGAGGGGGAAACCATCATTGTAACTGTTAATAATTTATCTAAATTGGTGGAAGCTGAGCCTTTGTCCAGAATTAATAAAAAATATACTATAAAGATTATTTTATCTAATATAGGTTGTAGATTTGAGGTCCTAAGAAAAATCACAATAGATAATGGTCCTCATTTTAAAAATAAGGACATAAAATATTTATGTTCTTCAAAAGATATTCAACATTGTTTTTCATCAATTTTTCACCCACATGTTAATGGGCAAGTAGAGGTTATGAGCATAACCATCATCGATGGCTTGAGAAATAATTTGGAGGGGGTCCCTGAAAAATGGACAAATTATTTACAAGAAGTATTATGGGCTTACAGAACTACACCATGATCAGCAACCCAAGAATGACCTTTATGTTAGTTTATATGATGGATGCAGTAACTCCAGATGAAGTGACCTTCCATCTCTCCGAAAAGAAAATTACCTCAAAGCGGATAATGATTAAGACCGAAGAGCCGAACCTGACTTAATTAAGGGAAAAATGAAGATGCGTTTAAGGTCACTTCATTATCATACTATAATGAGAAACAAGTATGCATTCTGAGTTCGTCGGGATAAAATTCTAAAAAATATTTTCTTTCATACTACACATAAATGGCTGGGGAAGTTAGAACCAAATTAGGAAGGACCTTATTTGGTTAGTAAAAGGGTTAAATTTGGGACTTATCAACTCAAAGATCAAGAAGGCAAGTCACTTCTCCACCCTTGGAACATCGAGAACTTAAGGTTGTAATTGGAATAATTGTAAAAAAATGTATTATTACTAGGGTGTCACTTTTGATGCTATGCTCTTTCCTATCCTAGCGCCATGGGGAGCTTTGATTGTGGTGTCTACATAGTCGGCTACTATAAATATTTTTTCCTTGTATATTCTTGTCTCATTGTGAATAGGTCATGATATTTCCGAACCAATATTTAAAAAATTCTAAGACAAGTTGGTCACAATTAAAAGGTTCCAACACTAGTTTGTGTCATTTAAAAGGTTCCAACCTAGTTGGTCATATTTAAAAGGTTCCGACTAGTTTGTCACATTTAAAGCATTTAAAACTTTCCAGCACTAGTTGGTCATATTTAAAATATTCCAACATTAGTTGGTCAATATCAAAGAATAAGTCGATGATTGGTTCGGGATTTCAACTAGGAAAATTATGGAGACATAATTGAATAATAAAAAATTCATGTCAATACATGAATCATCATGGACATAAGAATCACTTTGAGAGCAAGAAACACCACTAACACACAAATCAGTGTGAACACAATAATCACCATAGATACAAGAAATAATGTGGACACAAGAATAAGTATTGACACATAGGGAACCATTATACGACCAAACTTGAAAGCCTCAGGACTATTCGATTTATTTTCAACAAA
Source organism: Limnanthes douglasii subsp. nivea (assembly GCA_036936605.1). Classification (NCBI taxonomy): domain Eukaryota; kingdom Viridiplantae; phylum Streptophyta; class Magnoliopsida; order Brassicales; family Limnanthaceae; genus Limnanthes; species Limnanthes douglasii. The sequence goes on from JAUPFV010000005.1 coordinate 188,091,489, forward strand.
TCTTCCATCTGAGACGAATACCACTATCAACAAAGAAACATACAAGGCATTTACTTGATGTTGCAAACACCAATCTAGTTTATGCACTCTCTAAACTTCTGATTTTTATAATGCCTTTGTTATTATATTTGATGGATTGTCGCGTGTAGACATTTTGATATTGTATAACGAAGAAATTGATACATAACATTTATGTGTTTCATATACTCGTGGTAGATCTAGTTCCTTGTACATTCTATGATGCTTTGACAATCACGAAATAATTATATGGTAGTTTAACCCAAGCCCAATCCTATAATAAAATCTTGAAACCACATTGTCTTATTAGTTGCCTTTGTTACAAATTTGTATTCGATCTCTGTTGTAGACAAAGATAAACTAACTTACAACTGTAATTTCCAACTGATCACACTCTCAGCCAAAATAAACACATAACCTATCAATTTCTCCTTGTATACATGATACATGCCCCATCCGCCGCCCCGCCCCCTCCCCGCCCTTCCCGTAAAAATTAGAATCACAAAAAACTATCAGTAATCCTACAGTATTATTTAACAATCCAGTAACATCGGTCTTGTTAAAGATCAAACCAAAAATTGCAGTAAATTTAAGATATCTAAGTGTTTATTTCACTACATGTCGGTATTCTTTCCTAGTGCATCCCATTTTCATGTTGACCACGCTAACCACATGTGAAATACCATGATGTGTGTATACCATAACATACATGATGCTTCCAACTGCAGTTGAACATGAAACCTTCGACATTTGTTCCAACTCAGCATCATATTTTCTCGATCCTGGTGCATAACAACTTGAAATGAGTGGAAAACGGGGTACTAACTGCCTTAATATCAAACATATTGAAGTCTTGCATCACTTTATCAATGCAACTTCTTTGAGACAAGTATAATGATCCTATAGTTTTATCTTTAGTAATCTCTATTCTTATAATTTTATTTTCCTTACCCGGATCTTTCATATCAAGCTGAGAACTAAGTTGCTTCTTTATCTTCACAATATATGATAGTCTACAAACAACATTGAACATATCATCGAGATATAAAAACAAGTAAATATAAGAATCACATGATTAATTTTTTATGGTACATACAACTGTCACATGGACTCATTGTGAGTCTATTTGACACCATATACCATTTTATGAACGACTATTTCAACCCATACATTCATTTATTTAACATACAAACCTCATCTTTAATTTAGGTTAAAAAAATCCCTCCAGTTGTCTCATGTAGCTTTGTTTCTCTAGTTCACCATTGTAAAATGTAGTTTTCACATAAAAACTTTCAAGCTCTAAGTATTGTAAAGCTAATACAAAACGTGAATTAAATTTGTTTCACCACTAAGAAAATACATCATTGAAGTCAATTTTTTCTTTTTGATAAAACTCTTAGTGGTCAGTCATATCTTGAATCAAGGAACCTCAACCCATATTTTATCTTCTTGTTTCATGAATAGCCATTTGCAGTCTACTACATTCTTTCCTTTAGATAAATCAATAACCTTCAATGTATGACTCCTATAAAGATATTCCATCGCTTCCTCCCTTAGAGTTGGACATCAATTTTTTTTAAATCGATATAAATTCTCGATAGTTATTGGGTTCCAGCATCTCAACTTAATTCATAACTGACAGAGTGTATGGAACCAGGTTCATATACTTTTTTGGTGGTCTAATCTATCTTCTTTATATCCCGGATGATATGTTATAATGTTATTGTTATGCCTTGGGTGCATCATCATCATTGTCATCTGATGCTGATGGTTCACCACTTGATCCTGGATCTATCTTGTAACCATTAGAATTGTTAGACCTACTAAGAACTAATTATACTTCAATTTACACTTGTCTACTCACAACCAATCTTGATTCAAACATTTCCTCGATATCTCTAATGCTGACACTTTTTACTGATGATAAAAACCTAAAGACTTAGAAATGGTACACCACAACCTATATATCTTCACTCCAATATCATATCCTATAAATATGCACATATTTTCCCTTATATCAAGTTTATCATCTCTTATAAGTGTACGTACGAAAATTGAACACCCTCAACTGTTCGTATCAGTCGATGATCCATACAAAATCTCAAAATGATTCTTACAATTAATTGTCATTGATATAGACCAATTTACCAAGTAACTAGACATATTGATAACATCAAACTAAAATTCATTTTCCACACTAGAATACGAGAGCATGCTCTGTGCCTTATCACAAAGCATGACATTCATTCTATCTATGATCTCATTTTTGGTGGTGTTCTTATACATATGCAATAGCATGCTATTCTCCCAACATTACAGACAATATAGTTTCACTATAGTTTGCATATCACACACAATATTTATAAAATTATATAATAGAACTCATGCTCTAATGCCTATCGTGGTGACTCTGGCTCCTTCTCCCCGATAATTATACTACAACATTCTTATAAAGAATGTAATGCCCGTTTTGAAAAATTTGTTTCATGAACATCATCGATCAATTTCTCGCATTAATCATACCATCGTCTATATGATATGTGTAATTCCTAGAGTCTAGCGTCACGATCTTGATAACATTATCAAACTATTTGATCATAACATTATCGGTCCCACCAACAGATAACAAATGATTATTCTCATAATAAATTGTCCATTAGATTGGTTTGTAAGTGGCAAACCATTTTTTGAACGAACACAAGTGATATGTAGCGCTAAAATCAAGTACCCCGAGAGTTTTTCCCATAGTCTGAACGTACAAATACATATTTCATACATGAGTCACTATCATCAGAATTATTTACACCTGCTACCATGTTCACATTATTTTTCTTGTGATTTTCCTTTGTACCTTGCAACTTCAGACATCTCTTGTAGTGACAATACTTATCGTCCCTAATTATTTTTCTCTAAAGAACCGACCTTGTTATTAGATCTTCACCTTGTCAAAAGATCCTCCCATTTTACCTGATTTTTTTGTTGCATCTGTCTCAACTCCTTTGATTTTAGTAACCATCTAATATTTGTCTGAGATAACATGTACTCACTATACGTGATGGTATCAACGAAATTCTCAAAATAATTTAAAAACGATCTCAAAATAAACAAGATTTGTTCCCCATCCTCTAGATCCATGATAGACGACTTAAAATTGCCAAGATGTTTTGTTATGGATATGTCTTCTTTCAACCCGAAATTAAACGAGTGTACCTTCAAGTATAAACACTTCACAACTATATTTTTTTTATTAAAAATATCACAACTTCTTCTATTTCGAAAGAAGTTGTCATTTGCACTTATTAAAATCATATATAAATTCATATTGTGAAAATTTTCTTTCTCTTTTTCTTTCATCACTACCGGTATCGACATCCATGTAGTAAAAAAATTTCAATTTAATTCTCACGACTATTCACTCATTCTGAATACATCAATTTATTAAATTTATTTCTTTATTCAAAATTAAAGTTTATGATCCAAATTATTATTATTATTTAATCAAAAAGACATTATAATTAATGAAAAGGATTAGGTACATATGTGAGTATTCAAAAGTACTAAACATTATTAGGCGCCAAACTAAATTACAAGTGCCAAATCTAATGTCAAAACAAAATTTTGATTTTCTCCAAGAATCTTTTCACTGAAGAGACAAAGCATATACTGAGAATCTCGGGCTGCGAATGAAAGGATCATCTTTCTTAAAGAAAGTAAGAATCCATTAAGTAGAGACAAAAATAAAGTTCATAGAAATTCTTGTGGGCTTTAACAACTAGTGATTTAAATATCATGACTTCATATTAATGGCATACCAGCTGCTCGAGGAAATGGTTGGTCAAGAATTGGGAAAAAGAGAGTGAGATCATGATTTAACTTCTTCTAGAGATAACATGGAATTATATGGACCAGAGGATGCTTACTAATTTCAAAGAGAAAAGCTAAACAGTAAAGGTTGATGTTATTCAGTTTTTAAATTTGAAGTGATGATTGTCTCATTATTCTTATTTAATCTTCTTTATTTACACACCATGAAATTCTTCTGTTCGATGGAACCTGATTTATGTAATAACGGATGGAATACACCAGATGATTGTGATTTTGATTTATTTTACCAAAGGCAGTGAGTTGATTGGTTCTACAAAAAAAAATTGATTTTGGAATTTTTTCCTGATGCTCGTGAGAAAGACAGCCGTAGCGAGGTATTAGTTTTTCTTAATTGAACCTGTATTAATATTTCCAAAAATAATAAAGGAATTTCAATTGCTTGTCATCTTGCCTACGAGCATCAATTTCACTCTAAACAATCAATTAGTTAGAAGTAGACACTTAAGAATTATCTTATATACCAAGACCAACACTTTCTCGAAGACATATACAATCTTGTCTAATTTCTCAAACTTAACTAGAGTTTCTCGTAATGTCATTAAGTTAATATTTTCTTTGCAATTGATAGATTTCAGGATTCTTAAGAAAGTTTTATTTTCTATATCACGAATGTTCCAACAAAGAATTGTAATTTTCATAAAATTTTAATTTTGAAGAGCTATTAGGACCTTTTAGGTTGAATAAACTTACTTAACAAGATAATTTATTTTTTCTACCCCTAACTTTGTAAGTTTTTTGTTGAGCGTGTTTTGGAAGCCTGTGTCAATCTCTCTTATGTTTGGAATTAGAGAGGTTGGCAAGCTTTCAATGTTTTCTTGGTTTGGAGTATGATTTTCAGACTCAAGGTTGTCATAGTCAATGGTTGATGTAAGGTTATATCCAGATTCAAGTTCAATAACTTCATCATTAACTAAAGGGTTTAAAACTCCTAAAGAGTCTTACTTTGATCAGAAGAATTTCATTTTTATTAGATTTTGGCTTGCTAGATTTTGGCTTACCTAATTCAGTAGCACTACTACCATGAGCTATGTTTTCTTTGGAATGATTTAACTCAATTTTTTCTTGAAGATTACTAGTAGTAACCTGATTGTTATCAGCTATCAATGATTTTAACCTAGGCCTTTATTCTCTTCTAATTAAATATCTTTGTTTATAGTAGGATTAAGTTGATGTTGAGTTATGTCTTTTTTAGTCTTGTTAAGAAGTTTTTTTTACAAGTCTCTTGTTTGTGACCTATGTGATGACATAACTGGCAGTAATTTGGTAAGTCCGTGTAGCTTCTCTCAAGTGAGCAGTCATCATTATCTCTAAAGCCAACCCAAACATGGTATTGAAGCTTTTTGGACAAATCTAGCTCGACCCAAGCATTGCAAGAGTTATAGAAAACTTTGGAATCCATGTAATTAAAGGATTTCCTATGGTTGAGGCTATGGTATGTATTGTATCCTCATGATATAAGAATTCAGGCATATTAGCTATCATAATCCACATCGGGATAATAAGACACTCCTAGGTAGGATTGAATGAGGTTATCCATTTGAATAACCTCATTACAAATTAACCTATAAACGAAACATTTCTGGTCTATAGTTTGCACAGGCCGCCTTTTAATGTAAATTTTTTATTAGCATGTGTCTTATATCCCATACATATACATTATAATTACTATAAATTTTTATACCATCCAAGAAATGCTTTATATTTAAGAATTTATGCATACCTTTAGAGAATTTACCAAATAAAGTATATTTGGTGTTGAAAATCAACTAATCTTTATCTTTCTTTGAGAATCGAATAGATATATGGTATGTTTTTTCTTCGTTGGTATTATTTTAGAAGGCTCTTTAGTGGGTCTGGTCACATCTGTGAAAGATCTTGTTGTTGAGAATTTTGTTTTTCCATCCTCGTTGATATCATCTGCTTGAACTTTTCTTGAATAAACGTTGGTACTTTTCTGATTTGTCATAGTATTTGTGTTTTGCAGAATTGGGAAATCTGTAACTTGAAGAACTCTGTTTTGTTGATGACTTGTAGATTAAACGTTTTGAGTTGAATTCCTCCTAACTTTACTGTTAGGAGAAAGAATGACCTTTCAAGCTTATTTGTATACATCTTTCTCCATGTTGGAAGAGTGACAAATGGTCAATAATTTCGACGAAGAACAAAAAATTCAAATTTAACTATCCTTATCATAAAACGACGAAGAGTGACAAATGGACAAATAGTCAAAATTAACTATTCTTATACATCTTTCTCCATGTTCGAAGAGTGACAAATGGTCAATAATTTTGACGAAGAAAGTTTCAGAACCTCCGACTACTAATTTCACTATTCTTATCATAAAGCTTTGTAATTCTAATTCTAAACCCAAAATAATTCATACATTTAAATTTTTTTATTTTGGAACCCAAACTAGTTCTAAATAAGATTTAAATTATTTTATTTTATTTAATATTTAAGAGTGCTCATAAAAAGGGGTTACGTGAACAAAATATGTTTTTTTTTTCCGGAGGGAACCCGCAGCCGCTACTCAGAGTGCAATGAATGCGCACAGGGTAAACCCTCAATCTGACGCGATAGCCTGCAAACCAACGGCCAGAAGGTAAACCACACAAGGTGACAGACTCAACCGAAAAAGCGTATGTAGAGAGACTCGAATTCATAACCTTTTGATCATAAAAATGTCATACTCAACCGACTCGGCTTGTTATGTATTATATAGCAAAAGGTAAATACGGAACAAGATTTCAAATAAAAATAAAAGTGAATAACTCATAAAATAGAAACAATACGTGTCTCATTTTTATCCTTATCTTGAAGGATAAATCCCACTTTCACACCATACTTTGTGATTTTCCAATTGATAATAAATAATCATGGTCCAGCAAATGTATATATCATATACTACCCACCTTTCAAAAAGAAATGGACACTTCTCTAACCAAATCGTGTGGAACAGACACAAGCCCTAGTCCACTTAAAGTCTATTTTCTTTCGATGATGCTTTCACGAAAGTGACTATTCATAAATAGAGTATGACCCCTTACCAGTTTTAAACATAAACGGAAAGTAAATCTAAGTAATAATCAGGATAACACTGAATCATCATCACCAAAACAGTGAGACATATTTCTAGATTTTGCGAAAATTAAACTAGTATGAAAATTCATGTTTGTGGAATCGTCGGTCCTAAAGTTTGAACGTAAAATATTAGTAAACCATATCCATACAAATGATAGCACATGATTCCCTGGTCCACATTCCAAAAAATACCAGAGCTGAATTCCAAAATTTAATTCCCTATTTCAATATACAAATATAACTTCACACGTCACGTACAGTGTGACAAAATGTAGCGTAAACCCCGTGATTTGTATTTTGTTTTCTACTATCGGACTTTTGTTTTTGTTTTGGAGAATAACCTTGCAATATTTAAACAACATTCGGTTAATCCGATTTTTTTTGGTATTATTAATCCGATTTTTATTTTAAAGTACCACGTTCAGAAGCCATAGGCGAACTGAAAAGATTCATAAAAACAATAAAATTATTTTACTACTAGTCTATTAATTATTTGTATTTTTATGTTTATTGGTTGAAAAAAATTAAAAATTGTTTTTGAAATTTGATGTTTTAACCATTCAGTAAAAGGAGAAAATTGTTTTTTTTTAATGGGCAACCTTCATCATATATAAAGTATAAATTGAATATAGATGATTCGTACAATATGAACTGAGAATTTTCTGGTGGAGGTTTTAGAGATTGTTATAAAGATATAGTGATTGTTTTTTGCAGGTGCTTTGGTAAACATTTTCTAATTATAGCTGAAACTAAGTTTCGATTTTAAAGAATAATATTTTGTAAAGAGAAGACTATTACCAATATAGATATCGAAACAGATTCTCTAGTTCTCTTTGAAATGCTGGAAAAACCAAACCTCATTTACTTTTATATAACACTCTACTAATAATACTAAATTGATAAGTGTACATCAAAATGTAAAATGAAAATGATTGTAACCAACGTCAAGCTCTTGATCAACTAACGACTATAACATTTCTAAAAAGCTTAGGTTTAGGCTATTTTTTGATTGAATAGTTTATGTAACTTAAATTTTATATACAAACTAGTTACAGTATATTAAAAATATATTATCTTAATTTGGTTGCTTTATAATCCTAGGTAAGTGATACTTATACTAATAATCAAAGGCCATGTAAGCCTGACTTCTTTCTCTAGATAGAACTTGTTTTGCACGTATAAATGAAACAAACCTAGAATATGAATTCAAGATCAAAGGGAAGAACCAATACCTATTCGTAAGCATTGATACTGAATTCATAATTTGTGATATTCGGGATGATTGTTTGTATCTTGATCAAAGAAGATCCATAATTTTAATTGGGATGTATACACTACTAGCTAAAAGCTTAAATGCTTTAAATTCATATAAGGCATATGAAACTTGATTCTATCAATAAAGGAACATAAAAGAGAAATAAGAGAGGAAGAAACTCGAACATAAGGAAATTGTTGAAGAATCACAATAAAAGTTACTTACCAAATTGCTCTAAGAACTTTAGGGATGAAGAAGTCATTGTTTTCTTTATTTGTATTTAGTCTACAATCAAACGTTAAATATTGTCCTTGTACACTGAAATTTTTGGGGCTTTACATTTCAATATGGCGCCATAGTGTTACCAATACATTTAAATAATGGCTTAAATCAGGATATAGTCCCTCGACTATCACGCTTTCTTTCATTTAGTCTCTCGACTAAAAAATCACCGGTCATGGTCCCTTGACTATTCAGAATCTGTAAATTTAGTTAAATGCCACATGTCACCATAGTTAAATGGAATTACTCTCACAGATACCTTGCATAAGTTCATATTTTTATTTTTTAATAACAAACTCAGTGAGTTTTCCTTCATTTACTAAAATTTGGACTTGAACTTGATCATGCAAAACCTAACAGATTATGGTTAGATGACCAATATCATTATGAGTCATACAGTAATATATATTGTTTTGGTTCTCTCGTGCTTCATGCAACTTTCTCGGTCGTTGGTGTTTGAGAGCATCCGTAGTTTTCTCAGATACCGCTTCCAACTTTAATTAGCTATTTGAATAGATGTTTTAGAGAGAAATCGGTCCTTCGGTGATTGTTTTTATCGTAGCCATTTGTGTATTTTATTTGTAACATTAACCTTGATTATTTCTTGGTCTCGTTGAAGTTATTGCATATTATTTTTGGGTATTTCATTATTTGGATTGACTTGATCCACTGTGTCCTTTTTATCATCGAAGGGTTTTGTGAGCATGTTACCAAAGTTATAGTGGATCCTTATGCTTTGGATCTAGAAACCTCATTTACCTTTATATAACACTCTACTGGATCTATTAAGTCTCCAAACTTTAAACCATTTTTCTTCATACTATGATCTAAGAGAGCAATTTTTAAAACTCTTTGCATCCATGCAGCTACGATCATTAAATCGTGCCAATTCTATAACTCACTTTTGGTTTGTACAAACCTTTGGGTGTTTTTTCTTTCTTCTTATAGTTAATTTTATAATCCTTATCTCATTTTATTACCTTTACACCGATAAAATGGTTCCTCAAATCCGTCTAAAGCATCTTGTAGTTTTTTTGCATCTTTTGTGAGACTGTTAGACCCTTACATGATTTTCTTCTGAAGGTCATGAAGAGAACCTTACACTTCATTTCATCATAAGTTTCATAATGCAACATCTTATTGTTAAACTACTGGATATGATGCTCTGAGTCTCATTTACTTTAGTCCTTATTCATTTGTGATTGTTGAAGTTAGGTGGTATAAACCCGTACAAAATGGTCGGAGCTAATGAAGATTCTTCATTTAACAATTCATCATCGTCATCATTAAAATATTTTGTATTTTTCATGAATGAGGCCACTCAAGGGATTTTCTTTATTCTTCGGCATGATATGTTGATAACCATGAAAAAAACTATTTCGGATGCGCTTGGTACTACATTTGGAAATTTGAATGTCTTCTATTAAATT